>JAUPFN010000019.1:22386543-23018781 GCA_036924255.1 Apodemia mormo | reverse complement strand
ACAAAGCAAATTTAATTTTTATTTTTTTGTAAGTAAACTAAAGCAGATGACAAAAAAATGAAGAGGAACTTTTTTGTGTAGAATTTTTTTCTCTACAACTTTTACTTGAAACTTTTTTTCTATTTCCTACCGTTATTAAGTTATTTTTAAAAAAGGCATTTTTCAACACTTTTTTTATTTTTTTCATCCCTTTCCCCTAAATTTAAATCAAAATTTCTTTCATAATATCATTATTTAAGTATTAATGAACACATTTTTACTCATTGCGCCAAAACTGGTCAGATCATGGTTTCATTAACTTTTTACTGGACTATGTGCAAAACCGAAATGGCCTTTGTTCTTTCATCGAAATCCGTTCAGTAGTTTTTGCATGAGTGAGTACCAAAAATCCATCCAAACATCCAAATTTTCGCATTTATAATATTAACATAGATCAGAATACTAATTAATAATATGCTAATTTTAGGAATTCCCGTCGTAGACTGGGCTCCTTTTTAAAAATAAATTTTTCGCCCTTACCACGTGGTAGTTCACAAAAGGCAAAATCTTCAGCGTCTAATCGAGATATGTATCACCACCTTACCACCTTTCTGCTGCATTAACTCCAGTGATTGTTAATGTTAGTTCCGATTTGGAGGATAAGGTAGCCTTTCATCACGGATGATAATGCTTAATTATTAGTTTCTGGATTGAGTTCCGGTATGGTAGTTAAGGTAGATAGCCTTCCTATCTACCTTAACTACCATACCGGTATTCCCAAAGATATTCCCTTCCCAACGAATAGCAAAGATTAAGTAATTAACTATCTTTGATATACACGATGGGTATCTCTTTCAGTAGCGCCGCCAGCTTGTCTGTTGTTGATGTAAAGAAAATGAAATATGGTTTTGCGAAGCCAACATTAAAGTATCGATATCACCCTATAGGGGAGTTTAGCGGGGAGCATTTTATAGCTACATCGATGTCGCACTCAACACGACGCGCATTACGGCTAAGGATGCTTTATTGTGGCAATAAACCTTATTTATATTGGTTAAGGGACGTTTGATGGTATCGATGTTATGTATGAGTTTACTGGCCATACCCAACTGGGTATAATCTACCCTAAGTGATGCTCGTAGTAGATTTTTTGTCCGTACAAACATATTTTCGTGCCGGATTCCTTATGATGCAGGCAGAGAGAAGCATGTACTATGTCTCAAGATCCTTGTAGATTTGTCTTGCTTCCTCTACGTTCATTATTACTTTCATATAAACACGTCGGTTTGGAAGACTCTTGACACCATTTTTTGACAATATCCGATCAAATTAATCATGGTATGCCAGTTTTTATGATATTTTTTAATATCCTACAGAAGGTCTAGCGGTTTTGGTATAAATGCACGAGGACTTGAGTTGAAATCCCGGATCGCGCAAATCGACACGAATATTTTTTTAATTTTTCAGAAAAACATATTTTTTTCCGAAAAACATAGATTACCAATACATACGCCACGTGTATAGTTCTCGACACGGTTCTTGAGTGCTCAGCTACGGAGTGAGAATCGCTTTGTGCACTGCAAAATAACCCGTATTACGAACGTTATACTATTCACTTCTGGGCAATCAAATCAAATCAAGTCAGTGCTCAAAAAACGTGTCGTTAACTTTATCATAGGCACATTATATCATTGTCTTATCGTAACTGCACTAATTTTACCTCTGCATACCGATTCGAAAATATAAAAAAAGTATCTTTATACCCGTATCCCCGAAGAGGTAGGCAGAGGTACAACAAGTGCACCCACGATTAACCGAAGATACTTGGTTCCCCAAATGTGATGGGTGGCATGACTTTTGCCAACCGGGCACTTTCCAATCCCGGGTAACATTGTTTATATCAGAAAACTAAAAAAAAACATAAATGTTTAAATTGCTCGACCTAGGACTCGAACCCGGGATGTAATCGAAGATGTAAGCGTGACAGTATTTATTTATTTAATAATATACCCGCGTATCTTTTGTTCCTGTGAGAATATCGGAAAGGTTTATATATTAAAACCTTCCTGAAGAATCAATCTATCTATTTAAAAAAAACCGCATCAAAATCCGTTGCGTAGTTTTAAAGATTTAAGCATACATAGGGACATAAGGACATAGGGACAGACAGAGAAAGTGAATTTGATGATACAACGGAACGCTCAATTGGTTGATAAATAGAAAAAACAATCACACGTCATACTATGTTCAGATATATCATGCCACGATTATTCGGTGACTATTCGTTATTCGGCCTATTCGACGACTTTATTTGGCATTCGATATTTGGCCAAATATTGCGAACTAATCGGTGGAACACCGAATATCTAATCATGAAAAAAAGTCACACATATTATTAAAAAAATGAATATAGGTACTTTAGTTATATAGTCAAAAAATTATAACCATCAGATAAACAATTTTTGAAGTGATACAATACGCCTCTGTAGCCTGGTGTCGGAGTCCACATGAGGTCCTGTGTTCAATTCCCGGGTCGGTCAATTAAAAAAAATGTGTTTTTTAGTTTTCTGACAAAAAAAAACAACGGGATTGAAAAAAGTACTCAATTGGCGATATGCTTGCTACCTATTACATTGTAGGACTTAGTAGGCTGATCATGGGTACACTTGTTGTACGTCTGCCAACCTCTTCAGGGATACGGGTGTGAAGATACTTTTTTTTACAATACAGCAAGACTTTGTGTTGTGACATGATCAACTCGCTAATGAAACAAATATGCCAGCGAATATTCGATATTCGGTATTCAGTAAAATCAATATTCATGACATCTCTAATACCAAAATTCTTACAAATAAAAAAACATTCTTTCATTCAAGTAAGAAATCAAGACCACCGCTTAGGATATACAACGTTACAAAATTTTGGTGACTTTTTTACACTATCTGTACGCGTACGAGTACGACTTACTGCTCGTAAGTCGTACTAGAATGCCTGCAGACACTACTTGGGCCATCTGATTGAAAGCAGTATGTCAGTAACACGGGGGGTGTTGGTCAAGGCTCCTTTGAAGAATACACCAACCATCGTTCCGTCAGGTGCTCAATGGTACTGCTATCGAATGATGAATAAATAATTGTATAAAGATCGAGCGAAACTCAGTTTCCCACTTTTTCACTAAATATGACACGTATGTGTCTTATTGTGCGTAAACTTTACCATCTACATCTATGTATATATATATATATATATATATATATATATATATATATATATATATATATATATATATATATATATAGATGTAGATGGTAAAGTATATATATATATATATATATATATATATATATATATATATATATATATATATATATATATATATATATATATATATATATATATATATATATATATATATATAAATCAATTGCTGTTCGTTAGTCTCGCTACAACTCGAGAACGGCTGAATCGATTTGGCTCATTTTGGTTTTGAATTAATTGTCGAAGTCCAGGGAAGGTTTAAAAAATGAGAAAATATAGAAAAAAATAAGAGTAGTTAAAACGGCAGAACAACGTTTGCGGGGTCAGCTAGTATATATATAAAAATCAATTGCTGTTCGTTTGTCTCGTTAAAACTCGAGAACGGCCGAACCGATTTGGTTAATTTTGGTTTTGAATCAATTGTTGAAGTCCAGGGAAGGTTTAAAAGGTGAGAAAATATTAAAAAAATAAGAGTAGTTAAAAGGGCAGAACAATGTTTGCCGGGACAGCTAGTTAATAATAAAGGATGATATTTTGGACTAGGCGCGGTCTACCCTCAAGGCTAAACAGTCTAATCAATACCTAAAAATATCACGCAAGGTCTACATACATTTAATTTTCTGTACGATGCCAGTAGCATTATTTGTCTAAATATTTCACCTGATTGTCTATATATGTGTTATAATACGTGAAGGAGAAATTTTTGACCCCTTTTTAAACAATTGCGCGAACGGTTGAGTATGAAATTTAGCAGAATTAAAGTTCACGTTGCCAAGGTCCGCAGAAACCTAATATTTACAAATAAAATGCATTAAAATATATTAAATTAATTAAGATAAACTTCATGTGACATACATTATAATATCCACACAATATATCTATTATTTTCTTTACAGGTAAAGTCAGTTGTCAAACTTAAGAGTTTTATTGTTAATCCATGGTCGAATTTCGGCCACAGGCGATCGCTAGTATGAGATAACGACTGGTAGAGCTCTGCAACGTTTCACCCGGGTTCGATAACATCAGGATGTAGTAACGTCAGTACTCGTCGTTGTGTCTCAGTTAGAAGGTAAAGGTAGACGGTAAATTTATGTATGTGGAATAATAATAAGTAAAGCAGAAACTTTGTGCCCTTTTTTAAAACAATGCGCGAACAGCTAAATAAAATTTGGCACAGAAGTTTACATAGAGGAGGACTGTAAAAACCTAATATTTTTTGAATAATATATAATTTTAATCATATATATGAACATTCAATATGATATTCATGTGAACATGTAGTACATATTGTATTCTATTTTCTTTACGGCTAAAATCTGTTTAAAAACTGAAAAGAGATTTTATTGTTTAGTTTATGGTCGAATTTCGACCACAGGGCAATCGCTACTGTATGTGAAAATACACCCATGAAACACGGATGGCAACTCATTCTTAATTCATGCAGGCAATGGTTATCCATCAGGAGTGAGCAGGTACCTTCTAGGGAAGCGCGTTCCATCTTAGGACGCATCTTAGCTTACTATCAGGCGAGATCGTGGTCAAGCGCTTCCCTATCAACAGTAAAAAAATCTGCTTTTAAGTAAATATGAAAGGGATATAAAATGAAGAAGAAAGTGATATACAATGCTGTATTTCGTTGTGTTTATACTAAAGAATAGCAAAAAAGTAGATGACTCGCCTGATGAAGAGTACCGTAGCCTATAGATACCAAAGATGTTAATAGTACGTTGCCATCCTCGTGGTGAGATGGTAATAGCACATAAGTTTACTAACAACCTTGTCTTCCATACCTATTTCTGATTATTGTGAGTTAAAGCTGACGATATCAAACTCGATGGTATTGGTGCAGAAATCTACCAGTAATTATGATGGTAGTAACGTGCATGGCCAATCGTTAGCCTTTAATGAGCTGCCTGGTAGAGTGGCCAAAAGTTTATTCTTCTGAGGGGGTTTTATATTCCTTAGGAAAATCAAAGCACCAGTCATACTTTCTGACTTACCCAACTCTCGTGATTTTAAGTAGCGCTACTATAGTTATCATGAGAAGAACCGGATGATTATTTTATAAATTTATTTATGTATTTTCATTGGCTTTTGTACAAAAAATACTTTTCCCACTGATGTGATGAATGTGTTTGGAGTATTGTACCGCTGAGATTCTTCTTTAATTTCAAAACCTTAAGTAAATTTAATTAATTCCTAATTGTTCTTTGCGCATTGCAGAACATACACATAGACCGCAGTTCCAGGAACATTTTTATTTTTGATTCATAACAAGCTGAATTTTTTGAACAGCTTTGTTTTGCGAGACGTACATCTTTTCTATTTTTGAAAGTCTTGAATCGGGTAACTAATATAGTTAAATAAAAAGAAAACTATAGCCGTAAAAACTACAACTTTAGAGTGTCAAACTAAGAAAAGTTTCCACTTTACGTGTAGGACAAAGTTGCGTTGAATTATAATAATAATTACCATGCTATGAGAATGCTGCTGCTATAAGAAAATTAGGTTGTTATTAATTAATTTCAAAATATCATAATTCCGACATCTTTAGAGTGGAGGACTTGTCAGAAAAATCATCGAATGCATAGGACTTAAGTTTTTTCGTGTTTTTCATAAAATAAAGCGATTAAGGCTATTTATTGTATTTAACAAATAGTTTTACTTCAACAAATTAACAGGTGGAAACTTTATTAGTTACACGATTCAAGATTTTTCGAAGAAAGGAAAGATGTCTCGATAAAACACCTTCGTTTTCATCTATACATATAATAAAAATGTAAGAGGTCGAATTCTGTACATTGAAGATATTTTAAAATTTTTTTTTTGGAAGATACTCTTTAATCGACACTGAAGCGAAAAATGTATTTTTTTTAATTTTTGTCTGTCTGTCTGTCTGTCTGTATCAAGGCCGCGCATCACGCCGAATCTACCGAACGGATTCAAATGAAATTTAGCACGGTTAAAATTCATACTCCGAAGAAGGTTATAGGATACTTTTTATCTCAAAATTCAATACGGTTCCCGTGGAATAGGGGATGAAAATAAAAACGTATATTTAGCTTTAATTCATTAACCTGCAGTCCGAAATCCTTTATTATTTTTTTGTTCAAAAGTAAGTACTATAAAGATTGTCCCTTAAAAATTTCAAAGTCATCAGTTTTATAATTTAGAAGTTACAGACATCACAAGTTTCAACGGTTTCCGGGTGGAGGGTCCAGTTGAATGTGACACCCGCATTGTATACAAAACCTTTGAACGCACGGCTCATTATAAGTTAGGGTATTCATTTCATAGTATTTGTATAATGGATATAACCTGAGAGATCTGTTTAGAATATATACTCTTTTATTAAAATGTTATAAATGCAATTTTACTAGCCTAAAAATGAGTAAAATATGTGTAAAATGTAAACCTAAACATTTTATTTATTTATATAAGAATTATAATATATCTATACATATAATAAAACTGTAAGAGGTCGATTTCTGTACATTGAAGATATTTTAAAAATTTTTTTTGGAAGATACTCTTTAATCGATACTGAAGCGAAAAATGTATTTTTTTTTAATTTTTGTCTGTCTGTCTGTCTGTCTGTATCAAGGCCGCGCATCACGCCGAATCTACTGAACGGATTCAAATGAAATTTAGCATGATTAGAGTTACTACTCCGAAGAAGGTTATAGGATATTTTTTATCCCAAAATTCAGTATGGTTCCCGTGGGATAGGGGATGAAGATAAAAACGTATATTTAGCTTTAATTCATTAACCTGTCATCCGAAATCCTTTATTATTTTTTTGTTCAAAAGTAAGTACTATAAAGATTATCCCTTAAAAATTTCAAGTTCATGAGTTTTATAATTTAGAAGTTACAGACATCAGAAGTTTCAACGGTTTCGGGTGGTAAGTCCAGTTGAACGTGACACCCGGAGTGTATACAAAACCTTTGAACGCACGGCTCAATATAAGTTAGCATTATCATTTCATAGTGTTATGAGAGATTCAGTTCTAGAATGTATACTTTTTTATTAAAGTTATTATAAATGCAATTTTACTAGCTTAAAAATTAATAAAATATGTGTAAAATATAAACCTAAACATTTTATTTATTTATATAAGAGTAATTATAATATATTTGAAAATATAACAGGTCAATTTTCAGGTTTTTGCTAATATCTCAGAAAAGATGCATCTAATCGAAATTGAGTATACTAAGTAGAGTAGAATTTGTTCTTTATAAAATTTAACGTAAGGATAGGCTATTGGGAAAATTCACTATTTTGTTTTTACATTACATAACGTAAAAAAGGATAAAAAAGTATCTACACGCCCATATCCTGGAATACGTAGGCAGAGGTGCAAGAAGTGTACCCACGATTAACCGAAAATACTCTCTCACAATGTGATAGGTGGCAAGCTAATCCCGGGCAACGTTGTTTTATCAGAAAACTGAAAAAATACATTTTGTTTTGCCTGACCCGGGAATCGGACCCGTCCCGGGATCTCATTAGGTCAACGACGACACCGGACCGCTAAGACAACACGGTAAATATTTCAAAATTAGATACATCAATCAGTTATCTTTTAAAATGAATGAAACTTCTGCAAGTGTAGATGTTAAAGTGCCTAAGCCACTTAGTATACTGACTAACGTCGGACTCCAAAATACTTTACAAAAAATTGTTAAGTAGAATATACGAACATGTACTTATAAGTTCTGTCCAGAATAAGATCAACATCTTACAGAAAAAATTTACACACATATAACTTCATCAAAACAAATTCTATCAAAAGATACTTAACTTTCCTTTATTTGTGAGAATCAAAAATCAAAAATGTGAGGAAAAATTACGAGGCGTTGTTGTTTTTTATTAAAGTATCATCACGCCCGGTTCCCTTGCGACGTAGGCAGAGTAAACCGACCGTCTATAGACTTTCCAGTTCACCGCGATTCACCGGTTTGTCGGTGGTGAGATAAATGGTAATCCTCATCGCCGCATATTCGATCGACTATTTTTAGCGATAACTGGAACCGAAAGTTTTACGTGCTCATCCGAGGCACGGCAGTGGTAATATACAGACCACTCCGCCAGTTTCCGTGTTGCTACTGAGATTTTAGATTTTCGAGAAAATCCTCGAAAATATCTCAATAACATCCTTGACCGACCCGGGGATTGAACCCGGGACCTCATAATCTGAGCCAAATAGGCTGTCCCTAGACCACGAGGTAGAGTAGTTTGTTATAATAATAAAAAAACCCTTGACTGCTTATTGAAAACGATACAAATTTACATTAAAAATATTTTTTAGAGAATGAAAATATTAATAAATTTAAGAAAAGTGCAACAAGATGTTTTTTTTATTGCAAATTGTTTTCAATGAAAAAGAATAGCTTCTTAGTCAAAGGCTATTTTGTTTTTTATTAATAACAAACTACAAAGCCATGTGTTAATTTATTTATTTTTAACTTCCCGTTACGAAATTTGCTTTAAATAAAAATTATTCAAAAAATAAACCTGAATAAATAACTTTTTATCTTTTTAATTAGGTATATATTTTTAACTTCCCGCTACGTAGCTACGTAGATAAGGAAGTTACTGATTTTGCCTCGATTTTCGAAAATCGAGTGTTCACCAGATCTCCACGTTTTGAGGACCTAGGAACCTTTTCCGACTATTTTCATGATGACATATGTATGTATATGTGTGTGTATGTGTGTGTGTGTGTGTGTGCGCGCGCGTGAGTGTGTATGTGTGTATGTAAACATCTCATTAATTTTGAACGGCTTGACCAATCGAAACGTGGTTAATGGGATTCGATTGGATTCCACTCAACTTAGACTTCCTGAAAATTTTAACTAATTCAGTAAAGGAGATTTTGAGAAATTTTGGAAAACCTCACTAAGGTTTTTGGCGGAACAATATTTTTTTAATA
Source organism: Apodemia mormo (assembly GCA_036924255.1). NCBI lineage: Eukaryota > Metazoa > Arthropoda > Insecta > Lepidoptera > Riodinidae > Apodemia > Apodemia mormo. The sequence goes on along the minus strand of JAUPFN010000019.1, from coordinate 23,009,609 downwards.
CAATTTCCAGATTAATGAACCGATATAGTCCAAAAAGTAATCAGCTTTACTTCTCAAAAAACTGCCTCCAATGCATAAATTGCATCAAAATATATTTATCCGTTCGGAGTTATTTTTTTCGACATAACTTCGAATTTTTTTAACTAATCATTTTTAATCTTCTGCAATATTTTAGTACTTACTAAAAAAACTATATTGAATTTCAAAAATCAAAATCGAGTCAAATTTTCAAAAGGTACAGCTTTTCAAACATTAAAATTACGTTAAAGTAAAGTATCTTCACGCCCATATCCCCGAAGGGGTAGGCAGAGGTACAACAAGTGCACCCACGATTAGCCGAAGATACTTGGTCCCACAAATGTGATAGGTGGCAAGCCTATCGCCAACCGGGCAACTCTCAGAAAACTGAAAAAACACTTTTTTTTTTAATGTGTCCGACCCGGGAATCGAACCCGGGACCTCATGTGGTCAACGCCAACGCTGGACCACTAGACCACAGAGGCGATTATACATATATTTCTTCGACATTTTTTAACCTATCGATTAAAAAAAATTTTGAGTTAAACAATTGCGTTGAATGCCATTCGAAAGATCACAATCAATCATCAATTTTAAAAAATATGATGTATTTTTTTCAAACATTAATTTCCTAAGTATCATTTATATAAACTAGATTTTTTGAACTCTTCGAACTCTAGAGAACTTCTAGGGAAGCGCGTTCTATCTTAGGCCGCATCTTAGCTTACCGTCAGGCGAGATCGTAGTCAAGCGCTTCCCTAATGATACTAAAAAACATGTCGATTCCACGCGTATTTTACGAAATATTGGCAAAAAATTGCAAAAAGCCGTATTTTAATTGTTTTAAACAAAATGTTCCTAACCCCCACACGTCCTCCTCCACGATCAAGATATTATGCTTAATAATAATAACATTGCAGTTATAACGTTTACTGGAAGCAAATACTATTTATTTCGCCCTGACTTATAGGTCTTGACTAATACTACTGCAATGGAGTCAGATGTTGTTAATTATCAGACATACACCATGGATTTTAAAATTAGTTAGCTTAAATATCATCGTTGCCCATTAGGAACCTAGGTACAAGCCAATGCTTTCACCTTCAATTTTTTGCCCTCAAAAAATCTTAAAGTTGTTATGATTATAATATCTAAGGTTGTTGAAACCAAAAATGTCTATTTTGAAGTTTTAATGCTGTAACTTTTGATCGCGATTTTATCGATTTTAATCTTCCAAACAGCATTAAACGCAGTTTTAGCAAGATGAAAAACGTTGTCTTGGGAAAAAATTAACTGGTTAAAAAATCTCAAAGTTATGTTTAACCACATTTTTTTTAATTTTTTCGTACGCGGTAACTCCTGAAGGATTATTGACCGAGCCTTCTGCTCTGAAACCGGCTATGATGTGACAAACGTTGCACGTAATATAACAAATATAAACTAAACCGTGCAGTCGTTAAACATCGAACAGCTGTCAATGGAGTAAGGATAACACCGTAAATAACTCTGGGTGGAAGTTTTTTTGGACTCACTTCAAGGTAGACGAAAACATTTTTTTACAAATAAGAATTAAATTCGCAGCCTCTTGGCTGATTATGATTGCCCTGGCAGTGGCGTATTTTAGTTGCGACACTTTTATCCGGTGGAAGGATAGCCCCAGCCATGTTTAAAATTATAATACAGATGAAGACATTTGCTTCACTGGTGTGCAATTTTCCTTTCTATAAAAAATAGGTTTTGCAAAAATGATTTTATTCAAATATAAAATCATTTTTTAAATGGAATGAGTATCTAATGGCATACAAATAAAACTGTAAGCATGACTGTAGAAAATAAAAGGCGAGGTGACTTCAGTTAAACACTGCCTAAATCCCTACAAGACATAAGGTTCGTTATCAAAGTCAACGTGTTTTCAAATCCACACTAAAAGAATCCTTTCTTAATATAATGATAAAAGTGCTTCGCCGTCCAAAGTATTGCTGAATACGAGAAATACTGTGGTCAGTCCCTAATAATTACTCTGCAAGGATGGCCAAACGCGAACGAAGTCGCGGGTACAGCTAGTCAAAAATAAAAATGTACTTTGGACCACGGTCTATAGGATTCAAAAAGTTGCGAATTAATTACCTTAATTTCGTCTTCGAATGCTTGTAGTTTTTATGCAAGATTTTATTAAAAGTAAAATATTAAAACTTAATTTTCTAAAAATGTTAGAAATAAAAATGTTAGAACTTTATAAAATTGTTTTACAAATAAATGTAGGTACTTACGACGTAATGTCTTATCTTGCTTCACTTCGTATATAGCAGTAAAATTTTTACCTGCAAAAGAATAGTAGTTGCTTAATTTAAATATTTAAAAAATAACAATCCCAGTATTCCATGTAATCCTTGAAGAACAGACCATCTGCCTTTTTGTCAGGCAGTTCGATCCATTCGTTACGATAAGAGGCGAACGATTAGCTTGGCGAGTCACTACCATCGTAGCATCTAGTTGGTAGATTTCTGCATAGTCTTGCCAGGATCTTGTACCTCCGCCTTACCTATTTCTGCCGCAACAGCGTCAGTGCTTGTCACTATCGGATTCCGGTTTGGAGGGTAAATTATTTCGTATAGTTATGCAAGTGGCACTAACACTTTGCCATACGGATCGGAACGATAACAATAAAACCTTTGGTGTCTATAGGCGATCGTTGTCTCTTTCCATTAGGAGAGCCATCCGTTTATTTGCTATCTTATGGCATTAAAAATATCTATAACATTGTATTCTATGCTGTAGTGGTAAGCCTGGTAGAACACATACATACATATTGACGGCTATTGCTTGTTTCTTGCGACAACCAGAGCCAACAGATTTAAGTGCTCATTTGAGGCATGCACGTATTAAAACACGAGACTACCAGACTCCGGGCTTCTACTGAGACTGATCTTAAATGTGTTGCTAATGTTTTTGGGGTTATCCCAAAAAAAGCCACCAACACTAGACCAACGAGGGATACGGTTACAAATTATATGAGTATATTAGGTTTTTAGTCAGTATCTAACTCGTAATATTAGTTAGAGAAATTGTAAAAGGTCCGATACATTTATTCTTTAAATTACAATAAGAAGCGGATCCAAATGACGCAACTTAAGAATAAAGTATTGTGTTTTAAGTGACATATCGCAAAATTTATTGACAAAGCTTTGTGTGTGCCAAAGGACCACGTAAATCCTCTAAGCACCGGATAACAGACTGAAACGGCGAATAAGATAAGAATGAGAAATACATAGATTAATTTTTGATTTATTTTACGACCGACAGCGAGAGCCCGCGGCGTCCACTCGCAATCTCAAGAGTGTTTTCGCCGTAAATTCTAAAATAAAATTTTAGCTTTTGTCTTTAATGTGTTATACGTTCTGGAACACTCCATACTTTACGAAGACATTCTTATAAATGTACGCTATTTGAGGGACCATTATGTATCAGAAAACGTACAGTTACATTTAAAATTGTATTTGTAACTCTACCATTTATTTTATGGTACTTATGTCACTTTAAAGTAGCTCTGGATACATTTTTGTATAATAAATAAATACATATTCACGGGACAAATTACACTTACTGATCTAACCCCAAAGTAAGCAAATTATTTGCTTTGGATTAGTCAACGATACTAATACATAATAATAAAAATACAAATATAAATACTTAAATATATTTAATAAACACCCAAACCCGGAAATACAAACATTTATGCTCATCACCTAAATGATTGTCCCCGTCGGGGATCGAACCCGAGTCCCGTCGATGGCGTAGCCAGGGTCGCTAACCACTCGACCGACGGGGCGGTCAAAACTTAAAATACCTAAATGAAAGACCTAACAGAAATTAGAAGTACTTTATTTAATAAAACTTTTTAAGTTTAAGAAGTTAAAACTGTTGACGCATCAAAATAACTTGTATTTTGATGCGTCAACAGTTTTAACTTCCTGCTACGGATGTAGATAAGGACTGAGTTTACCCCGATTTTTGAAAATCTAGTTTTCACCAGATCTCCACGTTTTGAGGCCCTAAGAACATTTTTCTGACTATTTTCATTATAACGCCAGTATGTCTGTATGTATGTATGTGTGTACGTAAACATATTATAACTTTTAAAAGGCTTGGCAGATCTTTTCAACTTAGACTTCCTGAAAATTTGAACCGATTTGACCCAGGAGATTTTGAGAAATTACGAAAAACCTCAAAAAAATTTGGTGAAACAGTATTTAATATAACTAAACTAAATATTAGTGTACTAATTGAGTACAAAATCTAATCAACTCTATTCCTATTTAAAAAACTGCGTATAATGCATAAATTGCATCAAAATCGGTTAATCCGTTTGGGAGTTATCGTGGACGAACATTTTTGAACAAAGTGTTTTTTTGACATAACTTCGAGTCTTTTTATTTTTAACCAAGCATTTTTTCAACCTTCTACAATATTTTAGTACTTATAATACTTCGTCAAATGCATTTCAAAATTCAAAATCGAATCTGGTTTTCAAAAGTTACAGCTTTTTGAATATTCATATTTTGTTGTTTACAGAAAATTTATTTAATATTTTTAAAATAGGTAACTTTCGGGCTAATATACCGATTGACTTAAAATCTAATGAATTTTTCTCGAAAAAACAAATAACGTAAATTGGATCAAAATTTGTTGATTTATTTTGGAATTTATCAAAAATGAAAACTTTTGAAAAAAAAAGTATTTTGATATTACTTCGAAATTGTTTGCTGCCTATAAATTATGTTACTAAGAAAACATTGTAGAGCTCAAAAATTGCGTTGAATGCCATTCAAAAGATCAATATCGATCAGTGTTCCCAAAAAATATAGCTTTTTAAAAATGAAATTACTGACATGTATTACAACATTTTAGATTTTTAAACTGAAAAAATCGATGCATAGGTATAGTTTTTCTTCATTTGAGCTTAAAATACCTTAATTTAGCAGGATGGTCAGGAATGGCCTATAGTGTCAACCGATTTACAGATTTTTTAACAACTACCCGATCGGAAATGCGGCCACATACTATTGTTACGAATAATCTAGAAGCGTGTAGAGTTGGAGCGCGGGCGCGCTAACTATCTAGAAAACTCCTGTTGACAAACAAATAGTTGACCGGGGCTATGCCATAATGGACTTTGTGGGATATGGCATAAGGTTGAAAGTAGCGTGTACTAGGATTTATGACTCATAACATGTTTACGATAAGGAGTGATTCATTGTTTCCCGATACATTTAGATTTTTCTGGATCCAGCTAGGAATTTCTCCTGTCTATAAATACAGAGATGTTGACAAACACGAGGCAGTTTTTATCAAGCGATCGAGAACGATACATCAAGCACAATCAGTGTCTCAAAAACATCCTCTAAAATGAACGCGCAATTAAAAATCATGCGCTCTTTTTAAATAGAATCACGTCGGTCGCGACACGGTCAATTTTTTTTTTGTATATTGCTTTTTAAAAACAACTATAAATCTTGCGCTTAAGGTTGGATATACAAAAACATACGTTTTTGCCGTATCTATAACTATTTAATGAAATTAGGGACACTTTTGAGTGTCAGTTTTATTAGGGACTGTGCATCTTGGGTTTTTTATATCAATGTTCCGGACAAAATAAGATAGCAATCGCCTGTAGACATTGAACATCAATCATTTAAACGCAAAATACTTCAACAAAAAACTTCAACAACTAACTTCCATTTTCTGGATCTCTAAAACTTAAATAGGACTATACGAGAAGTATAAAACAAAAAAAATTGTGGAGATCTGCGGTGCCAAAAAAAAATACAGACAAATTGAGAATCTCCTTTTTTTGGAAAGTCGTTTGAAAAAAGGAAAGTAATATTTTCTTATCAAAAATGCCATTGCCTTTTACCTACATTGCGAAATAAGTCTGTTAATTTATTATGAAAAGATGTAGAACTTGGTTGCAAAGGTATTAATTAAAGTAAGTAATAGTTACGGGATCAAATTTAACAGGCTTTAAACCATTAATCTTCAGCTTAAAAGGCAAACATTTTCCCTGGTAATTATCATTATTACTAGTTATAAGTAATTAATACCTTAATAAATACATCAATTAGGGAATTCTAATAGAATCCTTATACCGACAAAATTAATCTAACTTGTCCCGACGTAATGTCATTAAAAATAGTTCTAAAGACAAGTTTCAACATGAATAAGGAATTCCTCGTCAAACTTTAATGAAAACGATTTATTCAAGGTAGCTACCGGCGCTAATAAAGATAATCGGGAGAAATATAGCCGGATTTAATATGAGCTATTTTATTTGAAGTCTTAATGTTTTTATAGCCCAGACTAGCAAAGAGGTTAATGAGTCTAGTGATGGAAAATGACAATCAAAAGGCTTTTTTTTTTTTTGTTTTATATCATAAGATAGCAAACAAGCAGATGGGTCTCCTGATGGAAAGAGTCAACCATCGCCTATAGACACCAAAGATGTTAATGGTGCGTTGCTATCTTGTGGCGAGCTCTAATGCCACATGCATAAGTTTACCGGCTACCTTACCCTCCAAACCGGAACACGACAGCGACAAGCACTGACGCTATTGCGGCAGGAATAGGTAAGGCGGTGGTACCAGACCCGGGCGAGACAATGCAGAACTCTACCACCTAGTAGCCACGATGGTAGTGACTCGATAGCCAATCGGTCGCCTTTTACGACCTGCCTGGCAGAACGGCAGTTGGCCTATTCTACAATGGAGGCCGGGACCAACACGGCGGAAAACTACAGGCGGCTACTACAAATTGTAAAACACGTGCATACAAATATGTATATCTTTACGAAAAATCCCTTTCGGAGTAGGCAGAGAGAACTATGTGCCATACAAGCATTGATATTATTGCGACAGAAATAGGTAAGGCGATGGTACTAGACCATTTGGTGGTACCGATTTAAAAATTCTTGCACCAATATAAAGTTATATTATTACTGAGTAACATAGGCTAAGTTTTTCTACCCGCCTGAGTAAAATTTGCAGGCCAGTTCTATTGGCCAAATAGAATTTAAGTGCCTTGTAATTAATTATCTAAGCTAAAACTCGAAAATGTGTTTTTTCAATATTTTTTTATAGTGTCGATAAAGAAGCGCTTGATTACGTTCTCGCCTGGTGGTAAGCCAAGATGTGGTCTTGGATGGAACGCGCTTCCCTAGAAGGTACCTGTTCACTCTTCTCTTGAAGATCCCACATTGTACCCATCGGTGAACTACTGATAAAATATTTCTGATAAAAACAACGCGATAGGCTTGCCACCTATCATATTGCGGAACTAAGTATCTTCGGCTAATCGTGGGTGCACTTGTTGTACCTCTGCCTTCCTCTTCGGGGATACGAGCGTGAAGAAGATACAAATCTACAATGTGTTAGTATAATATGGTACTCCTTGTGCGGACTGAACAAGATAAGGGTAGTGATTTTTAGCAAATATTTCGTCAATAATGTGATGTATGGCACTCGGTTCTCTCTGCCTACCCCGTAAGGGATCTGGCGTGAAGATATGTGTGTGTATATTTCGTCAATATTCCTGCAGCAATAGCGTCAGTGCTTGCCACTGTCACATTCCGATTTGGAAGGTAAGTTAATGGGTAAATTTATACATGTGGAAATATGTACTATCTAGTCACACAGATGACATTTCTGGTGTCCATTGACACTTCTGGTGTCTATAGACGATGATAACCTCTATCCGTCATCTCCTCCATGCTAAAAAAACCTTTTTTAAAAAATGGGATGAATCGCTAGTATAATTAGTCTTTTTAGTTTAAAAAAGAAAACAATCGCGGGATGTTGCAAATTAAAAGCAAGTTCCATTATTTTATGAAAATTTTCATTTTAATTGTAATTTTTCGCAAAGCAACAATAACATTCTTTGTATTAAAATTTCAAGTCGAAAAAGCTCATGTTGATCTGGGTCAGCGAACTAAAATAAAACACCATCTTCGTACCACTAGTAAATCCAAGACGGTATAAAGATTAATTAGACACGAAACAAAACAGAGACGAGCTAAGAAAATACACATTGTTTCGAAAGATTTGTTCCATTCATTGCTCGAAGATTTTGCTAAAGTAGTGTGAAGATAAGTCTGCCGTGAAACTCCATCTCTAATGTAAAAGTTGAACGGCAAACTTTACCGAGGACATGTCAAAAGTTGCCGACTTTTTGATGTGTGTAGCGACCATAGGATTCCGATCCGCTAACTCTATTGAACTAACTCTTAAGTGCTATCTTAAAGTTCATTAGTTCTTGTGCCGTATATTGTTATATTGGCTTGATCAATCATAAATAGTTTATTCGGTTATGATATAGCGGGAAGTGGATGATTCTTCTAAAAATGTTACTACTAAGACATGATTATATCTGTGACGTTTAGACTCGAAATTGAGCTTTCATCAGGCATCTAAAAGCATACACAATACCTGAACAGAGTCAATTAAATAAATTTATTATATATATATATATATATATATATATATATATATATATATATATATACATCTCAAATCTTATTTGTTTTATTTTACAATACAAAATTACATTTTATGATACCAATCTTAATCTTGTGTATAAAGCATTTAAAACTTTTGATTTACAATTGAATAACATTTTATATAATATACACTGCCGCATGTATAAATATTATTATATACATATACAAGATTAAGGTTGGTATTATAAAATGTAATTTTGTATTGTATATAAGATGAAGAGGATTTGATATGTTTCAATAAATTTATTTGACTGACATTGTTCAGGAATTGTGTATGCTTTTAGATGCCTGATGAAAGTTCAGTTTTGAGCTGAAACGTCGCAAAAATAACCATGTATTAATAGAAACATTTTTAGAAGAATCGTCCACATTACTTGCCAACTTGTCCTATTATGGTGTGGACAGTAAGGTAGCCAATAGAATTGTGGCATGTGGCATTGCCATACTGCCATACAGTTAAAAACACATCATTAACATCTTTGGAGCATACAGGCGATAGGTTTTCTTTTCATTAGGAGAGCCATCTGCTTGTATGCTATCTAATGATATAAAAAACCCATGCATTTAACACACACACACACCCACATACACACACGTATATACTATTTTGTTTATATCTTATTTAAAGTCTACAGTCAAACTTAGAAAGGATTTTAACATGTGATCCAAATGAGTCATAAATTGTTTGTCATATAATTTGTTTAATAGATATTTGTGCTTTAAGCCTTTAACATTAATATAATTTTCAACCAGTGGGCGATCGCTAAAGTATATAAAAATAGCAACAAAAAACAGCAAAAACATTTCCAACTTCTAAAAATATCTTCTACATCGCACAAAACAGCCCTTTTCTTAAAATACGTCTTATTTTACAATAAGAAATCGATTGTATACTCTCGCACAAAACGACTAAGCTTCTACGCAACGTAATTTCCGTCAGCAATGGGGCATGAATACTGACGAAATTCGACCAATCGACGTTATTAAATGTACTGCGAAAAGAACATTTTTGTTACACATAGGAAGTGGTTGATGGATGGCTCAATAGCTCGAGAATTGGATCTCGCATGTACCTACTTACTGTAAAATAATCTTTATTGCATGATGTACAAGAATCGAAAAACTTTTTACGTAGAAACTAGAAATTTGTTTCTGTTTGCTTTTAACAAAAGGAAGTGTATAAACTACAACGAGCGGCGCCGATCCGTATCGGTTGTAGTGCCGTAAATAGCGTCTTAAATATCCATTTTAATAATATAAATAGTTCAATTGATTAATTTATACAAATAGTTTTAAATATCCATTTTAATAATATATTTACCAGGCCCGGAGATCGATCCCATGACCTGGTGATTTTTGATTGAAATTGTTGTTTATTATTTGTTGTGATAGCGGCCCCAGTAACAGAAGTATTCCATATTGGGCACCCGCTTAAATGGCACCTGAGACAATGGCACCTGAGGTATTCCACAGACAGTTAGACACTACCACAGACCACATGACTCCGTGGCGACTACCTATTCCTGTTTAAGACAGAAGAATAATTAACAGAGGTGTCAGATAGTTAGAGAGTGGTGGCAATAAAAGGTTTCAGTTTGTAACCCTATGGGTATATAACCCTAAAACGGCGTCTAATATTAATACGCTTTAGCTTGTTGGTATTAAAACTATTGAGAAAGTAAAAGTAGAGTAGGCGAGTAAAGTAATAAGTTATCCCATCGATAGAGGGGAAAATAAAATGGGTACTCGTTTCTCAATCTGACCCAAGTAAACACGTAAACCAAATATATACGTTTTTTCCAACAAATGTACATACTCGTATGTCGTTTTACTCATGTATGTAACATAAGATAAGATAAGATTTATTATTACTACTTAGTTCAAAAGTACAGTACAATAGCTTAACTTTCTATTAGACTCAACACTTGGCAAAGCCTGGATGTGGCGTGGATACCAATGTGGTTAATGTGACATAACACTGTAACAAAAAACAACAAAATTGTTTATTATAATTTAATCCATTTGTTAAGGAAGAGTGGCTTTTTCTGGCAAGAGTGCTCATTGCACTCAAAAGAAGAAGTCAACCTTGGCTAGTTGATGTCATTATGGTTAAAGATGAAATTGAAGCTTTATTATTTATTATTATTCTATTAACGGAAAGTTTTCACTTACAGGCGGGCTTACGGCTCGCCCACAAAACCTATGTATGTTATCTATATGATTAAAACCCACACTAATGAAATACTACAAGGAAAAACTTAGCATCAGTTAAAGAGACAAATTATTTTAGAATTTAACCTGTGATTAGGGGCTTATAAGACCCATGGCTTATCTGCCCGAAGACAAGTCCCCCGAATCTGTGTTCGTTTAAAAATGTAAAGCTGGATTCGCGTCACAGCGATCTAAAAGGCAGGAAATGCATTTGCAAATTAGATTTCCAACCCTCCAGCCGCCGTTATCGTGTCTTCGACCTTACCTTTTAACCCCTCCCGGCCACATTCGGATTTTCGGAAGCTCCCCTTTGTCTATGTCATCCGGATTTCTATTTGTAAAACGTTTTTATTTCACTGATTGTTAACACAATAAAGTTTTATCAGAACGTCCTGTACAGTTTTACCTGGGCTGGGTACAGACTGGGCCTGAGGGACCCTTCTGTACCATAAAACGGTAAATTCTGTTTCTTGTGTAATTTTAACAATTTTCTTTTTGTTGTTTTGGGCCCCTAAAAAACTGTAGCCATAAATAACTAGCTTTTTCTCACGACTTCGTACGCGTTATTCGGGAACATTGTTTTCCTTTACTTAGTCAAGTCAAATAGTAGTGTAGTGAATCAAGCAATCTACAAGGAAAAATGAAATAAATACTAAATCATGCAATTTTAAAATTAATTTATCTCGTAACACTATATACAAGTTTCACTATATACACGCTTCTCAGGTGGACTTCGATTCCACGGTTTCAAAGTCTAAAATGGATACAGGTAGAAACATTTTAACAAACAACTTCAGAAATCCCCGCAACAAAAGCTGAGCAACACCTCATCAGGACAAGGAAATGATTGAAGTTTACAATTAACATGTTCAAGCGTCCACTGTTTAAGCAATCCAAAGAAAGAAGTTGTGCACAAACACGAGGATACTCAAAAATAATTGTAGTTTAGAAGCCTATTCCACGTTTTTTCAATTTCGTAGCTGCCTTTCCCTTCACAATACAAAACTGTCTATATTATGTCCAATACTTCCAATCTGCAAATGTTAGCTAAGCTTTCCACCCTTTATGTCTTCTAAAGGCTTGTTTGCACTGGTTAAATAATCGCGGCATATTTTTATGAAAACCTTTTAACGATGTGCATCTCATCATATATGTATACGCTTTTACAATAAACTTCCCGAAACTAAGAGATCTACCATTCAATAAATTAAAAAAACGTGTTAAAACAAAACTGTGTAAAAAAGGATATTATAAAATGTCAGATTATTTAGAAGACAAAAAGCCTAGGATTAATTGCTCCTTATACAGATCTCATACATATTTTTTGTAATATTGTGATATTGTAAAAAAATAGATATGAAAAAAAGACAAGCCCGCTAAGTTTCTTCCCCCGGATCTTTTCAGTGTGTGGCCGCGTTTCTAATTCGGTATTAGTTTTAAAAAAATATGTTGACGCGTCAAAATAACTTGTAAAAAGTTTTATTGAATAAGGTACTTCTGATTTCTGATTTTTGATCAATTATCCACCTATTATTGGTTGTTATCATTTAGTAGTAGCTGTCAATATAACATCGACAGTTGCCTCTGAAGTATTTCAGGCAAGTAAACATGCATTCGAGGCATTATCATGCCTATACAGTTTCACGAATTGCACCATCTATTCCTTTTGGCGATGCTGATGATTAGATGCAGTTTTCTATTTTATTTTATACAAATAAATAAATTGTTTTTTTTTCTGTTATCTTCACACCAAGACAATTTTAATTTAATATTCTTATTACTTATGTGTATCGGTAATAGCAAATTCAGTCTGATAAGACTTCAGGAAGTTTAAGAAAACAGCGTACTCTTTTTAAAAGGCCGGCAATGCAATTCCATGTCCCCTGGTATTGCAGATGTTCATGGGCGGTGTTTGGACACTTACGATCAGGTGCCTCCACTGCTCGTTTGCCCCCTCTAATATTAGAAAAGACCCTATGATTTAAGAAAATCACACAGTAAAGCGAACATTTTAGTTTAAAGTGGTGGGCCGTAAACTGCGTAACTCAAAAAGACATTTGAAGCAACATTTTACATTGATAGTACTTGTTGATTGTTTCTAGACCCTAGTCCCCTGCATTTTAGTTTTATGTATAGACAAAACTTACCTATTATTATAAACTAGCTAATTTGTATTAAAAAACATATTCTACCTTTTAAGTTGAACCAAGCAGTAGATTTTCTACAAAATTTCATTGAAATCGGTTCAGTAGTTTAGGAATCCATAGAAGACAAACAACGTGACACGTAATTTATATAAAAATTAAGAAGATAGATAATAGAGTACTGATCTGACCTGATCATAATTAAGAAGAAAGTAGATAATAGAGAACTGATGAATAAGCAAATTCGTTTTTAATTTTTTGAACGATGATATATATATATATATATATATATATATATATATATATATATATATATATATATATATATATATATATATATATATATATATATAGAAAGAGAGAGAGAGAGAGAGAAAAATCGCGATAAGAATCTCAAATTAATGTCATCAATTTATTTTTTCTTCCCTATTCCCATTCCTGTATATCCATTATATAGAAAGCTACAATACAAGAAAATATACGTATATTTTATACTATGCCACGTGTTAATTTTAGAAAATATTCGAATATCGGTAAAAAATCGCGCGATTTATATTCGCAGTAGGACTTAGCCCTTAGGAACGTGGCAGACAAAAACGCCGTAAGTTGGATTGAATGTTTGTGAGGTTGGATAAAAAAGAGCGGAAAAGCATTGCGGTTTGAGAACAGTGGCGGCGTTCACACTCGATTTGTTACGTAAATTGCAGCTTGCCTCGTGGCTTAGGTACATGGAAAGTCACCGACGAAATTCAAAGTACTACAAAAGGAAAGGAGTTGTATATACAACAAAGGTTGTTTAAAATATTTTCCCCTTTAAATACAATTCAGTTCAAAAATAATATCTTTGAAGGTTTCTAAAATTGTATACCACGCCGGGATCCATTGCGGGGTAAGCAGAGTTAACCGAATGTCTATAAAATTTTCAGTTTACCATCATTCACGGGTTTGTCGGTTGGCGATATAAATTGTGATCCCATCGCCGCATTTCACCGATCTGATAAGGATTATAGACTATTTCTAGCGATAACCGGGGCCGACGGCTTTACGTGCTCATCTGTGACACGGGATTGGTAAGACACCACCCACCTGCTACTAACATTTCGGATTTTTCGACAAAAATCTCGAAAAAGTCTCATTAACACCTTTGCCCGACTCAGGGATCGAAACCGGGTCCTTATGATTTGAGCCGAATAAGCTAACCCCTAGAATACGAGGTAGTCTATCTTTTGAAAAAGACGTATTGTCTTTTTCAATTAAGAGAAGGGAAGATGGGAAGGCGACCTAGTCGCCTCTCCTCCGCCTCGCCTCGCCTCGCCTCCTCGTTCTCTATTCTTCAAGAATTTATTTGCGACTGTATTTGTTTATTCATTCTGAATTGAATCGGTAAAATATTATAAACCTTGCGAAATGTACTCACATAAAAATATATGCAATATTTTAAAAGCACAATCAGGAAACAAAATTTGCCTCCGCAAGAGCTTTGTAAACCAGCAAGGCATAACGTTCAAATATTTCTGAGTATAATACCATGGCATAACCAAAAGCTCGCCTGTTTATAACACTGTAACGGTTCGCTGTGCCGAAACTAATGGTAATGTAATTAGCTTCGTCTGATCTTAATGGGATTAAAATTTTCTGCTGTAGCATTCCGTGTGGAGCTTCCTACTGTGTACTGGGACTTGCGCCGGGCATTTGAATGTTTTATGTGATTATATTAATACTAGTTGTTCCCCGTTGTTTCTTTCATGTTTGCTGTGTACTTAAAAGACGCGAGATGATGGCATATTCCCTACTAACTCACCCGCGCAAATTCACTAGCGAATTGATTAACAAGTCTTCCATATAGTATTTCATACAAATTTTTATCCCCTATTTCAGGTTTTAAGGGTTGATTTTCGTAAAAAACAGCCTTTGTTTGATAGCAGATCTTCAACTATCTCAATGTCAAATTTCAAGGAAATTGGTTCAGCGATTTCAGCCGTGATAGTGTAACAGATAGACAAATAGACTTTCGTATTTACGATGTATATTAAATATGAACTGGTATTATCCTCAATTGATAGTCTACTAGTTAGGAGTTCGAGCTCTGCTCGGATGTTATAGTACTAACCTAAACCTAATCTGATAGAGGTATTTTTCGTATGAAAACAGATTATCTTAGAGATAACACTTACATAGGCAAATTTTTGTAGTAAAAGACTATCTAAATACAAAAAATCGTTAAAATCATGAGAGCTACTTCGGAGAAATCAGTTACATCTTTTATTCAAAATAGCTCCATATATATAAATTACGTGCTTTGTTGTTTGACCGCTACGGAATTCTACACCATTGAACCGATTTTAATCAAATTTTGTAGATACGAGTATCTACTGTTTGGTCCAACTTAAAAGTAGGATAGTTTTTATCGCAATTAGCAATCCCCCACCCCACAAGTACCCCACCAAAATATTCAATACAAGTAATTTGTACAGCAACACAACATTTTGAGAATCAGCTAGTACACATATATATACAGGAATAGTTCGTTTAGAGTATAAGATACAAGATTTTTAAATATAGTTGATTATTTGTGTGGTCTGTGGAATTGATAGAGCCAATTTTGTTTTTCTTCCAAACCAATGGAGCTAAAAAGGACTTTTTAAAGTTATACAGCTTAGGATAACTAGGCAGTAGATAATTTTTCTGATAATCGCATATAGACCATAACGATGTTAATTGTGCCTTGCTATCGGTGAGAAGGATAAAAGTCCGATTATTGTTTTGTTTAATCATATCCATATTTTGGATGTATATTATTAAAAATTGAAAAAGTCATTTATTAAATTTTCAAAACGGGTTTCTTCATAAGTTATTCGGACGTCAATAGACTTTTTATTTCGCCGAATAATCTATATTTGTTGGTCATTTGACGAGATGGGTAGTAATCTCAGTAGACATATTTTACACTATAATTTTACACAAACATTTAATCAACTTGATAACGACTACCGCTTGTTTCTGGCGATCACAACATACAGTTTTATATATTCGTATCCTAAGCAGGGCGGTGTTAACATACCACCTGACCCCAAAATGTTACGGAGATTTTGATTTTCGAGCATACCTCGAAAATACCCCAATAACACTTTTTGACTGATCAATTAATTGAATGTGAATTCAATTTAATGAAAGTCTATTTATCCGCCCGTCTAACAGTAAGCTATTTCGAGAATAATTTCAATGATTGATTTTAACAAGTAAAAAAGTAGAACTTAACAATAATATTTTTTCTACAGTATACTATATTATCATCTATTTTTATACATCGTTTTGCTTTCATTTAAATCGTTTATTCTGACTTCTAATAGATCTAAACTTTTATATTACAATTTATACTTTATACATCATTTAATTAAATTATGTATAAAGTAAAAGCAAAAAGTAATAATGTATGCTTTATCTTTCAGAGATAAGGGCTATTTTTACTGTATGCTCTCTGTTTGGAAAAAGCTTATACGAGCGAACGACATATTTGACGAAATCCCCTTCTTTTACACCTTTATGAATTGCAAATGGCCAGTTTTGCTTTGGCTAACCCTTTTAGCTGCAAATAGACATTGACAGTACGAACTAGATAACACAAGAAACAGTGATTGACGAATTTCAAACCTGTATGAACGAACATTTCTGTTTTTATAACCGTAGTTTAAAATATAAAAGAAGAATTGTAGTATATATTTTATTTCATATAAAAGGAATTAGCAAACAATTAGATGGCTTTCGTGATGGAAAGAGATAACCATTGTATATAGATACCAAAAATGTTCCCGCGCGCAAATTTCCCGTGGCCAGACCGTTAGATTAAACACTATTGATTTTCCCTGATGATGCGTTAAAACGCGAAACCGATTAGTGTCATTAAGTAAAACTAACGGAATAAAACAGTACAGGTGCTCCAAAAATTATATAAATATACGTTAAAATGGAGTTTTCCTATGAACCGACGATATTCAGTGTTTAAAGTTTTCATAACCTTCTTTCTTGCGGAGTTGAGTAAAAACGAATCCCAAATCATACTTTCCATTCACGTATCGGCCAACAGAATTGAAATATAACTTAATAGAATACAGCACTTATCTTATTAAAAATCTCCAACGTGACCTGCACAAGTTTTCCCAAGTAATTGGCCAATTTTTCCACCCTAGTACTCGGTTCGGGTAAATATGAAGCAATTATGGCTTCCCATTTCACGCCTCTTGCCCTTAGAGATGCGCTGATTTTACGTAAATTTTCACATGCAGGAGATAACTAATCATGTTCCATCTTCTAAATCACGCAATCAAGAATTGTGACTTTATATTTAACTGGTCTAAATACGTTATCATCAGCTCATTCACTTCTGGCCTATTCCACAGAGGTTTATGTATTCTGAATAAGTAATATATCAACCCTTTTTGCACAAACGTAAAATTTATTCAATACTATTTGCCCCGTGCAGCCCGCTGCATTATGAAATTTTTTGGTGAATCCCGCGGGATCACCTTACTTTTCCGGAATAAAAAGTAGACTATGTGCTATTCCAGGTTATCATCTATCTGTGTGCTAAATTTCATTCAAATCCGTTTTGTAGTTTTTGCGTGATTGAGTAACAAACATCCATCCAAACATCCAAACTTTCGCATTTATAATATGAATTAATTAATATAGATTTCTCCATGTTAGTCCAGCTTATTTTGAAAAATAAAAAGTGAGTGAGTGGTCACGACTACTAGTTTGTCGTCCAATGGCGTAGCATGCCTTGGCGGGGCCCCGTTTAAAAATTTGTTTGGGGGTAGGGTCTCAATCTCTCAAAATCTCTATCCTTTTGAAGGGTAGAGATTTCTCAGAAAAGAGAAAAATGTTTGTGTAAAATTAAATGAAATATTTAGTCATCATGAAACAGATATTACAAATAAACTCACTTGTACTTCCAGTTCACAAGTATTTCATATAATTTTATACACCCAACCGATTTTGCTTATTATAGTATCATCAGGGATGTTTTACAGTTATTAGATAATTACAAGTTATATGATTTAAGTACTAATCTTAGGTGGGTAGTGGATAAAAAAAATCAATTTGACATTAAACGTATAATGGTTTGGGTTGCCAACATAATAACTTTTCTCAAAAAATGTAGGAAAATATATTATTAATGATATTGTATTATATTATACTTTACTTATGCATACATATAAATGTACAATATTTTTTTTACTCCATATAATTTTTTAACAGATTAGATTTATTATACATTTATATTTAAATATAATCAACTTATTGATTATAGCTAAATATAAATGCATAATAAACTTAATCTAATCTAATCCATTTGGGAAATTTTTATTAATTTTTGCTTACGCAAGTTGGGGGCCCTCGTAACCCGGGGGCCCCGTATAATTGATGAATTGATTGACGGCAGATACGGCCGATGGCGGTAGCTACGCCCCTGTTGTCTCACCCGTGTTGGGTACCAACGTCTTACCCTTTTTGCCACAAAGGCGTCAGTGCTTTTTTGTGATACAACTTACAGGTTAAGGAGCCGGTAAACTTATGCTTGTATTTCATTCCGTTTCATACGTTTGAGAAAGCATATATTTAATACTTAGACGATGGTTGTTCCTTTTCTATCAAGGAGCTATAAAAATTCTATGACATAAAAGTGTGAGTACATAACAAAATTCTATGAATACCTAACAGTATAAATTTGCAAGGTTATTTAGTACTCTATATTATGTAAATAGATTATTTAACTGTTTGCATGATAGGTAGCTCACAAAAGGTGAACAAAATCTAATCCTGCTATGATACTGTAATAACTTCTTGGTAGAGTTACAACCACAACACAACCACATGATTTATGTCTGTCCACGAAATGCCTTAGTATTTTACGCAGAATTTCTCACGTGAAAACATTTGTTTACCTTGTACCAAGTCAAAAAAGTGGGTCAAAATATTGATATTCATATAGATAATTTATTAATGATTACTTCTAGTAGAATTTGCAAATACAAATGTATTGCAAATTTTCTAGTGTTCATAAACAAATCAGAAAATAAACAGTTATCTCGAAAAATCGTGGACATCAATAGAAATTTTACTTTGCAAGAAACACGATAGCTATT
Organism: Apodemia mormo; assembly: GCA_036924255.1. Lineage (NCBI taxonomy): Eukaryota > Metazoa > Arthropoda > Insecta > Lepidoptera > Riodinidae > Apodemia > Apodemia mormo. The sequence goes on along the minus strand of JAUPFN010000019.1, from coordinate 22,990,542 downwards.
GACAAACATGATTAATCGATTTCATTCATTAAAAGGCTCAGAATAACATAAGGACAACTTGTATTAAAAATGGTTTTCTAGATACACAGCGTTTTATTGTTATAAACATTCATGAAATTCGATAATCTGACATTGAATCACTAAAATAATCCAATTATACTCGTATAAAAGTGGTCACATTAACGATACTTACCTATAATTGACATTGGTATGGGTTAATCAATTTCGACAGATTGCGACAAATAATATTATGTCATACATAGGCAAAGAGCTTTCAACAAACAGCCAAGCACATACATAATATAGAAACAGCTAACTTATTAGTCTTATCAATAATTATTATACGCCTCAACGCGAAGCGTGAGGTAGTGCCCATTGCCCTCATTCCACATATAAACACAATTATGAACATAAATTTTTTGAGGTGTGTTTTGTGTTTTTTTTAATAAGTTTATAAATACTAGTAAATTGATGCACATATGAAGCGGTTATCCACCTGCTCATTTCTATCCAAATAAATTATCACTCTAACATACAACCTTAATCTGCCATAAATCAATGTAGAGAGCCTATTCCGATAGATTGAGTGTAGTATCCCTTGCATTTGTTCCGCTTCCTGCCCCGATCGATCCTGATTATCAGCCCCTTTCCCCTAGGTAACGAAACCCTATTTGTATATATTTTCCAGTGGTCAGCACACTGCCTACATATTTATTTTGTCAACTATCTTATTTTCTGTTTTATTTTGTCAAATATTCTCTGTTTTTATTGTTTTTGAATCGCCTTAATATTTGTTAGTAAGAAAACTACGTTATAGGATATCAAAGAAGCAGATGATTCTTCCGTCGTATAAGGAATACCAATGCCAATGAGTCACCGATGTGATGCTTTTTTCTTGTTTGTTTGTAGAGGAATTTATATTTGTCATGAATGTTGTGTTTTTTTCGATTATATGTACTATATGTATCGAAACAGTTGCCTAAAATTATATAAAACTAGTTGTTCCTCGCGACTTCGTTCACGTGACCCAAAACCAATACTTCCTTTTGCTCAATCGGGTAAAAAGTATTCTATATCATTTCTGGATCGTAAAGTTTTCTAATGGTAGAATAATTTTTAAGATAGGTCGAGTAGTTTTTTAGTTTAAAACAATAAGAATAGTGTAAATCGAAGTAATGAATCGAAGAAAAAATCTAAATCGAAGAAAAAATCTTATATATTAGTGAATTTGTTTATACAGATGCAGTAGTTGATGGTACTCTTAATGGAAAGAGATAACCATAGCCTATAGACTCCAAGTATGATAATTATATGTAGCTAACCAAGTAGTAAGATTTTAATTGTAGCAGTTTACCAGCTACCTTAATTCTAAACAAGAACTCACTCACTCATTGACGTCACTGCGACCACAATAGGCAAAACTAAACCCGGGCGAGAAATTGCAGAACTCTACAACCTAGCCCCACGATGGTAACTTTGGCTTATACTTCGAGACTGCCTGGCAGGAAGGCAGCTGGTCTATTGCCTGGGTTATGATAGGTGCACTTACTGAGAAGAAGATATATCAATGTCTTTTTCAAGCTCAATTCTTAATTCCAATAATAAAATTAATGATATCTAGCTGTTGCCTGCGACTTCGTCCGCGCGGACTTCGTTTACTCCGCACTGCTTCTCCCCTGTAGGTGATAGCGTGATAATATGTAGCCTATATGTTGACCCGACCTGCTACTAATATTCATGCAAAATTTGAAGTAAATCCATGCAGTACTTTTTGAGTTTACCCCGGACATACATTTTCACTTTTCTACGATTTTATTATATGTATATAGAATATAGATATTGCGGAAGTTTCTAAACATGTTTGAATAATTGTTATTTAATTAAACCTTAGTGGTGGGATGGTTTTGCAAGAAGCCTTCCCCTAGATACGGTGTCTTTTCCCGGAACATATAACTGTTCCCATTAAGTTGGAAAAATAGATATTGCGTTACATACGTCGAAAACTTTTCTAGAGTTCGAATTAATAACAAACTCAAAAACTTCCTATAGATACTATGACAATGGGATCAACATTCATGTCAGCAGATGATGAAAGAATGGATCACGGTGGACCCTTGTGAACCGTGTGGAAATATATCATTTTGGGTGGTTAATTACCCCTTCTTACCCCAGTCCCCCTCAAAAGTATGGATATGACGATACTTATCTACTATATATAATTTATAGCCTCTATCGTGACCTTTAGTGAAACTTCATCATACTGATATTTTAAATTTAGACTGATATTTAAAATTTAGAGTTTCTTCCGCCGGATCTTCTCAGTGTGTGGGCCGCGTTTCCGATCCGGTAGTAGTTTTAAAAAATCTTGACGTGTCACAATAACTTGTAAAAAGTTTTATTGAATAAAGTTTTTTTGATTTCTAATTTCTGATTTCAGACTCTTGTATAGTTCACACACTCTATATTTTTTACTAAATGATTTGCCAAAGGTTTTCTCATTTTACTGTCACATAATTTTTTTTATGGAAGAGTGGGCAAACGAGCAGGAGGTGCACCTGATGTTAAGTGATCACCGCCGCTCATGGACATCGGCAATACTAGATAGAGGTCTTGAAGTTGCGTTGCCGATCTTTTAAAAAGTAAGTTCTTTCTTGAAGCTAAGTAAAAGAGTTTAAATTGTCAAGGAAAGGTTATTTAAATGTTTCATAGTGTAGTAAAATGTTAAACCGATTTAGCCAATCGGAAAATTTAAGAAATTTTCCGATTTTTAATTTAAGAAAAAGCAAAAATATAATATAACTAGCTGTGCCCGCGACTTCGTTCGCGTGGAAAATTTTCTAAAATAAAAACCCGCATATTTCCCGCTTCTTATATCCTTTCTTGGGTCTCAAACTATATTTGTACCAAATTTTATCCAAATCGGTTCAGCGGTTCAGCCGTGAAAGCCTAACAGACAGAGTTACTGGAAATGTGTAAAATGCGAAACAATATCAATGTCTAATTTTTTTTTATCATTAGACTAGTAGATAGCAAACAAGCAGATGGCTCTCCTGATGGAAAGGGAATAAATACATCGCCTATACACACGCGTTGTAATCTGTGTGATGTGATAGACGTGATAGAAATGGCCACATGTATAAGTCACTGGGTAGTAAAGCTCTGCAACGTGTTCTCCGGGTTTTGGTACCACCGCCTTACCTATTCCTGTTGCAATAGCGTCAATGGTTGTCATTGTCCTATTCTGGTTTGGAAGGTAAGTTAGCCGGTAGATTTGTGCTTGCGGCATTGCCAGACGCCACACGAATAGCGATGCACCATTAATATCGTTGATGTCTATAGGCGGTAGTTGTATATTTCCATGTTTTTTCTATTTTACGATATGAAAAATACCTCACCCTCAAAACCGGAGCGCGATAGTGACGAGCATCGCCGTTATTGCGACAGAAATACTGCCGTCATAAGAAAAAAAGACGTTTCTGACATTTTTTCCGAAATTAAGTTAGTTGCATATTAGATATCAGAAAAAAAAAGACGCACCTATCAATATTTTTATATTTAGCTTAAACTTTATACAACCCGATAAATCTTACTTTCAAATAGGACGCATTTGCAATATAACAAAAATATTATTAAATAGAAAAGACATTCTTGACGACGTATCAGTTTCGAACTTTATGTAGAAACGTCCTTTATCCTTATGACGGCAGAATAGGTAAGGTGGTAGCACCATATGCCCAGGCGAAACTTGAGGCTTTTACGAACTGCCTGCCAGAATTACAGATCTATTTTTCAAATCCAGCCCAGACCAACGCGCGGAAAAGTAATAACAAACATAGTCGTACATGGTGAGTGAATTGTGAAACTATACACGTGTCTTAATTTAAAATAATCAGTTATAATTACTATAGAATAAAGTAAACAAAAATCTGATTTAATGAAGTCAGTGCCCAGCATTAGCGGGTCACTTGCTCGTAAACATAAATCAACCTCATATTTTAAACCAAAAAGCACGTCACCTCATAAATTATTCAATAATTACCAATACAAATAGCGTATATTAAAATTCGGTAATTATGAAAAACCATTACGTAATATTACCGACATGTCGGCCAGGCCTTAATGCAGCGGATAAAATAATGAAATATCGCCCGTTGGCTATCGACAAAAACAATTTGGACTTTATACCAAATACAAAAACATATTCCTGGGATAGACATGTTATGGTTTTGGTGTTTATGTTTTTTTAATTTTTAATATAGGAAACAAGTAGATGTCTCTTTTGACGGAAACATATAACCATCGCCTATAGACACCAAAGATGTTAATAGTGCGTTGTTATACATGCAGTAGGATGGTTATGCCACATGTATAAGTTTACTGGCTAATTTACCCTTCCAAACCGGAACATGACAGTGACAAGCACTGACGTTATAATGACATGAACAGGTAAAGCGTTGAAATCCAACCTGGGAAAGACGTTGCAAATCTCCACCTACCACCTACTCGGTTATTAGGTAAAGCCCGGTCGTTGTTATTTATTTAGAAAGTTATAGAGCTTGAAGCTATGCGAATGCATCTTCCAAGATAAAGCCCATAATATCTTTAATATATATATATATATATATATATATATATATATATATATATATATATATATATATATATATATATATATATATATATATATATATAATAAAATATAATAATATCTTCATAAAGCACAAAAATACCTATATATACGTATATTCGTAAATTGCCGATATGTTGGTTAGGACCTTAGGTTAAGAGCTTATTGCAGCCGATAAGTAATAAATTTTTCCGATTGGCTAAAGGCAATAAAAATTTGAAACTCTTATAAAAAAATAAAATAGATATAATTAAAAATTGTGATATAAAATAACCGTTATTTATAGGCACACGGGTATATTGTCGAACTTTCACTTACTGTTTTATTTTTCAATCAGTTGGCAGCATTTTCTTAGCACTGGGATAGTCGTAGGATGTTACATACTGCTATTAACATCACAACACTGTTTAGGAACACATCACTATTATATAAACTAAGATTATATTTATTACCTCCATTCGCCGGCAGCTAAAGCTTAAGTGTAGAATTGTTAAACTCTACGTACCTACGTTCCTACGTTTCACACCTTTGAACATGTCTATCTTACTTGTATAATAATAGTCTTTGCCAGTGCCAGGTATGTCGATAATTAAACAAACCTGAAACTGTTATTTCTAGAATCGATTAATTCATATTATATTTTTCATCCAACGAGCGATGAATCTTTTGCGTATTAATTAGAAAAGCTAGATATTATTTTACCATTAGAGAACGGGAAAATGTGATGAAATTTACAGAGAATTGAACCATAGTATAATAGTTTATTATGGATATTTGTACGAAATTTGTTTTATCAAAAGAACATTTTGAATTTCATTGAGTTTTCACAGAGTGGTCCAGCTCGAAAACAAACCTGTAAAATGCGAATCTGATTGGTAAAGCTTTTTATTTATTTCAATCGATTACGTTAGTTACGTTTCAAAGATTTTTTCAAATATTTATTTATTCCAAACAAACATATTTCCTATCTATTAAAAAATTCTACAAGAGGTACCAGATAAGTTCAACGGGCTGACTTTGTTACACTATTTTTTAAACTATGCGCCTTTTGTTCATCCCGTCACACCATCCTTAGTGTATTTATGATAGAAATCAATGATGTCACTTGCCATTAACGCTTCAACTCTTATATAGTGAAGATGCGAAAATCTCGAATCTCCTGAAGATGCATCCGTTACGAAGTGAAACGTGCGTTGAGTAAATAATATGTAGTGCTACTGACTTGGCGGAAAGCACTGTGGACATGTGTGGACTTTTGTATCACCATAATGTTTTCCCCGTGTTGGTTCCGGGCTCCTTTGAAGAATAGACCAACTGCCGTTCTGCCAGGCAGGTCGCAAAAGGCGACCGATTGGCTATGCGAGTCGCTAACATCGTGGCTACGGTGGTAGAGTTCTGCATTGTCTCGCCCGGGTTTGGTACCACCGTCTTACCTATTCCTGCCGTATAGCGTATAGCGTCAGTGCTTGTCACTGTCGTGTTCCGGTTTGGAGAGTAAGGTAGCCGGTAAACTTATGCGTGTGGCATTACACCTCGCCACAAGATAGCAACGCACCATTAACATTTTTGGTGTCTATAGGCGATGGTTGACTCTTTCCATCAGGAGACCCATCTGCTTGTTTGCTATCTTATGATATAAAGAAAAAAAATGCCCTTCCTTAATGTCCGGTCCTTTGGTAAGTTTGTTCCTTTCCTTACATGACGTTCTGTATAAGTTTTGTTAGGTATTTTTTTCTTAAATTTGTATAATAAAGTATTAAATAAATAAATAAACAAATACTTTTTATTCAAGTGGTATTGCAGAAGTGAGTCGTTTTTATTCCGTCTTTATTTATTTCGTCTTTTTAACTTCCCGCTACGTAGTACGTAGTGTAAGTAGATAGGAAGTTACTGAATTTGCCCCGATTTTCGAAAATCGAGTTTTCACCGGATCTCCACGTTTTGAGGTCCTAGGAATCTATTCCGACTATTTTCGCGATGACGTCAGTATGTCTGTATGTATGTGTGTGTGTGTGTGTGTGTGTGTGTGTGTGTGTGTGTGTGTGTGTGTGTGTGTGTGTATGTAAACATCGCATAACTTTTGAACGGCTGGACCGATGGAAACGCGGTTGATGGCATTCGATTGGATTCTGCTCAACCTAGACTAAAATTTCAACCAAGTCGGCCTAGGAGATTTTGAGAAATTTTGAAAAAACTCCAGAAAAATTTTAGCGAAACAGTATTTTTTTAACATAACTTTCAAATTAATGCACCGATTGAGTACAAAAACTAATCAGCTCTATTTCTCAAAAAACTACATCTAATGCATAAATTGGATCAAAATCGGTTAATCCGTTTGGGAGAAATCGTTGACGAAAAATTTAAAAAAAGTGTTTTATCGACATAACTTCAAATTTTTCAACCAATCATTTTTTGGTATTCTATGATATTTTAGTACTAAAAAAATTACGTCAGATGGCATTTCAAGAATCAAAATCGAATCTAATTTTCAAAAGTTACAGCTTTTCAAGTATTAAAATTACGTCATATATAGCAAATTTATTTTATATTTTTAAAATAATTTTCAGGACTGGAAACCTATGGACTTAAAAATCTTATCAGCATTTTTTCTTTAAAAACTGCGTCAACTACTGTTAATTGGATCAAAATCGGTCAATTTGTTTAAGATTTATTAATGATGAAAGTATTTGAAAAAAACGTTATTTTGACATTGCTACGAAATTTTCAACCTATCGATTATTATTTAGCTAAAGCAATATTTTAGATCTCAAAAATTGAGTTGAATATCATTCAAAAGATCAAATTCAATCAGCGTTTCCAAAATATACAACTTTACAAAAATCAATATACTGCCATTTTAACAAAATAGTTGTTTGAACTGAAAAAATCTATGTTTATAGTTTTTACTCTTTTGAGCTTAAAATACCTTAATTTAGCGGGAAGTTTCAGCGATGGCCTGTAGGGTCAACGTCAACCGCTTACACATTTTTTTATATCATAAGGTAGCAAACAAGCAGATGAGTCTCCTGATGGAAAGAGTCAACCATCGTCTATAGACATCCAAGATTTTAATGGTGCGTTGCTATCTTATTGCGAGGTGTAATCCCACATGCATAAATTTACCGGCTACCTTGCCCACCAAACCGGAACACGTCAGTGACTAGCAATGACGCTATTGCGGCAGGAATAGGTAAGGCGTTGGTACCAGACCCGGACGAGCCAATGCAGAACTCACACAGAAACCACCTAGTAGTCACGATGGTAGTGACTCGCACAGCCAATCGGTCGCCTTTTACGACCCGCCTCGCAAAACGGCCTATTCTTCAAAGGAGCCCAGGACCAACACGGGGGAAAATATTATTTCAATAAAATTTATTCCAATACAATAAATTACCATTCACTTTTTTATATTAGGTACTTATATCACAACTAGCTAATTTATCTAATAATGACTTGGTACTGTTTATATCCTATGTATTATCAATCCTCTAACCATTGATATAAAAAAACCCAAGATGCACATTCAGTGTCTCAAAAACGTCCTCTAAAAATGAAACAATTTAAAATTGTGCGCTCATCTATCTATACATATAATAAAATCGTAGGAAAGTCAAAACTGTACATTGAAAATTTTTTTAAAAGAATACTTGGGGCGTGATGTACAATCGATTTCGAAGCCAAAGATATAGTTTTTAGAATTTTTGTCTGTTTGTCTGTATATATGTCCGGGGTAAACTCAAAAAGTACTGTATGGATTTACTTCAAATTTTGCATGAATACTACTGACAGGTAGGACCAACGGGGGAGGAGCTGTGCGGAGTAAACGATGTCCGCGCGGACGAAGTTGCGGGCAACAGCTAGTTTCAAATAGAATCGCGTTGATCGCGACAATGTCAGTTTTATTACATTTTGTACATTGCTTTGTAAAAACAACTATAAAACTTGCGTTTATGGTTGGATATGCAAAAACATATGTTTTTGCCATATCTATAACTACTTAAATGAAATTAGCGACAGTTTTGAGTGTTAGTTTTGTTCAAGACTGTGCATTTTGGGTTTTTTATATCAATCTCTGTAACCCTTACGCTTATAAACTTATGCTTTGAATAGTCCTTTCTGTTTGCATAAGTAACCTGCATTTTTAGACCCCATTTTGTATAATCTGCCAAGCCGTTCGCAAAAGGCGAAGTATTGGCCAAATGTGTCATTACGTAACGGTAGTTTTGGAACGTTTTATTTATCTTTACTCACTCAACCTTAAGCAATCCTGTCGCAGAAACGCGCAAGCTTGCCACTGGTCCAGTTTGGAGGGTAAGGTAGGCGGTAAACTTAGTAAGCTTATGCATTTGGGGTTCTAACTTGCCCACAAGGATAGTAACGCACCATTAATATCTTTAGTGTCTATAGGCGATGGATATCTCTATTCGTCAAGTTAACCACTTGTTTGCTATCTATGAAATAAATAAAAATTAAATGGATTTTCACCACGCACCGACGATGAAGCGTGTAGAATATAAAAGATATTGCGTTAGCGATTTTCTTTCAAACTAAGATATCACGCTTCGAGAACCCGATAACACCTAAAAAGGCTATGTATTAATAAAAAAATGGAACACGCAACAGACGTGATGTGATATGTTGGGATTAAGAATGAACATCAATAAATAAGCTTTCAAAATTCCTCGCACATTGGTACACGAGGCGCGGGGAAAAATTGAAAGGAGAACTCGAATATGTCGCCTGAATATTAAAAGGCGAAATACTGAATAATGCAGCGGGCGACTTGCGAATGATATAAGAGTGTAAGATAATTGGCAAAGCCATTACAAGCCATTTTTATGAATTAGAGGTAATCATTTCCCCCGCTTCAATCACTTACACACATCTAAAGATTTTGTCAAATATTAAACGGGTTTTTGGGTGTTGGTACCCTTGTACTCTTTTGTAATACGATTATGTTGGGGTCACATTATCGTTTGAAGGTTTGTGGTGAGTTATCACAATAAGACTTTGTGTTAGTGCAAACTGTATTACGTCAACAATAGCCTATCTCGCTTCAACTTGCAACACGCATCGATGCAAAGCAAGATGAACTTAGTGGCAGTAGAAAACCTAAATGTTCGTGATTTAATTAATTCTAAATAATAAATCGCGACATCGCGAACCAATACGCGATATAACGCGATAGGGCGATAATGTGGCTATCCATTATAATTTATTGTATTTAATCTTAGAAGGTAACCGTTCTTATAAAGCCGTACCTCACAATATACCGGCTGGTACTAATGTGTTAGTAACCTGTTGTTACGTGAAAACGCCGCAACAAATAAGTCTAAATTTGTATTAATAGTACCTATGTTACAAACAGTTGAACTGTTTTACGTAGGTTTTATACCTATGTTAAAAATATGTGTACAGAAATAATGTTTAAATAATAACTTCCAGACTCATGTACCGATAAATCCCAAAATCCAATCAGCTCCTTGCTAAACTGCGACGAATCGGAATTGGACTACAACTTGATTGACGTTCGAAAGATGGATAATTGCGTTCAAATTACCAAATATGCATACTTTTTGACTGCGTTGAGTTTAATATATTTCAACTCATTTGGAAGTTTCTGGGACGTCTTGCTAAGTACAATCGGTTTACAGATTTTATAGGACTCTGCAAATGCGTAATATTATGGCCAAATTGCGCAAAAACTTTTAGTTATATACAGGTAGACTGACGAAAGACACGCTGAAGGAGCCGAAGAAGAAGAGAAGGAGTACTGAACTCAAGTCTGATACCGAATATGTGGAAAAAAATAAAATAAGTACTAAATGTTGACCTAGCTATCTAATAAAAATGTTGGAAACGGGCACCCGTGCATAGACATTGAAATTTCAACCATTTACAAACAGTGACTGGTCTCCGCGACATGTCGGTCAAAGCGCGCGCCTATTTCCTTCGCAGTGACCATACTTTTTACATATTACTACACTAATTTCCTTGAGGTATACTATGTAGTCAATATAAATCGTTTACTCTTTATTATATTTTAATTGTTTACATATGACATGATACTTGAAAATATTGAAAGCATTTAAACCCACTGCACTTTAAAATAGCTTAAAATATACGTATATCATTTTTACTAAAACATATTTTTGGACCTAAAGAAGGCTTTCAAACTCACACAACAATTAAATTTTATTACACACGCGAGTTTACGATAAGACATATTGTCTAATCATGTAAAATACTATAAAAAGGTAATATAACACGAGAACAAGAAAACCCGTTCGAACAGAACCTTTGTACTGTAATCAAATACGAGACTCGTTTGTTTCAAACGAATATCGAATGCGTATTCGATACGAATGACAAAGCTTTTACGACATACACATTGTTACACTTTATTTATACTATACGACGCTTAAGAGTATTTTACAGGAATATAAAAATTTTATTATAACACACGAGTTCAATCTTCATTATTAGTGACTATTTAACGAGCACGACTTGTTTTTTTTATACCATAAGATAAGATAGCAAATAAGCAGAGGGCGCTTCTGATGGAAAGAAGCAATCTTCACCTATACACACCAAAAATATTAATGACTCTTGCTATTCTTGTGGCGGGGTCTTAATGCCAAGGAAAGTTTATCGGTTACTTTACCCTGTAAACCGGAACGCGACAGTGACATGTAATGACGCATTTGAGACTAGAATAGGTAAGGCAGTGGTACACATACCCGGACCAGACGTTGCGGAACTCTACCACCTAGAAGACACGATGGTAGTGACTCCCATAGCCAATTATTTGACTTTTACGAACTGGAATACAGAATTGGCAGATTAGCAGATGTTCTATTCGCCAAAGGAGGACTAGAATCAACCTATTCCTATAATCAACAATCTGTCATTCGTTGCAACAACCACGAGCAACCAATTTAGTATTTTATAGATTCAAGCGTTCAGACGAAGAAAACTAGTCATTTTGCAAATTTTCGCGAATTTTTAAGTATACCTTTGTGATGTTACTAAAAGGGAAAACATATAATAGTGGTGTCAGAAATGAAACAAACTCACCGTAGGTCTGAAAAATAATGAAGACCCCAGCGGCACAGTTATGTGAAGTTATGAATGTGAAGAGAGGCATGCCAACATACACTACGATGTCCACAAGGCTCACTCTTACTAAACGGAACATTATTCGGTAGATTATTACCCTCAAGGGCGTTAAAGGGCCTCACCCACTATCTCTAATGGGCCATGTGCATTTTATTGTCGAAAATTGCATTTTCTAAATGAAAATTCCAAAGACTTTTTATCGTTATGACTCTGGGGCATGGGAGTGAGTTTAATCTAATACAAAGTGTATTTTTTTTATATCATGAGAGCAAACAAGCAGATGGCTCTCCCGATGGAAAGAGAAAACTGTGCATTGTTAGCTGCAACACAAGACATAAACACATGAATAGCAACGCACCATTACGATTTATATATTATACTTGGATACTTGGATAGCAACGCAACATTACGATTTATATAATACTAGCGACCTGCCCGCGGTTTTACCCGCGCTGCTTTGTTCCCGTGGGAATATCGGAAAGGTTTATACACCAAAACCTTCCTCAAGAATCAATCTATCTATTAAAAAAATCGCATCAAAATCCGTTGCGTAGTTTTAAAGATTTAAGCATACATAGGGACATAAGGACATAGGGACAGACAGAGAAAGCGACTTTGTTTTATACTATGTAATGATATAATGTCATATAGCGCCATATCAAAAAATTCTGAGGTAACAATCTATTTATTATCAGAAAATCAATTCATATGTATTCCCAAGTAAAAAGAAACATTCACAAAAAACGGACAAAACGAATACGAAAACAAAATCAGCCATAGCTGGGGTGGCTGAGCCATAGCCCACAAAGCCTTCAATGAAACAGCCCAAAGCTTTGCTAGTATGCTATTTATTACGTGAAAAAACAGACAAATCTTATATTCATATACATATATATAGTAAGGTGATCAATGTGTGGTTGCTCTATTTCACCCATTGAAGAGAAACAATATGACCACAATTCAGTTGTTATAGTTTGTATTCTGTTGTTTACAACATTTTATGTTCAAATACATTGATTTCAACTAAGATGCAAATAGATGAATAAAATTAGAATCGCGGCAAGTTTGATACGGAGTGGCCTCCAGGTTACTTATATGACCGGTCTTGTTCTCTCTCGAATTCAGAATGCTGATCTTCCTCTCCCCGTCAGTTTAGGTAACCGTACATTTCCACTAACATAATTCAGCCAATCACTCACATATTTTATCAATATATCCAACCAATTAAAATAGGGCATCATTGACATTGACCAATTATAATCACTTAGAATTTCATAGACCAGTTATGTGTGTGTTGCAAGAGCCAAATTAATATCGATAATCTAAATTGATGCCAACTTGAAATCGGTATTGCCATTTTAAAACTATATACATGGTTTTTATTGACGTGGCTTCGACATATATATAAACAAATATTGCTTGGTTTAATAGTATAGAATATTGCCTACTACGCTAGACCATCACTTATAGATATTAAAGATATTAATGGTGCAACCATATCCATGTGGCGGGAAGATAATGCCACACGTGTGTGGCAAGCTTTTTTCTACCAAATAATTGCTATCAAAAAATGCTCAACGTGGCTTAAGGAATGGGTATGGGAAGGCTTCTGACTTCATACTGAGAATCAATTATAATTAAAACAAAAGCGACGCTAATCTCCTTGGCTCACGCCGCCTCTTATTTGTCCCGTTCATGCCTTATCATTATCCACTTTAAAGTTATTTGCAGGGAGCGCGTCGTCGTGTAAAAAGTTAATGACATGTGAAAACCTAGGAAGTCCTTCGCCTAATTGTATGTGTATTAAATGGTTTGAGAATTTTATTTTACACATTCATTTATTTGATTTTCCTTGTTGGTCCAACCTCGCCTTTAAAAAATATACCATCTGCCATTCTGCCAGGCAGTTCGTAAAAGGCAAACGATAGGCAAAACCTATCACTACCATCGTGACCAAAAGTGCCGTGGGCGAGATGCACAACGTCATCCCAGGGTTTAGTACCGCATCCAATTTTGTCACAATAGTGTTAATACTTGTCATTGTTGTATTACGGTTTGGAGCTGCCATTAATATCTATGGTAACTATAGTCGATGGTTGTCTCTTTCCACTAAAAGAACCATCTGTTTATTTGCTATGATAAAAATCTGTAAATGGTTAATCCTGCAGATCATTCCTGAGATATCCCGTAAATTGAGGTATTTTAAGCTTAAAGGATTAAAAGCTATAAGCTTAAAAATTTTCAGTTCAAACATCTAGTTAGTTAAAAATGGCAGTGTATTGAGTTTCGAAAAGCTGTATATTTTGGAAACGACGATCAACTTTGATCTTTCGAATGGCATTCAACTAAATTTTTGAGATCTATAGTATTGTTTTCGCTATATAATCGATAGGTTGAAAAATTTCGAAGCAATGTTATGAAATATTTGTGTTTTAATTTTCGTCATTGATAAATCCCAAAAAAAATTGCCGATTTTGATCCAATTAACGATATTTGACGCAGTTTTTAAGGCGAAAAGCTGATATGATTTTTAAGTCAATCGATATATAGCCCGAAAGTTATTTTAAAAATTTTAAGTGAATTTGCTAGAAACAACAAAATATGTATTATTAATGTTTAAAAAGCTGTAACTTTTGATAACTTAATTCTATTTTGAATTTTGAACGTAGTTTTTAAGTAACAAAATTTTGTAGAAGATCGAAAAACAACGTTTGCCGGGTCAGCTAGTATATATATACCGCCCTGTTGGTCTAGTGGTTAGTGACCCTGACTACGCAATCAACGGGGCTCGGGTTCGATCCCCGACGGGGACAAGCATTTGTGTGATGAGCATAAATGTTTGTATTTCTGGGTTTGGGTGTTTATTATGTATGTAAAAGTATTTATATATGTATTTCTATGTATTAGTATCGTTGACTAACACCCATAACACAAGCAAATAATTTGCTTACTTTGGGGTTAGATCAATAAGTGTAATTTGTCCCGTGAATATTTATTATTATTATTATTATCTAGCTGACCCGGCAAACGTTGTTTTGCCATATAAATTATTGAATTAAAAAATAGGGGTTGATCGTAGAGGGTTGAAAATTAAGGGTTGTATATATTTTTTAATGCTGCATCATAAAAAAATAAAAACAAAAATTTTTATCTAAAAAATAAAATAAAAAAATTACCCCTAAGGGGCCATCCATAAAGTACGTCACACGAATTTTAGGACTTTTGAACCCCTCCCCCCGTCCTTGTCACAGGTTATCACATTTTTATAACCCCCCCCCCCCCCTCCTCCTGATGTGACGTCACAAATTTCATAAAACCGAAAAAACAAACAACTAGTTAGAAAATAAACGATTAATTATATTAATTAAAGATAAAAAATTTAATTATCGAGTGTCCATGGACTTTGGATCCACTCTTTTATATCAGCTATTACTGGTAAATCAGGCACTTTGCGTTTTAGTATTTTAAATTTTAACATGTGACGTCACAAAACTATTGAACCCCCCATACCCCTTGTCACACGATGTCACACTTCGGTGATACCCTCCCTCCCCATTAACGTGTGACGTACTTTATGGATGGCCCCTAAATACTCTTGCCATTTAGGGGTATTTTTTTTTTTTCAATTTATAAGTATCGTTAGCTAACGCCCGTAGGCCGTAGTACAAGAGAATAATTTGTTTACATCATTTTCTTTATTTGTCTAGTGAATATTTATTTATTTATGTAAATTGTTAATCCGCGCAGCATTTCAATTATATATATAATTGAAATATATATTATTATTTAATTAGCACCCAACCCCAGAAACAAAATCATTTATGCTCATCGCAAAAATGCTTGCCTTGTCGGGAATAGAACCCGAGCCCCATTAATTGAATAGACATTACCTAGTCATACAATAGGGTGAGCTCTTGACCAACAGGGCGGTCAATAAATTATTAAAATAATGTTTAATTCAGAATTGCATCTTTAATTACACATTTTCGTTTAGTTTCTAATATTCCAAAGTTTACTCTACCATTGCACGAACTTCGGTCCAAAGGCCTAAGTATAACATTATATATCCGCCTGAGTTTAATCCAAGTTGGTATTGTGATTATATTTCAGGGGCTGTGAAGATATTTACGGTTGAAATGTTGGCACGCAACCAACTGAGATGCCTAATTCAACAACAATAATGTTACAGTGCTGTTTAGAATTTCTAATAAATACTGAGCCTTTAGTATTATTTCAGATTTTAATGGACGAAAGATTTATAGAACGTCCAAATTATTAATTGCAAGTTGTAAAACTTTTCCAGACATTAAGATTTGCTTGCAATTCTCGAGGCACTTTTTGCCCCGCACTACTCCTACGTGAAACCAACTATCGGCAGATTTTTTCCGAACGGATACGACTTGGGGTACTTCAAGAAAAGAGCCTACTCATTCTTAAAAGGCCGGCAACACGATTACAAGACCCCTGGTAGTGTAGTTGTCTATGGACGGTGGTGATCACTTACCGTCAGGTGAGCCTCCTGTTCGTTTGCCGCCTGTTCTTTATAAAAAAATTCTTCTTGTTAGTCCAGAGTCATTTTAAAGATTTGCCTATCTGATTTAATGCCAGGCAGCTCGTAAATGACGAGCGGAGGATATGACATCATCATGACTTTTAGGTGGTGAGTTCTACACTGTCCCGCCTGACTTTTGAGTATCATCATTCATCGCCTTACGTGTTTTGCTACAATATCATCATCGCTTGACGCAACTGAATAGCTAGTGATTTTATTATATTTAGCGATCGCTATATTCGAAATTCGACTATATACTAAACAATACAATCTCTTTTAGGTTTTGCAGCAAAAATATAATATAGTATACATGTGTCTATATTTCCATGTATGTCACACTAATGCAGCCTGTGTGATGTTTATTTTTATTAGTTTAATGTATTTCTAATGCAAATTATTTTAAAATATTAGGTTTCTGCATTCCTCCGCATTGTGAACTTTAAATGTACTGAATTTTATACTACTTCGTTCGAGTGATTGAGACCATCACAAAAAAGAGTACAAAGTTTTTCTTTCAATCATTAAAATATAGATAAAATTCAAGCTACACTTAATACGTGCAAAACCGCCGGCAAAAAAGGGATACTCCGAGGATCAAACGATTGATTTAAGATGAATGTCTCGTAAGGAATTCAATATCTCTAATTTCAATTTAATGTTTCTACGTTTTGGCATAGAACAGAGCTTATACAATCTTGGCATGATTTCGATCTCCATATAATTTTTTAAAGCCCAGCTTCTACAAAGTTTATGTTACCATAAATCTCCAAGAACATTTTCTGGCAAGCAAAGCCGTAGTTAAAACAATTTCAAATTATACCAGTTTTGGTTTATAGAAATTGTTGAAGCAAATTTTACATCAAGAACTTTAGATAGAGAATAATATTATATTTACGGCATTCGTTTGTCTGTTATTTTATTAACCGACTTAACAAAAGTAGGATGTTATCAATTCTGGGTCATTTATGATGCTATTTTGAAAATCTTTCCCATGTAAAGTTCCCATGTAGTCTCATTTTATTTTGGTGAAGATCTGATGCAGGGTTCAGGAAATAAAGGAAATGGAAAGCCGGTTGCTGCAGTATTACTGCGTTTTTAAAATATAAAAATATGAATAGTTTAATTTAATTGCTTAACGACTTGAAAAAAAGGTTTTCGTTTGATAAATATTTCTATATTTCATAGCGCATTATTAGCGGTACGTCTTCGTTTGCGCGTTTCAAAAGCATTACTTTTTTCCGTGGTCCCGGAAAAAGTACCCAATGTTAATCCGGTATAATGTATATTTCCATACTTGAAAGACTTTTTGAAATCGTTTGAGTAGTCTTTGAGTTTGTTCGTTACAAAAATACAAACAATGCTTGGTGAACTCAATCGATGATCGACGATCGACGAATATCTATTTTAACTACCTGTTACTTGCGGTAACTGGGACCGACAAATTTACGTGCTCTCCGAGCTACTGAAATGTTGATATGCCGTTTTATACCGGATTAGCAATTAGTGAATCGAACTTGAGACTTTATTTGAGCTGATGTTACTAACAATTAGACTGACTAGGTAAGCGACGTAAAAGAGAAAATAGTGTGAAAGAATTTAAAGTTTTGTTTAGGAATAACTATCGCATACAGACACCCAGGTTGTTAACGGTGTTTTATCTGTTTGACGAGATGTAAATGTCATGTGTACAAATTTACTGGCTACCTTACTCTTTAAACCTATTGCGTCAGGAAAAGGTAATACCATACCCGGACGAAGAGTTATGAAACTCCACCTCCTAGTGTCACACTTAGCTATCACTTCATTCGCTTTTTACAAACTGCCTAATAGATAGGCAGATATTCTATTTTCCAAAGGACGGCTAGATCAACACGAAATGTCTAAAATTTAGGCTATATAGGATGCATTACAGAATCCTGCAAAATAAAAAAAACAGTAATACAACTACACATAGCATTATTGATTTTCCAAAAGCGAATTGCTTGACTTATTCATTTTGCATCATCATTCTGAATCATCAGCATCCTAGACCAACACGAGGTGTCTGAAATTCAGGCCGTATGCATCCCGCATTATAGGATTTTAAGACTTATTCAATTTTATTTATGGTAAAAAAAAGTTACCCAACTACATATGATAGCGTTATTGATTTTCCACAAGCAAATCGCTTGACTTATTCAGCATTTTGCTTCATAATACCGTTACATAGATTTAGTGACGCTGAGCGCGCTTATGGCAATTTATTCAACATTGTGGAAGCGAATACTGTCCTTGTAATCGACATTTTAGAATTACGAGGGGCAGCGGCGATAGATTAAAAAGGGAGCAAAGATATATCGCTTAATTTTTCGATATGCGAGCAATGAGTGAAAGACGATGTGATTTATTTCTAGAGGATTGTCTTTAATTTATAAATGTTTATTAATCTTGTTAAATTAACGGACACTACGAGTAGTTAGAAAGATGTTAGAGTAGTGTTTGACCCTACCTAAGCGATTGATAGGGCATGGATTTGATTCCCGACAGGTCTATTTCTGGGTTTTGGTGTTTCTATAAACTAATATTATAAAATGGAAAGATTTGATTTTTTGTTTCTTTGTTACGATTCAACTCAAAAACTTGACCGATGACCGCTTTTAAAAATTCTTTAACTTTCAGAAAACTACATTATTCAGAAGTGTCATAGGCTTGTTTTTTCCCGACTGTGCAAAAGGTATAATGAGTTTTGGTCGTCCGAACGAAGTCACTAGTAATTGCTTGTTAAATATATTTCAATATTTATATAAGTATGTATTTCTAAGTATAAGTATCGTTGACTAGAACCCATATCACAGTTAATTAATTTGCTTACGTTGAAGTTTGATTAATTTGTGTGATTTATTCAGTGATCACTTTTTATCTTTTCCTGTCAGAATAACGTAAGTGCTTGTTAGTGTCGTGTTTCGGATTGGTTGAGAAAATATAAAAAAATATATGCATATAGTATTACGTCTATGACACCTAGATGGTAACGAATTCTCATATCTTTCGTGTCATTAGGCGATAGTAGTCTCTGTATGTGGAAAGTCATCAGCCTGTTTATTTTTCTATGATAAAAAAGTACAATTAATATTTTTGTTTTTATAGCACTCACCGCGTGCTTGGGAAACTTGAAAAACTTTTAAAACTACAAAGAAAAATGTCGACACGCGAGACTCGAACCCGCGACTATTTCCCTCAAGCCGGGATGCTTTTCCACTGAGCTGGTGTCGACGGGCTCGACGTGGCGAAATTCTTCTTTGTTATATGATTGATTACGTCGATTGTACTGATCGCTAGATATACACACGTATAACTAGTTAAATGAGTTCATCGTTACAGATGAAATTCACATTTATAACTTTTTTTGATCAGTACTTTCGTGATTTATAATTATTTTTGTTTTTATAGCATTCACCCCGTGCTTGGGAAACTTGAAAAACTTTAAAAACAACAAAGAAAAATGTCGATTAGCGAGACTCGAACCCGCGACTATCTCCCTCAAGCCGGGACGCTCTGCCACTAAGCTAGTGTCGACGGGCTCGACGTGGCGAAATTCTTCTTTGGTTTTGAGTTTTCTACCCATATTAAACCGTTTGTAACTGACTATTAAGGTGTCGAATCACGAGACCAATCGGAGTGAAATTTGTCGTACAAATTAGCTATTGTCCTATAAGAAAGTTTTCTGAGAAATTAAACCCCTAAAGGGACAAACAAAATCTTGTTCAACGCGAGCGAAGTATCATGATGATAATTCGTATACCTACAGTGGGAACTCGTGATTGCGCAAATGATTTATCATAGGCTATTTAATTTTTTTATCGTCAGTAAATATACGCCCAAGAAGAGGGTAAGTTTCCACTACTGTTCCTATAAAACATTAGCTTTTTTTCCCGCGACTTCGTTTGCATGATCTACACACATTACTTTCTTTTCCTTAGACGGGTAACGAAGTAGCCTACGTTATTCAGTAGTAATGTTTTTATCCCAATGTTTTTCCGGGCTTCTTTAAAGAATAGATCAAACTGCCATTCTGCCAGGCAGGTAGTAAAAGGCGACCTAGGTCGATATACGATCGAGGTCGGTCTATACGATGCACTAACATCGTGGCTACTAAGTGGTAGAGTTCTACATTGTCTCGTCCGCGTCTGGTACCACCGCCTTACCTATTCATGTCGCAATAGCGTCAGTGCTTGTCGCTGTCGTGTTCCAGTTTGGAGGGTAAGGTAGCCGGTAAACTTATGCATGTGGCATTAGACCTGCCACAAGATAGCAACGCACCATTAACATGTTTAGGCGACGGTTGATTTTTTCCATCTGGAGACCCATCGGCTTGTTCTTATTATATAAAAAAAAGTAGCTTTGTAAAATTTTTCTTACATCGAAGTATACCAAATAAGAAGATAACTCTACTGGTGGAAAGAGAAGCCATCGCATATAAATATCAAAGATGTTAATGGTGCATTGCTATCGGTGCGGCGAGATGGTTATACCACTGGCTACTTTACCCTCCAAACCGGAACGCGATAGTGACAAGCACTGACGCTATGCGACAACAATAGCCAAGGTGGTGGTGGAACCTGACCCCGGCAAGACGTTGTAGAACTCTACCATCTTATAGTCACGATGGTAGTGACACTTATTTGTTCACCTTTTACGAACTGCCTGACAGAATTGTAGATCTATTCTTTAAAGGAAGCCCGAGCTAATCTTTAAAACCGATCAAATAGCTTTTGAAATTACCATTTACAAACAAACAAATCTTACTTACTATAAAATATTAGTAAAAACGAATGCCAGCCAGTCGACCTACACTTTGTCTCATAATCTTGGCTACGATGTGCACTTCTTCGAACATTTCAGTAAACGGCATACCCGGGTGCTTTTAATTATCCACATTCCGGGTGGACAAATTGGGTCCGCCAGCTTTCAGCCCGGATATTAATTTCGATACATTGTTCCCGACCGGCTTCAGGACCTTTTCAATTATTTTCACTTCAGAGGATTCATTATAAGCGCTCTAACCTTAGGCATGTTTGGATGAAGTTGTATTACAAGTTTCGCTTTTGTTATGTTTGTTTTGTTTGATAGACCACACAATTGTATACATATGCGGTAAACTACGAGTATACTCAATCGCTAGTGCCTTAGCTATATCACTATTCCTAGTGGTAATAGCCCCCTAACCCCGATTACCGTCCTGTTAATAGATTAGTTAGCGTCCTGATTACACAGTCGGTGGGGCACGACTTTGATTCTCGATGGGAATAAGTATTTGTGTAATGATTATGTTTCAATATTTATACACAGATTTCTACGTAATAGCGATCGCTCTCTAGTCTAAACTTAACCGTTTTTTTTTTAAAATGAACTTAAGAAGTTGGTCCAAATAACCGTTCCTGCGAAACTGGGCTTTTTGGCGAGCAGGGTGCTCATTCTGAGTTTAAGTGGTATCTTCTGTGAGATCTAACCTCGGCTTAGAGCTACGCTCTTGTTAACGATTAGAAGAAGAGTAAGTGGCATCAGGTCTTCGACTCGTTAAAAACTCTTTTTTTTTCGGAATGGTTATTACAGTTAATCTTATGTGTCGTTACTGCGTCACCGGACTTTTTGGGCGAGCAGAGTGCTCAGCCAGAACTTAAAGTAATATTGAGTCTATAAACGCTCGCGCTAAGACTGTCTCCTGTGAGACCGGAACTCGGCTTAGTGCGACGTTCGGACTAATAGTGGTGGGTGGAGTCGTGGCATTGCTCCCCGCATTAGGCGGTAGAGAAATCTTCTTCGCCGAGACCGGCGACGACGGTGTAGTGTAGTGTGCGTACCTAAATCTGAATCTGTGTTGTTGTATGTGGTGGTAATGAGGTCATCGGGATAGAGATAGGTTTAAAAAGTCTTAACCAGGGTCTCGAGTGTTAGCGGGCTGAAACAATGGACTGAGTCGCCACCGGTGGCGATGCTAGCGTGTATGTATAATTTGTGAAGTGTAGGCTGCGATGGAATCATCCGGATCGGCTAGGTAATTTAACTACAGACTTTAGCCATATAAAAATTAGTATATTATGTGAATGTTTGAAACATAGTAACAAACGTATGACAGTGTGTGTAACGTATAATATATAAAACTCGAGAAATATTTCTACCTGGGTCTGTTAGGAAATTTGTATGGGTGGATGGTATTTAAGTTACATGTAACATATGCACGAAGCATTGTTACTGCTACACAACAATTGAAACCCAATCTCTGAGATATCTTAAGGCGATGGTTATTTATTTCTATAGTAGAACTATATCTTATATCTTTCTACCGTTGCATTGCTCGTTTGATACATTTTATTTTATAATATAAAACAAACTTTGTTACTTGATTTTTTTCTTTTTTTTAATATCATTAGATAGCAAACAAGTAGATAGCTCTTCTGATGGAAAGACGAATCGTCGCCTAAAGACACCAAAGCTGTTAATGGTGCATTTACATCCGTGTGACGGGATAGCAATGCCACTTGCATAAGTCTACCGACTGCCTTACTCTCCAAACCGGAACACGACAATGACAAGCATTGACGCTGTTGCGGCAGGAATAGGTAAGGCAATGGTACCACATACCCGGGCGAGATGTTGCGAAACTCTACAACCTAGTAGTCACGGTGGTTGTGACACATATAGCCAATCAGTTCCCTTTTACGATCTCCCTAGCAGAACGGCAGTTACATAAATCGAACATATTATCGATTCTGAACAACCTCTGAAAATTCGGCCTAACCTTTAAAAGTAACCCTGTATATACCGCCTCTAATGTGCCTGAACATTATTTAAAGCAAATTGCTCACGAAAAGAGAGTCCTGAAAAATTCCCCAAATAGTCCATTGAGATATGTCTTAGATAAAAATTATTTATAGAGTGTCTTATTTTACAAATCCAATTTCCGCATGAATACACGGGCTGGTTGTAAATAACAGACAAAGCTTTGTCGGAATCGCGTACCGTTCGATACATTATGCAGACCACGCTTCGTTGCGCCGCGCAATGAGCTCTGTAAATATACCAGACATCTAGACATAGCTTTCGCACTGTCTAACCTGTTTTAATCGACATTAAATTTTTATTAAATTATTTAATAAAAAAATATGTCGATTAAGGATAAAAAGATAAAACTTACCAGTAATAAGTCGCTCTATTTATTAAATATATGTTAATCTATTTACAAGACTAAAATCACGCGGACCTTAAAACTGCGACATCTTTATTATTTATATGTTAAAAACGTCATAAATGATTTCTTTTGTGTTGACAAATACTTAACCAGTAACTCAATACTGTCCTTAAATTATATAAAGACGATATTAAGAATTATATTAAGACAGAAAACGGCGCTTTCTCATTTTTTAACATAAATATTTTAGTCGACTTAAAAGAATTAGAAAATATTGAGTTACATAAGAACTTGATATTTTTTAAATATTTTATCAATTTGTTTGATTAGTTATAAAAATGAAGAACAATGTGAAAGAATAAAAGAATGAAAATACCTATATTTATTTGCAAAGATAATAGTGCTACTAATTATTATACGGTGTGTAAAAAAAAAACTGTCCGATCGTCAAAGGCACTATTTGGTAGCTTAATACAAACATATCTGTGACATCATTTTATGGATATAGATACATAAATTTTCAAAATATTTGCTTGATGTAAGGGGAAGTTGCTCAATTTTAGTACTAAAATGAGCCACTTTAAACTACGATATTTTTGTTATTTTAATAAAAAGAATTATTTGACAATGCCATTGACCTACCTTTACACCTCTTTCGGATCGGACAGGGTTTTCTTTACACCCTGTATATTCATTCATACGTTTCATTTCATTCAATCATTTACGTTGTGTAAATAATAAATATTTGACTAGTTGGAATTGATCTAATTTTTCGCTTGATTTTGTTCCACAATCTACATTAAGAACTAATAAGTTGTGGACTGTAGCATTAGGGTTCTTTACTACTACCGTCATTGCAACAATTTTAGAAAAAGGTAACAAGCAGAAATGAGCAAAGTATTGTGTGTAGTTGAAACCGTCTGAACTGTCACAATATTGTGCCAACAATCTACACTAAATCCTAGTCAGTTGTGGAATATAACTGTATTTATAAGTTGCGTTGCTTCTTACTGCCGCGCATACATATCTTCACGCCAAATTCCTTACGTAGTAGGCAGAAATAATTGTCATACATTATTATCCAGACGGACTTGCTTTTGCTTCGTCCACATTCATAACTCTTCATGCAAACAATTCGGAGATTCTTGACACCACTTTCAGACAGCATTAGATTTGGTCATTGTAGTTAGTACATAGAAGTTTTAGTCTTCCACGGTAGCTACATTTATCCACATTCACATTGGATGTATTTTTGACA
This sequence comes from Apodemia mormo, assembly GCA_036924255.1. Classification (NCBI taxonomy): domain Eukaryota; kingdom Metazoa; phylum Arthropoda; class Insecta; order Lepidoptera; family Riodinidae; genus Apodemia; species Apodemia mormo. The sequence continues at coordinate 22,965,818 of JAUPFN010000019.1, read as the reverse complement.
ATTGTCTGAACTAAGACCTGTAGTATTCCGGTTTGGAGGGTAAAGTAACCGGTAAACTTATGCATGTGGCATTAGACCTCGCCACAAAATAGCAACGCACCATTAATATTTTTGGTGTCTATAAGCGATTGTTGACTCTTTCCATCAGGAGACTCATCTGCTTGTTTGCTATCTTACGATAAAAAAAATATTAAAAACTCTCACCACTTTGTGCTATCAATCGAACGTCACAGCCTAATCAGTTACTGCCTACTGCATCAATCTTCCTAAATGTCATTTTAACACATTCTCTCTCTCAACATAGTTCACGAAACAGTTCAAAACTTTGAAGCGGTTGAACTGGCTTAATAAATTAATTTCTGTTGGAGCACTTCGATTAGAATTTCGAACAATGGAAGTAGGATGGATCAATACGTTCCTTTATGTTGCTGAGGAATGCTGGACTCAAAAATATGTGAAGTTCTATCACTATGTTGTCGATATTATCCGCACTGGTTTCTTGTATATTCTCTTTTAGTTATTGCAAAGGTATTGAGCGTAAATTAATTTAAGCCTTAAAACAATAATGAGATTTGAAAGTAATATGTGTATTATTATCTTTTTTTATGTATACATATACGATCTCGTAATGTTTCCTCTAAATCATCAGTGTCGTTATTCAGATATAGAGATAAATCGACTTTGAGCTATTGTAAATAAAACACAAATATATAGATAATATTGAAAGATGAAACATTATGTGACTGTGTAATTTCATGAAAATCGTTAAAAACTTTTCAAAGATATGGGAAATCATAACTTTATAGTAAGCGGTAATCTCTTATCATTTAAAATAACATGGTCTATCCGGTAATATTTATTAATTTAAATTTTCTTTTGAAGATGTACCATGTTGATAATAGATGCTCGATAATGGAAATATGAATATCCCACTATATCAACTGACATACAAGCAATCATGTACCTGAAATATTATTGGTTCGAGCCCGTCGAAGAATAAACCGTATACAATAACACAAACCAATAACAAATAAGCAGCTGGTGCCCCTGATGGAAATAAAAAAGCATCGATCAAAGCAAAGCAAAGATCTTACCCTCCAAACCAGAACACGACAGTTAATAGCACTGACGCTATTGCAGCAGGAATACGTAAAGCAGTAGTATCAGACCCGGACTAACCGTTGCTTAACTCCATCACCTAGTCATGATGGTAGTGACAACTTTAGTTAATAATTCGACTCTTGAAAATTTCCTGGCAGAACGTCGGATGATCCAGATAAAAGGCCAACACGGGGTCTATCTATCAGGCAGTTTGAAAAGATGAACGATTTGTCAAACATGTCACTATCATCGTTACTACTAGGTTGTGGAGTTCTGGTCGGGAGTCTGATCGGGTTTGATAACATTGCTTTACATATTCCTGGTGCAATATCGTCTGTGATTGTCATTTGTCACTGTGATATTCCGGTTTGAAGGTTTAGGTAGCCGCCAGAACGAGAGGCGTACGATTTATCAATGAATTATATATCTTTAAATATATCGCCTCTGCAGTCTAGTGGTCCTGTTTTGTTATTGACCATATGAGGTCCTAGGTTTGATTCCTGGGTCAGGCAATTCAAACATATGTTTTGTTAGCTTTCTGATAAAAACAACGTTACCCGGGATTAGACAAGTGTCCGGTTGGCTCCGCTTGCAACCTCTCATAATGTGGGACTAAGTATCTTCGACTTCCTTAACTGGTTGCCCCTCTACCTACCTCTTCGGGGATACAGGCATGAATATACTTACTTTTTATGCATCTTTAAAAATGCATTAATATTAAACTTCGTCTGAAATAATTACATTTATGTAAGTGTTAAAGTGGAATAAAGAAAGTGTAGGAAAGACAAATGTTATATCTAATTTTACGCCATTAGCTGTAGTTGTAGATCAAAATACAATAATAATGAGACTGTCAGCCAGAGAAACAGCGAGAAATAAAAGTTTGAAAGAAAAGCTGGCTTTCATCATGATTTATCTTCCCATTTGTCATCCTCGACACTAGAAAAATATGTCACGCAAGCCCACAGCGAACGTACACACGCCTGTAACGAAAATAACATTTTTGTCGTCTCTAAATCATGACTTTTCCTTTACGTCTCGCCCCGACGCGCCAAAACTGATGCGAGGAAGCTAATGAAATAGTACCTTTCGTCACAGGCGATAAGGTACACTAGCGTTTCATTTCGTATGCTATATCTTGGTAATATCTACATTGCAGTATTTTTGTTCCACCCCATATCGATGTTTTATTGTTATGTGGGGAGGCTGTGTGCTTCTTCGGAATTAATGACTCAGAAAACTTGTCACTGGCTAACGATGTCTTTGCTTTTTATCAATACAAAGTACATTACGGGTTAGAAAATAGAAGGCAATCATACAAATTTGCCTCGATTCTTTATCGTTGGATAATAAACAAGCAGATGGATTTCCTAATGGAAAGAGATAACCATCGCATAATAATAATAACTAGCGATTGCCTGTGGCCGAAACTCGACCATAAACTAATCAATAAAATCTTTTTTAAGTTTGACAACTGCCTTTAGACGTAAAGAAAATAGTATTTATTAGCGTATATTATATGCACCTCTAATACATTTTATCTAAAAATTAGAATGTGAACATTGGAATGTGAAATTTAGCACAATTAAAGATTACGTTGCGGAGGACTGCAGAAACTTAATATTATATATATATATATATATATATATATATATATATATATATATATATATATATATATATATATATATATATATATATATATATATATATATATATATATATATATATATATATATATATATATATATATATACATACATACATATATATATATATATATATGTATATATATATATATATATATATATCACGTCGTCGTATACGTCACGTCGAGCCTGTCGACACCAGCTCAGTGAGAGAGTGCCCCAGCTTTACGGGAGGTCGCAGTTCCAAATCCCGCGTGTCGATATTTTTCTTTGTTGTTTTTAAAGTTTTTCGAATATGTGTATATTATCATGTGTGACAAACGAAAGTTGTGAGTATAACGTTTATATTTATTAATTTAATGTATTTCTAATGGGTTATCCATATCTATACTTCCATACTAATATTATAAATGCGAAAGTCTGTCTGTCTGTCTGTCTGTCAGTCTGTTACGCTTTCACGGCTAAACCGCTGGACCGATTTTCATTAAATTTGGCATGGCAGTAGTTGAAGAGCCGGGGTCAAACATAGGCAGTTTAGACAAATATTTTTTTTTAATAGGCAAATTTAAAAAAAAAAACAATCCTTAAAGGGTTGAAATAGGGGATGAAACTTGAATGAAAAGCTATCTTGACGACATGTTAATCTACAGGCGAGTGAAGCTGCGGGGGTTAGCTAGTTATATATAATTAAAAAGGTTTCTGCAGTTCTCCGCGATGTAAACTGGAACTGTGTCAAATTTGATGCTACACCGTTCGCGTTATCGTCTTAGAAAAGGGGCAAACATTTACTTCATGTATCAATATATACTAGCGATCGCCTGTGGCCGAAATTTGACCATAGACAATACAGTAAAATCTCTTTTAAATTTGACAACAGACAGCTGTTAAGAAAATAGTATCTATGCATGTGTGTATAATATCATGTACGTCACGTGAATGTAATATGTATAATGTTTATTTTTATTAATTTAATATTGGTATTTCCAATTTCCAATGCTTTTTATTTAAAATTATTAAGTTCTGCAGTCCTCCACAATATAAACTTAAATTGTGCCAAATTTCATACCACCTTTTGCGGAATTGTCTTTTTAAAAGGGGTCCAAAGTTTTCCCTTCACGTATTAATATATAGATATTACAAATAAAATATAAATTTTATTAATTATAATTAAACAACACCGAATCCCACAGCCATATGCAATAGGAAACTGCGCACTGTAATTCTGAAGCAAATTAAAATAAAGATTTTCCAAAATCAAATCCAAAGAATCCAAAAGTACAACATAAACAAAATAGAGATATTTTTATTTCAGAAAGTTACTTATAAATATACTATATTAAATTGTAATATATAATGTATACTGTATTGTAATCTTGTTCTAGAGTTGGTTCTGCGCGTTATTTTAAATATGTTTAATTAATTTATAACTGCAATTCCTGCTGAAAATAATACGTTGTTCTTGCCCATATAACAAGTAAATTATTTGAAGAAAACGTGAAAGTATCGTATCAACCCAGACGTGGTAATGCTGTCTATGTAAATATCTGCTCACTTGACAGTCTCGTCAGGGGTGCATAACCGAATGTAGCGAGTGACGCCGGCGGAAATGAATGCTTACTGAAAATCCCTCTTTTATCATTTTGTATATCCAGTAATGAACGACTTTTAAATGTTAATGAAATTTTCATAATCTTTCATATATATGTATGAAAAGAAAAATCTCGTATTTTACTGATTGGTTCATTGGCTTTGCATTCCAACTAAGAATAGGATTGCACTTGTTGTCAACTTCATAAGTATAAAATTAGTAATATGTTGATATTACTAATTAACAATAAATAAAAAACAAAGGGCTCATTTATTGAAGAATAAATAACATTCATATGATTCTATTATAATAATATTAGTGTTCAATATAATACTGCATGTACCTACCTAAGTGTACATATTTAAATAATTTCATTATTAACATAATTTGAAACATGTAATTAGTTTTAGATTTGTGAAATATTACATGCGACAAAAAAGATTCATACACCAATGATGTCGGCAACAAAGCCATTTTAACCGCTATAATGGATTTAAAATCCAGTAGACACATTTTAATAAGTATTTTGTTAATAAAATAAATATAATGTTACTTTTATAATTTCTGTTCTCGTCTACCTTACTTTAACACATACTATTATGGGCGAATGGGAATCTGCCCCCCAAGACAAGTGGCATCAACGCTTGGAGAATAGAAAACAAAATGTATGGATTTGACATAAGCTGTTGATACGCGCGTAAACGAATCTGTAATTGGTAGCCAAGTGTCATTCGTGAAACGAAACGTTATATTGCATCGATCATTTTTGATTATTTTCATACAAAACTTTAGCCAAGTGACACTTTTGACAAGCAAAATTGTGATCCGATGATTAGCGAACGCTAGAACCCTGTAAATTACGCTAAAAATGGCGGATGATCACTATTATTCAATCAGCTGTTCCAAATCGTGGATAATATCTGTTAGAATTTTTGATCATTTTAAAGTAAAATGAACGCAAATTGCCATAGTTTAAGAGTCCTAACCTAACTAGGGGGATTTCAATACATTTTTTTTTTAAGTCGCAGACGCCTTTGTAATGGATTTCGGTTTTCATCCCCTAACTCCACGGGGAATTGACTCAGAGCAAAGTGACCTTGACAAAAGTTGGTGTCCCTTACCCCCTCCACGCAATGGTGCAACAAAAAAGGGGTGTTATATACGGTTGAAATTTTCCATCAAAATTTTTCTAAGTCCTGCGCACGCTCTGACTGCCAACCGAGCTCTCTGTTCATTCTAATATAACGCATTGGCGTCATTTCGACCAAATTGGTAGCCAAGTGGATCATGGCTTGTTTAACGCTCATTCTATTGAGGTCTATCGAATATTGTCTGTGAATTGACGGCGATGTCAGTTTGAAGTGTTATTTTCACAACGTGAATCAATCTCGGATGAATAATATACATGGATGGAATATATAAATAATATAAAAAAATAAGAACAGAGTCGCTATATCTGATTCAATTTTGATTGTATGTACCGCGTAAGTGCGAATAAAATAAAATATACTATCTTTTCTTCTTAATTCTGTCATGCCGTAAGTTTCTATATAGCTAACATGTCAATTGAACTCTGTCAGTACTACCAATTTAAAGAGTTATAAAATTAAATACTGTCACCAAGATTTATGTATTTATCTTCCTTGCTACCAAATTTATTGTGTTAACATATTTTAAGTAAATCCTCTTTAGATTACAAGTGAACGTAGAATTGTGCAAAATGTTATCGATATTCACATTTTAAAACTTATGTTTCAGATTTATGAAAGCTGATGATAAATTTATTATTAAAAATGAACAAAAATATGCAAAATTGAACATATAAAACTTCTTTTTTACGTATTTTTTGGCATACATATTTACAGAAATGTAAAATTGATCGAAATCTATTGCTACACTGAAAAATAAACTATCGTTCTTTGTTTCATTAAATTTACAAAATACAAGGGTTGTAACAAGAATATAGTGTTTATAACTTGAACTTATAGTGTCTGTAAAATATTTAAAGACGAAATATTATATTTATCATCATTAAGACATTGTCAGCATTTTGCAAACCTACACTACTTACAATGTGTCTAGGCAGTTTCGTTAGAAGCGAACAATTGGGTAAACGAGTCACTAGTATTGTGGCTTCTAGGTGGTAGGATTCTGCATTGTCTCGCCCGGGTCTAATACCACTGGCCCACCTATTTCTGCAGCAATAGCAACAGTGCTTGTTACTGTCGTGTTCCGGTTTGGAGGGTAAGGTAGCCGGTAAATGTATGCATGTGACATTAATACCCCCCCCCCCCCCCCGCGCCACAAGGATATCAAAGCACCATCAATAATATGCCACCAAAAGCCTTAATTTGCGTTAATTTTACTTTAAAATTATCAAAAATTCTCACAGATGATATCCACGCTTTAGAACAGCTGATTGAATAATAGTGATCAACCGCCATTTTAAGCGTAATCTGCAGGGTCCTAGCGTTCGCTGATTATCGGATAATTCGCTACTATTTTGCGTGTCAAAAGTACCACTTGGCTACGGTTTTGTACGAAAATTGTCAAAAATGATCGATGCAATATAACGTTTCATTTCACGAATGACATTTGGCTACCAATTACAAATTCGTTTACGCTCGTGTCAACAGCTTATGACAAATCCATAAATTTCTCTTTCTATTGTACTAGCGTTGATGCCACATCTTGGGGGCCAAGTGGCCAAGTCTTTTTTGCTTTTAATGCACTTTTCTTATAAATAAAACTTATAACCTCGGTAAAAATAATACTTCAAAGTGACGTTTACCGTCAATTCAGAGACAATATTCGATATACTTCGTAAAGTTCGTATGGAACGAACGTTGAACAAGCCATGATCCACTTGGCTACCAATTTGGCCTAAATATCGCCAAAGCGTAATATTTGAATAGTTACTGAGCGTTTGCCATTTGTCTAGGGGGGCTGAATAGAAAATATAGCAATTAGAAAGCAAATAATTCTTTTTATGATATTCCTTGTTAGCATTTTTTGCTCGCCATCACAAATGAAGTTTTAGAAAAATGCGGTACAATATGGCGTCCAGTCAGGTCTATTCTCAGTTAGAACGCATTGTAGTATATTCATAATATTATATATACCGTAGAAATATAATTTAAATGCAATAAAACTAAACTAAGTGATTTTTAACTTCCTATATTTCTGGAACCCCGAATCATGTCTTCGTCAATTTCCTATGAGACCTAACGGGCGTACTATCTCGAACAAAACAAGAATTTCCCAACACGATTAATAAAACAAAGAGATCGGAGGCAACAAGTATATATACTATTACGAGCAGTATTTATATTATAAAGCTGTAGAGTTTGTTTGTTTGTTTGGTACAACGCGCTAATCTCTGGATGTACCAGTCAGATTTAAAAAAATCTTTTCGTGTATGATAGCTACATTCACGAGGAAGGCTATAGGCTAGCTTTTGCCCCGACTGAGCAAATGTAACACTTTTGTGTCACGTGAACGAAATCTCGGGAAACAGCTAGTAAAAAATTAGCCGAATTGAGAACTTTTGTTTAGAAAGTTGATTGAAAAATAAATTTGGACCACAAGGGATTTTCTGATCGTAACTATTATTATAAAATAAGTGCTTAAGATTGGAGAAATTTAAAATTTTTACTCTATATGTAGATTCTCTAAAGCTCTTTATCTAAAAAAACATCATAACGATCCAAGTGGCCAAGCATTTACGTCTAGCATAAGAATACTGCACTCAGCATAACTACTCGACAAGAAAAAACATTTGCGCACTAAAATTGCTTCTAAAAAGAAAATATTTTTCCAACATATATCAGATCCTCGTACATATTGTGATATTACAGCCAGAATATTAATTTCGTTCGGCTTTTCTCTAAGGAAAACTCGTGAGCCAAGATCGTAGGTTGCTCTTACATCCGTTTTCTGTAAAACAAATATGGCATTTAATTCAACGGAATTTCCCCAGATAATAAGATATGATTATATAAAAGTGACTTAAACTATCCAATCGGACCTCATCACCTCGGAGGAGGTTAGTCCTTCAAAAAGTTATTTTTTAGGGTTCCGTACCTAAAAGGTATGAACGGGACCCTATTACTACGCCTAATCGCCTCTGTGGTTTAGTAGTCCAGCGTTCGCGTTGACAACATGAGGTCCCAGCTTCGATTCCCGGGTCGGGCATATAAAAAGTGTTTTCCAGTCTTGTGATAAACTTAAAGTTGCCCGGGATTGGAAAGTGCCCGGTTGGCGATAGGCTTGCCACCTATCACATTCGGCTAATCGTGGGTACACTTGTTGTACCTCTGCCTACCCCTTCGGGGATACGGACGTGAAGATACTATTACTAAGCCTCCGCTGTCTGTCTGTCCGTCTGTCTGTCTGTCACCAGGCTGTATCTCATAAACCGTGATAGCTAGAAAGCTGAAATTTCAGAAATTATATATTTCCGTTGCCGCCATAACAACAAATACTAATAATAAAAAATAAAAATATTAATTCGGGGTAAATAAACGTATAAAATAAACGTGTTATTTTTTTCGTATCTTTTTTGCTCAATATTAATTACGGTAACAGGTAGACGCTTAAAATTTTCACATAATATTAAGTTGTGTATTACCTTCCAAAATAAATAAAAAATAAAGTAAATATTAAAGTATATACTAAACTCCCATACAACAAACGTAATTTTTAAGCAATTTTTTACTCAATCTTAATAAACGTACGAAATACGGAATCCTTCGTGCGAAAGTCCGACTCGCACTTGGCCGGTTTTCAACTTCTCAAAGGCATAATATATATATATATATATATATATATATATATATATATATATATATATATATATATATATATATATAAATCAATTGCTGTTCGTTAGTCTCGCTAAAACTCGAAAACGGCTGAACCGATTTTGCTAATTTTGGTTTTGAATTAAGGTTTAAAAGGGGACAACGTTTGCCGGATCAGCTAGTATACTAAACAAAGACCGTTTTAAAATTTAGCCAACAAACAAACCCTTACGGAACGAGATAAGCACAGTGCTTAGCGATAAAATATATTAATTATGTGTTGCTTTTTTTTTGCGAGGATATAAAACAGCAAATTCGCTACCTTATTAAAAAATACGTTTGATTTCAAAAGCTTTAAGCATTCAGGGTTACTTTTTTTCTTATATCATAAGACAGCAAAAAAGCAGATGGTTCTCCTATTGGAAAGGGACAATCATCGCCTACAGACACCAAAGGCGTTAATGGTGCATTGCTATCCGTGTGGCGGGATGGCAATGCCACATGCATAAGTTTACCGGCTACCTTACCCTCCAAATTGGAACACGATAATGACAAATATTACCGCTATTGCGGCAGGAATACGTAAGAGGTTGGTACCTATTACCCGGGAGACACGTTGCGGAACTCATTAGTCACAATGGTAGTGACACGTATAGACAATCGGTCGACTTTTAGGACCTACCTGGCAGAACGGCATTTGGTCTATTATTCGCAGGAGCCCGGATCGACGCGGGAAAAAATATTGTAGTTACTTTACTATAATCAAAAAATATATCTTGTTTCAATGATAATGAAGAAATTACATAATTATATGTAATTTCTTCATTAATTTTAAAATCGGTTTCAAGCTCTGGTTTTTATTAAAAAACCAGAGCTTGAAACCGATTTTAAAAATACCGTGTAATAAAGATTTTTTAAAAGGTTGTGCTCAGGTGCCCGATACGTGAATTAAAAGCGGGACTTCCTGTGGTAAATTCACACAATCACCGACACCGGATCACCTGACCACAGAGGCGAGGAAATTATACGAGTTACGTGGTAAATAGCGCTATTCCCCAAAACGGATCATAATATGTCAAACCAACACCTTGTAAAATTGTATAACAAACTTCTTCGTTAGCAAAAAGTAGAAAAATCTAAACGTCACCATTAAAGTTTCTGCTTAGTGTAATGTAAATGTCAAGCGATATCAAACTAAAACGTGAAAAGTTATAAAATAAACATGTATAGAAATGCATATCAACGCGGTATGTTAACAGTATTTTTCAGTTGCGGCTCCAAGCCTTTGGCTATTTGGGACACTCACATGCAGGACGGTTATATTACCAGATTCTTAGATCAAGATATAAAGTCCATGGTATTAGAAATAGGTGGAAATAATGTAAGTACAACGTATATAACTTGCCCAAAGGGCAATGTGGTGCTAGGAATTACGATGCCATTCTTAGTGATGATAGTAAAAAATTTAAAAAAATATTTCTCGTTTGAAGTCACAATACTTGATGAAACCGGAACACGCAGACGATTCAGAGCCTCCAATTTTCAAAGCAGCACACAGATACTACCACTCTGTACAGTAATGCCGATTGGACTGTCTGAGGGCTGGAATCAAATACAATTTAACCTATCTGAATTCACTCGCCGAGCATATAAAAAGCAATTTGTTGAGGTACAAAAATTAAAAATCAATGCAAACATCCGTTTGAGACGAGTATATTTCGCAGAAAGACTCATTCCTGAAGAAGAATTGCCTCCAGAATACAAATTATTTTTTCCATTAGCGTCAAAAGGAAAGAAAGGTAAAGCTAAACTAGGCACTGAAGAGCCTTCTGCGTCACAAAAACCGCAAGAAACAGAAGGTCCCGTGATAGCAGAAGATATTTCAGATAAACGAAAAGGTAGTCAAGTTGAAATGGCCAAGAGCTCTAAAACTTCTATTCATTCAGTTAAACCGCGTCCGTCTAAGGAGGAAATAAGAGGGTCTAAAACTCAAGTAGAAGTGATCCCAGAGGTTGCTGAAGATCAAAAAGAATCTGCTCCTACACAAGAAGAACAAGCAGCTCAAAATGCAGGGACAACAGAAAGAGAAGTAGCTGATGCTACAGAGGAAGGACAATCTGAAGAAGCTAAGCCAATAGAAGAAATACAAATAAATGAAGAAGCAACACCTGCTGAAGAAGTACAAGCAGCGGAACTTCTCACTGAAGCAAGTGATTCTGCTCCCACATAGCATATTTTTATAGTTTTGTTTAATATAACATATTCAATAATATAACAAATAATAGAGTTCTACTAGATATTTTACTCGGTGTTTTAATAAATAGCAATTGTTTTTGTTATCTTGTATTAATTTTTTCATTAATATTTTTTATATGATTTGATTCTTTCATTTTAACATTTACTCCTTAATTTCTGAAAGTTTGTTTTATGTTAGTCAGTTTTCTAACCGGTTTAGACTTGTAGGCAACAACAACCTTTCTATCTGGCATATTTTATAATAAACAGATATTATTAGGCGGATACCAGTGAGCTAACGTTAAAAGATGCGTTCAATTTGTGAAACAGATTTAAAACAAGATGATCAGGTTCTAAATCCTATTAAACTCATTCTTTGCCACTTTAACCGCTCCATTGACTTGCAAATAAATATTTTTCATTTCATTTCATGTCTGCGTGTACTACTATTAATTAAAAACTATACTTTTATATCAAGAATATTTTTTACATCAACGAGAAAATGTAGATAGTTACCTAGAAAAACTAAAATATTCCAAAAAATCTTTTTTGAAAATTTATTTACTTAATATTTTTACTTTAATTTTTTACTGTAAATAATTTATTAAATTTATTTTGATAAATGATATTTAGTTTTATATTATTTTTTATTTACTTTCTTAGTTTTTACATTCAATAATTTTTTTTTTTTATAAAATCATAAGTATTAATAGTTGTAATCGTCTATATATGAATACATTAAGGGAAAACTTTGTACCACATTTAAGACTATTGCGCGAACGGTGGAATATGAAATTTGGCACAGTTAAAGTTTACATTGCGAAAGACTGCAGACACTTATTAATCTATATTAATCTATATTAATATTATAAATGTGAAAGTTTGGATGTTTGGATAGATGTTTGGATGGATGTTTGTTACTCAATCACGCAAAAACTACTGAACGGATTTGAATGAAATTTGGCACACAGGTAGCTGATGACCTGGAATAGCACATAGTCTACTTTTTATTCCAGAAAATGAGGTGATCGGGATGCGCCAAAAACTGTATATAATGCAGCGGGCTGCACGCTGCAGCTAGTATTATAAATGCGAAAGACTAGGTGTGTAGATGGATATTTGTTACTCAATCATGCCAAAACCACTGAACGAATTTAGACGAAATTTGGCACACAGGTAGACAATAACCTGGAATAGGACACTGTTTATTCCGAAAAAAAAATAGTATTTCCCGCCAAATCTAACTTATAAAAATCGGTTATCACTTTATTTTGGTAAGAAAATATTCTATATATTGCAACAGAAACTTTGTGTCTACTAAAATTGCGCGGATCGAAATTTGGCACAGTTCAAGTTTATATGAAAACAAAAATTACGAAAATTAAGTAAATTTATTAATAAAAAAACATTACTCGCACTACAATGCGTTTTAAATATTATCTTTCCTTATATATATAAATCACGTGTCACGTTATGTGTCCGCGATGGACTTCTAAACTACTGAACCGATTTTAATGAAATTTTGTAGATATCTACTGTTTGATCCAACTTAAAAGATTTTTATCTCAATTACTCCCTCCTCTCAAGACCTCATCAAAAATTTGTATGTTTAAACAACGTTTGCTGGGTCAGCTAGTACATGTATAAAATTTTACAAATTTTTGAGATATAAAACCTTACTAATTTCAACTCTAATGCCATTTGTCAACGTATTTCAAAGTGACACGCTTTGTCAATGTCGAATTTCAAGTAATCAACAAAAATGTTTAAAAACACATATCAAAATGGATTATTATCAATATTTTACAGCTGTGGTTCTAATCCATTAGCAATATGGGATATGGAAGTCCAAAATGGGCACATAAAACGGTTAACCGACAGCGAAGTCAATTCTGTTGTTCTTGAAATAGTAAGTACGAACGTTGCTACGACTTACATAACATGTCCGAAGAGAAATCAAGTATTAGGAATCAGGCTTCCTTTCCTTGTTATGATTGTGAAAAATTTAAAACGTTACTTTTCTTTCGAGATAACTGTACTCGACGACAAACATATGAGAAGAAGATTTAGAATATCCAACTTTCAATCAACGACAAAAATAAAGCCTTTTTGTACCAGCATGCCGATTGGCTTGTCCGGTGGATGGAATCAAATACAATTTAATTTAGCTGACTTTACAAAGCGGGCTTATGGATCTCAGTACATAGAAGCTTTGCGAGTTCAAGTACACGCGAATGCTCGATTACGTCGTATTTATTTCAGCGAACGGCTGTACTCTGAAGATGAATTACCCCAGGATTATAAATTGTATCTGCCTCTTGAACATAAAAAAAGGAAATCTAAGCCAGAAAAGAAGGAGCCAGCAGCGGTTGCTCCAGCCCGTCCACCACCCCAATCAACTACTGAGCAGCCTCCAGCAGAACCAGCACAAGAAGTACAAGCAGAGGTAGCAGCAAAGACAAGTGCTGCGACTGTAACACCAGCTCCTACTGAAGCTGATGAAGAAAAGGTGGAAGGCGAACAATTACCACCTGCAGAAGAAGGTGAACCACTAGCAGTTTCAGAAACTGCAGAAGCAGTAGAAGGTGAAAATGTTCCTACTGAAGAACCTCTTTCAGAAGAACAGCCGCCTGAAGAACATCCTTCTGAAGAAGCTGCTGCTGTTGAAGAAACACCTGCCGGAGAGCAAGCAGCAGCAGAAGAATAAAATTGTTTAAATTGTGTTTTATACCATGTTTATTTTTAATAAGTCGTTATTTTACAATATATCGATTTCTTTGTAGTCTTTATCATTTTATGTTATTGTACGCTCATCAAATTGTTGTACTTTTAATATGCAAGCCATATATATCCTTATGGTAATGAAGTATATTCAATCTGGAAAACGAAAGTAGCAAGCGCTGAAGCTATAGAATACTGTATACCGGAATAAAGGCCACTTTTTTATAATATTACTAGCTGTTGCCTGCGACTTCGTCCGCGCGGACATCGTTTACTCCGCACTGCTCCTCCCCCGTAGGTAATAGCGTGATAATACGTAGCCCTATATGTTGACCCGACCTGCTAGTAATATTCATGCAAAATTTGAAGTAAATCCATGCACTACTTTTTGAGTTTACCCCGGACATATACACAGACAAACAGACAAACAGACAAAAATTCTAAAAAATATATATTTGGTTTCGATATCGATTACAGGTTACGCCCCAAATATTTAAAAGAAAGAAAAATCAATGTACAGTTTTGACTTTCCTACGATTTTATTATATGTATAGATACACTTCTATATTCATACTAATAATTGTACTAACCTGATAGAACACATTTCATTTTTGTATATTTCTAACAAATAAACTCAAAAACTACTGGACCGATATTAAAAATTCTTTTACGATTACACAGCTACTTTGTCCAGGAGTAGCATTGGCTACTATTTAACTAGACTGAGCGAAACACAATAATATTGGTTCACGCGAAATAAGTCTCGAAAAACAGAGTTAATGTACTATACAAATATAGAAAACTATCGCTAGTTAAATACTTATCACAATCGTGATAAGTATGTATCGGCAAAGGCGGGATTCTTATAAGTGTATGGCGACGATTTCCGATCCGGTAGGAGTAAAAATGTTAATGCGTTAAAACTGCCTTTGAATAAAAAATACATTATAAAGGAGAGGGGGATTTTTGGGCCCAAATGTAAAGGGTTGAAGTATGGTTCAAAAAAATGATACTATTTTTCTATTTCAAAGTTCAAAATATTAGCTTAATCCGCTTTCTGAGAAAAAAGAAATCACGAAAATAAGTTTGTGGTATTATAATTATATAATCGATAAAATTA
Source organism: Apodemia mormo (assembly GCA_036924255.1). Classification (NCBI taxonomy): domain Eukaryota; kingdom Metazoa; phylum Arthropoda; class Insecta; order Lepidoptera; family Riodinidae; genus Apodemia; species Apodemia mormo. The sequence continues at coordinate 22,950,602 of JAUPFN010000019.1, read as the reverse complement.
TAATCGATTTATGTAAATAATTTTAATCGAAATATAAGCTCGTAAACATATGTAAAAGTGTATTTTTGATTAATATTTATTTTAGTATAATCAACAGTAAGTACCATCATTATTTTACAAACCATTTATAATATAAAAAGAAAAAAATATGATCGATACAATTTATATAATCGATTGATTACGTTACTTCAAACTTAATACGATTTAGTGTCTGTGGATTTAAAACAGCTAAAATTGACAATTACAACTGACATCACTGACGGCTCGGAAGAGTCGCACTCGCATGTCGCGGACTTCAATCTTCGCTATTTTACGTAACTACCTACAGAGAGGCATCCTTTAATTTGTGTTTTCCAAAAATCTGTGTTTTAGTATTGTGTCAATTTATAAACATGAAGCGCAGTTGCTTGTATTACAAGTATCAGTTGTTTATTTAATAGTAAACGGTTACAGTGAGTTAAACTATACCATAGTACCGTAACCTTACTTCTAGTGAATATCTTATATCTCTGTTCTCAGATTGCTAAAATCTGTAAAATTTTCAGTATTTATATGACGTTAAACTAGCTATTAATTAACATAATATTCATCTTATTACAAGAGGGGCCCAAGTTTGTATGCAACGGTATCAGTCTCCTTTAAGCTTTAATAAAAAAGTATAATCACGCCCGATTCCTTTGCGGGGTAAGCAGAGTAAACCGGACGTCTATACACTTTCCGATTCACCATGATCACCGTTTTGTCGGCTGGCGAGATCAGTGGTAACATCCCTATCGCCGCATCTTACCGACATGATAACGATTATCAACTGACTATTTTTAGATATAACCGGGAATTCACGGGAACATCCGAGGTACGGGAGTGATAAGACACGACCCGCCAGACACAACACTGATTTTGGATTTTCGAGAAAATGCTCAAAGAAACCTCAATAACATTGACCCGGGGATCGAACCAGGGACCTCATAGTCTGAGCTGAATAGACTAACCTCTAGATCACGATACAGCCAAATAAGCTTTAATATTCCATAAAAACCTACCTATGATAAATCTTAAACTCTCTCGCGCACAATTGCTTCCGGGTTACCTATTCAAGGTTTTTGCTACATAGGTAAAAGATGAGACAACTTTATTCAAACTGATCTTAACTTTTTAACTCGTTAAATTTTGTACCGTTTTAATTTTATATATATCGCGGAAGCGCGGTCACACACACAGTTATGATTTGCATACTTTGCAGAGCACGACTTGGGTTTAAATTTTGAAAGGTAGGTAGGTAAATATTTTTCCTTGGTACACATTTCTCCTTTCTCGTATTTAGGTTTAAATTTTGAAAGGTACATATTTTTCGAAATACATCTCTTCTAATATAAAATTGAAAAGTTTGTTTTGTTTGTTTGAAGCGTTAACTTCTAGATCTAACAATTGGATTTAAAATATTATTTTTAGTCAAATAAGGAAGGTCACATAGATCACATAATATTTTGCACTAGTGTTGGTCCGTGACTCCTTTGAATACCAGTGTCATTCTGCCAGGCAGTTCGTAAAAGGCATTGCTTATACGAAACAATATCATCGTGACTACTAGGTGGTAAAGTTCCGGAATGTCTCGCTCGGGCATATCGTACCGCCTTACGTATTACTGCAGTAATAGTCACAATTCTTGTAATTGTCATTTTCTGGTTTGGAGGGTGAGGTAGACGTATGCATATATTTTATACTTATTGTCACTTGGTGAAACTCCATTTGTAATTATATACACTTGAACACACTTGTAATGTTTTACAAAACACTTTAATTAATTTACATAATAAATACATCGCCAACCAATTTCGCTTTTTACGGCATCTTCAGGACTACGAGACTTTTATAAACTTATAATATTATAAAAATAAAAAAGTCACGTAGCTCGGAAAATGCTGTAAAAATCAAAACCGGTTGGCGATATATGTAAACTAATTAAAAAGTGTTTTGTGAAAGAGTACAAGTGTATTCAAGTGTAGTTAATAGACTTATGCATGTGGCATTGTCATTCCGCAAATGTTTAGCAACACACTATTAACATCTTTGGTATTTATAGGCTATGGCTTTCATTCCGTCATGAAATTTAAAAAAATTGTGTCTATAAACGTTGGTTTCTCTCTCCATCAAGAGAGTCCAGACAACTCGTCAAAAATAATATAAAGGTTTATTTAAATAAAACAATTTCGTCTTCAACTTTGTTCAGAGCTAGTTAGTAAATAATTTTATTAACAAGTCCTGATGTAAGTAGGTCGACTGAAAAGCGTCGTTATTACACCCACCTCGTGTGTTCGTTCGAGCCTTTTAATCGTCATAAAAGTTGTGTTCCAGCTTGGAGTTAAGGTACCCGAAGACTTATCCATGTGGTATTGCTATCCCGCCACATCGATAGCAACGTACTATTCACATCTTTGGTATCTACAGGCTACCTATAGCTTTTCATTCCGTTATGAGACCCATCTACCTCTTTGCTAACTAATCATATAAAAAAACTACCATCATGACTACTAGGTGGTAAATTTCCGCAAAGCTTCGCGGGGTTTGGTTCCTTCGCGTTACTTATTCTTGCTACAATTGCGTCAATGCTTGTTGTCGTGTTCCTGTCGAGGGTAGGCTACCAATTACGGTAACTTGTGCAAGCGGTATTTAAACCTACCACATGGACAGCAACGCTGTACGATGTAACAGTTACATATTGATAACTCATCATTTTACACGACACATATTATTCATTATAATTTTAATTAATATAATAAGACAGTTCGCATTCAGCCATCAAGAAAGCTACGCGTCCTCATTTATCATTAACATTTATCACTAACTACCCGCGGTTTCACCCGCGTAGCTTTTGTTCCCGTGGAAAAATCAGAAAGGTTTATATACTAAAACCTTCCTCAAGAATCAATCTATCTATAAAAAAACGCATCAAAATCCATTGCGTAGTTTTTAAGATCTAAGCATACATAGGGACAGACAGAGAAAGCGACTTTCTTTTATACTATGTAGTGACGATCAAGTGTATCAATATTTTATTAATATGATAATCCACAATCAATATCTATTATCAATCTAATAGTGTACTAGTTATCAAGAACCCGTACAAACGCACTTTTAATATCTTTGGTTTTTGTAGACGATTGTTTCTTTTAATTAGGAGAACCATTTGCTTGTTCGAAATTCCAAGGCAAATTAAAAAACCATCCCACTACTACAAAAAACGGAAAAAACGCGGTTGAAATTGCGGTCGAAATGATTTTAAATATATAATTAAGTAATAAGAGACTTATTAATTACTAAATAAGCTTCTTTGAAAATGAAAGCCTTGGATATTGACACAGCATGAAAAAATAATAAGAAATTATGGGTCATAAAAAATAAGAGCTCATTTAAAGCCTCGTTATATTTTTTTCTGTCATAACCACGTGTACTTTATTTTAAATAGAATTTTATTCTAACTAATATTAAAACGTGCGTGTATTTAGTTAGTTGCTAGGGTTTCATATACTAAATATTTAAAAGATGGATATGAAGTTCTACATACTTGTTTACCAGAGTACAAAAAGGGTATAGAGTACCTTTATCTAGAAAAAAGTATATTTACACCCGCATGCTTAAGCTAGTAGTTAAAATCTACATAAAATTGAAGTGCTTGTTTGTGATTTCAAAATACGTAGATTGTTTCAAGGGAATGTATTATTTTTACGATACTAATACCTAAGCAACCATTTTTAAAATGTCTGTCTCATTATGTTTGTACGAGGTAATCTCTGGATCAGCTACATCGATTTTGATGAAACTTTTACTGAAAAATAGGGAGTTTATAGGGCAGGACATAAGTGACTTTTTACTTGAGTGAGCAAAAGGAAGTAATGATTTTGGATCACGCGAGTGAAGTTACGAGTAATAGCTAGTTTTATATATGACACGATAGCAAATGTCATAGATATACGGTTCTCTCGATGGAAAAAGATAACTATCGCTGAGAAAGATATCAAAAATGCTCCCTGTGTTGGTCCCGGGCTCCTTTGAAGAATAGGCCAACTGCCGTTCTCCCAGACAGGTCGTAGCAGGCGACCGACTGGCTATACGAGTCACTACCATCGTGGCAACTAGGTGGTAGAGTTCTGCATTGTCTCGCCCGGGTCTGGTACCACCGCCTTACCTATTCCTGCCGCAATAGCGTCAGTGCTTGTCAGTGTCGTGTTCCTGTTTGGAGGGTAAAGTAGCCGGTAAACTTATGCACTTGGCATTAGATGGCAATGCACCATTCATATCTTTGGTGTCTATAGGTGATTCTTTCCATCAGGAGACCCATCTGCTTTGTTATCTCATGATGTTAATGATGTTATGCTATCTGTGAGGCAGGAGTCTAATAAGTTTACCGGTTACCGTATTGATTATTATCATCTTTGGTATTTATAGTATGTATCTTTCCATTAGAAGAGCTATATACTCATTTGCCTTTTATGCAATAAAAATATCTTAAAATAATAATAAATAAATATTCACGGGACAAATTACACTTAATGATCTAACCCCAAATTATCAAATTATTTGCTTATGTTATGGGTGTTAGTCAACGATATTAATACAAAAATAAATACTAGAATATATTTAATAAAATGTCCAAACCCGGAAATACAAACATTTATGCTCATCACACAATATAAAGATTAAAGATCGTCTACTAAGTGTATCGCGCTATTAATACTTTGTACTCACTAAATGTGTCGAAGTGTCTTAGTTTTCGCGCCGGAACGCGTGGCTCACTGATTAGTGATTAGGTTGAAGTTAAATAGAGGAACTATTGTGTACCTGCAACAATATAAAAAACATTAAAATGTCAGTCACAACAATTTAATAATCAATGAAATATTTTATTCAAAACACACTCGAACACACAAAACACATTCGAAAAAAATCTCGAAACTTACGAGTACGTTGGTTGAATTATTGACACTTACATACGAGTAAATAAGTTAAGGCTTTTAATTCAACTGGTTTATCTACATTACTATCATTAGGGAGTTTACATCGGAGTTTATCGGTAACCGGTAAACTTATGCATGTGGCATTAGACCTCGCCACAAGATAGCAATGCACCATTAACATCTTTGGTGTCTATAGGCGATGGTTGACTCTTTCCATCTGAAGACCCATCTGCTTGTTTGCTATCTTATGATATAAAAAAAAAGTTTATAACTATGAGGTAAATGCACGGATGATCTCATGTTAGAGAAACCAATAGGATTATGTTTCCTTTATATTACTCATATCATTAGATAGCAAACACGCAGATGGATCTCCTGATGGAAAGAGTCAACCATCGCCTATTGACACAAAAGATGTTAATGGTGCGTTGTCATCTTGTGGAGAGGTCTAATGCCACATGCATAAGTCTACTGGCTACCTTACCCTCCAAACTGGAACACGACAGTGATAAGTACTGACACTGTTGAGGAAGGAATAGATAAGACGGTGGTACCAGCCCCGAGACAATGTAGAACTCTACCATCTAGTAGCTACTATGGTAGTGACTCGCATAGCCAATCGGTTACCTTTTACGACCTGCCTGGCAGAATGGCAGGTGGTCTATTCTTCAAGGTAGCTCTCATTGAATAATTGACCATCCCTCCCGAATCAATACGGGGAAGCTAAAATATCGTTTAAATATTTTAATAATAAGGACTTACATAAAAACCAATACTCATTAATCAGTAGATCTCACACAAGTACAATACAAGTATATATCTCGGGTTCCATAAGTGGTTTAATATAAATGGCGGAACAAACACTAAGTTGCATTCTCGTTCAAATATTTTATACTATCTGCAGCGTGCAGTCCGCTGCATTATAAGAGTTTTTGACGAATCCCTCGGGATCACCTATTTTCTCCGGGATAAAAAGTAACCTATGTGCTATTTGGCACTGGCCAGGCCATTCCAGGTCTTTTGCGTGATTGAGTAACAAACATCCATCCACACATCCAAACTTTCGCATTTGTAATATTAATATAAAAATAGAAATCATCAACCAGTGCGTCTCAACAAGTACAAATGTACAAGTATATCTCGGGTTCTATTAGAGGTTTAATATAAATGACAGAACAAACACTAAGTTGCAATCTCGTTCAAATTTTTTTATTAATAAGGACTAATACATTAAATAATAATCATTAATCAGTAGATCTCTCTCGTTTTTCTTAAGAGGTTTAATATAAATATCAGAACAAACACTAAGTTGAGATCTCGTTTAAATACTTTATTTATACACAAAATTATACTCATCAACCAGTACATCTCACCCAAGTACAAATCTACTAGCTGACGGACGGAAATCTATTCACGGACGAAACTGCGCGGAGTTTCGTCCGTGAATAGATTAACATATTGTCAACCATTGCCAACCAATTTTACAAACTAATTTCCATCCCCTATTTATAACCTTAGGGGTTTGACTTTTGAAAAAAAAATTGCCTATGTTCGACCTCAGATCTTTAACTATAACCGAGCCAAATTTCATCGAAATCGGTTCAGCGGTTTAGCCGTGAAAGCGTAACAAATAGAAAACAAACAGACAGATTTTCGCATTTATAACATTAGAATGGATATCTCCTTTTACATAAAAGGTATCAGGTTTACGTATAAATGACAATAGAAATCTACCATATGAATATATTTATAAAACCGAACACTACTTTTATCGTCCTCGAAATTGAATAAAAATATTAAATCGGTCACAAGACGACTATTCCAAAAACCTCAGCTCCAATATTCCCTTTATTACGTTGAATAACTAAAGCAGGATACTATATTATATAAACAAAAATATTGAGATTGACCTTTTACATATAGGCTTTCAATGTTAAATATGAACGTTTTTATCAAGAACTATGAAAAGGCACATTTCGGTATGGTTGCTTTTTAATACATGAAATTGAAAAGGGCTACCCTTTTCACAACTGTCTTTTATAAATTTGTCTCAAGTCTTCTCGACGTCACCGTTGTTTGTTGGAATGACAAAACATTTAAAATCTGTATGGAATTCGATTGCGAAAGTTTCGTTTAATTTAGTGTTATTGATATTGAGTTTCTTGAATATTGTTTTGGCAACCGTATTGTTATTTTGTGGACACCTGGTTTCATTTTACAAGTTCATAAATATTGCTACGATAACGTCAATTGGATAGAAACATCGCGTTACTATCGAGGAAATTTAGAGCGACATGTTTATTTCTATTTGATTGATTCTTAATAGTTGCATATATGTATCAGTTATCCTATCGCATCTATGATAGGAATTCCAAAAAAAAATCCACTGATTTTGATAATCGAATATCATTTTAAAATTAAAAGTTTTACTCGCAACATCTCGATATTTAGAAATCTAAAAGCATTGAACTTTGTCGTATTCTATAAGCATATTTCCTTACCCTATTTATTTGGGAAACCCATAGTTAGTGGTTACAAAAGTATCATCACTCCCGGTTCCCTTGCGGGGTAGACAGAGTAAACAGAAATGTCTATATACTTGCCATGTCACCACAATGCACCGGTTGTCGGTTGGCGAGACGAGTCACTTATCACCGCGTTTTACCGACTTGTTAACGATTATCAACTATTTCTAGCGATGAATGGTATCGACAGCTTTACGTGCATCATCCAAGGCACGGGAGTAGTAACATATCACCAGCCAGACTCCTAGCTGCTACTGAGCTTTTGCAGTTTTCGAAAAAACCTCGAAAAAATCTTAATAACACTTATGCCTAACCCGGGGATCGAACCGGGATAGGCTGTCCCCTAGACCACGAGGCAGTTGTTTAGTACAGCTGTCTTCCCTGATAGTTAAAAAAAATGTGGACGTAAAGTGGTGCTCTGTTTTACGCAATATAATTATTGTTTGACAGCACAGAACAAATTTTAAATAGATGACGTCTGTATTCATCTGTGCGTGCCAGTTTTTTACTTTGTACCTACCCTTTTTACGCAAATTACGCGACGGGAGGAAGGAGTATGAAATTAACATACTTAACGTTTACATTGCGTATAAGTGCAGTAACCTAATAATATATATATATATATATATATATATATATATATATATATATATATATATATATATATATATATAAATATATATATATATATATATATATATATATATATATATATATATAAATATATATATATATATATATATATATATATATATATATATATATATATATATATATATATATATATATATATATATATATATATATATATATATATATATATATATATATATATATATATATTTTATATACAAGAGGGGGCAAACGAGCAGGAGGTGCACCTGATGGTAAGTGATCACCACCGCCCATGGACATCCACAATACCAGAGGTCTTGCAGTTGCGTTGCCGGCCTTTTAAGAATGAGTAAGCTCTTTTCTTGAAGGCCCCCAAGTCGTAACCGTTTGGAAACACCCCTGCTGGTAATTGGTTCCACAACAAAGTAGTGCGAGGCAAAAGTGACGAGAGAAACGCACAGTTGTGGATTTCCAGACATCGAGATGGTGAGGATGGAATTTCAAATTTTGACGCGATGTCCGATGATGGAATTCGGCGGCAGGAATTAATCCAAATAACTCGTCGGAACACTCTCCATGAAAGATACGATAGAAGACACAGAGTGAGCCAACATCTCTGCGCAATGCCAAAGAGTCGAGCCTTTTCGAAATAGCCAGGTCGTCAACGATTCGAATCGCTCTACGCTGAACGCGATCAAGAGGAAGGAGCTGGTACTGATGAGCTCCGGCCCAGAGATGAGAACAATACTCCATGTGGGGCCGAATTTGAGCCTTATAAAGTTGAAGGCGATGGGCCGGCAAGAAGTACTGCCTCGCTCTGCTGAGCACACCGAGCTTTTTGGAGGCTAGTTTAGCCTTACCTTCCAAATAACCGCGAAACTGAACGTAATTCGATATGTCGACTCCGACTAGCTGAGGCTGTCAGGAGAGTATCCCCAAATCAAGGTGACACGACAAAGGGTGTCATTTTAGCGGAAAACACGCAAAGCTGTGTCTTTTTGGGGTTAAAAGTGACCAGGTTTTGACGACCCCATTCCGACACATCGGTTAGTCGATTCTCAACTTCGGACACAAGCTTGTTTCGGCTCTCTTCAACGTGTTCCCGAGAAATACCGCTTCGGCCGGAGTATGTATAGCATCACCAGTACTGTCATCTGCATAGCAATGTATGTTGCAAATTCGCATCATGTCATTGATATGCAGAAGGAATAGTGTCGGTGATAGCACGCAGCCTTGTGGAACACCAGCATTGATAGATTTAAGGTCAGAGCACGCACCGTCAACTACGACCTTGCTGCTCCTATATATATATATATATATATATATATATATATATATATATATATATATATATATATATATTACTGGCTGCAGCATGCAGCCCGCTTCATTTTAAAACTATTTGGCTAATCCCGCGGGATCGCCAAATAGTTTACTAATTTTTCCGGGATAAAAAGTAGCCTACGTGCCATTCCAGGTCACCATTTACGTGAGTGCCAAATTTCATTCAAATCCGTTCTTGGGTGATTGAATAACAAACATCCATCTATCCGAACATTCAAACATCCAAACTTTCGCGTTTATATTATAATAATAATATTAATATAGACGAATAAGAAGTATATTGAATTCATAAAAATAAACATTACACACATTTACTACATTCATTTGACAAACATGACGAATACGCACACATGTATACCATAAAATTTATGGCTACTGTCTAACAGACAGTTTGACAACAGTCAAACTAAGAGATTTTATTGTTTAGTCTTTGGTCGAATTTCGAGCAGCGATCGCCAGTTTGTGTTTGAAAGACAAAGTTTTCTAAAACACGCAACAATAGACGTTTATAGCAAGAATAGAACCAAACTTGATTAATGTATGTATTTAGTAAGTTAGAACAAAGTATATAATTGTTTCCCAAACCACATAAATCTTAGTTGAACTCAGTCAATGCTAGCGCTGTTAATAAGTGACTGCACTGAAGCGCGCACCGTAAATCACAAAGCAATGGTAAATTTAGCGTGGGGAAATGTTTAAGTGATCGACTTTAACACAAACTACGTTTTGATGTTACTAAATCCTTGAACAAACAACAAAGAGCAAAATTATCATCTAATAATATCTGTTTAACAAAAAAATAAATTGACGAAAAGTATGCCCGGTCACCTATACATCTCTATCTATACATATAATAAAATCGTAGGAAAGTCAAAACTGTATGTACACATATACATTATATATATATATATATATATATATATATATATATATATATATATATATATATATATATATATATATATATATAATGTATATGTGTTAGCGAGACTATATATATATATATATATATATATATATATATATATATATATATATATATATATATAGTCTCGCTAAAACTCGAGAACGGCTGAACCGATTTGGCTAATTTTGGTTTTGAATTAATTGTTGAAGTCCAGGGAAGGTTTAAAAGGTGAGAAAATATAGAATGCAGACTCTCTCGTCTGCTCGTGACCACAGTCAATGTAACTTGGCCGAAACGTCGAGCTTTACAAGTAAGTTCTATATATGTACGCGTTATTGACCCGTTTATATATTTTTAAAAATAAAGTGTTAAGTCTGAGAAAATGAATTTTTTCTTTAAAGTTTAATAAATCATTAAATTTACTTTGACTTCAACGATAGTAGGTAATTAGCAAGTCTTTTGCCTACGTGTATTTTTTTTTAAAGTGATACTGAGAATTAATCAACTTAATTTACAATTCATTAGAATACTTTTAATACTATTAATAGTTGATTCATAAAGCTTTCAAATAATGCAATACGTAATGTTACTTAGCAAGTTGCAATTATATACATAGAATCAGTGTCCTAATAGTTGGGGAGCCCAAGATGCGAAATGGGGATTTACTTGAGCGAGGGCATATTGGAATTAATGATATAACAAAGGAGCTTTAAATCTATCGTAAGATAGCAAACAAGCAGACGGGTCTCCTGATCGAAAGAACTAACTATCGCCTATAGACACCAAAGATATTAATGGTGCGTTGTTATCTTGTGGCGAGGTCTAATACCACATGCAGACGTCTGTCTGATGACAAAATTCAATATTTCATCCTCACCATCTCAATGTTTGGAAATCCACAACTGCGCGATTCTAATGGCACTTTCTTCCCCGCGTTACTCCTCTGTGAAACCAATTACCGGCGGGGGTTTTTCCAAACGGATATGACTTAGGGACCTTCAAGAAAAGAGCAAGTCTTCTGATACTGTAGTTGTCCATGGGCGGCGGTGATCACTTACCATCAGGTGAGCCTCCTGACCGTTTGCCTCCTTTTTCTATAAAAAAAAACTTATGGCAATGTATCTTTATCCCGTGTTTCATATGGACGCCTAAAGCTATCAGTCCCAGTTATTGCAAGAAACAGGCAATTGCAAGAAAGGTGTTATTAAGTCGGTGAAATACGAAGATGAAGATCATCACCCATCACGACAGCTGACACATTGGTAGATCACGGTATAAACGGGACCGACTATTAATACTGATAAGTTTCCTAAATACTAATGCTTGGCTCCTATTGCAACTCTCAGGATAATGACACAACTGATACACTGTCAAAAAAGGAGCAAATTAAAAAAATATCCGGTCCAGAATCCAATAGCTGTCTTGCCATGCCGTGGCTAACTGAGAACTGAAGCGTTGTGGCTACAAATGACTATGCAAACAAAGGAAATTGCGCCAACCCTTTCAAAACGAACGACTAATTTAGTTACAAATAATAACATTTTCTACGAAGCGTAAATTAAAACTGTTCCAATAAATGTCAAATTACCAAATGTCCAAAAAATGTTGTGGAAAACCTTATTATTATTAAATTGGTGGCTAAAGGTTATTACTACGGATGACGGATCGTTGGTTATAGGAACCCGGCATAAGTCGAATAGGTCTAGCCACATCTCGGTATCTAATTTTTGAAGCAGTAAAATTTACGACAAAGGCAGTATAATCTATCTGAAGTACGGTAGAAGGTGTACGTGCCTGGCCTCTGAATTAATTTGGCGTCAGCAGGTAAAGCGAAAAGTGTACATTTATTCATATTTCTTTTGAAGAGAATATATAATTTTACAACTATTAAGTATTTATGGAATATAGATAAACATTTAATTTTGATTTTATGTAAAGATGACGAAATCGAACTGTAAAAAGTTTCAAATTTTGTGTCTGCCATGTTGCCATATTATTTTGGATCTATTATCTTTACACCTGTAGGTTGACTGATAAAATATTATATACAGGCTCTAAGGATAAACACCGTTGTCCCTAAAACCGTAGGCAGTTGATTTAATTATAAATATTCACATAAACGTGAATTTAAAAATAACAAGATAAAATTAAAAATTTCAAATACCCCCGACACATCCTCAGACCGCCATTCCCCTACATACGCATTATTTTAAGAGTAAGACGTGAAAAGACCTGATTATCTACGAAAGGGGATCTTGCAGCATCAGGTTAAGGTTACCATGGTTTCTTAGTCAATGAGCTTGAGTTATTTTATTGCAAAGCTCCCATGGCCTCCAGCTCCACTACCTAATCCTGGAAATCATTTTGATACAGAGTGTAAAATATAACAAATGAGACCACACTCAATGGACTTATTTTGTTTATACCAGGAGTTCCACGGCCATTTTCTATTTATATTACCAAACCCTGCGAATCTCCTAGTAATAAAAGCCAACGATATCAGCCCAATGCCCGATTGCCATCTTTTAGTTCCATCATTATTTTATCTTAAAAAACATCCGGCAACTAAATATTTGCCAAAATAAACCGAATTAGCCAACATTCGATGGGTTTATCTAGATTAGCTTAAAAGTTATAATGGACATCTTCCAGCTTTATTATCAGACACTGGAAAACAGAAAAAAGAACGATTCAACTGGGATCAAAATCGGTGGTGCTTCTCAATTTTCATTTGTTCATTCGTTTCGTTTCCATGACCTTCTCTCACTTTATCGTAAGAACTTGGAAATCATCTATTATTTGTCAAAACAGAACCAGATTATTTGTCAAAACAGAACAAATAAGTTCAAACGCGTTGTTTGTCTTGTTTAGTTTAAAATACCCTATAGCCACCTTCAAGTTACATCAATAGATTCTTAAAATCAGCATCAAACAGTATAGAAAAACAAACCCAATTAAACTATACTCGATGGATCTGTCTGGTTTAGCCAGAAGAAGTCCATGAAGACTTCTTTCAGTTTTATCTTGAGAAACTGGAAGTCATTCTGTTCCGAATTCCCTATTAGAACGAAATGAGCCCCAAAACGCCTGCTTTATCATAGGACCACAGAAATTATCTAACACCAGCGTAACTCTCAAAATAAAAGAAATGAGTCCAAACTCGATAGGTTTAACTTGTTTATTTCAAAGGCTCCCATAGCCACCTTCAATTTCCATTATTAAATTCGGAAAATCATCTAGCACCAAAAAATATGCTAAAACAAACCGAAGCAACCCACACTCAATGGGTTTTTCCGGGTTAGCTTAGAATTTCTCATGGACTTCTTCCCACTATCATCTGACACCGGAAGTCATTGTGCTCCAAAGACTTTCTCCTTCCTGCTTCATTATAAGACCCTGGATGTATCTAGCATTAGAGTGTTTGTCAAAACAAATCAAATGAATCTAAGCCCTTGTTTTTTTATATCGTAAGATAGCAAACAAGCTGATAGGTCTCCTGATGGAAAGAGTCAACCATCGCATGTAGACAACAAAGATGTAAATTGTGCTTTGCTATCTTGTGGCGAGGTCTAATGCCACATACATAAGTTTACCGGCTACCTTACCCTCCAAACCGGAACACGACAGTGACAAGCACTGACGCTATCGCGGCAGGAATAGGTAAGGTGGTAGTACTAGACTCGGTCGAAACAATGCAAAACTCTATTACCTAGTAGCCAAGATGGAAGTCACTCGCATAGCTAATCGGTCGCCTTTTGCGACCTGCATGGCAGAACGACAGTTGGCCTATTCTTCAAAGGAGCTCGGACCAACACGAGGCTCAATGGTTTTATCTTGTTTAGTTCAAAAATTATCATGGTCACCTTCTAGTTTCACCATCAGATCTTAAAAATTATCCAGCACCAAAGTACATGTCAAAACAAACCCCAGCAGCCCACACTCAATGAGTTTATTTGGATTTGCTTATAAGTTCTTATAGACTTTTTCCAGTTCTATTATCAGGCACTGATAAACAACGTGCTTCAAAATCCTTGTAAAAATAAAATTTATTCTATTTTAGTTCAAAGTTCCCATGACTTCCATTATCGGCTCTATTATAAGACCCCAGAATTCGTCTAGTATCAGTTTGTTTGTTAAAACACAACAAAAGATCCGAAATTCGATAGATTTATCTTGTTCGGTTTAGAAGTTCCCATGACTACGTTCCAATTCTATCATCAGATACTAAAAATCGTCTACCACGTAATTGTTTGCAAAAACAAACTGAATTTTTTCCCCACTTGATGGGTTAACCTGGTTTAGTGTAGGAGTTCCTGGTTACATCCTTCAGGTGTATCATCAGGCACTGGAAGCCATTCCGCTCTAAAGTCCTTGAAATAACGATACAAACTACCTAAAATTCGATGGTGTTGCTAATTTTATTCCAAGGTTCCCATAATGTATTTCCAGCTCTATCATAAGACTTTGGAAATCGTCTAGCACTAGCGTATTTGTCCAAACAGAAGAAAGGAGTCCAATTTCGATTAGTTTATCTTATTTAGTTTAGGAGTTCTCATGGTTACCTTTCAGTTCCATCATCAGATCCTGAAAATCATCCAGCACTAAGATATTTGCCAATACATGACAGTTAGGTGCTAATTCAAAAACTTTACCTCGTTTAGTTTAGGCGTTCATTGTAGTTGAACTTTGAATCTGGGTTCTTGAAGTTCCAATGTTACTTTTTCGGCTCAATCTTCAGAGCCATATCATCATGAGAAAGATCTTACTGTAACAAATGAAATGACTCCAAACTCCATTATATTAGCAATTTCTATCTGTGAGTTACAAATACACTCTTACGGCTCCATGGCTTCAGTTCTTCGACACTATATGTAGTGGAAAGTAAACATCATCAAAAATCCATCGAGTCCGAACTTGACTATCTTGTCTCTTTCAACATTCTACGCGTGAGTTTCGGTAGCACTTTATCAGCTCCATCTTCAAATCCTCGTCATCATGAGCACTAATCAAACTTAGTGTTTATAGCAACCAGACTTAGTCTAAGCAAGATCGTCTTGTTAAAACTCTGCATTAGACAGTTTTAGTCCCTATATCCAGGCTACATCACGAGCTCAGTTGGATGGTACCATACTATTTGCATTTCCTTCACAAGTCTGTCAAGTTTTTGTACTAACGGATATCAGAAAGTCGTTAAAAAGTAGCTTGCAATATTTAGAAAATCTGTTATTTAAATACGAAAATTGCCAGTTAAATAGACGCTGATGATCTTTGAATGAGAATCTCAAAGTATTAGCTCAACGTTACCATGTAATTGCAATATCAATAAAGTAACAGAACACAAAATTTAGTATTGATAAAGCATTTACAAATTATTTAATTCCTTTCATCAATTTGAAAAGAGCTGCTTATCTTGAAACGGTTGAACAGATTCTATTGAACCTTAGCTGAGAACCATCTCGAAAAACAGGGCTTTCAATTAAAAAAAACCGCAATCAAATCAGACCATCCGCCGGGGCTCCACGATGCCACGGACAGACACACAGATACACAGATACACAGATCCACAGATACACACCTGAAACTTATAACACCCTCGTTTTGCGTCGGGGGTTAAAAATATTATTATTTTTTTTGAAAAATATAAAAAAGTTTCTGTGCGACACCGTCCGTAAATTCATGGATACTATGCGCTAAGGGCGTCGATCTGCCTCACTGGCCGTCCGGCCGGCTTGCGGTGTCTGATCAAGCGCTGTTTCCCGCGCTCCGTCCACTTTGCGGTGCACTTGTATAGGATGAAATAATTTTGGGGAAAAATGGAGACTAAAAAAAATTTACGTTCTATAAGTGAAACCAAACCACTGGTTTCAAGGATAACGATGTTTAGACTAACAGCCTGTATATCGAAGAACGTGATAGTTAATGGTCAGTTGCAACCCCGTCTGCTCAGTAATCTACTCGATTAAAGATGTCCCATCAGATAAAGAAGCCATCATGGCAAATTCTATATAACACAATATTTATTAATTAATAACACTTTACTGTTTCACAATAAGGTAATCTTCTATATATAAATACGTGAAGGGAAAACTTTGGACCCCTTTTTAAGATAATTGCGCGAACGGTAGAGTGCGAAATTTGGCACATTTAAAGTTTACAATGCAGAGGACTGCAGAAACCTAAATTTTTTTAATAAAATGGATTAGAAATACATCAAATTAATAAAAATAAACATTACACACACTACATTCATGTGAGATAAAAGACATTATACACACATGGATACTAAATTATTTTCTTTACGGCTGAAGTCAATTGTCAAATTTAAGAGATTTTTTGTTAGTCTGTGGTCAAGTTTTGGCCACCTATATATAACCTCGCTGTTTATTAGCTATGACTGTCTTGGTGTTCTGACGGTTAGCTTATTTGGAGCTAATCACGAGGTCTCTAGTTAAAATCCCGTATTACTTAGCTTGAGAAATTTATAGACACACAACATATAACCGTTTGTACACCTAGTATGAAATGAACTACTACTTGAGAAAATTGCGTATTTTTAGATTTAGGAGTGTTTTTTTGACACATACAATACATATACCCACCTATTTGCACACTTGTATGAAGTTGAACTATTGGTTTATACATTTATATACATAGTAACTGATTAATGAAAGTGTTTTGACACATACTATATACCTGTTTGGACACTTACATGGAGTTGAGACTACTGATTTAGAATTTTTTATAATTATAGATACGCCGCAAAATAAACGCTAATGCAATAGAATATTCTAAGCGAAACTCGGAGAAATACATTAAATGAATGCTCGGGATTCTCGTAAGATTTATCTGCTGTCTCTACCGCAACACTTACCCAAATTAAAGGAGCTGTGGCGTACTTGCGGATGCAGATTCAATTACCGCTTCTCAACTGTATGTAGGATAAAATACCGCTAAGAAGACAACTTGTAAAAGGGTAAATGAGTTAAGAAGCTAACTACGTAACTGTGAAGACCTCACAGTGACCCGAGGATCGTAATACATCGTAATTTTTAAATTTCTACAAAAAATTAGTAAAATTATACTTGAAAATCTATACTAATATTATAAATGCGGAATTCTGTCGGTTTGTTACGCTTTCACTGCTGAACCGCTGCTTCGATTTTAGTGAAATTTGGCAAGAATTTTCTCCGTGTTGATTCCGGGCTTCTTTGAAGAAAAGACCAACTGCCGTTGTGCCAGGCAGGTCGTAAAAGGTGATTGATTGGATATGCGAGTCACTACCATCGTGACTACTATGTGGTAGAGTTCTGTATCGGCTAGACCGGGTCTGGTACCACCGGCTTACTTATTCCTGCCGCAATAGCGTCAGTGCTTTTCAAAGTCGTGTTCCGGTGTGGAGTGTAAGGTGGCCTGTAAACTTATGCATGTGGCATTAGACCTCGCCATAAGATAGCAACGCACCATCAACATATTTAGTGCCTATAGGCGATGGTTGACTCTTTCCATCAAGAGAACCATCTGCTTGTTTGCTATCCTATGATATAAGAAAAAGTTAGTTGAACATATAATATTTTTTAATTACACCCCTAAGGGGCTGAAAATATTTGCGGGCAAAGCTACTAGCTAGCTAGTGAAAAATATATCATTGCACATTTATTTGAGTATTTATATGGTTTTTTTTATATAACATAGAAAACAAGCAAATGGGCGGAGACAACAATCGACTTTACCATCCGTATGGTGGGATAGTAATATCAATTAAATAAGTTTATCAGTTACTTCATCGACAGAACGGGAACACGACAGTGACAAAGATTGACATTATTGCGACATGAATACGTAAAACGGCGGTAAAAACCCGGGTATGGGCGTACCGATGGGGGGACAGGGATAAGATATTAAGATAAAAGTATAGTCTTAAAATGTCACGCCCCCCCCCTTGGCCTAGAACCTGGGTACGCCTATGAACCCGGGCGAGACGTTACGGAATCGTTTATACGGAATCTTTTTCTAACTACCTGGTAGAACCTCAGATAGTCCATCTGCAAAGGAAGCCCGTACCAAGGCGTATTTTTTTAAATATCAGTAAATAATTTAGTGCTTTTTCCTACAGTACTGAATACATTGCTATTAAAAAAATCACGTCCGCAGGATAATCCTTTAAAAAAATATCATCCCTGCCTTTATACCTTGTGACTGAAGTTCGATTGTAATTATATTATTGTTCTAATTAGTTTAATGAGTTTAGATTTTTAGATTTTGATAGAATATATTATTAACAATATTAGTTTTCTGCACTTATTTTCCATAATATTATATATTGTATTAATAATTTAAACATATAATAATAGCAATAAAATTGCAAAAATCGACTTTCAACCTCTTATGTCTTTCGATTTCTGAATACGATTTTCATCAAATTTGTATCGGACCAAACGGAAAATACACTCTCCTAAACAAAAATACAAATAAGGCTGAAAGGTGAAATTAATAAAATTTGCAATTCTATTTCGCAATATCTATGTCGCAAACTATTTTATGTTTTATGTAACCTCCGCGATGCCACTGAAAAGAAAAATGCCAGTTTAATAAATAGGTAAAATCTTAAGAATGGTTCAGACGAAAAAGAAGACCCCAGCGGCACATTTATCCACGCATATCCACCACACTTTCACCCACGTCGACTGCAAGCACAAAATCACACAATTTACGCACTCAAGGCACTTTTCACTTCGAAACCGTAGCATTTTTAGGACAAACGAACACATACATATTTCCCGTATTATTTCCGAGAAGGTAGGCATAGGTGAAGCCCACAATAACCTATAGGTATAAAGTGTCATATAGTATATATGGTAAGGTGGCCGCACTATTAAAAAATCAAACACATCTCAGTCTCGGACAAGTTATGTTTTCCAAGCCTAAAGTCCAACCAAGGGCAAGAATCTTTTGCCGAAGATGTGTGAATATATACACAAGCCGATACCTCTTCACCGCTGACACAACTAATTACCTTACTTAGTTCAATTCACTATATCTGAGGTTAGTTCAATTAGGTATTAGCCATCGATTAGATTCGAGATCGAAATAGATTTGGGACTATCCAAAGTGTGAAAGCTGGCCAAACTATTAAAAAATCGGGCACATACCAAAGATCGAAGAACCCAAATTGTTCGATCCAGGATTCGAAACTTTATTCATACCGTTACCGGTGCTGAAATCGAGAGCAACAGCACACAAATAATTACTTTGGGATTATTCCAAACATAAATAACAATTGGCAATGTTTAATTAATAAGAATGTACCATGAATAGTACAGCCTCCCAATTCACGTAATAACGATAATCGAGAACGTCGCGTAGTGCTACGACGCGGCATCATAATGTGTAAGAAATTGGGTAAAAGCCCTAAATGTTTCAACTCGATTGACATTTTTTATGTGAATCGGGCCCTCGCGTTATTTATCCAGTAATATATAAATAAATATATCTGGACAAATTACACAAATTGATCTAACCCGAAGTAAGCAAATTATTTGCTTGTACTATGAATGACTTTCTACGATACTTATACATAGAAATACATATGTAAGTCTTAAATATATTTAACAACCACCAGTAATACAATCATCAATGTTCACCACACAAATGTTTGTCCTTGTCGGGAATCGAATCCAATCTCCATTGATGCGTAGTCAGGTTCGCTAACCACTCGACTAATAGGGCGGTTAATGATAATTATTTATCAAAAATTCGGGCCCATAAACTGTATTCAACCAACACATTTTACAAACTTCATGGTACATTAAACGTACCGCGTACCCGTGGAGGCTCCGTATTGTAAGAAGAAAGGCACCATATTGTGTCCGGAAAGGCTGAAAGCAATAGCCGAATAAAGATAGGACTTGGAGATAGCCGTGTTACCGGGAAATGTATATCCCTATTACCGATATTGGACGGTATCCTTGGATAATCTGTAAATATGTGTAAAACTAGCAACGTCCGGTGAAACCATGTCCGAATTATTTTATACTAGCTTTTGCTTTAGTATCGATTACCCGCCCTTTTTAGGGTTCCAGAGTAAACTAGGAACCTTTATAGTTTAGACGCTATGTCCTTCCGTCGTCCGCATGATAGCTCAGAGAGCCTTATTACTAGAAATCTGTAATTTGGCACAAATATAATAATAATAATAATAATAATTCACGGGACAAATTACACTTACTGATCTAATCCCAAATTAAGCAAATTATTTGCTTGTGTTATGGGTGTTAGTCAACGATACTAATACATAGAAATACATATATAAATACCAGAATATATATAATAAACACCCAAACCCGGAAATACAAACATTTATGCTCATCACACAAATGCTTGTCCCCGTCGGGGATCGAACCCGAGCCTCGTTGATTGCGTAGTCAGGGTCTCTAACCACTCGACCAACGGGGCGGTCAAATTACAATATACAATATACATATTAGTCACGTCAACAAAGTGGTAATATAAAATCTTGAAAAATATTTTTTTTCAGGGTAGGCAGCATGTAAATTATGGATGTTAATTTTTTTTCCCATGTACCCCATTGTGTGGGGTATCGTTAGAAAGGTTTTTAAAAATATTGTAGATTTGTGAAAACAAGTTTTTGATTAAGGGACTCATTTGTTTAATATTAAGCTTTTAAGTGCTAATTTTTGTTAGAGTCAAGTGTCCCCCCTCTGCAAGCTGAGCGGTTGGTTTTGGGGGTAGGAAAAAAATCATGGTAGTTGTA
Source organism: Apodemia mormo (assembly GCA_036924255.1). Classification (NCBI taxonomy): domain Eukaryota; kingdom Metazoa; phylum Arthropoda; class Insecta; order Lepidoptera; family Riodinidae; genus Apodemia; species Apodemia mormo. Next base: position 22,929,488 of record JAUPFN010000019.1, on the reverse strand, counting down.
AATATTAAAAGCTTAAAAGGCTTTACAAGTTTTTGAGTAATAGTCGACCAACTTATAAAATGTACTTAGAGAAGTTTTTATAGGCGATGAACCTGTGGTGCGGACATACATACATTTGTCATTGACGTTGATAGCTTAAATGTTCATAGTATCAAACTGTAAAAGCTCTCTTCTTATTCCACATTATTGTAATGGGCAACTTCAGACCAGCCAATGCTAAAGAGCCTCGCTCATCGCCGCAGAGTGGCTAGTTTATCGGTCTTTTATCGAATACATTTTGGAGAGTGCGGTGCGGAATTGCACGACTTTATTCCGCCATCCCTGTTTTTCTACCGATTGTCGAGGCGCACAGATACTGGGCATCGCCATATGGTGGACGTCCACGTACCCGAATAAAGCGGTTCGATTCGACATTCTTGATCCGAACCGCAAGGGACTGGAATATGCTACCTGAGTCTGTGTTCCCCGACGGATACAACCTGGGGATCTTCAAGAGAAGAGTGAACAGGTACCTTTTAGGGAAGCGCGTTCCATCTCAGGCCGCACCTTAGCTGACCATCAGGCGAGATCGTGGTCAAGCGCTTCCCTATCGACAGTAAAAAAAAAATGCGCGTAGCCCGACACGCACATTTCTATTTATATTAGATAGCAAACAAACAAATGTCTCTCTTGATGATAAAAGATATCCATCGCCTTTTGATACCAAAGATGTTTATTGCGTGTCTGTCTGTGTAGCAGAATGATGATTACCCCTGTGGCAGTAGCCTCTAGGCAGAATAATTCTGCAAAGTCTGACTCAGGTTTAGAACTAGCACCTTAACTTTCCTACGACATTGCTTGCCACTGTCATGCTTCAGTTGAAGGAAGTACAAAGGTAAAGGGATGGGGGAGGGTAAGTTAGCGGGATAACTCGATGCATTGTGGCACAACATTGCGCCATTAATCAATTATTTCTTTCCATCAGGAAAATAAATTTATTGTTTGCTATCCTATGATATAAAAAAGTTACTACTGATCTTTAGTACCTTCTGTCGAATTTGCACATACGGCGTCATATGGAAAGACTAGCTGTTACCCGCGATTTGGTTCGCGTGAACCAGAAATTACTTCATTTTGCTCAGTCCGGTAAAATTCTAAATCTATACAAATAAATAAAATTGGAGTGTCTGTTTGTAATATTAAAATAACAGTTTTTTACTAAATGCATACGGATGTACACAAGGTACATATACCAAAATAACATTTTTTACAATTTGTTGTCTGTCTGTCTGTCTGCCTGTCTGTTTGTTCCGGCTAATCTCTGGAATGGCTGGACCGATTTTGACGGAGCTTTCACTGGCAGATAGCTGATGTGACAGGGAATAACTTAACTTTTTGAAATTTTTCCACGCGTATGAAGTCGCGGGTGCAGCTAATCCTACATAAAATATTTGTTATTCGTTATTGTTAGTTTTAATCTGATGTACACCATGCCTGCTATTTATATCTTGTAATTTCTCCAATAACCTGTATTGCTGGTTTTGCTGGAAGAAATCTCTTAAAGAGACAACGACGCTTTTGTACATCTATTTTCTTTTTAAATAAGTATTGCTTTGTATTTCTATGTGTACAAAAGAATAAATAAATAAATAAAAGCCTATATCCTTCCTCATATATCTAGCTCTCATACATAAGAAATAAGATTATTTAATTGAATTAGTTCATCCAAAGTTAGCGCGTCTAAATAAACAAACAAGAAATATTTTAACTATATCAAAATAAATTATACTTTAACGTTAGTAGAGCCATTTGTTAATTACCTCCCTTATTAAAAATTACAGTCAAATCGATTTCACCTGCATTACGACACTTTAAAAGTTATTAAAGAGTTGTTAAAGTTACAAAACGGTGAGCTTTGGAAAGGCACAAAAACTATCCCTCTAAATAGAACAATCGGAAAGTAGGTTAAAGAAAAAATGTGGTCCGCACTACGAATTTCTGAACAAAAAATCCACAACCGAAAAAGTTTTCCGCCGTGACAAGCGACGTATTTATGACCGCAAAATATTTTTCATATTTAGCTGAAAATACTGGCCGCCTTGGTGCCAGAACGACGTACTTTTACATTGAAAGGTAACATAATAAATAAATAACAAATAAATATCCCTTGAGAAATTACAAGAATTGATCTAGGCCCAAAGTAATCAAATTATTTTCTTGTAATATGGGTGTTAGTCAACGATATTAATACATAGAAATTATATATATATATATATATATATATATATATATATATATATATATATATATATATATATATATATATATATATATATATATATATATATATATATATATATATATATATATATATATATATATATATATATATATATATATACATATATATATATACATATACCGAAATATATATAATAAACACCCAAACCCAGAAATACAAACATATATCACACAAATGGTTGTCCCTCTCGGGAATCGAACCCAAGCCCCGTCGATTGCGTAGACAGGGTCACTACAACTCCGTCAACGGGGCAGTGAAACATATTTACAGCTAAAATTACTTTTTATATTACCAGTTTAAAGGGCAGGTTAATTTAACATTGCAACTTTCCCTTGCAAGGTAGGCAGAGTAAACCAATCTTCTATAGACTTTCAAGTTCGTAACATTTCTCTGATTTATCGGTGGGCAAAATGAGTGGTGATCTTCTTTTCTGTATTTTACCGACAGGATAACTACTTTCAATAATTTCCTGCTATAATCGGGACCGACTGCTTTACGTGCTTATACCTTGGATATATTATATACTGGCTTATACAGTGGTGTTAACCAAGCACTACCAGACTCATAGCTAATACTGGGATTTATGTGAAAAATCACGAATAACCCCAATAACATTTTTGCCCGAAACGATTCCATATATAAATCTACTATATATCTCAAAAACATTCAACATTTTATGAATACAAATAAAACATTAGAAAGACTTCTAAAAAACTATTTAGTGACAAACCACCTTTCTGCTTTATGTGTAAGCAGAGTAACAAAATTATAAAGATCGCTAGACTTTTTTTAATGCATTAAAACGTCAAATCTACTCTACGAAACACCACATATACAGATAAGTCAAAATTGTAATAATCTCCTTTTTGCGTTTGCTTAAATTTTAAGTATAATCAAAATATCAACGACAATCACAACAAAAATTGCATCAAATGTCACATCGTAAGTTACGAGTATGTTCTCTTTCCTGTCAGTGCTAAATTACGGTCGTATGTTGACTTCTAAATGTCAGAAATGTTCCAAAGAACAACACTTTTTGCCACTCGTCTAATATTCCACATTAGTGCCTATTTCCACCCTAAGCCATTGTTATAAATAGCCCGTCTGTAAAGCTACAATATCTCTTACATTCGTAATATCGCACAGCAAACATGTTCATTGTCATAGAGCAAATAACCCCTTTATACGACAGACAGAAGCCATTAACTAATTGTGGGTATAAAAACTGCAGACGTCAGAGAAATGCAACACGACTGGGTTTTGTCAAGAAGTTTCATAATGGGGGATACATTGGTATAATAAGCAATGAAATCGTCTCGCTGTGGACGCTTCGTTAAATAATGTTGTGCTAACTTTAATAATGCTTTGTTTTGTCTATACGTGAGTCTTGATTTTCTTGTTGTCTGTAGAACAAAGGTGAATATGATTTGATACACGTAATATTATTTTTATAGTAGACTGCCATTGGCCGAGTAGATAGCGACACTGACTGCGCAATAGCTGGGGTTCAGGTTCGATTTGCGGCAGGGCCATGTGCATGTACAATTATCACAAATATGAGTATTTGTGAGTTTGTGTATTTATAAAATACCTTTCAGTATTTAAACATGTATTTCTATATCGACGGTAAAGAGCAATCCTGCTGTAACTCGCAAAATTAAAAATGTTCACCAGAGCCAAAAAACTTTTGAGATTTTAGAAAAAAAAATCATGTCTTCTAAACTATTACACCTATAAATGAAATTTTTAGAACCTGAATATTATTACTTATTATCTGTCAAATCGAATATCTTAAACTATCTAGAAGTTGTTTTAATCTACATTTGTGTTGATTACAGCAATAGCACTTTATTTTCTAATACGCAAAAATGCTGCAAATGAAGTAGGTAAATGTATGAACGGCGTCAATCTAAACATTTCACTTTTATGTAAAATTGCTGTTACTGCTTATTATAATTATTTATTTTATATAGATAATTTTAGAACGCTGTTTTAATATAAAGTTATAATTTAAAGGAACTAAATTTTATAGTGATTTGTGTTAAAATAATCCATTAGCTGTTACTCGCGACTTCGTTCGCGTTACCTGAAATCATTACTTCTTTTAGCTAAGTCTGATGAGCTGAGTTTAAAAAAGTAGCCTATGTTATTTCGGGATAGCGCAGCTTTCTTATAGTGAAATATTTTTAAGATCGTTCCAATAGTTTCGTGTGTATTCTCTACAAAACACAAAAATACATACTGTTTTATCTTTATAATAAAAGTATAAATACCTATAAGAGAACGCAGAAGTAGTCGCGGGTATAAGCTGATAACTTTATAAAATGTGTAATAAAGTGTGAGATTCCCATTTCACATCTTTCTGTTTGGCGTGTCAATGTTAAATTGTTCGGAAAAAGGACGTGGCTTATGAAAACAAAATATCGCATTAAAAAGTAGACACGAGGAGACGCGCTCGTATGAATATTCATTGTAAGTCAGAGGCCGCGTTGGTTCATTCTACATAATATCAACTAGACACATCCGAGTCAAACCTAATTTTAAAATTGTATGGGTTATACAACGAGTTTTTTCTGTCGAATGTAAAATGGATGGTAAATAGAAACTGTGCCAAGTTTGCATCGACTTTTTTACCTTCGGAACGTCTATTTTTTTGGCTATCTATACTGAAGTCGAAGATCATATCACTACATAGTATAAAACAAAGTCGTTTTCTTTGTCTGTCCCTATGCTTAAACCTTTAAAACTACGGAACGGATAGTAATGCGTTTTTTTAATAGATAGATTGATTCTTGAGGTAGGTTTTAGTATATTTATTTATTTATTTTAAATCAACATAAATCGACAGCTTATTTCACATAAAATAACTCAAAGCAGCATATAAACTAAACATTAGCCGATTACGGATTTCACTTTGCTTTCCGACATTATATAGTAGTGTTAGTAGTAGACGGTAAAGAAAATAAGCCTATATTATGTATATAAACGCAAAGTCGTTAATTAAATTAAATTTATCAATTACAAACTACAAAATCAAATGAGAAAAAGACAAAAAAAGAGGAAAAAATATATACATCTTTCCGATTTTCCCACGGGAACAAAAGCGGGTGAAACCGCGGGCAGGTCGCTAGTAATATTATAATAAACTAGCGACCGAACGACGAACCGAGCGATGGAGAACTCATCGATATACTAGTAGTAAAAAAAACAGTTTTTTTTTAAAATATTAATATATTAATAGCAGCACGCCATAAACCTAATATTTTTAAGAATATAATATGCACTAGAAATACATTAAGTTAATAAAAATAAACATTACGCACTCTACATTAACGTGACGTATATGATAATTTACACACACGTATATTATTTTCTTTAAAGCTAAAGTCGGTTGTCAAAATTAAAATAGATTTTGTCGTTTAGTATATGGTCGTATTTCGACCACAGGGCTGTCACTAGTATATATTATAAAGTAGTTTAAATTGAGACGAGATCGCTACGAAAAATATGTGGTGTAACACTCGCGAAATGGGTTCGTAATGTGGTAGTGAGAGAGAGGTCATGCTTGAAAGAAAGTGTCGATGTAAAGATAAGAAAGGACATGCTTCGTTGGTTCGGACATGTAGAAAGAATGGTAGCAAAACAGATATAAAATGCGAATGTGGAAGGATGTAGGTACCAGGGAAGACCAGGACTGACGTACCACGATCAAGTTGATCGACTACTGTCCGAAGGTGGTGTCAAAAGTATTCACAACCGGTGTGTGTATTTTTGTATGAAGAGAGTAATGTATGTAGAGGTAGCGAGACAAGCCTGCAAGGATCGTGATGTACGGCACTCGGTTCTCTCTGCCTACCTTGTAAGGGATCTGGCGTGAATATATGTATGTATATGTACGTACGTTTTAAGTTTGTAGGTACTTAAAAACACAATCCTTGCAGTATCGATTCATAGGGTTCAAATCGGATCACGAATCAATTCAATAAAATGCAGTTCACTAAATTTGTAAAATTGGTTTAATTCAAATTTAATCCCTAATTTCAAGATTTTCTTTGTACGTGTGCGTACTCATGTAACATGCCCTTCCTATTTTCGAACCGACACATTTTGAAACTCCTCCTTTCTCTCAATTCAGAATTTCAGAATTTATTAATACGAAGGTGATCCATCATTGTCCACAGACTATCCGTAATTATCTCATCTTGACAGTGTTAATCCTGTCATTACCGTCTTTCTAAAAAAACTCTAGCTACCATATAATAGCGATGAGATAAATACAGAATTATGTATGGTAAGGGTACGGTTTTCAACTGAAGCTCTACATATTTATATCAGCTTCGCACCTTCAATCCTTACCCAAATTACATTACACCAATATAAACCCATCCATTTATTCCAACACTGCGTTATCTGCTACAGTCCTTGCGTTTATTCTGGATTCTTTCTTCACAAATACCCGTAGTTTAGTTTTTAATTATAGTAACATACATTCACGTCGTAAACTGTATTAATTAAAATTTCCATAACAGTGTAATGGATGTTAACACACTGTAAATTAAATTTCACGTTACTGGTATTGCTTTTACTTATAATCACTAAATAAACAATATCAGGCGCCTGACAGTTTAATTTCTCGAATGAATTGTTCTATTTGAGCCACGTCAGTCCTGATCGGCCATCCGCAAGGGGGTTAATGATGCATAGATGGTAAAATAAAATACATCTATCGAATTAAGTAATGGATTCCGTCTCATCCATCATCTCTGTAGGGGTAGGCAAATATTACGGTAGGTTATTATGTTAAACGCATTGATGATTATAACTTACCAGGTCACTTATGAACTTATAACACATTTATATTATAAACTAGCTGTTACTCACGCCTTCGTTAGCGTGAGCCACATATTATATTATACTCCTTTTTATTCAGGCAAGTAAAAAAATGTGTTTTAGCATTGATGCCGTTCTAGGTTTTTCCCCCTTGTTGGTCCGGGCTCCTTTAAAGAATAGACTAACTGCTGTTCTGCCAGGCAGGTCGTAAAAGGCAACCGATTGGCTATATGTGTCACTACCATGAAGACTACTAGGTGGTAGAGTTACGCAACGTCTCGTTCGTGTATTTGGTATCATCGTCTTACTTATTCCTGCCGCAATAGCGACAATGGTTGTCATTGTCGTATTCCCGTTTGGAAAGTAGACTTCTGCATATGGCTTTGCCATTTTGCCTTACGGATAGTAACGTACCCTAAACATCTTTGGTGTCTATAGGCGATGGTTTCTCTTGCCACCAGGAGAGTCATTTGCTTGTTATCTTATGATATAAAAAATAAGAAAAACTTTAATATCTTAACAAAAAAAATTTTTGACACGCCTAAATTTAATAAATTCAAAAACCTTGCCGCTATATGTAATGTGATTTAAAGTGGCGAAATTTTCCTTTGCATTGTGATCGATTCCGCCGATTGTACTGATCGTTAGATATACGTACGTATAAAATAGTTAAATGAGTTTATGTCAGGATAGCACACACTCAGATTTCGATGTTTTGCTAAAGGGGTATAATTCGCTTATAGACACCAAATATGTTAAAGGTGCATTGCTATTCATTACTCATAGACGAAATGCCACATATATAATTTTATCGGTTATATTATTCTCGTCTTTTCTTTTTTGTTTTCTTTTTTTATATTAAAGTAAACAAATATGGTTATCCTGATGGAAATAGATAACCATCACCCACGGACACTAAATGCTTTGCTATCCATGTTTCTGGGTAGGTGTGTCTCATACATAAATTTACCGGCTTCTTTACCTTCCAAATTAGAATATGATAAAGACAAGCACTGATGCTAGAAAGACGCAGAAATAGGTAAGATGATAGAAAAAAACCCAGACGACGTTGCAGAAGTTTACTACTTAAATATAATAGTAATAGCAGCCACAATATGACACCTATCGCTTTCTCTCGTCTTAAAAGATATGCCCTCTGTTTTGGTCCGGGTTCCCTTTGAAGAATAGATCATCTATCACTCTGCCAGGCAGTTCGTGAGTGGCAAAAGATTGGCTATGCGAGTCATTAATAAAGTAGCTCATAGGTGGTAGAGTTTTGCAACGTCTCGCCGCCGTCTAGGTCTGGTACCACCGCCTTACCTATTCCTGCCGCAATAGCGTCAATGCCTGTCACTGTCGTGTTCCGGTTTGGAGAGTGAGATAATCTTTTCCCATTCAAACCAAGACTATAAGATTGTTTGTATACCAAACATTGTTTTTCCGTAAAATTTTCAAAAAAACTTTGCCAGTAATTCGTATAGTACAATTTATATATCTCAAATATCATTCATACAATTCTACTGACAGTAATAACTGAGAAATTATATTCTAATACACAGACCATATGAATACTAAAAGACACGCCATTGGGAAGGAAACGTTTGGCTGCGCATATGAACAAACGCTCCTATCACTCTCAAAAATATTATACATTTGTTTGTGCTCCGTTGGTCGAGTGGTTAGCGACCCTGACTACGCAATCAACGGGGCTCGGGTTCGATCCCCGACAGGGACAAGCATTTGTGTGATGAGCATAAATGTTTGTATTTCCGGGTTTGGGTGTTTATTATATATATTCTGGTATTTATATATGTATTTCTGTGTATTAGTATCGTTGACTAACACCCATAACACAAGCAAATATTTGCTTACTTTGGGGTTAGATCAGTAAGTGTAATTTGTCCCGTGAATATTTATTTATATTACATCGTGAAAAAATAGAAATAAACTATGTTGTACTGTTTTATCGTACCGAATGAGGTGACAAGGTTTAAAAATTACCCTTGAAATAATTTTATTTCATCGATAAGTAGTATAACTCTGTATTTCTTTGTGTAAATGCAAGCTACGGTGACAAAATAAGATATTGTCTTGAAAAGTGTATCTATTTAATCCTTGTTCTAATAAAAAATAAGTGTTAAATAAATCTTCGTTGAGCGTTCTTGCGTGAACAACAACGATAAATCTAGGCTTCATTCTATAAAATAAGAACCCCTCATAGAAGCTAAAAGCTTTACTAATGTCAATTAGTAAGTTGATGGATAAATATTCACTCATTTCTAGAACTGGGTAGGTCACATTGCTGCCTTTTAAATCCTTGGATTTTTTTATTGAACTTTTTATTGAACTAATCAATCAGAAATGACTATATGAATGAATGGATGCTTAAAATTGATCTTCATTAAAGATTTGACCATTTTACATTCTGCCAGATAGTTCGTAAAAGGCATACGAATAGCCACAATACCTATCACCATCGTGACTATAATATGGTATAGATCTGCTAGGTTTCGCCCGAATTTCCTTCCACTGCCTATTCTTGCTGCAATAGCATCAATGTTTGTCATTGCCGTGTTCTGGTTTAAAGGGAAAGGTATTTCGTCACTACCACTAACATTATTGACTTTGTTTTCTTTTTTTAAATCATAAGATAGCAAACAAGCAGATGGCTCTCCTGATAGAGACAACCATCGCCTATAGACACCAAAGATGTTAATGGTACGTTTGTGTACGTGTGGCGAGATGGAAATTCCATAAACATAACTTTACTGATACGAAAGTGAAAAGTATTGACGGTATTGTGGTAGGAATAGGTAAGACGGTGATACTAAAACCTATTATCATAACGCACCATTACATCTTTAGTGTCTATATGCGATCTTTTTCCATTAATAGAGCCATGTGATTGTTTTTCATCCTATGATATAACAAAATCCATGCCGATCTGGGTGATAGCCTTGATAGCTCGTGGGTAGTCTACTAGACTCATGGTTCAATTCATTCATTTGGAAATTTTATTTATGATAAGGTTTTGCTGTTTTTAGATTATACTTACACTTAATTCTTATTTTATATTCGCAGTATCCATTTTTATTTAGGTAGATATCAGCTATTCCAGACTAAATTATCTCCATACAGTCGACTAGTCTCATTAATAGCCTTGATCCTATCATTATCAATTAATGGTTGTTTCGCAGATTACCGCCAATAAATAAATGTAAATAAATAAATATTGGGCACAAATTTCACGAATGGATCTAACCCCAAAGTAAGCAAATTATTTGCCTGTGTTACGGGTGTTAGGTTAGTCAGTATACCAATACATAGAAATACATATGTGTAATTAAAAATGCGAAAGTCTGTCTGTCTGTCTGATACGCTTTCACGGCTAAACCGCTGGACCGATTTTCATGAAATTTGGCATGGAAGTAGTTAAAGATGCGGGGTCAAACATAGGCTAATTTTTTTTTTCAAAAATCAACCCCTGGAAGGCTGAAATAGGGGATGAAATTTTTATTAAAAGCTATTTGAACGACTTATTAATATAATCGCGGGCGAAGCTGCGCGGTTCAGCTAGTACATAATAAACACCTAAACCCAGAAATACAAACGTCTATGCTCATCACACAAAATATGTTTGTTTCTGTCGAGATTTGAACCCAAGCCCACTCGATTGCTAGTGAGGTTCGCTAACAACTCTATCAACGGAGCGATCAAAATAAATAAAATTGAAAAAATTCACCTTTAATATGAATTCAAACACAAATAAAATCCGCCTTAACAAATTAATTTACAAAATTAAATCATTAACGGAGAGCCGTCAGTCAATCTTAGTGTATTTCAAAAAGTTTATTTGACGATAATTGAAAAAGTTAACACGGTATACTTACATCAAGATCAGAAAGTGAGAATTATGAAACCAATTAAAAGTTGGTAACAGAATGTAAATAAATGCAAACAAAATATTCCCTAATCATTACTCGATACTAAATTTTGGACGTATTTATAAAATACGACTCGTAAATATTATAATTAAGTAAGCGAAGAGAGAATTTGGATGTGCTGATAAACACATATGTACATATTTTCATAACAAAACCCTTACGAGGTAGGCAGGGCGAACAGAGTGTAACACATCACGATCTATAAAAAATCGCATTTCTTCCTTAACATTCATGAAAATGGTATCGGAAACTCGAGACCTTCGGACGGAATCCGACCAATTTGATCACGGTACGTCAGTTTTGGTTTCCGCTGGTACCTAGAAATTTTCAGATATTTTAATGTTTATATATATTTTGGTCAATACAATACAAATAATGGTAATCAGTATTCCCTCGTGCTGTTCAAGGTCCCGTTTGAAAATATGGCATCTGTTTTCCTGCCAAACACTTTCTAAATGGCGAAAAATTAGCCGAACAAGTCACTATCATCACAGTATACTGGAGACTAACAGTAGTCAATCTACATATATGTGATATTCGAGCAACGCACACATAGGTGGACACACATAGAAGGTGTCTACCTCTCACGGACGCGATATCTCGGAGTGGTTCGGGATAGTTTGTACCGCACCAGTCCGAGATATCACGTCCATTAGAGGTGTCTATGATGTTATGCTCGAATATTATTTGTATGTAACATTGACTTCTTTTAGTCTCAAAGTATTCTGTGCTTGAGTTGTCAAACTTAAAAGAAGATTTTATTGTTTAGTCTATGGCCGAATTTCGGCCATAGGCGATTGCTAGTACATTCAAATCAATGAACTGAATGAATGTGCTATCATCATCTTGCAACTCCTCGTCGTTAAAATAGTCGGCAAAATTTACGCTTGTTGCATTGCACCCGCTATGTACTACACATGTACTATGTACACTACATAATATATATGTAAAATAATATATAGAGCAATTTATAAAATAAGAATAAAATGATCCTATTTATATAAAATAACAATATTATAATATTTAAACTACTTCGTTTTACGCTCGATTTACCCTTCAATTTAGTAAAATTTTGCGAATATTTTGAACCGGACACCACCACGTCGAATCCGCGGTCTTCACAACAACGGAAGCCACCCGTGATGTCGCGGTTGAAGGCTGTCGTATGTGTCTGTTTACATTTTCTCGTCGACATTTTGTGTATTTCAAATTTATTTTAAGATTTTTATTTATCTATATTCGCAAAATAATAATATATATTTAATTGTATTAAGCTACCAAACAATACCTTTGACGATTGGACAGAGTTTTTTTACATAGTGTTTTTAAACACATACCTATACAACGTGTAAGGGACGGTCTACCGAAGATCGAAACTATAGATTTGGACCATAATTCTGAGATAAATAACGTTGAAAATTTATGCAGAAAATTTTTGATTTTTTGAAGAATTTTTTAACTTAACTTTGTATATAAAAAATAGTAAAATTTATGGAAATACACAAGCAACGCATTATGCGAAATATGCCGCGCAAAATAAATGACTGGTTCGAAGGTTTCGCGAGCGCGACGAGGCGTGAAGATATAAAAAAAATACAAAAAAGGCATGTTTTCTTAAGACTGACATATGTAGAATACAAGAAGAAGACTGAAATATATTGAAGACTAGAACTAAAAATAAAACCATTAATGCCCATTGTACAATTATTTGTACTTGTCGGAAATCAAAACATAGACATCAACAAATCGAAACCAGGCCTACTTAAAATTACATGAAAGTGTGTAATACTCGTACCAAATAATGTTTATTTATAAAAAATAATACATTTTTGAATATTTAAAAAAACACTATCGAGCCTACATTACATGTATTATTGCAGCAAGTGTAGACTGAAACAGTGTAAAAAATTCATTACCAAATCACATCTTGTCATTTGAATGTGTTTCTTATTACATGCGTATTCGAGTTGAAAATCGCTAAGTAGTACCGCTCAACTCATTTTCCGCCAACATTGAATATTCTGCCGTGTTTGAAGGAAAAACAAAGTGTTAAATTGCTTGGGGAGTCGCCTTTGAATTGTAAGGCGATGTTATAAAATTGGTCTTTACGGGTTTATGTTAAGGTTGAGTTTTGTGTGTGTGGGTGGTAGCGGGAGAAGTGGGTAGCTCTTCCTGAAACAGTAGACATACAGAGGATATGGGTCAAGTATGTACCTACAAAAATGTGTTGCGATCATGCACTGCGGGTGGCGGTGGCCAGTCATAGTATTCATGTTGTTTTGTTAGGTCACATTATGAGTACTATCACCGAGATGATCTAAAATTCTTAAGCGTTTACATTTCATGGCAACAACATAAAAAGTATCATCACGCCGGTTATCTTGCGTGGTAGGCAGAGTAAATCAAAAGTTATATACTTTACATTCACCGCATGTTTGTCGGTTGGGGAGATCAGTGGTAATAACCATTGTCGCATTGTACCTGATAGCGTTTAAAGGCAATTTTAGTAAGAGCTCTATGTGCGTACAGGAGTAGTAACACACCAACCGCCAGATTTAAAGCTAGTACTGAGATTTTAGATTTTCGAGAAAAAGCTCGAAAAAACCTCAACACTTTTGTCCGACCCGGGGATCAAACCCGAGGCCTCATGATCTGAGCTGAATAGGCTAACCCCTAGACAAAGATACCATAATCGTATGAAACTATAGGATTAGTAAATTAGCATTATAAATTTATTTCCACTACGTACATAGGTATTTAATTCATAATATGATAGCAAACAAGTAGACGGCTCTCTAAGTGGTAAGTAATTACAGTTATAAAAATAAAATATGTCAATGCAATCAATGATGTTTTCTCTCGTATTGGTCCCAGGCTCTTTTCAAGAATAGGCCAACTGCCGTTCTGCCAGGCAGGTCGTAAAAGGCGACCGATTGGCTATACGAGTCACTACCATCGTGGCTACTAGGTGGTAGAGTTCTGCATTGTCTCGCCCGGGTCTGGTACCTCCGCCTTAACTATTCCTGCCGCAATAACGTCAGTGCTAGTCACTGCCATGTACCTGTTTGGAAGGTAAGGTAACCGGTAAATGTATGCATGTGGAATTGGACCGCCACAAGGTAAGTAACGCACCTGTAACATCCTTGGTGTCTATACGCGATGGTTGACTCTTTCCATCAGGAGACCCATCTGTTTGTTTGCTATCTTATGATATAAAAAATGATTTATGCGTGGTGGGGATAAAATATGGTGGTAACCGGATAGATCAACTTGAACCAAAAAGCATTTGATATTCTGCCAGGCTGATCGTAAAAGGCGAACGATTGGCCAAATATGTTACTACCATCATGAAAGACATTTTGTTTTTAGTAAATACTAGCTGTGACCGCGACTTCGTCCGCGTGAAATAAAACAAAAATAGAAGTCCCGGGGTTTTACCAGCATGATTCCCGATTCCCTGAGATTTCAGGGATAAAAACTATTCGTTCTGTTTGCTATTTTATATGGGGTTACTTATTTTAACGCGCTAAACCATACAATACAAAACGTATTAATCCTTTTTAGTTTTTTTTTTTTATTTCGATAGAAAAATTAGTTAAAAATATTTAGTATTTTTGACATTTTTGTCGAATTGTATGGTAACCTTATTACATACTAGCTGTACTCAAAACTTTGCCCGCGTGGCAAAATTTCTAAAATAAAACCCGCATAGTTTCTTTTCTCGTAGAATTTCCGAGATAAAAACCCTCCCTTTCTCGGGTCTCAAACTATCTTTCTACCAAATTTCATCCAAATCAGTTCTGTGATTTAGGCATGAAAAAGAAACAGACAGACAGACAGAGTGACTTTCGCATTTATAATATTAGTGTGGATTTGCAAAACATAAATGTATTTTGTACCAGCTATTACTTGCGAGAGGTTCGCGTAATTCAAAAATATTGCTACTTCAATCGGTTTTGAAAATTCTGTATTTTTTTGCGACATTTGGGTTTGGGACATTTGGGTATACTTCCCATGTGGATCCATTTTAATTTGGTGTAGACCTGAAGCAGGCTTTCGGAGATACAGGAAATAGGAAGTCGGTAAATGCAGTTTTACTGCGTTAAAAATTGTTTAACAAAAATAAACCCTAAAAGGGCTGAAATAAATTTTTTTTTCGAAATGGCTAGTACAGTTGACCGTATGGGTCGTTACTGCGTCACCGGGCATTTTGGGCGAGCAGAGTGCTCAGCCAGAACTTAAAGTAATATTGGGTCTATAAACAAACGCCCGCGCTAAGGGCTGTCTCCTGTGAGACCGGACCTCGGCTTAGTGCGACGTGTGGACTAATAGTGGTGGGTGGAGTCGTGGCATTGCACCCCGCGTTATGCTCGGGGCGATAAAGAAGTCTTCGCCGTCGAGACCGGCGACGACGGTGTAGTGTAGTGAAGCATGAAATTACTTAGGATATGGAAGCTACATGGATGACATAGGTGTGAATACTAAAACGTATTTAATTAGCAATAACACCCAGAAATACAAATATCTAGGACCATCGTACAAATCATGGAAATCAGAAATCAGAAGTACTTTATTCAATACAACTTTTTACAAGTTATTTTGACACGTCAACATATTTTTTAAATACTACTACCGGATCGGAATCACGGCAACACACTAAGAAGATACGGCGGAAGCAACTAAGCGGGCTTGTATTTTTTTTCATATCATCTATTTTTTACAATATCACAATATTACAAAAAATATATATGAGATCGGTATGAGGAGCAATTAATCCCAGGCTTCTTTGTCTACTTCCTTTCCTCCTTTTTTTACACAGTATTGTTTTAACACATTTTTTAAATTTATTGACTGGTAGATCTCTTATAGTTTCGGGAAGTTTATTGTAAAATCGTAAACATTGCCCCATAAAAGAGTCACTTATTCTGGGGAGACGAGATGCATGGCACAAAAAGGGAACGAACCTGAACCACGTTAAGATCGATGCCGTAAGGTGTGCTTACATAGCCCTTAAAAAATGATGCGGTAAATTTAAAAAAAAAACTCCATAATTAGTTATCTATTTATGACATCGAAAATATGATTTGCATATAACTAAGGCGTAAGATGCCGTAAGACGTAATTGCATAGCCCTCAATAAACGATGAGGTAAATTAAAAAAAACTTTTTAATTATCTTTCCGTTTATATCATCAAAATCATGATTTGCATATAACTTTTGAAGGGTTAAAGGACCATAAATAAAGGCGTATCTCGCGATCTCAACGCCATAATCAGACCGTTTATCTTATAACGCTACATTAAGTCCAAAAGCTCTCGCGTCTTGAAATATTCTCTTAACTGATATTAAGATTCATTAAACTTGGCTGTAGTTGAGGTTTTAATAAATTTTCTTGATAGTTTTAAAATACTTTACGACTAAGAAAAATATTTCTATAGATACAATGTTTTCTTCAAAAATTTAGTATACTGTTTCGCAATAGCAGTGAGAATAGACTTGAAACTAATACATATCAATGTTTTTGGACATATATGACTACTGACTAAAAAGACAAGGATCCTATGTTTAAAAAGTTGCAAAGAAAAAATTTGACTCGATAGACTTTGAAACTGTGATGTTAATTCTCGACAGCACGCTTTACCAACTGAGATACTATCGAATGTTTGAACGTGGCGAAACTTTTCTTCGCTTTGTTGTCGATTCCGTCGATTGTAGGATCGCTAGAGATATATACGTCCGCCCCGTTGGTCGAGTAGTTAGCGACCCTGACTACGCAATCGACGGGGCTCGGGTTCAATCCTCGACGGGGACAATTATTTGCGTGATGAGCATAAACGTTTGTATTTGCGGGTTTGGATGATTATTATGTATGTAAAAGTATTTATATATGTATTTCTATTTATTAGTATAGTTGACTAACACCCATAACACAAGCAAATAATTTGCTTACTTTGGAGTTAGATCAGTAAGCGTAATTTGTCTATGTTGTGTAAGCGTGTTTTAACACATATATAGTTAGAAACACGAAAGTATTGATCAATATTATTAGTTTTTTCATCTGTAACGATGAACTCATTTAACTAGTTTATTATGCGTATAATAATAATAATAATAAATGTTCACGGGACTGTGCTGCTAAAGCACTTATTTTGTGCTTGATAAATCTTTAAAAAGTCACAAAGAAAAATTTATAACTTTTAACTTTCGAATCGGTCACAAAGCAAGGAAAAATATCGTTACGTTCAACCACTTGAGAGTAGCTCAGGTGGTAGAGAGTGCCGGCTAAGTTAGGCAAGCAAGGTCACTGGTTCAAATTCAGCCGTGTCGAAATTTTATTTATAACGTTTAAAAGTTTTCCAAGCACGGAATAAGTGCTACAACACATATACATATAGTTAGATCCATTGTTTATTTTTTACATAATGCATTTATAACAATACTTGTATTATAATACTATAGAATTCTTTGTTTTTAGTGAATATTTAGGAAATAGTAAATGCTGATAATACTTATGTAAGCGAAACTACTTGGATTATAATAGTATTAACCACGGATACAACTGGATACGCCTTTTAGGGAAATATCTTAGTTTGTCAACGTTACTCCCATTTACACAGACTTATAATACTTACTGATGAAATAAAATCACACACTCAATCATTCATTAAGCCTTAGCTTTTTATTTGATAAGATAAAATAGTGCATTATGGCATATTCCTATTTTTTTACGATATATCTACAAGCGTTTGACATTTACATACTTTTTTATATCATAAGATAGCAAACAAGCAGACGGGTTCTCCTGATCGAAAGAGCCAACCATCGCCTATGGACACCAAAGATGTTAATGGTGCGTTGCTATCTTGTGGCGAGGTCTAATGCCATATGCATAAGTTTACCGGCTACTTTACCCTCCAAACCGAAACAGGACAGTGACAAGCACAGACGCTATTGCGGCAGGAATACGTAAGGTGGTGGTACCTGACCCGGGCGACACCATGCAGAACTCCACCACCTAGTAGCCACGATGGTAGTGACTTGTATAGCCAATCGGTCGCCTTTTACGACCTGCCTGGCAGAACGGCAGTTGGTCGATTCTTCGAAGGAGCCCGGGACCAACACATTTGCTCATATGAGTCGCTACGCTTATTGCGCACCAACATCCTATGCCTGCCTATTAGTATTTGCGTGGTCTGTGGTATTAACATTATTGTGAAACTGTACAAGTATAGTTACGTTCGTTCCTGTACATCACGATTCACCGGAAATCGGCTTGCGAAAAGGTTTAGTGATCTCCGGATTTTACGGACCTGATAGCAATTATCGATAGTTTCTTCTGGCAGCGACACCTATAATATTGTGTTCATCCAAGACACAGGCGCGTTAGCAAACAACGACCCAGCTACTATAAAAACCGGAACCTCATGTCTGAGCAGTCTAATTAGATTACCACATTTTATCGACAATATAACATTTGAGCAACAGAAAAGAGCAACTGAGATTTTTTATCGATATCATTTTTGCAGTACCAGAATAGTTATCATTCTTTAATTAGATCTGTCCATACCTGCATATAATATGACCGTCGAATGGTTAGCGATCCTGATTAAGCTATCGATTCCTGACAGGAACAAGCATTTGTGTGATGAACATAAATAACGTATAAACGTATATTATTCTGGATTTGGGTATTTATTAAATACATTTTAGTATTAGGTAATATATATGTATTTTTATGTAGCAACATCGTCACCCATGACAAAAGCAAATAATTTGATTTCTTTGGGGTTAGGTCAATTTTTAAAATTCGTCAAGTGAATATTTTATAAATATATATTTTTAATATCGCAAACAAACAGATGGCTCTCCTGACGGAAAGAGACAACCATCGACTGTAGACACAAAAGATGTTAATGGTGCGTTTTTTTATAGAAGAATGATGGTTAGTGGGGGTCTTGTAGTTGCGTTGCCGGCCTTTTAACAATAAGTAAGCTCTTTTCTTAAAGGTCCCTAAGTCGTATCCGTTTGGAAAAATTTTTGCCAAATCTGGTTCCACATATGAGTAGTGCGGGGCAAAAAGTGCCTCGAGAATCGCCGGTTGTGGATTTCCAGACATCGAGATGGTGAGAATGTAACTTCGAATTTTGTCGCGATATCTGATCAAACAGTCCCAAGAAAGGGACATTCCCTATGATAGAGCCGATAAAAGATGCAGAGTAATGCCACATCTCTACGTAACGCCAAAGAATCAAGCCGATTTGAAATAGTCCCGTCATCGACTATTCAAGGCGCTCGACGTGGAATGCGATCAAAAGGAAGGCTGGTACTGAGGAGTCCCCGCCCATGAATGAGAGCAGTACTCCACATGAGGCCGTATTTGCGCCTTATAAAGCAGTAAGCGATGGGCCGATGTGTAGTACTGCCTGGCCCTACTGAGAACTGAAATTCCTGAACATGCACGTCCAGAGGGGGATGCTCCACCACTTACGCTAGTGGTACTCTCCTGTGGTAAACTACTGCCTTTGAATTGCGCTTCCGTAGTGTTAGGGGGAGGAAGGAAAGGGCCTCCAGGAACCTCAGAGACCAAATGGGTTGATTTTAAGATTTAATCTTTGCTATTCATGTGGCGGAGTCTTAATGCCACATGCATAGGTTTACTTACTTATTACCTTACCCTCCAAACGGGAACATGACAGTGATACGCATTGACGTTGTTGTTGCAGGAATAGGTAAGCCAGTGGTACCAGACCCGGGCGAGACAATGCAGAACTCTACCACCAAGTAAATTTTATACATAAAAAAACCATTTTATATATATATGCAGCTAAAAATGTTTTGATATTGAATTACTGGTATAAAACGGTATATAACAATATCCCTAACAAGAAAGTCGTTTAGTAATTTCCAAACAGAAGACTGCCACTCATAATCATTTCAGTAACAGATCGCCGTTTCCAAAGCACGTCTCCGCTTCACTTCATTAAATTTAGCCTAAAAGTTCATCGTACTGATTTCATATTCAATTTTGCGCTTACAGGGGACCGCTATAAATTTTTTATGAGCATATAAAATGCTTCAGTTAGGAGATCCCTTTTCCATGTAATGTTACTAAACTGGGGACCGATATATGTAAGCATCAGGATATTCAAAATTTACAGAAACTAGATGTCGATTGGCGTTTGATTCTTCTAATATTTATTGCTTCAATAAGAATTCCATAAAATTATCTATATACATATAATAAAATAGTAGGAAAGTCAAAACTGTACATTGAATATTTTTTTTAAAAATACTTGGGGCGTGATGTGTAATCGATATCGAAGCCAAAAAGATAGTTTTTAGAATTTTTGTCTGTTTGTCTGTTTGTCCGTATGTCTGTTTGTCCGTATGTCTGTTTGTCTGTATGTATGTCCGGGGTAAACTCAAAAAGTACTGCATGGATTTACTTCATATTTTGCATGAATATTACTAACAGGTCGGATCAGCATATAGGCTACATATTATCACGCACCTACAGGGGAGGAGCAGTGCGGAGTAAACGAATTCCGCGCGGACGAAGTCGCAGGCAACAGCTAGTTATCTATATTTGTCAATTCAGACGTGTTACTACTACTAAAAATAGTTTTTTATTATTTACTGCCCCACTTCGAATTTTCTAATATCACTAACTATAATTTATGTACTAACTATAGTTTATGTAATTCTTTCAAATGTTTACTGCCTCATTTAGAATTTCTTGAAATAACTAACATATCTTCACGCCAGATCCATTATGGTGTAGGCAAAGAGAACCGAGTGCCATACGTCACGATCCTTGCAGATTTGTCTGGCTTCCTCCATATTCATTACTTTCTTCGTATGTCGGATTGGTCATCATTGATGAGATATTATACAACATTCTTCATTCGAACTGCAAAGGACTGGAACATGCTTCCTGAGCCTGTGTTCCCAGATGAGTACAATCTGGGGATCTTCAAGAGAAGAGTGAACAGGTACCTTCTAGTGAAGCGCGTTCCATCTTAGGCCTCGTCTTAGCTTACCGTCAGGCGAGATCGAGGTCAAGCGCTTACCTATCGATAATTAAAAAAATATTAACTATAAATATGAAAGTGAACATAAGGGAATAAATACCAAATATTTAAAAGTTATAGGCACTAGATGCAAATACAGATGTGTGATTCTTACTAATATTTTAATATCCCGTTTTGCAGTACATTTAAATCCTTCAATTCTTTAAGAAGGTTGGGCTCTTGTTTAAGTGGAGAATAGAAAAATGTTACGGGGAAGCTTAAATAATATATAAGTATGATGTATATTGTTAAATATAAATTATTTATTAAATAGATCCATATTACAATTGATACAAAATATTATTACTTGATCCATTAAACAGACGGGTGATAGTCGTTTTCTACTTGCATTTTCGACAATAGTGTGTTCTCACACTAAGGTGATGATGAGTTGTTGAGTTTTCAATAAAAAATATTAATGCGTTAAAAAAGCTTGCTAAAATATTATTAAATACATAACATTTCTTTTCTGTTTTCTTATAGTTTCGCCGCTAAATGAAGATAATGTTCATTAAAAGAGGTATTTCACTGAAAATGTAAGCAGATCGTAGTTAAATATATATACAAAAAAAATCATTTCCCATCTCAACTCTATAGCTCCATAAACATTTATTAAGAAAATAATTTTGTTGCTTAAAAGCTGGTGCTGTATTCGAAACGAAGGGCTTCGCTTTTCGCACAATTAACCACCGAGTTTCGTCCCTCGACTTCCGCTCCGGTACTTCCGCTCTCAGCGATTAATGCCAGCATATACATACATAATACCTTTCCTGATTAAAAATACATAGGCATTTTTCGACGCAGTTTAATCTGCTATCGATTTTTTTTTCGGGTATCAAAAAACCTTTTCATGTTATGTAAGTAATTGGTTAGCCTATTCAGTTCAGGTTATAAGTTCTCTGATTTTAATCGATCAAACTGGATAGAATAAAGTATGTAACTGAGCTATTTTTGTCAAAAAAAATCCATAGTGACATCGAATCTGGCGGCGTCATGTAGCATCCTCGTATAATGAAATCACACCAAAATATTTTATTCAAATAAATCTTTATTGGAACTTTTGATCAGTCGACATTTTTAGAGTTACAACTGGATTGGAACGCAGCCATAAGGCCACAAATCAAAGTTCGGAAGAGTATGTTTACTTCACTGTCCTGGTTATCTCTAGAGATAAGCGATAGTTGTTATAACTCAATATAAATACGTCGATGGAGATGGCTACGTTTTTGGCCTACCAATAAATCGATAAATCATGATGAACTGTAACTATTATTAACGTTTGACTTAATCAGTCCGTCCCGCGAGAGATTACTTTATACATTTACTTACACATTTTACAAAAACGCTCACATCTCTTCACATTAATCTTTCTTTCACCATCTATTTGCTTACGAAATTTAACGTTCAGTCAAAATCATTTTGTTTATCCTATGAAGGCGTTGACGGCTGTGACACAGTTTTTTTTAATTAGCGAAAGGAAAGCGCTTGACCACAATCTCGCCTGATGGTAAGCTAAGATGCGGCCTAAGATAGAACGCGTTTCCCTAGAAGGTACCTGTTCACTCTTCTCTTGAAGATCACTAGATTTTACTCGTCACATAGACTCAGGAAGCATGTTCCAGTCCCTTGCGGTTCGAATGAAGTTATTAGTTCAGTTATTTTACTTTTGTATCTATCAACGTTCAATATTGTTTCTTTTGATATATTTTGTAGCTAAAAAATATTCTTATAAAAATATATATTTAGAAAACCCATAAACAAAAAATAATTGTTATTTATGAAAACTATTCAAATAAGTTGTTTAAGAAAGCTTGAACGTTATTAAGATAGGAAAGAGTACCTACAAAAATTAAAGTATGGTTCTGACCTAAAAAACCGCTATTAGTTTTTCTGTTGGTAAAATCCTTAAGGACATTATAAAACACATTAAGTACATCGCTGCTTTTTCTCATGTGAGGGGAAACGGGTCGTGGCAATACGACGTAAAAAGAGAAATGGCGCACTCATTATCGCTTTCCCTGCAAAACCTCGTCTTTTGATATTATAAAGAGCACTTTATAAAATTGTACCTATACTTTATAAGCGTTAAGCTAAAATTTAGGGTAAATGTTTAGTAAGTTCGCGTACGGGCTTCCTTTGATCTAATTTTCTTTTAAGTGATGACGTCATTTAGTAGGCTAAATAATCATCTCTTTGCCAAGTACAGAAAAAATACTTCAATTTTATGGCTTTTGAAGTACATACATATTTAATAATTGTTTATACATATAATACATTTCTTTTTTCTGTTATGGTATGGATAAAGAAATTACGATATTCAGCCTTTATTACGACTGCATTGGTTAAATGTAAAAAAAGAGCATATTTATCAAAACTTCGTAGGTTGAAAACCATATCAGGTCAATGATGCCCATTACTAAAAAGTATATATATTGCTATGTATTGATCTTCTATGCGTATCATCAACGAGGTGTATAAAACCAAATGATTGAATATCATTTATAATCAATTAAATTTCAGTTAGCAATTTCGTACTTCGTTTCAGCGTATAGAATATTGATAGCAGTTTCAATTGGTTGTGTATAAATATATGGGCGCGCTTGGCACAGCTGCCTGGATACGGAGGCAACCGTAAAAAGAACCGCCAAATTGCCTCTGAATATAAATCACGAGCTCGTCACTCTGATACCGTATAAATGTTTTTCCATACTCCCGATAGAGCGTTCAATAAAACTTTGGTACAACACTAATTCGATTTTGAAATTAAATTTTTATGGTTCGGTTATATCATTTTTATGGGATTAAAGTACACCTTAACTAATGCATAAGGCATTAAAACCCTGCTACATTGCTAGCAACGCACCATTAACACCTTTAGTGCCTATAGGCGATAGTTGCCTCTTTCTACCAATAGAGCCATTTACTTGTTTGCTATTTGATGGTAAAAAAATACCACAGACCACGCAAATACTAATAGACACGGTGTAGGGCGGAGAATGTGTAGTCACATATATGAGCAAATGCTTGTACATGATAAACGCTTGTTGACATATCATGAAAAATAGAAATATGACGTGTTGTGCTATTTACATTATTATTTTAGCTATTTACATTATACATACTATTATTTAATCGTTTCAAATAAGAAGCCAAGGCAGCCAAGGCTTAAAAATATCAAGGCGAAAAAATGCCTTGAAAATCGCACTGTAGTGAACTTGCAAACATCTAAATGGTGAGGGTGGAATTTAGAATTTTGGCGTGATGTCCGATGGTGGAAATCAGAGGGTGGTAGCAAGCCGAACAACTCCTCGGAACACTCCCCTTGGTAATAGCGATAGAAGATGCAGAGAGAACCAACATCTCTTCGCAATGCCAAAGAATCAATCTGATCGGAAAGAGTCCGGTCATCGTCAATACCAGATGCTCTACGCTGTATCCGGTCAAGAGGAAGGAGCTGGTAATGTAGAGCCCCTGCCCAAAGATGAGAACAGTACTCCATATGAGGCCTGATTTGCGACTTGTATAGTCGCAAACTGTCGGCTTGTACGAACTACAAAGTATTGTTTCGCCCTATTCAGAACACCAATTTTCTTGGACACAAGCTTTGCCTTACCTTCCAAATGACCAGGAAATTGGACCTTACTCGTTATGTCGATACCAAGAATTCCAATGCTGACTGAGGCAGTCAAAGGAGTATTCTTAAAACGAGGGGATACGGCAAAAGGTGTTTTCTTGGCGATAAACGCACAAACTTGTGTCTTCTGAATACGGAAACCTTGTCAAAAAGTTTGCCTAACTCCTTCCTATTAAAAGCAAAAACATATCCCTCTGCTAGGTACCACAAAAAGGCCGAGCGAAGGTTCCATTACAGACTTGGTGTCACCGTCTTAGTCGTAGGTGCAAAAATTGTAAAATAATCTTTGTCTCTAAAACTAGACCTCGAAGTAATAGATGGGCTCAAAAATAGTACAAATTGTAAAATAATAATTATGAAAGATACGTCCAACCGTCTTGCATTAAAAGGTATAAATAAATAAAATAATTTATATGTTTTAAGCTGCCCGGTTGATCGGGTGATTAGCGACTATGTTTACACAATCGACTGGATTTGAATCTTGATATGGACAAGCGTTTTTGAGATAAGCATAGATATTTGTATTTCTGGGTTTAGGTATCATCTGTTTGTAGACTAGATTTTGAAAAATAGATGATCTGTCATTCTGCCAAGCAGTTTGTAAATGATGAACCAATTGGCAAATGTCACTATTATCGTGACTATTACGTGGTAAGAGTTCCACAACGTTTCACCTGGTCAAGGCCTAGCGTTTACCAATTTAACCTCAATAGTATCAATGCGTGTAACTGTCGTCACAGAATACTGGAAACTAACAGGTCGGAACAAACTTTCCGTGAGAGGTGTCTATGTGTGAATTGCTTGAATATTACTTGTATGTATATTGGCTTCTGATAGTCTCCAGTATTCTGTGCTGCCGTGTTCTAGTTTGGGTAATATGGTCGCTTAACTTCTACATTTGGCATTACAATATCATCACACGGGCAGCAATAATAGTGTGTCATTATTATTCTTGGTGTATAAGGTAAGCTTGTTTGCCATGCTATGACATAAAGATCATAAATGTACCTATTGCATTGTTTATTTATGTGTTTCTATGTACACACAAGCAAATTACTTACTTACATTGAGGTTAGATTAATTTGTGAAATTTGTCCATCGATATTTAAATATTTATTGATTGTCAATAGACAAATTATATAAATTGATCTTACCACAATTATTTTTTTGGAATCGCCTCTACGCGTGTGTCGGTATTGACCACATGAAGTCCAGGATTTGATTACCGGGCTATTCAAAAATATGTTTTTTTTAATTGTCTGATAAAAACAACGTTACCCGGGATTAGATAAAGTGGCTGGTTGGCGATAGGCTTGCCACCTATCACATTGTAGTTGTATTTTTGGCTAATCGTAGGTGCATTTGTACTTCTGTCTACCTCTTCGAGGATAAGGGCGTGAAGATAAATGAATGTTATTTTGTAAACTTTTATTTAAAACTTAACATGGAGGAAATTATTTCAGCGACTTAACCAAAAAACCAAAAAAAAATGTATTAAACTAAACTGACTTAATTAAACTATCCTTTTAAATTACTCACTACTATATTTCTGTTACAAAATATATGCTTGGATGAAACGGCACAATGACAGCAGCAGATGAGAATTTATCCGGTCACACAGTAGCGAGAATATTGTCGTGCCGTAAGATCAAATTAAAGCGTGGAACATTTTTCTGCAGTAAACTAAAAATGAAGAAATGCTATTTAGTTGTAATTCCTGCATTATAAAAAATCCTGCAATATAAAGCGGAGCCCAGATTTTTATTATTAGAACAGTGAATATTAGAACGGTGTTTCTTGCTTTGGTAGAATGTCTATAAAAGTCACTTTGAAGATACAGCGGAGTTAAATCCATAAATTATTTTTCCGTATGTCTGATCTTTTACCGCAGCATAGAAAGTTTTAATCAAAGCCTCTGCAAGTACTGAAGAACAATTTCAGCCCCTTATCACAGCGCTTTAGGACATCTAGAAAGCAATACTTTTCTACTACACCATATGCTTTTGATTTTGGGTTCTCAGTATAAAAAATTCCAATCCCTTTATTATTTTTATGTCGCAAGTGACAACAAGAAAAAATCGGAGGCAGTCATGAGAACTGCCGACAAAAGTGAATAAAAATTAAAATATTCATTATATTCCCTTAAAACCTTATCATGTTTCTAATGCATACCTATACTACTACTACCTATAATACTTTCCCCTATCAAAAACCGTCTAACGCGCCTATAGAAGTTTTTACTTTCAAATTTTTAAGCTATAAAAAGAGATTTAATTCAAAATAGACTGTACCAGTTTTAGCTACGCTTTGCATACATAACTCTAGCTAGTGTTAACTAAGCATCAACGATGTTCAAACATCGACATAGAAACAAATGCTTAAAATTCAATAACTAGTTTCGTGAGGTAATATGTAGGTGGGAGGATTCGATACTCAATATCATCGCCCAAACTTAATTAAATTAGTTCAATGTCTAACTGTCCTGCGAATATAATTTAACTAAATATTTCAATATGCTTTAGCTCGCCTGATATTTTTTTGCGCACTTCATTATTCAAAAAATAACTAGCTATTTCTTTCCCTACTATAAGTAAAAACTACATCAAATGTAGTTTTGTTTTAACCACAAATGACCTAACAGCTTAGCTGTACATTTGTAACTAATTTCCTATCAAATTATGATAGCGTGAATTTTTAAGTTAAAAATTTAATAAACTTAAACAAATTAAAATAATAAATTAAAAATTACAGATCTAATTGGAAAACTGTTTCATGCCTAAAATAAAAGTCGTTAGCATGCGCTTAAACTTGAAAAAACAAACAAAACTACCAATTTAAATTTCATTCCATTAAAAAGGACATCAAGATAAATTATATTAAAAAAGTGAAAAGCAAAAAAATCTGAGCTTTAATAGAAGGCTCGAACTAAGTTTTATCTCTGTAATCCGGCCACAAGGCAAGTTTCACAAGTAAACGAGTTAACTTAAACGATTTCCTTGCGTTGGTGGAAAAAAATCTCAGAAGTAATGGCATTTACTTGAAAACTCCCCGGCTGTATGCTAAAGGATAGATTTACAAGGATTTAATATTATTAAGCTTTGGGAAACTCTTTTTGATCGCTAGAATTTGTTCTATCGAATCTTAGTTCTCCACAATCTGAAGAATTCGTTAGTTCATCATAGATTCCTTACATTCCATCAATTTTCAAATTTCAAAATATATCAATAAAAATTTATTATTTTACATATCCGTACGTGAAATTTTACAACTCTGTTTTTGTTTGTCGGTTTAAAGACAAATTGTCGTAACTCTGAGATATGTCACATTACACACTAATTACCTTGTTAATACTATAGTTGTATATAGAGTACCAAATAATTTTTTTAAAAAGGTAAGGTAAGATGATAAAAAGTCTTCTTAGGGCAACATATATTTGGGTTGAGTAATTTATCCCTTAGACGAGGAAACGTTTCTCGTAGTGTAAATATTAGAATGATCGAGAAAACAGTTCTTCTTATTCGTCATATCTCTTTTTTCACACGCGATTTATCACACATCGTTTATCTTATAGGTGCATGTGAGATACTGAGTACCACTAATCGAATATTAAGGAGCCAATAATTAAGTTTTACAAACATTGTGGACAAATACGGAACTAAAGACATTTGGTTCGCTCTGAGAGAAAAGAATATTTCACGTGACTAAAATTTTTAGACATAGTATTAGGCACCAGTAACATCGTAGGATAAAGCTACTAAATAATAGGTTACATTTTTTAGTATATTTTTGCAACATTATACTTATAATAAACAAGGATGAACATCAAAAACGAATATGCCTTTGTGTTTCAACAGAAATAAGAAAATATTTCCTTAACAAGAAAATTCTTACCCAATTTCGACGTGACAACTTTTAAAAAGTTTCCCATGTCTACGTAACTTGTCCATTACGGCTCCTTGTTTTTGAGTATTACAAGAGAATGTATTTCTAGACATATTTTTGATGAATATTTAATTGTAATAACACATTCATTCGCTTCGAAGCGACCTTTACGGCAGACATACAAACGGATCTCCTGATATAGCACGCCATCGTAATGTATATTATGTCGCAGGAAAGTTATATAATACGTTCGTATACAAATAGCGTTGTCAGATTACAAAGATAAATACGATTTAGGAAATGCTTTACGCTGAATGTAAAATGTCGTCATTATATAATATGCATGTTATTAACACGACGTGACAACTTTTAAAAAGTTTCCCATGTCTACGTAACTTGTCCATTACGGCTCCTTGTTTTTGAATATTACAAGAGAATGTATTTCTAGACATATTTCTGATGAATATTTAATTGTAATTGTCGATGGTAATAACACATTCATTCGCTTCAAAGCGACCTTACGGCAGACATACAAACGGATCTCTTGATATAGCACATCATCGTAATATATATTATGTCGCAGGAAAGTTATATAATTCGTTCGTATACAAATAGCGTTGTTAGATTACAAAGATAAATACGATTTAGGAAATGCCTTACGCTGAAGTAAAAGTCGTCATTATATAATATGCATGATATTAACCACCGCCGTTACGAATTGCCGCGGAATATTGTTTAAATTACTTGTTATGTAGTTGTGTAAGTATGAAAAGTTTATTTAGAACTAAAACCCTATCCGGTTTCTTACATAAAGCATAAGTAGGTTTGTTAGGTTGACTTTAGGTCACGCACCTGGAAAAAGAAGTCCTGCGAAGCATGAATCTCTTGACCGTCGACAACAACGGAATTTGTATTTAGATGATATTAACGCAATTTATGTCATCAACAATTTGCCTTCGGCAATTTGTATTGAAAGTTTACGTTTATAAAATGACAACGCCCTTTGTATAACGAAGAAATAAGAAGAAGAAGAAAACGGTACAACATGATGAACCCCATTAGATTTGAAAGTTACTGGTATAGTATAAAGTGATAATAAAATACTTTTGCTACTTACATTAAGCATTGTACTTGCAAAGAATACGTCTATTTATCAGTTTTTTTTACATATATGTAACATTACACACATCATATAAACTAATATGAATAGAGATACTTTAAGATAAAAGAGAAATAAATTCAAAAGTCTAAGGTAGAAAAAGTTTACTTTTAATATACATAGTGACCCCAACCAATTTCGCGTATTTTATTGATGGATCCTCAGGACTTTTTTATTTGTAGTCCTGAGCAGCCGTTACTGCGCAATATTATTAAATAAAGAAGTGATCGCTCTCTGGCCAAGACTCGACAGTAATTCTATTAATATTGAAATACTTTTCTATTTGTTAGACAAATCATGTGATTACAAAAACTACGACTCAGTTTGCTTATTAGACTACTATATTTCTTCTAAATTCTGCGCTTCTTCTAAAATAACTTCAATTGTACCAAATTTCACAAAATAAGCAAGTTTTGTAAAAAGGAGTACCAGGTTTTCGCGTCACGAAAGAATATAAGAAATAAATATATATGTACACACATCCGTGTGTATGTGTCGGAGGTTTTAATAGACCTTTTAAATAAACTGAACTAAAAAACTTTACAATTCTAAAAATTCTGTATTAGCGACATTGATTAAAATGTAGTCCAAAAACTATATCTTCTTCCGCTACCGATAAAAAAAATAAAATTGAATTAGATCAAATTCTATTAAAGATCTTATTATATAATATTATAAATTTTTTATGACAAACTAAGGTCAGATTTTAAGTTATGGAATTAAATATTAAAATTTAGCTGTATATAAAATCTATGTGTTATAATTGTATAATATCAAATTATGCATGATATACATGAAATCTAATTGAATGATATCAAATGATAAATATGTTTCGAATAATTTTTAAATTGAATTTATTTATATATATTTGATTGCCATTTTTATATTTGATTATCATTATATTTGATTGGTTATAAAATTGAATTATATGTATACTTATTGTAATAATATTTATTACACACTCTGATAAATGACAATCTAGAGCAAAAAATGAAATTATTTTAAATTTAATAATGTAGTAATATAGATGTAATAATGTATAGTTTTTTTATATAGATTTATGCCTAGTTCTCATATCAATAAAACGACTAGTTTTAGCTACGAATAGTAACATTTTCTACGAGGTGCTATATAAGCTGTAACTGTTCCTATATATATCAAATTAGCAAATGTTATTGAATTGATTAATGCTACGAAGACGGATCGTTGATTATTATAGGAACTCGACATTAATTGTTAATTTTTATACCTAATATTTATAACAACTCAATGTACTATATTCGTTGTACTAAATGATTATGATTAGTAAGAGATTAGTCTCGCACTTTGTAAGTCGGTTTGTAAATTTTCAAACGAAATAAACAAAATAATGATTCAGTTGTTATCATCATTAACAAGCGACATCCCTTAAATATTAAAGCTCCGAAACCATTGTCAAGTGTCTGCCTCTAATTGCAGGCTTTCGTTAATTAGTGTCTGAGGCAAAAGTGTGAGTGATGTCGCCGTCTGTCGTCTTGTATGGGGTATCGTTACAGAAGACATTTAAATATTTTGTGATAGACATCGCATGTTTTATAATGATCTTACTCAACGCCAATACGTTTCTAATGAAATGCAAACGAAAAAATTACGAAATTAAAACCAATGTTAGTAGTTATTATAAGGGGATACAAGTGAATCGAGTTTTTTTGTTGAATGAACGGTTTATAAAAATCGCAAGCTAAATAATGGTCTGACTCAATTCAATACGAGATATATTCCCATTTTTGACGTGCTAACCTTATAAATCGATGAACTTCGGCTGCACGCATGAAAAAGCATGATTAATTGTCGGTTCCACCTGCGCCGAGCGTGCAACCAAGAGCGCGGCACAAGCAATAGAGAGACAAGATATTGTTTGTTCCTAAAATTATTTACGGACGATAATTTTATCACGTAAAATTATTGTCCGTAAACTAACTTTATAGACAATCAAATTTATTTTCAAATAATTACCTATTTCCTAATAATTGAGTTTAAATATATCTTTTAATTCTAAAAACTTACAAATCATAATTGAAATTGGAAATAATAAAACAAATGAAAGCAGTAGTTACCTATTAACCACCTATTGTATAATACTGTGTATGTTTTTCCTTAATTAAGGATTGCAATATTTGCATCACTTCTTAAATCTATGACAACATTACTTTATTTAGATTTAACATAGCGGAATATAATGCTTTAAATTGGTTGTAAAATATGATGCGCATGGTATGTCTTCTTTTATAAACGTCTTTGATGAATAGCGTACGGTTTCGAGGCTTACGTTTGTCGAAAATTCTCTACATTTGACGTAATGATACTCGAGCAATTAATTACTTATTACCTACGTAGTATAACGTTTGTTAGATGATGTATCTGTAAAGGCATAAACTTGGTGTTTTATTAACATGAGTTTGAAAGTCAAATATTCCGAACAGAATTACTTTTCATTTGAGTTCCATAGTTTTGTTTAACCTTAACATGACTTGAAAAGGAGTTTCGTAATTTTTGAATTCTAAGAAGGGTTTTTACAAGACTGATTTAGATTTTTCGTTTTTATACACATTGGTTGTTATTTCTCTATTGGTGAGTTTTGTGCCGTGTCTTCATGATCATCATTATCAAGGCTTGTCGGTTTCACAACATTTTTAGAGTTCTTTTGTTCTACTACGTCTCATTTCGATTTCTTACTATCACTGTAACTATTCCTAAAACCTAATGTATGTAGGATTGTAATTTTCGACACAGATGGCAACATACTAGTAAGATCTTTTGTGTGTAAAGGCGACAGTTATCTCTTTTTAAAGGGGAGGCATCTACTTGTTTGCTATCATTCTAATAAATAGACTTGCGTCTTAATTTCCTGTTTGGCATTATTAAGGTTAGTACTTACTCCATCCAGTACGCAAAGTTTTTCTTGGTTTGTTTTCGGAATTTATTTGGTTTCATACCTGCAACAAATAAAAATAATACACTTCTATTCATCATAATTTAGTATTACATAATAAAGAAATACGTATAATATTTAAATGAGTTATTCTTGCAAACATAAAATAAATTTTGCATATCTCGGTAACGGCCCTGATGTTTGTTCGCCCTATTGGATTTTGGCCTTATTGGATGACATTTTGTACTTAGTTTTATTTTTTATGTTTGTACCATTGTTGTCTTTTTTTGTAAAAACGCAATTTTAAAAACAACAACTTACATTTGTTGTACACACAACTTACATATATACAAATTCATTCATTGTTTTACTCAATTTTACACAAACACGGTTTTAGCTTTACGCTTTAATACTGACAATGTCATGTAGAGCAATGAGTCTTATCTGGGAGTCCGTGAACCACCGATAGTCCCTGAAAGCATTTAAGTGATCCGGCGTCGTTGTTTTATTTGTAGCTATAAACAACTGTTTATTCATTTACTCTATGTATATTACCTCCCGGCAGTTGACGGTCAATGGCGGGATAAATATTTTTTAAGTAGTCCATTATAGAGCTATCTCGTAATTTATGGTGGTACCTATATTGTTACCAATTGATGATAGTTCTCTGTTACCTAAAATTTGAAATGGTTCTACTAGATGTTTCATTATATGTAATCATTATGTGACTCACGAGTCAAAAACCTTTAAATTTCTTAAAAAAAACATATTTTGAAAAAATACAGAGCTCGGCTCAGACGCCGAATTACTAACACATAAAATATTTAATGACCAATATTCATTAAATATACCTATAAAAGTGACACACATATTTGAAGATCAAGCATCTCATAAGCTGACTGTTGAACTAATCATTAAACTGAAGCGTCTGACAACTTTCGTATTGCTCTACCTAGCTATAAACAGAAATGGTGATTTTTATATATCATAAGATAATCAACAAACAGATGGCTCTCCTGATGTTATAATACCATCGCCTTTATACACCAAAGATGTTAGTATAAAAATGTAAAATGCAATTAAAATGTAAAAATAACCTCCATACTGAAACACGACAATGACAAATATTGACGCTATTGCGACAAGACTAGGTCAGGCAGTTTTAACTGATTCTAGACCTAGGGAGAGACGTTGCAGAACCTAGTAGTCACTGTGCTAGTGACTCCTATATCCAATCATTTGCCTTAACTGCCTTGCAGAATGGCAGATTATCTATTTTTTGAAATGGGCCGGACCCACACGGGGAAAATGTATAAAATTTTAATTTGGTCGAAAGAAGATGGAATAGAAGGGTAAAAAGAAAGTAAAATTCACAATTCAACCCGTAGGTAGGGTTGGGGTACCCGGGGAGTGTGTATTATGAAAATTCATGAGAGTAACAGATAAAATGAAAAAAAAACAGAGTGCCAGTTTCCACATAATCTCTTGATTACACAGCTCGTGTTTATGATAATAATAATGTAAACGTGGGTTTTATAAAAATAATGTACGCTGAGTAAGGTTTCATTTCACAGCAAATAACAGAAAGATATACATCTATCAACTGCCAAGGGACAAAAGTAAATTAAAAACAGAATGAACACGAGATTGTATTCATAAAAATGTATGTTGAGCTTCGTTTTAAAACTTTAATC
This sequence comes from Apodemia mormo, assembly GCA_036924255.1. Classification (NCBI taxonomy): domain Eukaryota; kingdom Metazoa; phylum Arthropoda; class Insecta; order Lepidoptera; family Riodinidae; genus Apodemia; species Apodemia mormo. Next base: position 22,895,083 of record JAUPFN010000019.1, on the reverse strand, counting down.
AACATTCTTTTCAACCTACTTGTATGGGGTTATCAAGGTTAATTTTCACAGTTACGGAGGCACTTGAGTAGATACCTCTCTGATTATTACAAGTGATTTTACAGAAACAATTAGATAGTCGGGTCACACAAGCATATAAAGCATAGTAGCCCATATATTGCTTCAAAAACATTATTTGATATATGTTATATACAGTATACTAAAATCGATTATGATATAGCGGAAATGTTAACGATTTTTCAGAAAACGTTACTATTAATATAATGATTATTTCTGCGACGTTTTGGTTTCAAATCGAATCTTCATCAGGCGTTTTAATCTTGTATATTTCAATTACATAACATTTTAAACTTTTGATGATATTGCAATTCACACAATTGATTTAAATCAAACGTTTTAATGGGCAGAAAGTCGAAATTTAGTCACAGAAATAATCATCTAAACGTTGTAGTAACGTTTTTAGAAGAATCGTCTACATTCCCGTTATATCATAACCGATTAAAACCGATTTTAATTAAATAATTGTAGTTTTCCATTATTGCGGTGTGTACCTTAAATATAAACGTGAAAAAAAATTAAAGGATGATGTCTAATTGCAGCATTAAAAGAAGTGGTGATTTTCCTACAAAACTTTACTTTTAAAATACAAAAAAATATTTTTTCTCGTCTCTTTAATTTATTTCTCTCTTTTGTTCATTCCTACTTCAATTAAAAGTTTAATTTTTTACACATGTGAGCTCACACTCGATTTTTTGCGTTATATTCCACTAACTATCTTACTACATTTAAAACTTCATTTGTAATTATGTTAAAATGCCCAGACAGAAAGAGTTTCACAGAACACTTTTTACTAACTTTGTGTCTGCAAACCGGTTTCGCCTTTTACGGTATTTTTAAGGCAATGATACAATTTAAAATGAACTTACTATTATTTAATGGCAATAAATTTGCTTTGAGCTAGCTTCATACTACCATCGTGACTAGTACTAATTTGGAGGCACAATATGAAATGCGTTGACGCAGACACAACTTTATATGTGACGGCATTATGAGAAGTCAGTTGTCCCCGCGCACCCCCACGCGATATATACCAATCTTTGTAACTTGTAATTTATGTGTGCCGTAATACAGAATATGCACTACTATAAACTCTATAATTTATCCTAAGTGCGGTAATTGAACCTTGAAGTAAAGACGACCACACGCGCCATAAAGCTTTAACCCTTAAAGCGATATAACTTTCACCCCTAAACTAGGTGTTCTGTAACGTATCGCCCGGATGCCACCACCTTACCTATTTCTGCCACAACGGCATCAATGTTTGTTACTGACGTACTTCGGATTGGAGGGCATTAACACCGCGTCACATAGATAGCAACGCACCATTAACATCTTTGATGTCTATAAGCGGTGGTAGTATCATTCCATCGAGAGAGTCATCTGCGTTTGCGATATTGTGATATAAAACTTAAGGTATTGCAATAAGTAATTTTATGGTTATTATTCCCTGAATACAGTAATTTTAAGTATATACCGATATGAAATTTCGTCTAACTCTCTGAGTCGCATCCTTATACATTTAATTTTTTTAGCTTTAGAATTCTCACTTTGGGCAAAGCCTTCTTTCTTATTTTTCAGCTCTTTTGTTAAGCCTGAGGTTCTTTCTGTCATGTTTTTACAAAAGAGACAAATTTATCTCGCTATCTCTGAAAAGTTTGCTTCTTCGTGCTTAGTCTGGATGCAACCTCCATTTATAGTATCTTCACGCCCATATTATACATTTAATTTTTTTAGCTTTAGAATTCTCACTTTGAGCAAAGCCTTCTTTCTTATTTTTCAGCTCTTTTGTTAAGCCTGAGGTTCTTTCTGTCATGTTTTTACAAAAGAGACAAATTTATCTCGCTATCTCTGAAAAGTTTGCTTCTTCGTGCTTAGTCTGGATGCAACCTCCATTTATAGTATCTTCACGCCCATATCCCCGAAGTGGTAGGCAGAGGTACAACAAGTGCACCCACGATTAGCCGAAGATACTTGGTCCCACAAATGTGATAGGTGGCAAGCCTATCGCCAACCGGGCACTTTCCAATCCCGGGCAACTTTGTGTTTATCAGAAAACTGGAACAACACATTTTTTTATGTGCCCGATCCGGGAATCGAACCCGGGACCTCATGTGGTCAACGCCAACGCTGGACCACTAGACCACAGAGGCGATAATTATTTTTATATATAATTAAATTTATTTTTATTATTTTTTACCTCCATTTATTTTTATATATAATTAAATAGCAAACAAAGAGATGGCTGCAATATTTCATCACTTATACACTTGTACTGTTTCACAATAAGGCAATTATTATTCACAAAAAGGCAGTTTGTAACTGTAAATTCCCTGATGATGCTTGTGTAAGCGAAACCGGTAGGAAATAAATTATAATTGCCTTATTGTGAAACAGTACAAGTGTATAAGTGATAAAATATTGCATTAAAATGGAAATTCACCGAGTGCCAACGATGGGAATGTAGACTAAATGGATGGCTCTTCTGATGGGAGAGAGATCTATTGCCTATAGACACCAAACACATTAATGGTGCGTTGTTATTTATATGGCTGGATGGTAATACAACAGTGAAAAACATTGACGCTATTTAGTGAGTGATAGTGATAGATAGTGAGGAAAAATAGGTAAGGTGATGGTAGCCGCGGGGAGATGTCGTGGAACTATCGTTCGCCTTTACTGCTGCTGGTACAACAGTGACGGTCTATTTTTATATTATGCCATAACATTGGAGGCAACTTGTACTGTGTAGCCAAAATATCAAATCGCTTAAGTGGCAGACAAATTTACTGAGTCGAAAGACGTTACAGTTCAAGACAATTCTCTAATTTGTCAGCTGATAGATGTACAGATACTGTGTTGTGTGTACTTACAGACGATATATAATAACAATGAAGTATTGTTCTCCAAACAATTTACATAATAGGTGAAGGAAGCAACACACGTTAGCAGTAATTACTGTTTCAATCACTCTAAAGTTTACCCATTGAAAACCGACTATTATTCGAGATCAATGAACGATTGACAAATAAGTCTGTTCTCACATGAGACTGTTAGTAATATAACAGTTATTTAATTGGTCTTTATTAAATTACATGCGAAAAGTACAGTGTATAACTGTCTGGCTAAACTTAATGTTAAGTATTCTCTACCAACTAACCATTGGGCTAACCAGATAGTCGCGAAAAGCGCTTTATCGACGGGGCTCGAGTTCAATCCCCGACAGGGATAAGCATTTGTGTGATGAGTATATATATACTAGTATTATATATGTATAGCATATACTAGTATTTATATATGTATTTCGATATATTATTATCGTTAACTAACACCCATAACACAAGCAAATAATTTGCTTACTTTGGGGTTAGATTAGTAAAAGTAATTTGTCCCGTGAATATTTATTTATTTAATATATATATTTTCCTACATCGAAAATAATTCTTTGAACTTTGAAAGTTACATCAACTCGGAGTAATGTAGGCTACTTTTTTACCCAACTAAATAAAAGGAAAAAATGTTTTTGGGTCAAAAAAGTCGCTGGCAAAATATAGTTTACACGGAAAGTATTGTAGTATATTTATATAGACAAATCAACAACCGTCGGTTTTGTACACCAAAGATGGGTGCCATCCATGTTGCGGGGATAAAACGCTGCTATGCGCAAGTTCACCAGCCTTAAGTCCTCTAAGCCCGAACACGGCAGTGACGTACTGCCCCCACCGAATTCACGTAACAAAATGTCAATCAAGCCGAAAATCGCTTAGAGCTTTTACACACATAAACACGATACAACGTCGTGTGTTCTACGACGCGGCAAAATATGTAAGAGTACTAAACGCTTCGCTTCGATTGACGTTTCGTTACGTGAGTCGGGCCAGGCTCTAGACAAGTGGCATAAACGCTAGGAGAATAGAAAGATAAATAAATGGACTTGACGTAAGCGTTCGATTATGCTTATGTCAAATCCATACATTTATCTTTTTATTCTCCTAGCGTTGCCACTTGTCTAGACTCTTACAGAGTCGCGAACCGCTGGTCGTGAACACTATCGCTGAAATAATAGATGTCTTACCTTATATTTGGTTTTACCAAACCGATATTAGACGTTGATGAACTTTATTGCCTACTTTAATTAACCTTTCGCCTTATATGAACTATTCAGTAGGTATGGATTTTTTTATGTAACAAGATAGCAAACAAGCTGATGAAGAGAGATAACCATCGCCTATAGACACCAAAGATGTTATGCGTTGCTATCCTTGTGGCGGGGTCTTAATGCCACTATGCATAAGTTTACCGGTTACTTTATCCTCCAAACCGGAACATGCCAGTGGAAAGTACTGACGCTATTGCTGAAGGTACCAAGTACCTAGTCGAGACGTTACAGAACCTTTCCACCTAGTAGCCACGACGGCAGTGACTTGCATAGCCAATTTTATGAACTGCCCGGCATAACAGTAGGTGGTCTATTCTTCAAAGGAAGCCCGGACTAACAGAAGGGGTGGGGGTGGAGGGGGGTTTGTTCCGGCTCTCTTTGAAGAGGCAGTGATTTATTCTTTGAAAGGTTTTGGGACCATTTAGGAAAACTAGCTAATAAAAACATGCCGATGCTTGAGGCTTTGTTTGTTTGTTCACTTATTTTTTAGGGATTGAAACTCTCCCCTAGCACACGACCTTCCTTATAATGTGCCAAACATGTGTTTGCCGTGTGTATACTAAATATTGAGGCCTGTTCGTCTAATGGTTTTACTTTTCATTGATAGCTAGTCAGGTTAAATTACATAACCCTCCTCCTAACACAGTCGTGTAAAAATACAGACATTGCTTATTTTAATACGTTACATTGGTTTTGTTAGTTTACATAATTTTGGTCCGTAGACATATTGTGTTATACCAATTACGAGGAAGATTCTACAAAGCCGTATGATAATAGTTCACCCAACAGGTAATACGCACACAGTACATTTGCATATTATATTCAGCGTAATATTGTCCAATTTGTTTAAATCCCACATAGTTCTATTGTAATTTAGCAAAGTTTGCGCGAGTTCTGCCCATTGGCAAACATGTTTGTTTCCACAAATGCTCCTTTGATATAATCTTAATAGCGGTTACTTTACCTGTCTTGTCAGCGACTAACTTAGCAGACAGTTTATGGCAGTTTCAGAACGGAACTTTGATCGAACTTTAATTCGGCGTTAGTTTATTTCTGTTTAACTAAAAGCGGAATAATTTTGATGTTTGTTCATTTTAATTAGCATAGTTTTGTTTATTTTACTTATTCACAAAAATAGAAGGTTCTATATTTGTCTGAATCTTTTTTCATGTACTTAACCTAACGCAATATAACTGTAACAACCGAATTGCAAACACCCGTAAAATCCTGAATCAAAACTTTTTTTTTTAAATTAGAACAGGCGTTTGTCTTCTATCGAAGAAAGTATCGATGAACGACAAAGGTAGTCACGCCCATCTAAAAGAAACCTATTCGATCTACTTTTAAAGATTTCAGAATTATAGACCTAGGCAGTTCGTTCTAAGCCTTGGTGACTCAAACCAAAGGAAAGTAGTTACACTGTTAAATTTTTGGTACACATATTCACAATGTATGGATGAAGATCCATCCAGCCTGCCTGCCTCTAGTAATCCGATAAAGGATTTTTACCAAAACTTTTGCTAAAGGAAATCTAATCCAAAAGTAACCTTTGTATAATTTTTCTTTGTTGATTTTTACAAAAAGCGTTGAATGAGTTTTGATAAAAAAATAATATTTTATGAGGAAAACGGAAAACTGTACAGTGTATATAATATGTATATCACTAAAACATAACTTTGTCAAAACATATAGTCATTTACAAAGTTTTGACATAAAATATCTACCAATTCGTTTCCGAAATTTATTACAGAAAAAAAAAAGAGTTTTCTGGTAATTCAAATTCATAAAAGGCAATAATAGAGCAGTTTGAATAATAATAATATTAACATAATATTTTTTTTGCTGAACAGATTTGACGTTACAGAAGGGGAGGGGGGAAGAAGAGTTCAAGCGATGATCTTCGAGCACGTCAGACTAACATACCTAGCATAATGTTGAGGCTCTCCACCGGATATAAGCCCTTAAGAACCCTTAAGTAGGGCAATAAAAAAATCCAATAACTCAAACTTGTGGAAATTATCTTATTTTTTCATTATTCTTACATAATTATACATATTTATTCTAATAAAAATATAATAAATTATAAAAAATATATAATAAATCATATATTTTTTCATTATTCTTACATAATTTCCTTTAAAACAAAAGAAAATTAGACGCGCTTGAGTATGTGAAGAGAAAGTTTTCTTTGCAACTTACTGATCCTCCCACTCCCTTACGCTACACTAAAATCATCAGATTTCTAAATTTTATTTCACAGCTAACCCACCATACTTTAGTCTGACGCGCTTTAGTAAATCATGTGTATGTTTTTTTAACATTTTTTTATTTGAAGTTTTTTTCCCACCATTGAAACGAAAAACGTTTAGAACCTTTTATTTTTGTATCATCTAAAATCCAATAGGTACCACGACGAGACGCTCGAATAAATCATCATTTATCTTGTTCTTCTTGTGCTCCGAAGGGGAGCACAAGAAGAACAAGATTTTTTATAAAACCATATCAAACCACATCAAACCATTTTAAAGTGTTTTTTCGTAAAATCGTTTAGGACTACTTCGGAATTATGATTAAATACAATACAAAAATTAAAATCTATTCATAATTGACGAAGTGATCCCGTAGCAACCACAAAAAAAACATGCAATTAAATTCAAAACCTCCTCTTTTTAAATTCGGCTGAAACTAGCTGATATCTCGTAGCGCTGAATTTAATAGTATTTCTATAAATTAGGTATCGTTTACTAACATCAAACGCAAATTATTTACGGGTAAAATACACGAAAATAATTTGCTCAATTTGGGGTTAAATTAATTCGTGTAATATGTCGAGCCATATTTTTACAGATTCTATTTACCCTGCCCACTTTACTGAGGAATATTTATATTACGTTTAAATTATTAATGTATTTAGTACTGTCTGGTCTACAGAATACGATGTTATAAACATGCCTGTGTTAGATTCATGCCAAGAGACCTCTGGCATACTGTCGTGGTTTGCGGTGCTTGACATGGTAGCGGTTAAACATAATAACCGACAATATAATTCTGCACGTACGTTGGCGTGGTAACCTCGCGGTAATAAGATACGCCACCGCAAACCAACGTTGATGACTATCAAATGTGAGAGCCTCGAATATATTGTTTTGATAATTAAGGCGTAATAATTTCAGTATAGACCAGTTTATTGGCCAAGTGCGTGTCGGGCCACACGCAATGCAGAGTTCTGGAGATGTCCATCATAATAATGCGGACTAAGAAGAGGGCTTTTTTATTGTTTCATACTATGACCATTTAACCTACGACTAATATATTCGTATCAAAAGTTCACCGCCTATTAAATCTTCTTCAATTACATTTTATAAGTTGGTCGACTATTACACGTAAACATAAGGCTTTAATAGTTTTTCTTTTAATTTCATAAAATATACTACTATTACTGTGAATTTGTTCACATATCCAAAATCAATTCTTTAGTTGGCAGAAGTGAGGGGACGGGGGACACTTGTATCTAACAAATATTTAATACTAGCTGTTGCCTGCGACTTCGTCCGCGCGGACTTCGTTTACTCCGCACTGCTCCCCCCCTGCAGGTGATAGCGTGATAATATGTAGCCTCCATACAGTACTTTTTGAGTATACCCCGGACATACATACAGACAAACAGACAAAAATTCTAAAAACTATATTTTTGGATTCGATATCAATTGTGGATCACGTCCCAATTATTTTTTTTTTTAAAAATATTCAATGTACAGTTTTGACTTTTCTACGATTTTATTATATGTATATATTTCTTAAATGGATCCCTTAATCCTGAAATTATTTTCACAAAACCGCAATGTTTTAATCTGTGGTTTTAATAGACCAATCTAACGATACCACACGCCAAGACATACGAGAGAAAAAATAAGCATCCCCACTTTACGTGTACCCCTTTCCCCGTGTTGGTTCTGGGCTCCTTTGAAGAATAGACTAACTGCGTTCTGCCAGGCAGGTCGTAAAAGGCGACCGATTGGCTATACGAGTCACTATCATCGTGGCTACTAGGTGGTAGAGTTCTGCATTGTCTCGCTCGGGTCTGGTACCACCGCCTTGCTAATTCTTGCCGCAATAGCATCAGTGCTTGTCACTGTCGCGTTCCGGTTTGGAGGGTAAGGTAGCTGGTAACGCATATCCAATTGATCGTCTCTTACAACCTGCCTGGCAGGACGGTAATTGGCCTATTCTTCAACAGAGCCCGAATTAACACGGGGATAACAAATGTAAAAAAAATTATTAACAAACGAAAAAAAAAAATTATTTTATTTTTAATACTATATTTTATATTTTTTATAGGAATAGCAAACAACAGATGGCTTTTCTAATGTAAAAACAAATCATCGTCTATAAACACCAAAAATATTTCTAATTCGTTGCTATCCATTTGGCGGGATGAAAATGCCTCTTGCATAAGCCTATCGACTTACCTTACCTTATCCTTTAAACCAGAAGACGACAATGACAATCAGTTACGTTTTTTTTTGACACGAATTAGTGGTACCAGCCATGTGACACATTGCGCAACTCTATCACATAGTAATCATGATGATAGTGACACATATAGCCAATCACAGTATATGTTATAATCCAGTGTATTACAAACTGCCTGGCAGGATGATATAAATAAATATTCACAAGACAAATTACACTTACTGATCTAATCCCAAAATAAATACTAGAACATATTTAATAAACACCGAAACCCAGAAATACAAACATTTATGCTCATCACACAAATGCTTGTCCCCGTTGGAAATCGAACCCGAGCTCCGTCGATTCTATTCTATTCGTCAAAGAGAGTCCGGACCAACACAGAGAAAAACAGCCGAATAGTCCATCCTTTATGGGAAATCGGTTGAAAAACACCAAACAATAGACTCTCTTCGTTTTCTAAATGTTCAAAACAAATTTATTACCAATTATCTGTGGTAACTAAAGACGTAACTGACAAATGTTGTTTGCACTTTGAATTACAACCAATAAATCCTCAGTAACGCTTATTGGGTTCCGTATTGTAACGCTCGTTATTTTACTGACCCCTGTAGTTAACCGGGAAACAGCTATACTTGGACATTAAAGAGACGGCCACTATATCAACAATATTGATGTAGGTATAATTATTTTCTTACATCCCCATAGTTAATGTGTAATTCAATTAAGAATGATCTATGATATATTCTATACTTTCCATCGTCGGCACTTGGTGAAATTCCATTATTATTACACGATTAAATTTGCACTTGTACATTAATTTCACTTTATAACTTTATTTTTAACACGCTGCGCCCGCGACTTCGTCCGCGTGAAAAAATTTCGAAAAAACAGTAGCCTCAGTTACTCCCTGTCACTTCAGCTATCTGCCAGTAAAGATCCCGTCAAAATCGGTCCAGCCGTTCCAGAGATTAGCCGGAACAAACAGACAGACAGACAGAAAGACAGACAGACAGACAAAAATTGTAAAAAATGTTATTTTGTTATATGTACCATGTATACATCCATATGCATTTAGTAAAAAACGGCTATTTTAATATTACAAACAGACACTCCAACTTAATTTATTTGTATAGAAGATGTATAGACATATCGCTCAACCTGTTTCACTTTTATTAAGCATCTTTAGGATGTTAATATTTAATTGATTATTAATTGCTGTAAGATGTAAGCTAACATAAATATTGTTTATTTTTGCATGAGAATGGCAAAAAATACATAAATACACACGACAAACACAGCTCTCCTTCTAGTTTAGCGAAGTCGGTTAATTGAGGTAATTTATTTTGACATTTGTTGCGGATTTTTATATGGGATAATAGTCCCATTCAGGCCCATGGGTACTAAAAAAACAAAAACTGCAAAACAAATATGAACTATCTGGCGGTCTAAATATTAAAAAGTTAGTGTCGCAATGCTCTCTTCCAGTAAACCATGTGTTCTGCTACACGACCTTACCTTAATTAAATAGTATACTTTATTTCAGCCCAAAAATAATATTAATTTAAAATATGTTAAATAATTAACAATCCTGAATACCCCCGTCCCGTTGGTCGAGTGGTTAGCGATCCTGACTACACAACCGACGGGGCTCGGGTTCAATCCCCGACAGGGACAAGCATTTGTGTGAAGGGCATAGATGTTTGTCTTTCTGGGTTTAGGTGTTTATTAAATATATTGTAATATTTATACGCGTATTTCTATGTATTAGTATCGTTGACTAACAATACACTTAACACGAGCAAATAATGTGCTTATTTTGGGGTTAAATCAGTAAGTGTATTTGTCCCGTGAATATTTATATTTTATATTTCATTAGATATTTTAATAATACTTAAGTAAAAATTAACACTTCATCTTTATTTTGATACAACAGTTTAGAAATTTATGGCCGCATATACTTATTTTAAATATGTTTGTGTAAAATATTGACAACACTACCGCCTAGTATAGTCACTATGATAGTGACTTGTATAGCCAATCATTCGCTTTTTACGAACTGTCTGGTAGAATGTCAGATGGTCTATTGTTCAAAGGAGCCTCGGACCAACATGGGGAGGCTCATCTTCGCAAGTAGCCTTATAAATTACCCTTATAAATTCTTTTAAATGCAATGTAATAAATCATTATTTGTCTATTTCACATTAATATAAAGGTTTTTTAAGGATCTTCTGGCTCTTACGATTTCCTATATTTTAAGCAACACGTACTCATCTCGACAGATTAACTATCCGGTAGCAATATTAGTATAAGTTCGCCTTTTGTACCTTTTTCAAAAATAGTGCTTACTGTAATTTTTTTTGTTGTTATTCTACTGTGTACAACAAGGGATTAAATAAATAAGTAAATAATAGGCTATTGATCTATAGTCCACAAGTTTTAATCAAAACATTGAATAAATATACAGACTGATGCTATAAAAACACAGCAGAAATTCCGATCGCAATTTCTAACTCGCGCAGTCCGTATAGATATTAGTATCGAAGTACTTTGTTATTGTGCCTTAAATTTATCCCAATCCATTGTCCGGGAAGGCATAGTTTGTGTAACAGACATATCGTAACCTACCGAAATTAACTGCACCCGGTTTCGACCCACTATAATCCAATTATGAAACAAGTTATTGGACAACGTTTTTACCTTAGATATTATTTTAATGTAGAGCGTGCTCATAAAACATGGTACAATATATAGCTGCGCACATGATTATGAACGGTATTTTAAATTATTAAATTATAAATTAAATTTATATTCGCTTTTAATATAATTTTAAAATCAGTAAATAGTACTAATAGTGTATAAACTTTCATATGAACAAAAACTGTTTATAAGTTAAAGATAAAAAAAAAAACAAATATAATAGACTAGCTCTGTTTTTCTTAATACCGATTTCAGATAATCGTAACGACAATCGAACTCTGATCGCCATTTATACGAAAATAAATATTATGTTATTATTTCACTGTTTTGTGTATAATTAAAATTATCTTAATTGTGTTATTATAAGTAAATAATTAAAAAGTTATATTACAAGTAAGAACGCGCTAAGAGTAATCATAAAATGAATACTGATTAATTCTAAATTTGCCATTTTGTTACTATATGTGATGTTTTTGTGATATATGTATATGTTCAAGCTATTGAAAGAATTTCGAAATTTAATTCGGATTTGATAATTTCGGATCTGCACGCTCTATCATAATAAATACATTCCAAGGTGTCCACCATTACCTACAATGCAAGACCCCATTTTGTATCTCTGTGGGGTAGTAATTATCGCTGACATTGTTTAGAGGCAGTAAACAAGGGCTGGTTGAAATATGTTATTGCTCACCTTGATAGAGGTGTCCTATTATATTGGAATATCAACTTTATTGTTCACGTTCACAGCTTAAAATAACGTTTCTGATAACGGTTAGTTTTTCAATAACATACTGACCTATTTATTTGTAAGTAGCGAACGCCCTGTGGTCGAAATTCGACCTCAGACTTAACAATAAAATCTCTTTTAAGTTTGGCAACTGACTTTGACAAACTGCCTGGTAGAATGGCAGATGGTCTATTCTTTAAAGGCGATCTGGACTAACACGTAAGAAAAAACATCCACATATATGTATGTGCTTTATGTCTTTACATACAATATATTTACAAAAAATCTGCTAGTTTTTATTATACCACAGGGTAACAAAGAAGCAGATGGGTCACCTGATGGAAGGAGTCAACCATCGCCTATAGACACAAAAGATGTTAATGGTGCGTTGCTATCTTTTGGCAAGGTCTAATGCCACGCGTATAAGTATACTTGCTACCTTACTATCCGAACCCGAATATGACAGTGACCAGGACAGACGCTATTGCGGCAGCAATAAGTAAGGCGGTGGTATCAGTCCCGGGCGAAACAATGCAGAATTCCATCACCTAGTAGCCACGATGGTCGTGACTCGCATAGCTAATCGGTCGCCTTTTACGACTTGCCTGGCAGAAAGGCCATTGGTCTATTCTTCAAAGAAGCCAGGACGAACACGGGGGAAAACTGGTAACAGCATCTTAAATATGGAACTTGTTAAACAAATCTATGTAAGTTTACCATCTTGATGATACTTACCTAAAATAGTTACTTAAATATCGCCGTATCTTCAAACACATTACATTACGAAATTGGAAACTTATTATAGGATTTTCTAAGAATAGCGGAGGCCATCTCATTACTACGATGCTTTAGTGAGGCACAACAAAATACAATATTCAACAAATGTACGCATTTGTTTTCGTATCACGTCCATGGGGAGGAGGAGGTAAACAGCATCAGAAGGGGGATAACGGGCGAAAAATTGCGTACCGATGGAGTTGGAATTAGTATAACCTTGTAAATGAGAAGTCCCACTTACGCAGATTCTTATGCTCCCTAGAGAACTCATTGCATGTAAATCTTTTTCATTGTATATTCTATACTTCCATCGTCGGCACTTGGTGAAACTCCATTATTATTATACGATTAAATTATCACTTGTACATTAATTTCACTTTATAACTTTATTTTTAATATATCACTCAATCGGTTTCATTTTTTTAAGCATCTTCAGGATGTTAATATACTTAACTGATTATATTGATTGTTGTAAGGCGTAAACTAACATAAATATTGATTGTTAGAGGCTAAACTTAAATATCCTTTAAAAGTATTGTTAGCCTAAACGATTCTCCCCTAAGATGTTGAAAATTTTTATTTACAATTATTACAATTATTTGTAACCGACCTCCAATCAGGAAACAAATGATATTCAAAGTTTTTATTGAATTATTACTTTGACATTAGTCGCCTCTGTGGTCTAGTGGTCCGGTGTCGGAGTTGACCACATGAGGTCCCGGGTTCGATACTGGCAATTCGGGCAATTCAAATATAATTTTCTGATAAAAACAACGTTGCCCGGGATTGGCACTGACAGCGGTGGCATATTATTAGGGTCTAAAATGTTAATAGAGTTCCTTGTCTCACCTTTCGGTACGGAACACTGATAAATAATAGATAAGTTTAACGAATTAAACTAAGCCCAAAACGAGGTTATTTACTTGTGAGGGCATTAGTCTACGTTCAAATTGAATAGAAGTCCTAATTAATCATATCCTACGTAATATTATAAATGTAAAAGTTTATAAGGATGAATGGATGGATGGATATTTGTTACTCTTTTACGAAATAACGGCAGAACCAATTTGGATGAAATTTAGCACACATATAGATGATGACCGGGAACAGCACATAGGCTACTTTTATCTCTGAAAAATGAGTTGTTCCGCGGTATTCACCAAAAACTTATAATGCAATAGGCTGCACGCTGCAGTAAGCAGTTAATAATTTATAATTAAATAGCTGTTGCCAGCGACTTCGTCCGCGCGGACTTCGTTTACTCCACACAGCACCTCCCCCGTAGGTGATAGCGTGATAATATGTAGGCTATATGTTGACCCGACCTGTTAGTAATATTCATGCAAAATTTGAAGTAAATCCATGCGGTACTTTTTGAGTTTACCCCGGACATACATACAGACAAACAGAGAAAAATTCTAAAAACTATATTTTTGGCTTCGATATCGATTGTAGATCACGCCCCAAGTATTCTTTTAAAAAATATTCAATATACAGTTTTGACTTTCCTACGATTTTATTATATGTATAGATTAGCTGTGGCCTGCATCCCGATGCATCATAAAAGTTTTTGGTGAATCCCTCAGAAAGTATTCATTGTTTTGGAATAAAAAGTGCTATTCTAGATCATTATCTATATGTGTGCCAAATTTCATCCAAATCCGTTAAGACGTTTCTGCGTAAAAGAGTAACAAACATCTATCCATCCATACAAACTTTCTCATTTTAATATTAGTAGGATTCGTAAAAGAGTAACAAACATCTATCCATCCATACAAACTTTCTCATTTTAATATTAGTAGGATTCGTAAAAGAGTAACAAACATCTATCCATCCATACAAACTTTCTCATTTTAATATTAGTAGGATTCGTAAAAGAGTAACAAACATCTGTCCATCCATACAAACTTTCTCATTTTAATATTAGTAGGATTCGTAAAAGAGTAACAAACATCTGTCCATCCATACAAACTTTCTCATTTTAATATTAGTAGGATTCGTAAAAGAGTAACAAACATCTATCCATCCATACAAAATTTTTCATTTTAATATTAGTATGATTACTACCTGATCGGGAAACAAACAGATATTTTTCTGATGCGGTCTCTTTCAAGAATCAAACGCAAAGCCCCTTAGATAACAACTTGAAAAAACGGGGCGCACAATATTAATTAAAAGAATTTTTAAATTAATTTCAAGGTAACCTTGAAACGTATACTCGTATATAAATTTCGCTGTAATTTTACGCTGGTGGAGT
Source organism: Apodemia mormo (assembly GCA_036924255.1). Classification (NCBI taxonomy): domain Eukaryota; kingdom Metazoa; phylum Arthropoda; class Insecta; order Lepidoptera; family Riodinidae; genus Apodemia; species Apodemia mormo. The sequence continues at coordinate 22,879,930 of JAUPFN010000019.1, read as the reverse complement.
ATTCGAAAAACACAAAGACATGCCCGAAATACTAAAGTTTCTCTTGAAGAACCGCTAGGGGACGCAAACAATGCGCCGCCATGTTTGATTTCTGAAGAACAAAGGAGTCTACACAATGGCCGAAGCGTAAGCTACAAGTACCAAGTCGTATGCAACTTTCTATATACTTTAGTGTGTAAGTTGCATATTTGAAATTCTGAACAAATGGTGAGCATTGGTATTTTTTCTTGACATCAATTTTTTGGTGTTACACTTTTTTCAAGAAAAGTTATTCAACATCTTCAAATAAGTAATTTTTTACCTACTAACATTACAAAGATGAAAGACTGGCTTTTTGTAATGGATAATCCCAGTAATTGTTATATTGGTGAAATTTTTTTTTTTAATTATCGATAGGTAAGCGCTTGACCTCGATCTTGCCTGATGGTAAGATAAGATGAGGCCTAAGATGGAAGGCGCTTCCCTAGAAGGTACCTGTTCGTTCTTCTCTTGAAGATCCCCAGATTGTACTCGTGGGGGAACACAGACTCAGGAAGCATGTTCCAGTCCTTTGCGGTTCGAATGAAAAATGTTTAGTCGAACCGCTTTGTTCGGGTACGTGGAACGTCCACCATATGGCGATGCCTAGAATCTGTGTGCCTCGACAATCGATAGAAAAACGAATGGCGGAATTAAGTCGTGCAATTCCGCAGCGCACTCTCCAAAGTGTATCCGATAAAAAACCGATAAACTAGCCACTCTGCGTCCATGAGCGAGGCTCTGAAGTTTTTTGCCTACCAGATCATCGTCGTTTATGAGCCTCTTGGCACGCCTCTCTATTGCCTCAAATGTCTCCAGCTGGTATTTGGCGGATCCATCCTAGAGATGAGAGCAGAATACTGCGAACGGACTTGTGCTTTATAAAGGTTGAGTAACTGTCCCGGGCTGAAATACTGTCTCACGTTCGCCAGAATACCAAGCATTTTTGAGGCAAGAGGCAACTTGGGCTTTAGACTCGATGTACGAACCAAAGTTGAGAGTAGGCGTTAAGGTGATACCAAGGAGCTCGAGGTGGTCAGTTATCGGCACGGACACACCCTGGAAAGACGGAGATAGATCTTTTGTTAATATACAGTTACACACACATTAACACATAGGCTACTTAATTTACGCTTACTTAGCTTACGCTACCAAGTCGTTTATGTAATTTTACATACAGTTTAGAGTGTAACTTGCATATCTGAGATTCTGAACAAATGGTTAGCATTGGTATTTTTTCTTGACATAAATTTAATGTTACACTTTTTTCAAGAAAAGTTATAATTTAATGTCTTCTAATGAGTATTTTTTTTATAATAAATATTATATTCCCCATATATGTATGTAACTAATGTATACATATATGGGAAATATATTATATTTCCCATATATATGTTTTCTGTAATGGATAAACTCAGTAGGTACTGGTCTAATTTTACAAATTCTTTCAATAGCGCTAAATGATCACTGAGTTATATATACTACATGTTTACGCGAACGAAGGCGCAAAAAATGCAAGTATGAAATTGATTATATAATATAAGCACTTGTACTGTTTCACAAATGTAATTTAAATTTTATTTATTACACAATCACTTTTAAACTGACAGCCAACCGGTTTCGCCAATAGGCGAAATTTCGCCTATTATATATATATATAAATTACATTTGTGAAACAGTACAAGTGCTTATATTATATAATCAATATGATGCAGTTTCACCAAGTGCCGACGATGGAAAGTATAAATTATAGCAAGTATGAAATATGTATAAGATTAGCTCGTGTTGGTCTAGATTCCCTTTGAAGAAAATACATCTGCCATGTTGCCAGGCAGTTCCTAATAGGCGAACGATTGGCAATACGTGTCACTACCATCGTGATTACTAGTCGTGATGTAGTACCACCGCAAGGTATGGCGGTGGTGCCATATACTCGGGTGAGACGTTGCAGAACTCTACCACCTAGCAGTCATGATGGTAGCGACACGTGCAGCCAATTGGTCGCCTTTTACGACCTGCCTGGTGGAACGGCAGGTAGTCTATTCTTCAAAATGGGCCAGATCCGGTGGGAGGGATGCGCTGTGCCGCGCTCCCGGCTGCATGAGTACTACCATCTTGCATATTTCTCCCGTGAAACAACTTTGCTGTGTTTCGGAGAGAAAGAAGGGTTTAACATCTAATGTCTTAGGATAGGCAACACATAAGCGAGTTACATGGGCCAGTTCCAGGTAAAGTTGTTTATGTTCATTGGCGACGTCGACCACTTACCATCAGGTGGCACGTCTGCCAGTTTGCCTATCCAAATAACATAAAAAAAAACCAAACAGGGGTAATTTATTTTTATACTAGCGGTTCGCTGCGACTTCGCGTAAATTCGTAGCCTATGTTATTCTTGTCGCAATAGCGTCAATGTTTGGTGCTATGCTACGAATCGTGCTACGAATGGACCTTCGCTAAATCGTCGTCGTAGTCGTCGGCGCTTAGTAAAACTCTATTTATAATTATATTATAATGCACCTGTATTATTATTATTAGCACATTATATATATATATATATATATATATATATATATATATATATATATATATATATCATGTAAAAAATGAACCTGCATTATTTCACAAAACACATTTTATATCTTTATTTTTTATGATACCGCTAACCGCTTACGGTTTCACTTAAAGGTGAAACCCGTTGGCGGTATAAACTAAATATTATTTTGTGAAAAAATAGAAGTACATGCAACATGAACAAACACTTATTGATTTCTTATACTTACTACAACACTTCTTTGAAATAATGAATTTCATAAGAATACGAATTTTCCCCAAAGTTACCTGTAACAAGCAATAATTTCGTCATTATTATTATTATATAAAAAAAGTATTTTTTCAGTTTTCTGAGAAACACAAAGTTGCCCGGGATTGGAAATGCCCAGTTGGCGAGAGGCTTGCCGCCTATCACATTGTGGGACCAATTATCTTCGGCTAATCGTGGGTGCACTTGTTGTACCTCTGCCTACCCCTTCGGGGATATGGGCGTGAAGATACTTTTTTATATACATATATTCACATTCTCATGCTGACTTTATATTGAAAAGGTCATTATAAATTACATTGCAAACAAGTAGACAGTAATTTTTTGGGTCCTAGATAAAATAAGAACATTATAATTTCGCTATGTCCGTCCGTCCTCAGTCTAGTTCAGAGATCCTTAGTGCTAAACAGCTGTAATTTAGTATGAATATACTTACATAATGGGCACGGCGACAGAGTGGAATCATAGAATCTTGAAAAAATTATTTTTAGATAGCTCTACATGTATAGTCGGATATCGTTGGATAGATTTTAAAAAAATATAGTAGGTTTGTGAAAACAATTTTTCGATTAAGGGACTCTTTTGTGGAATATTAAGCTTTAATATGCTATTTTTGTTAAATTCAAGTGTTCCCCACTTTGCCAGCTGATCGGTTGGTTTTGGGGGTGGTAAAAAAATTCACTATAGTAGTAAATATAAAGAAGTTAAAAGGAAAACCATAACGGCTTAGAAGGCTTTACAAGTTTTATAAAATTTGGAGAAGTGTTTATAGGCGGTAAACTTGTGGCGTTGATATCCGTCATTGACATTAACCCGTGACGTGATTACCTGGCCAATAAAAAATTCGCGGTAGTGCTCCGTGTCTGGAAGCACCCTTTTTTTTATACCTAGGTTTCAAAAAATCGGTTTATACATATGTTTTCGTTTATATTTTATATACATACTATATATCAACGTAATCTGTATAAAATTTCCTATTCGTTCCTAGTATTACAATAATAAATAAAAGCTTACCTAATATTCAAATCCTGTGATAATTATTAACTTTGTAAAAAATTTCACCACTATCTCACTTTGCTTAAAGTTTTACACTAAATTGCGTTAAGTTACGTTATCACTCAAACAATACTATAACTTTATAGTATACATAATGAACAAACTATCACACAAAATACAGCGTTACAAATACAGTAACTATCTCACAAAATCACTTAATGGCCGCTCCGCGCCCACGCCATTTCTACTATGACTATGCCGATCGTGTTTTGTTAATTTATTGTGGCCAATTTCTTGTTCGGTCATTGGTTATTTTGTACTCAGTCTCAAGACGACAGCCAATAGAAAATAAATACAATACAAAAATCGCGTCACATGGATGCAGAAGCGTAAAATCAACGGCCAATTGGAGCGAGTTAATTTTGTACAGACGGGTGTACAGAAATCACTTCTCGCGCGTAAAGTTTTTGTACATACGTCTGTACGAAAATCGCGATACGGGTTAAAGAGGTTAAATGTTCATAGTATCAAACATTAAAATGCCTAAATTGGATAGTTTCCATCATCGGCACTTGGTGAAACTGCATTTTAAATTATGTATTACAAATAAACTCACTTATATACGTGAACTGGAAGTACAAGTGAGTTTTTTTGTAATCCATAAATTAAAAGCCTATTCTTAGTCTGCATCATTGTGATGACCAACTTCAAAACCCTACATGGTGACTACTAACTAGGTGAAGAGTTCTGTAACGACTTGGCCGAGATTGGCACCACTTACTTAACTGAGTGCTAAGTGTGAGTTTTTCTTTTCGCATTCGATCGTGAGCGCGTTTGGAGTTTACTAGGAATTTGTATGTGATTTGTACAGCGCCACCTCGTGGTAAACGTGAGAAACCATTTTACCACTAGGTAGCGCTGAACAAATCACATACAAATTCTTAGTAAACTCCAAACGCGCTCACGATCGAATCCGAAAAGAAAAACTTACACTTAGCACTCAGTTCTTTTACAACAGCGTCAGTTATTGTCACTGTCGTGTTCCGGTTTTGAGGGTAAGGTAGCCAGTACATTTATGCATGGAGCATTTTAACCCGCCACACAAATAGCAACACATTAATAACATTTTGATGATGTTTTACTTATTCCATCATGAGAACTTTATATTTATCCATTATTATATAAAAATTTTAATCTAGATATTTAAAAAAAGTCAAGTAGGTGTCCAAGGAAAGTCCATTCCTATTTTAATATAATATAATATAATATAATATAATATAATATTCACGGGACAAATTACACTTACTGATCTAACCCCAAAGTAAGCAAATTATTTGCTTGTGTAATGGGTGTTAGTCAACGATACTAATACATAGAAATACATATATAAATACTGGAATATATTCAGTAAACACCCAAACCCAAATACAAACATTTATGCTCATCACGCAAATGCTTGTCTCCGTCGGGGATCGAACCCGAGCCCCGTCGATTGCGTAGTCAGGGCCGCTAACCACTCGGCCATCGGGGCGGTCTAATGCAAATAAACTATTTTCTTTTATTGCAAATAAACTATTTTCTTTTTAGAGTTCCGTAACTAAAATGTAAAAACGGGATCCTATTACTAAGCCTCCGCTGTCTGTCTGTCCATCTGTCTGTCTGTCACCAGGCTGTATCTCATAAACCGTGAGAGCTAGAAACCTAAAGTTTTCACAAACTATGTATTTCCATTTCCGCTATAACAACAAATACTGTAGCGGTTCAAACAATCACAAACGCTATAAGAAAAATAATAAAAAACGGACAAAAATCAATAGCAAGTGGGAAAAAATGAAATTCAAAATAAAATCCTTAATCGCGATATAACAGTTATTTATCGTGTAACACTATATACAAATTTCAACGCTTCTCAAATGGAATTCGGTCCCCAGGCAGTACACCTTGCCTGGCTGGAAAGATCTTCCTTTTCCCCTTACTTGTCCTTGTGTGACGTCATCGACCTCCACAGTAACGACGTCACCTGACAACAAGCTTGCTCGCTGGTTCCATCACTTTGACCCTTCCGCGGTACGGACCAGCAGCACCACAGTAAATATAAAAAAATAAAAATATTAAGGGGCATTCCGGCAAGGGGCATCAGGGCATACAATCATCGTGTATTTTAGTATTTTTTGCTCACTATTAATAACGGTAACAGGTAGACGCTTAAAATTTTCACAGAATATTTAGTTGTATATTACCTTTCAAAATAAATAATTAAATAAAAATAAAGCAAATAAAAAGGGGGCTCCCATACAACAAAAGCAATTTTTAACCATTGTTTTACTCGATCTTAACTTAAACAGGTAATAATCTTAATAAACTTGAATAGGGATTGTACCGAACCCTTCGTACGCAAGTGCGACTCGCACTTAGCCGGTTTTTATTTCTTTCTTCTTTCAAAAGTAAAAAAGAATTAACGTTTTGGATGTTTATTTTTTGCGAATAATAAAGTAACTTGCGAATAATTAAGTCTATTTCTTCAGCAAGATATGGATTAGACATTTGAAAACAAAGTACCTACGTTTTTTGCAAACGAGTGTACGGGTATTATAAGCCTAATCCGATATTATATTACATGTCATATTGATAATGGATTCAGAGTCATGCTAGATTACAAATTTAATAGCAGATGCCGCATAATGTAATCCCGTGGCTATATTATTTGATGGATTAGCCATACTATACATATAGGTGTAAATACCTACATATAGTTTAAATAGGTACAAACAGCCAATTTGAAATTAATTTTGAATGTATTTTTCGGTTAGTACTTTTGGTATTTCGATTTATTAAATAGACACAGTTTGACCATGGAATTTTTTTACGTACATATATATTATTAGATAGCAAACAAAGAGATGGCTCTTCTGAAGGAAACGGACCACCGTTTCCACCAAGAGAGCCATCCGCTTGTTTGCTATTTTATGATATAAAATACTCCTGTAGTAAAAGCATCATTGCTCGTAAACTTACGCATGTGATATTACATCACTGCTTAATGGAAACCGGATGGCAACGCACAAATAACGTCTTTGGTTTCTACAGATGACGATTTAATCTTTTCATTATGAGAGTCATCTGTTTTTCCATTTGCTACTACGTAAAGAGCTATAGGTATTACGTACAAGATTAAAGATTTCTCTCAGACCTCATGTGAATAATTTAAGCGCATAAAACTGCAACAACTGACTTTCAAATTTCAATTTCCTGTATCTCTCGAATTCTTAATCAGATATATATCAAACTAGCTGCAGCGTGCAGCCCGCTGCATTATAAAAGTTATTGGCTAATCCCGCGGGACCACTTAATTTTTCCGGGATAAAAAGTAGCCTATGTGCTATTCCTGGTCACCATCTACCTGTGTGCCAAATTTCATTCAAATCCATTCAGTAGTTTTTGCGTGATTGAGTAACAAACATCCATCCATACATCCAAACTTTCGCATTTATAATATTAATATATATAATATCAAATAATAATATCAAATTAATATAAATCGAAACAAAAAAGACTTCTACTTTCTAAACAAAAAAGATTTCTTTAAATCGGCAAAGAAATTCCGCGATTCCGATGTAAGATACCGAATTCTGCGGTATCTTACATGAAAAGTACAACCGAATTAAAATCATCCTTCTTTTAGAGAAATCAGTTGAAAAACAGAACATCCGCTCTCTTGGTATACCTGATGGAAGTTTATAACATGCGATAAAATGTTAAACATTCGTGACAACTACTATGTGATACAGCTCTGTGATACTAGTGTTAAGGGTACAAAGTAACTCTGGCCTTAACTTCAAAGTCCCACTCCTAACCATAAACGCCCGATTAGAACCGAATAGCGGAATTGGAAATTCACAAACAATTATATGGCTTGAAATAGTTTCCAAGGCTAATCCAGCTCGGTTCAAGGAAAGATCTTACTCATTCTTAAAAGGCCATTAATGCAACCGCAAGGCCACAGATATTGAGGATGTCCATGAGCGGTGTTGATCGCTTACCATCAGGTGAACTTCTTAGCTCCTGGCTTACTATCAGCTAATGCCAAGCACTGGCATTACGACACCAGAGATAAGAGTAACTCAATGTTGTTTTCGAGTGATGAAATAGCGAATTTTAGAACAGATGTAATCTTGACCACTCGTTACATCTCATTCGACACTGGTTCGTATCATATATTAAACAAGTTACCCGACCTGAATTCACGCGGCTATCAATACGATTTTCCCATTGTTTTGCGAACAAAAAGAAATAATTAACCAAGGTGCAGTAGCTTTGAAGTGATGTGTGACCAAACATTTATGGCAATTGTTTTATTATTCATATAGAGTAGCGATCGCCCGCTGGTCGAAATTTGACCATAATTCTATGATTTCGTTTACCATAGATTAAATAATAAAATCCCTTCTAAGTTTTTTATATCACAAGATAGTAAATAAGCAGCTTGCTCTCCTGATCGAAAGAGAAACCATCGCATATAGACACCAAAGATGTTATCGGTGCGTTGCTATCCGTGCGGTGGGATACCAATGCTACATGCATAAGTCTACCGGCTACCTTGCCCTTCAATGCGGAACACCACAATACAATACCACCTAGTTTAACAACAAACTTTAACCATTAACAAAATAATATGTATGTGCGTACGATATCACAAATGCACAATGGTTTGTGTAATGTTTATTTTTATTAGTTTAATTTAGTGTAAACACATTTAATTAAATAGGTGAAATTAATTAAATTTGCTATTATCCGCGAACTGTTCTATGTATCGTCCGTGATGGTACCGAAAAGAAAGACGTCGGATTAATAAATGGATAAAACTCACCGATGGCTCGGATAATTGTACCGCTGGAGTCTTCTTTTAATCCGAACCATCGGTGAGTCTTATCCATTTATTAAACCGACGTCTTTCTTTTCAGTACCATCACGGAGTATACATAGAACAGTTTGCGGATAATAGCAAAGGAGAGTGATGAGATCGGCCTAAATGGACTACAAGAATATAGCGTCAGCCGAAATTATTAAATTAATTTTATTGACAATAAGTCAATATTAGAATGTAACGGACACTTTTTAATAGCAAATTAATTTTAAAAGGATTTTAGTCGGAAAGTCATGAAACTAATCAAAATTCTATGCTTTTTCTTATTTCTAATTCAAGCAAAGATTTTTCTATTCTGCCATAAAGTTAACACTTTCTTTTATTTCTGACCAACCAAACAAATTATAAAAATGTTGGATAGATAAGGCGCAAAATTTTAAACAAACTATTGTATAAAATGCAACAAAAATGAAAATATTTATTATTATAATCGAAATCTACAACATCGAAGGCCGTATAAATAAGTACTCTTTGCATCATCCGAAAGAAACAAAAAAAAACAAGTGTCATCTATTTACGCTGTGAGCGAGTAATTAACATTTAATGTAAACAAAAGTTTTATCGTTTTTTAACATTTAAGTGGTTAAAATCAAATAATCTTCATGATGAGTAATACAAAAATGAATTATATTTGTGTTGACGATATATTGCGATGTGAGTGGCTTAAAATGGAATGTAACAATTGTAAAACCAAGTATTGTTAATCTTTGAAGGAGTTTCGTGAATTTTTAGTATTATAAAAAGTGTCCGTGATACAATTTACGTTTCAGAAGAAATTAATAATGTATCAATACGGTAAGCAGCCATCATTATGTGTTGCGTTTTAGGCCAAATTTGTATGGGGCCTCATCAATCTCCTTTAATTAATTTCACCTTTTTAATAACGGATTTCCGCAAAGTAACGCCTGAATGAATAAAATACATTTAATTAAAATTAATAAAACTACACATTACACATATATGCATATTACAAATATATTAGCTATCTGTACACTTTCTCCTATAAACTTTAAATGTGCAAAATTTATTTAATACTTCTCTGTGCGCGCCATTTTAATAAAAATGGGCACAAAGTTTTCGCTTCACATAATAACATATAAATTATAAAAATGTAACTTCTAAAATAAAACAAAAATACCTTGCATTTTAAATTACACCGTGAAAATTCATCTCGCATTGTTTTTAAAACTCAAACAAATTGTGTCCTTGCAAAATGTCGGAATTTGAGACTCATTGAAGTGGAGGATTTAATCCTAGCATTGCTTCGGGCCTTGGGGCGTATAATTGTATTCATGATTCCCCATGTGCGCCAACCCTTACGGTTGCCTTGACTCAATGGTTTTAATGACCGCCCTTACAGCCCTGCTTGGCGGAAATGGCGCAGCGACTAATATGATCGTACTACGAAATTAATTTGGGATTTAATCTCAATTGTTACCTTTTATGATTATCTGTACGTGTATGTTTGAGATAATTGCAGGGATAACTCAGATTTTTCTACATAAGGGTGTGTCAATTTAAAATGTTTTTTTCTGTGTTACATAATTCGTAATATTCATTAAATGGGGGCCTATTTTAATGAATATATAAATCATGGATTTGGCACATGGTTGGGCACACCATGGTTGGGATTATACAGTGTGTAAAGAAAACCCTATCCGATCCAAAAGAGATAGGTCAATGACATCAAAAAAAAACAATAAATAATAAATAAATAAATAAATATTCAAGGGACAAATTACACTAACTGATCTAACCCCAAAGTAAGCAAATTATTTGCTTGTGTTATGGGTGTTAGTCAACGATACTAATACATAGAAATACATATATAAATACAAGAATATATTTAATATACATACACCCAAACCCGGAAATACAAACATTTATGTTCATCACACAAATGCTTGTCCCCGTCGGGGATCGAACCCGAGCCCCGTCGATCGCGTAGTCAGGATCGCTAACCACTCGACCAACGGGAATTTTTTTTATTAAAATAAGAAAAATATCGTAGTTTAAAGTGCTTCATTTTAGTACTAAAATTGAGTAGCTTCCCCTTAATCAAGCAAATATTTTAAAAATGTATATATCAATATCTAAAAATTAATGACACGAATATGTTTGTATTAAGCTACCAAATAATGCCTTTGACGATCGGACAGGGTTTTTATACTATATAATATGACGTAGGGTCTACGTATCATACATACTTCATTAATCGCTCTAACGTAAATAAGTGGATGATTTTATGCTTCAAGACGTAAAACGCACATAAAACAGTGAAAATCAAAATATTTTTAAGCCTTCTAATAACATCGTTTTAATTATTATTCATGTTTCAGTCAGCCCCAAAGGAAATTTAGAAAATATCAAAAAAAATAGAGATTTTGTAAAATAAGAAAAAATCGATTTTGGTAACCTTAACAATTAATGATTTATAATAGAATTTTTAATGACATAATTATCCAAATACAAAGTCTAATAATATTTTCTGAACAGTTACCGCTTGCCCCATACAAAATTCTCACAAAAATTGAGATTTGTCAGTCACCATACACTATGTGTTTGTGTTGGAGATGCGAAAAACCGGCTTCTTGAAAACACAACAGCGATATAGATCTTTTGATTATTAACTTAGATATTGTGTTTTTAAAAATTAAAAAATAGTTTACTTAGATCTTTTTCTCAAACCACAGTGACTTGGAGGGTGGAGGGGGTACAAAAAATGATGGTCGAGAATTAGCGTGCCTCCAAAAAAGAAGTGACAAAATAGCATGCATATAACTCAACAATAAAGTTATATAATCACAAGACATCAGTCATTGAAAAACTCAAGGTAAACCACAAAATGTGGTAAATTTTATATAGCAAACATATTTACACTTCAAAGTTAATTAAACGATCTAATGTAGGCCACATTGTTAACTAATTAACTCGTAGTCGCGTTTGATGATGTTGTCTCATTACCCACCTCTCTGTTTCCTTTTGAGTTTGTTAATATATCTGAATATTAATATACTTGTTGGGTTTATAAAGGAACTCGTTGTTATAAACTTGCAAATATCAAAATGTTTCAACAATGGTTTCAACACTATTAAATATTACATACAAGAATAGTCGACTCTTAGGTTTGGAGAAAATAGATTCAGTATTATTCTAGGAAGTGAATAAAGTACTATATTAGGATATCAGTTCGCCGTGTTAGTCCCGGCCTCCTTTGAAGAATAGGCCAACTGCCGTTCTGCCATGCAGGTCGTAACAGGCGACCGATTGGCTATCGAGTCACTACCATCGTGGCTACTAGGTGGTAGAGTTCTGCATTGTCTCGCCCGGGTCTGGTACCACCGCCTTACCTATTCCTGCCGCAATAGCGTCAGTGCTTGTTACTGTCGTGTTCCGGTTTGGAGGGTAAGGTAGCCGGTAAACTTATGCATTTGGCATTAGACTTTGCCACAAGATAGCAACGCACCATTAACATCTTTGGTGTCTATAGGCGATGGTTGACTCTTTCCATCAGGAGACCCATCTGCTTGTTTGCTATCTTATGATATAAAAAAAAAAGTTGTAGTGCAGTAAATTGTATTATATTACTACTTATAAATTGTAATTTTGAAAAAAGGAAAATAATAGCAAGTATCTTAATAAAATAAGGATTTTTGTGACAAATTAAGTTTAATCAAATTTTAAATAGGACCTGTGCTGCTTGGCTGCTAACGGCACTTTATACCTATCAGGGGAGACCACATGATTCGGAACCATTTTGCTACAACTGCGTGCACATGTAATACGCGACACCTCAACAATTTTATGGTACTCGTACCATTACGGCGCTGTAGTCAGCGGAGACATTACTCAGTACGAAATGAAACACGTCTGCGGTCAGTGTCATGAGACATTAGAGCAGTCCCGCTCTGGCGCATACACCCCTCCCCCATGTGGTGGAGGGAGGGGTGTATGTTGTGTGGCCCCCCTTGTGGCCGACTGCTTTGTTTTACGCATTTTTGAATTGCATGTTTTATGTTGCAGCGGACTCGCTACAGCGTCGCGCCGGAGCCACACTGCATCGTCTGACCTCTTTCTTAAGCCCCGTTTTCACTTTGATTAGTTCGAGTGCGAGTGTTTAATGCAGGTGCTTAGTATGAAGCAAAAGTACGTGAAAACAGCTGTTGATAATGCGAGTGATAAGTATTCAGCGTAGTAAAAGTGAATAGGCGCTTATTACTAATCACTCGCACTGCACAATGGCTGTCTTCACGTATTTTTTGCTTAGTACTTACGACCTGCATTAAACACTCACACTCGCACTTGCACTAATCAAAGTGAAAACGGGGCTTTAGTTAACGCGCTACAAATTACGTCATATTAGTATATGGCTCCAAATAGCCAAAATTTATCAAATTGTGTCATTAATATGAAGTAGGTTTGTTAGGTTGCTTTAAGGTTTTTTATATTATTATAATAATAAGATAACAAATAAGATAGTATAATATGTAATGTGCACGGCCGCGCCGCCCCTATGTGCGAAGTGTGCGGCTCACACAGGCGCCTAAACAATAGGGGCGCCGACATCGAAATATTTTTTACTAAAAACTTACACACCAACATATTTCGTCTCATAGGTTCATAAGTTTCGCATACAGGCGCTGTAGGGGGTTGGCGTGGCCCTGGTAGTGTTTTATAATAAGGTAGGATATGTAGATAAAAAACGAGATAGTATGTGTAGATATAAAATAAGATAGCAATCAAGCAGATGGCTATCCTGATCGAAAAAGAAACCATCGCTAATAGACACAAAAGATGTTAATGGTGCGTTACTATCCGTGTGGCGGAATGGCAATGCCACATGTAAGTCTACCGGCTACGCCATCCTCCAAACGAGAATACAACATTGACAAGTATTGACGCTATTGCGACAGGAATAGGTCCTTACCCATACCACCAAATAACCAGACCGGATGTGCAGGACTCTGCCATCTACCATAATAGTCACGAAGGCAGTGACACGTATAGCTAATCAGTCGCCTTTTACGACCTACCTGGTAGAACGCCAGATGGTTTATTCTTCAAAGGAGCTCAGACCAACACGGAGGAAACAGTTCCATTGACTAGGATATTACTTAAAATTGTAAATGACAAATATGTAGTGACACTAAACAGATACTATAGTCTCGTCCGGGTTTGGAACATGGTCAAGACATTTTATTCCTGTCAAGATAGCATCAATGCTTGTCTTTGTTCCGGATTGGAGGGTAAGATAGCGAGTTAACTTCAGCATGCAATACATATCAACCCATCATACGGACAGCAACGCATTAATATTTTAGGCGTATATAGGAGATGGTTATTTCTTTCCATCAGCAGAGCCATCTACCTCTCTATCTTGTGATGTAAAACAAATAATTGCCAACCATCAAAACTTGTACTTAGTAACAAAATTCGCTGCCTCAGTAAACAATCCTAGAGTTTGATGATTATTTGTGTCCCACACTTAAAATAGATCACGTCTTGCAAATGATGTAGGCTAGTAATTTCCTACATATCCTAGACATCTAGATTTATTGCCTTAGACGGCGAGACCCATCAGGACGGAGCGTCACAGGCTGGCAGAGACATGGCTACTGAAATTATTCATCGCAGACCGAAAGCGAATCGTTCGTCCCGTCCGTACTAGATACGAATTGGAGTGATTTATGAGAGAATTCAATGAAGATTTCCAGAACTGAATATTCTATTCAATTGTTATATAATTTAAAAAGAATTGGAATAGCATAAAAGTTTTCGGTTTAATATAATATTGTATGAAATCCATGAATACTTTTACAATGCTATTACATAGTTAGAGAGGACTTGTGAATTTTATGAATATAAAAGAATTTGAATTACTATCTGTAGAAATCAGAATTTTTATTCAAGTAATCTAAGCCATTTGAGCCATGTTGTTATTGAAAAGAGAGCCATGTAACTATGTTAACGTGCCAATATTTAATGATTTTTAGTTCTTTTCCGAACCTTATAAATTTTTTATTGGAGACTATCTGACCCAGCAAAAGTTGTTCTGACAACTTTGTGTCTACTTTTCCGTTTTTTTGTCTACATTTTTTCACCTTTTAAACCTAACCTGAACCTCCATGAATATTTTAAAACCAAAATTAGCCAAATCGGTAAAGCCATTCTCGAGTTTTAGCGAGACTAACGAACAGCAATTGATTTTTATATGTGTAGATAAGCTCGCCCACTGTACTTGTTTAAATAATAAAATATGAGGTTATCAATTCGGCTGAATGTTTTTTATGTTTGTTTCCTCAGAACTCGATCATTTATGAACCGATTTTGAAAACATTTTTTTGGATGCAAGGATAAACTTCCCGTGCGGTCCCATTTTAATTTGGTGAAATCCGATGCAGAGTTCCAGAGACGCAGGAAATAGGAAGTCGATTTGCTTATGACATTTTTTGAATTTTGTTCTTTTCTTTCTTTCTTTTTCTTCAAGAACCTGCAACACGTATTTCTTAATTGGTAATAAGAAGTACGTGTATCTTACGTGTAACGTGTAATAATTTTCAGATCTCTGAACCATAAAATTAAGTTTGTACAAAAAAAAACCATATAAACTTCCATCCCCTTCTTTAAAGGGAGGAGAGGTGGTTAAAAATCCTAGAATATGTAAAATACATGTCGGCACTTGGTGAAACTGCATTTTGATTTTAATTATAAAACACTTGTACTGGTTTCACTACATATACATTCTTAAAATTATTTAAAGTCTACCGGTTTCGCGTATTAACGCATCTTCAGGACTTATAGCTAAACAAGAATGACAATTGACAGTTACATACATTGACAAATAATATTGCTTGTAGTGGGTACATTTATATAAAGAATAACAGACCTAAGATGTTACCCAATACGTGAAAATATTTTTCCCCAAAATGGGGAAATATTGATATTATTCAAAAAATTCAAACTGACAACTCTTTTTGACAATTTTTCTTTTGCATCTTTATTTCTTTATTATTTAAATATAATTCCTGTGTTTTATATCATTTTTCATATAAGATAAAAAATATGCAGTTGGGTCTCCTGATAGAAAGAGTCGACTATCGCCCATAGACACCAAAGATGTTAATGGTGAGTTGCTATCTTGTGGTGAGGTCTAATGCCATATGCATAAGTTTACGGGCTACCTTACCTTCCAAACCGGAACTTGACAGTTACAAGTATGACGCTACTGCGATAGGAGTAGATAAGGCGGTGATTATCAGACCCGAGCGAGACAATGCAGAACTCTACCACCTAGAAAACATAAATTTGGTACATTTCGCAGTGGACTTGAAAAACTAACGGGGGTAGATAGAGATGTTAGTTTGAGTAACCTTAATATACATCCAAAGATCTATGTACCTATAAACGTTCAATAAATTTTCAATATCTATAATATCATTACTTGTATACGAAATTATTGAAATCAGCATAAATGAAAAATCAATTGTAATCTCGAATTTATTAGTGTAACTACAGCGGTTACATTTTGTTTATGCACTCCAAACGCATTTACTTGATTGATATATTATATTGATATATTAACGGTCAATTCGTTCTGTTTGCTATTTTATCTGGGGTTATTAATTTTAAAGCGACAAAACCATACAGTACAACGCGTAAAAATCCTTTTTAGTTTTTTTTTATTTTGATAGATAAATTAAATAAAAAAATTAATATATCCGACATTTTTGTCGAATTGTATGGTAACCTTATTACATACTAGCTGTACTCGCAACTTCGTCCGCGTGGCAAAATTTCTAAAATAAAACCCGCATAGTTTCTGTTCCCGTAGGATTTCCGGGATAAAAACCATGCTATGTTCTTTCTCGGGTTTCGAACTATCTTTGTACCAAATTTCATCGAAATCGGTTCAGTGGCTTAGGCGTGAAGAAGAGATGGACATACAGATAGACAAAGTTACTTTCGCATTTATAATATTAAGTATGGATGTTTTAAAACAAACATTGAAACACTAATATTATTTCAAAATCCACAAAATAACAAAAAGGAAAATGATAGTCATTTAGTAAAATTTTTAACGAAAAGTTGAATTAAAAAAAATGTATAACTCACGTAATTGAAGATATTAACTTTTATCACTTTACCAAAATGTAAGGATAAACTGAACACTCAAAAAAATTAATTATTTAAAAACCAGCCAGATTTTTTAATATTTTACATAGCTTATTACGAAACCTAGATGTCTAATAATATTTCAGTCTACGTCTGTTTATAGAAAATCGATTTTCGAAAGTGTGTGAATTGAGTGAACATATCAAATTATTTGTAAAATTTTAAATACTTAACTGGGATATCTGGAATAAAAATTGTAACTTAACATAACTTTTACAAAAAATGTAATACAAAGCTTTATATTATACTTATTACATTCAGAGATTTGAGCAGTCCTCTGTAAGGATTGAGTGAGCTCACACACAGTGATATATCTTTTCTCTTTTTTTACAAATTGGGAGATTAATTTTACAATTGTTTGAGAGCTTTTACTAAAAATAGCTGACATATTTATAATTTAATTTAGAAGGTCACTCAATCCACACGCACGCCAGTAAAACAACGTTTTCGATCCTTGCGAATCTGCTTTATAATTTGTAATGGTTCTCTGGGTGAGATAATCATCGAACACTGAAGCTGTCAATTGTGCGTTACTTGTAGGCCACATGTATAAATTAGCTGGCTACATTAACCTTTTGTTTATAAAGCTCGGCGTTTCGGACAAGTTACATTGACCGTGGTCACGAGCGGACTCTTTCCGACATAATTCTAGGTGACATATTAGCTTAACAATATCTGGCAGGTATCGGTTTGCAATATGAACTTTTAAACTAACGCGTTCTCCTATCATTTTTTAAAATATATAAATGGGTCAAAAACGCGTACATATATAGAACTTATTTATGAATCTCGACGTTCCGGCCAAGTTACATTGACCGTGGTCACAAGGGGACTCAATCGGAGCGTTCGTGACCACGGTCAATGTAACTTGGCAACTGATTGGCTATTCGAGTCACTACCATCGTGGCTCGTACTATCGGCTTGGTGGTAGAGTTTTGTATTGTCTCGCCCGGATCTGGTACCACCGTCTCCTTCCTTCCTCAATAGCGTCAGTACTTGTCACTGTCGTGTTACGGTTTGGAGGGTAAGGTGGCTGGTAAATTTATGCTTGTGGCGTTAGACTTCGCCACAAGGATAACCATGCACCATAAACATATTTTGTCTCTTGTTGTCCCTTTCCATCAGGAGAGCCATGTGTCTATTTGCTATCTTATGATATAAAAAAAACATAGTTACAGTTACAGACATAGTCAGTGACTGGCCTAAAATTATCGCGAAGTAATGTATGGTTACCGCTATTTAACCGGTTAAAATTCGGAAAGTGGTATCTTACAATTTTAGCTTCTGTTCATATAAAAACCGGTTAGTTTAAAAGTCGATACAAGCTCTTCAATGCGAGAAAAACAAAGAAAGCCCCTGATCAGGACCAGGACCATTCCGATGAAATGCAAAGAAGTTGGAACGCGCGCGATTTTAGGAGAAATAAATTCAAAGTTTAACCGATAATTCTACTCACGTGCGAGCTGAAATGTATACATACAAACATATACATATCTTCAACTCAAATTCCTTACGGGTAGTAAAATTGGTAGTTGAAATGTTATGTATTAAGTGTTCACTTGATTAACGGTTTATTGAATACCGGTAATAAGACTTACATTAACAGCTCTTTCAACATGGGTTTCTTGCTCTGGTTTTTACAACATATAAGTTTTCATGAACGAAATATACATATTTCGTATAGTAAGTCTGCATTTCATACGCAAATTATAATCAAATTTATTATAGCGTGATCAAAAATGTTGTTTCAACAACGTTTTAATAAATTACCCGAATTTTCATTAATTATGGTATGCAAATTGAAATTATGTCATAATGTTTGATATTATGATAGAATTGTTATATTGTCACGCAATATAAATAAATTGAATATATTTTAAAACAAAAGCGTTTATATTTACATGCTGTTGATTAATTAGCCTTTAATTATCACTACATAGTATAAAACAAAGTCGCTTTCTCTGTCTGCCCCTATGTCCCTATGTATGCTTAAATCTTTAAAATTACAAAACGGATTTTGATGCGGTTTTTTTAATAGATAGATTGATTCTTGAGGAAGGTTTGAGTATATAAATCTTTCCGATATTCCCAAGGAAACAGACGCCACGCGGGTGAAACCGCGGGCAGGTCGCTAGTTATTAAAATAATAAATATGTCTAAATAATTATATTGTATAAATTAATTTTTATTAAAACCATTTAGATCTATATTTCTAGGCTACTAATTATAAATGCGAACGTCTGTCTATCTGTCTGTCAGTTATGCTTTCACAGCTAAACCACGAAACAGATTTTGATTAAATTTGGCAAGGCGATAGCAATGGTAAAAACACAGATTATTTTTTTTAAATCAACCTCTAAAAGGCCTAAATACAAGGTGAATGAAATGTTAATTAAAAGTTAAAATTAGTTAAATATTATTATAAAATACGAAAGTCTGCCAGTATGTCTGTTACGCTTCCGCGGCTTAATCGCTGAACCCATATCAATGAATTTTGTCATTTTCAAGTTGGGTCAAACAAAGACAAACTTATATTTTCATAGACATGTTTATCTATTTGCGGGCGGAGCTACGCGGGTCAGCTAGTAAAACATGTTTGATCGTGTAAGTAAGCTAACGCTCATTATCATCAAAATCAAAATAGCATTTATTCGACGTAGGTACACTCGGTTACACTTATCGACGTCAAAACATAACATATAAAAGCCTATACACATTAAAAAAAACATATAAGAACACAAAATTTTGCAGCTAGAGAGAATACAGTTTTTGCAAGTAAGGATATTCAACAAATCTTTAATGAAATTAAAATAAAACAGTATATACTTATGTCAAAATAAAAATAATAATAACAATAATAAAGAAATGTCGGGTCAAAACAATGGCATAAAATAATTTGTAAAAAATAATACATATAACGACAAAATGTTCATAATAACAATAATCATGTTTATTATAATTACTTATTGTTACGCCGTAGTCGATGCGATAGAGTGAGCGCTAATCTACACGCATGCTCTAATAGTTTTATTAATAAAACCAAAATTCTACAATAAAATACAAGCCAACCTTACGACAGTCGCATATAATGTGCAACTTCTGACAGCTAAAAGAGTACCACACACACGCATTTCATTTCTATCTGCACTTTATGTCTTAAACTATTTTTATTTATAGTCAACCTCTTGTTATATCACTAAACTATAAAATATAGTTTATCCACTATGTATTATTATTCATCTATAGTTATGATGTTTCGGTAACCAGAATGCTAAGTGTGAGTTTTTCTTTTCGCATTCGATCGTGAGCGCGTTTGGAGTTTACTAGGAATTTGTATGTGATTTGTACAGCGCCACCTAGTGGTAAACGTGAGAAACCAATTTACCACTAGGCGGCGCTGTACAAATCACATACAAATTCCTAGTAAACTCCAAACGCGCTCACGATCGAATGCGAAAAGAAAAACTCACACTTAGCACTCAGTTCGTGAAGGCATTGGTAACTATTTTTTAGTTTTTTTAGAATACATTTTTAAGACCTTTGTATATAGTAAGACCATTGAATGATTATTATTTTTATATCTTCACGCCCGTAGGTGGAGGTGGACGTACAACAAATGTACCCTCGATTAGTCAAAGATATCTAGTCCCACAATGTTTTAGGTGGCCAGTCTACCGCGAACCGGCCACTTTTTCCAATCCCGTGCAACGTTGTTTTTGTCAGAAAATTGAAATAACACATTTTTGTATTGCCCTTTTTGAAACCAGGACCTCATGTGATCAAATCCGACACCAATAGGCCACAGAGGCGATAACTGAAAACTAAGTGAAAGTTACAATCTGAAGGTCAGCTCTACCACCGCGCGCGCTCATTAATTGTTAATTTAAATAGTGGGCGCAATCCCGGCTCCTATTATACTTTTCCATCGCATTTCATGAAATCACTCACATAGATTTCAGGAAAGTGAGAGGAAAGATTTACACATCAATAACGACATATTAGATATTCGTTGAGTTGTAAAGATTAGAAGTATTTATTAAGTATCCTGAATAGGATAAAACGTTCAAGAAATGGACATTTTACCGGAGGCAAATTTATAAAAGTTAAGTCGTTTCTGAATAAATTTCAATAAGTATTAATAACTTTTTTAAGACAGTCATCACAATATACAGCTTTGATTTACCTACATAAAAAATGAGGTGAAAGCGACCATTGGTCGAGTGGTTTATCCAAGTTAAACCATACATGGGCCATCCATTCATCCATCCACGCAATCCATGGGACTTGGGTTCGATTCCCAACAGGGACAAACATTTGTGTAATGAACAGAGATGCTTGTATTTCTGGGACTCGGTTTTTATTATGTATGTAATGTACACACATATACACTTCTTTAGGGATTTTAGTTTATATACCACTAGCTGTGCCCGCGACTTCGTCCGCGTGGAATTTTTTTAAATAACAGTCCCAGGGTTTTACCCGCATAACTCCCGTTCCCGTAGACTTTCCGGGATAAAATACCTATACTATATCCTATGTCCTTTCTCGGATCTCAAACTGTCTTAGTACCGAATTTCATCCAAATCGATCCTGTGGTTTAGGGTATTAACTGTTGAAGTGAAGAAAGGACAGACAAAAATATCTGTCTGTATACATACTGTATACATACATGTACTAATAATGTTATAAATATTAGTATGGATTTTAAAACAAACTTCACGCATACAGACAACAATTGAAACACAAGTTCACCAAGTGGTCAGACAATAATTATTTGGCAAACTACTTTACTATCGTGACGTCTATATGACGACTATATGACGTCACTGCGGCAGGAATAAGTAAAGACGTGGTAACAATCCGGGCGAGACGTTGCGAACTTTAGTAGTCACGACGATAAGGACATTTGGCCAATCATTAGCATTTTATGAACGGCCGGGTAAAATGACAGCATGTTCTTCGATGATCTTTTTATAAACGACGAAGTGTAGATATAGGCATCACAATAGCGGATAATTTAATCTTTAAAGGTGGTCTAGACCTACACATAGCATCATATCGCATAAAAATTCGTCTGCTTTTTTGTTACCTATGCTAAATAATATTTCAGCTACTAAATTCGATCAGAAGAATCTTTTGTTTTAAACAGGTCGAAGAAAAAAGGGATTACCTTATTAAATTCTTAAATTTCCGATATTTTAAACCGCTCTTTTGACAGGCTTTTTCGATTCAAGTCAGTTATAATTAAAGAAAAATAACTTCATTATTTCCGAGGTCAAAGGGTTGAAGCCGTTTCCTAACGATTTTTCCTCTTTCTATTTAATTTGTCTTGTCAAAAGTTATCTTGTAACGTTGTTTTAAATTATTTAGAAGCTTCAATTCTATATTAATTTTAACACCTATTCAGTGTTATTTATTTGAATAAAAATTTGTTTCAATACGGAAATTAATTTAAAAGATAAAAGGAAGACAAAAGTAAAATAAGTACTTTTTTTGTTTACATATAAATGAATAAATAAAATATATTTTTTGCGTACCATTAACAACAGTAGTAACAAATATTTTACATTGATAATATTAGGCACATGGGTACCTAAAGGCTATCGCTACAAAGCAGTGTAAAAGAGATACCTTCATAATTTTTGAGGATATGGTATTAGCAGAATAAACCACACTAAATAACACAATACATAAGAAAATTACGATGTAGTTTTTGTTACTTTATTATCGCGCAATAACTTGCAGATTTGTATAATTTTAGTACGATATAGCTTAATATGGAGTACCTACCTGAATTGCAAAAGAAAATCGCAAGACATATAAAACACATTTTAGGAATGTCAGTCCAAACTTGTTACAAGAAATCGCATAGTTCTCACTAAAATTATGGTCGTATAATGGTAATGACACGATTACCCTTTGCTCGTCACTGATGAGCTGCCTGGTAGGAAAGCAGGCGGATGGCTTATTGGTCTATTATTAATAATAGACCTTGCACCAATACAACAAAAATATGAAAATAATATAGCTTGAAACTTCCTCAATCAGGGCTACAGCGGGTAATCTTTATGCAGCAATGGATATAGCAAACAGAGACGACGTCGCGATGTTATATTAGCAGTTTGAGAATCTATTATTTTATTAATAGTTTATTGTAGACATAGACACAAAATTACATTTTATTTCTTGAAAACTCCACAAAAGGCAAGCTTATCTCTGTAAGAGATTTCTTCCAACTAACCCAAAACAGTGAGAAATTGTGAAAGAAATGTAGAATACACGTGTAGAGATTATTAATTTAGAAAATATATACAATAGGTATACAAAAAAAATATTTTATATTACTTAATTCTACTACGTACGTACAATGCCTTTTTGTTCTAAAAATTGGACTGATAAATAAAATTCTTTTAAAGATTTTTAAAGGTGACTATAATTTCTGCTTCTAATATGTAAAGGAAGTAAATTCCAAAATTCACAGAATTGATAGTGAAAGAATTACTGTAGATTAATAACATAATTTTGACAAGTTTAGCCTTCAAGAAGGCTAATTTTGTGACATAAAAACATAATTACGAATTTTTACATTAAGTGGAATTTTATAGGTAAAATTTATTATTATTATAAATGACGGTAACACACATATTTTCCAAAATATTGGCAAAAATTGCAAAAACCCGTTTTTTTTTTAGAAAAAAAATTATAATTCAAATGTTCCTGGCCTACAAGGTCAAGATATTAGGATTATTAATAGAAAAATTGCAGTTATAACATTTACTTGAAGCAAATACTATTTCTCCCTGACTAATAGGTCTGTTGTCAAATTTAGATTAATGTAAAAAAGTCAGATAATGTTAAGTGATCAAAAATGCATTATGGATTTTAAAATAGCTTGAATAATCATCTTTGCCCATTAGAAACTCTAGGTAAAAGTTGAAACTTTCACCTTCAATCTTTTTCCCTCAAAAAAGTTATTGTGATTATAATATCTAAGGTTGTTGAAACCAAAAACCCAAATTAATTTTTTGAAGCTTTAACTTTAGTACGCGAGTTTATCGATTTTGAACGTTTAAACAGCATTAACCGCAGTCTTAACAAGCTCTAAAAACGTAGTTTTGGTACAAAATTAACTAGTTGAAAAATCCCAATGTTATGTTGATAAACATTTTTTTTTAATTTTTCGTGCACGGTAACTCCTGAATAAATGACCGGGTCCGTTTCTCTAAAACCACTTATGACGTGACAGACATTGCACATACCAATATAATCAGATAATGATACATTTAGACATTTGCATCACCGGTGTGTGACCTTTCTCTCAATAAAAGATAGGTATTGCAAAAACTTTATATAATATTATATAGTCTCATATGGAATAAGTATACCTAATGAATATATAATGGCGGACAAAAAAACAGTAAGCTTGATTGTAGAAAATATTAGGCGTTACGACAGGCCTATCTTAGGCGTTCCAATGTTGTTTTGGAGTGAATTCAGTTAAACACTGTCTTAAGCCCCACAAGGCACAAGGATAAATGGCAAAGTCAAAGTATTTTCAAATCCACACACAAAAACATACAAAAGTTCCTTTCTTGATATAAGTGCTCCACCCTCCAAAGTATTGCTGAAAATGAAATACTGTGGTCAAATACGAATAATCACCTACTCTGCAGGTATGACAATTGCGTACGAAATCGCGGGTACAGCTAGTATATAAATAAAAGTATAGATAATATATTATGAGTTCTTGATTCATACGAGTTGACAAATCGATTTATAACCCAAAGAATTACGGCCCTCAGAAATATTTTATTATCACCAATAATCCAATATTAAGAAAACAAATACCAGCAAATGAATGTGCTCTCCGACACATACATTTATTTATCCCTACAATTAATAGCATACATTCAAGAACACCTTGTACAAACAAGGAAAACGAAACTCAATTACAAAACAAATCACAGTAAGAAAAAGCGAGATCTCATCACATTTCGCGGACAAAAGCAAATATACCGGCAATAAATTACAAACCAAATACATTATACTGTAGGCAATATTCCCGTCTGTTTCGGGCACGACCTCCACCAACGTAACTGGAAAAATCACGGAATTTGTCAAGCCAACAAAGGAGGTGAACAGAAATGCCAAAGTTCATATTAATGTAAGTGACGAAAATAACGGTGGAATTCTGCTGCTCTGTTACATCAGAAAAAGAGATATTTTTTGCATTTTTTTTGGTAAAAATTAGTAGTATTAAGGTGTACAAATAAAAGGCAGTAGGAATTTACGAATAAAAGGAAATGTGTGGTAGAGTGAGTGTTACGCCGGCAATCTATTGTTAAAAAAAAGTATACAAGTTGATTTCACGATTTAACGGTGCCTCGAAGTAGTATCCACAAACCACATGAATACTAATAGACACGCCACTGGGTAAGAAACGTGTCGTCACGCTTGTGAGCAAACGCTCCTATCACTGTCAAAAATGTCATAAATTTGTAGATATATCGTGAAAAAATAGAAATAAACCATGTTGTACGATTTTATCGTACCGAATTAGATGACGAGTAGTCACACAGAAATATAGTAAGTCACACAGAGAGTTAAACACTGTATTTCTGTGTAAATGCAAGCTACACTGACAAACTAAGAAATTGATTATTGATTGATTAAGAAAGAAGAATAAGAAAAAACTAAGAAGTGTCTTTGCATTGTCAGTTACACTTTTAGGTTATGTTGTAGGCCTCATTGAGCGGGTCTCGGTTTTTTAAAGGCAAACAAACAAACCTACCTCATATTTATATCACAAGTCGGATAGCGAGTATCTTGCAACTATTGAGCTTGTATTTGAGTCAAATACAAATCACATAATAGTCCGTGGAACATCAATCAATTTATAAATGATAAATACATTGGACGTGTAGTACCTACGTATATCTATGGATGAATATATATTTGTAACTTCGTAAGTGTTGTCGTGTATCGTTGATAGAAATTGATATATAGTGCCATGGGCGTACCCAGGTTTAGGGCCAGGGGAGAGGGGGGAGGGGGCAACCGTAACATTTTAGGACTATATCTTTATTTTATTATAGGTATATTTATCTACAACAGTAGATAGTTAGGAGAGATAAAAAAATTCAGGGGAGGGGGAGCTGCCCCTCCCTCGGTACGCCCATATATAGTGCTATATAGAACTTTCTATCAACGATTTTTTCGAAAATACTGAGAAAAAAATCCCATGATAACGACGTATATAACCTATCGTTCTACAACAATACAACAGGGAATATCGGACACTATAACCACTTTATAACATTAATATTAATTACTAGCTGTTGCCCACGACTTCGTCCGCGCGGACTTCGTTTACTCCGCACAGCTCCTCCCCCGTAGGTGATAGCGTGACAATATGTTGAACCGACCTATTAGTCATATTCATGCAAAATTTGAAGTAAATCCATGCAGTACTTTTTGAGTTTACCTCGGACATACATACAGACAAACAAACAGACAGTCAAAAATTCTAAAAACTATATTTTTGGTTTTGATATCGATTGTTGATCACAAGTATTTTTTTAAAAATATTCAATGTACAGTTTTGACTTTCCTACGATTTTATTATATGTATGGATTAAACAATTCTACTAAGGTGGCTTACACTCTAAAGCGGTAAACTTATGGATGTGTCATTAGACCTCGCCACAAATTAGCAATGCACCATTAACATCTTTGGTGTCTATAGGCGTAGGTTGACTCTTTCAATCAGGAGACCCATCTACTTGTTTGCTATCTTATAAAAAAGCGGCATAGCAGTCAGATCTTAGGACGGCATCAAGCGTAAGTCGGCCACTCGAAGCTATTACATAACACATTCTACCATTGTGAACGCTCATTGAATTTGCAAAAAATTAATTGGAATTCCATGCTATGTTTGCATATAGTTGTATGTCTGTAAGTAAATCCAGAACAATACGTAACATAATCTACAATCTTGTACGCTCATCACGTTGCAATAAATTGTCTGATGTCGAAAAGACCTGTCATATGAAAAAGCACATGAATATATTATCGCGCAACATGAACAAATATCGTGTAAAAATTCGATTTTTATAGTAATTCTGCTCAACGAATGGCGTTCATACGGCCGCGATAGCATGAAAATCACGCCTCAAATAATCTCGTTACGGGGTCTACTATTCCGTTATTGCAGTATCCAATTTAATATTTTGTAGTTCATTGCAGAAATAAAAATTTATGGCACAGCGTACACTGTTATCTTGCTGAAAAGATTTACTCTGGTGCTTTCCCTGTGTATGATACGTTCAGTGCTTCTCATATGTTTCTATTATCTTTCAAAACATCTTCTTTATCTATTATATTACTTACATTTATTTTAACAACCAATATATTTAACACATTTATTAGCTTGCCACCTATCACACTGAGGGACTAATGCGCCAATTGCACTAACATTGTCTTTACTTAGGAAAATCCGTAATAGTATGCTGTCACTTCTTGTCTTAAATGAAAAGAATGTGACAGCATACTATTTACTGTACCTCTGCCTACATCTTCGAGTAAACGGGCGTGAAGATACTTTTAAAATACTTGGCCTTGACATGTTGAGAAAAGCACTTCGTCAACGCTCTGCTTATGAGACGTACAAAAAAATTCAACGTAAGTATCTACTAAAATTTTAATTGATAAAGTCGATTCAGTTTAGGACGATTGTATGTATCTAACCAGAGTAAAGTGCACATTCAACTGTAGCGCAATTTATTGACAGATGGCGGGTGCTAATTCTGTAATGGAATCCATGCCACCGACAGGCTAAATCGATTTGCCGCTGCAATATCAGCTCTATTCTGGTTTGTGGTTCGAAAATATTTTGCTAATACGGAACAAGACACGGTTAAAAAAAGCTTTAAACGTTATGGATATTTTTTTTTTAGATATTCACCAAAAAAACTAAAATATTTTGTAAAGTCCGTTAAAAATAAGAAGCAGAGCACAGAACACAAAACGCGGTTAACTTGTAAACTAGAGGTCGTTTGTTTTTTTAGGTATATTAAACAAGAAAAGTAAAGGAAATTAGGTATTGGTATTGTGAAATTTTATTATAAATAAATAAATATTCACGGGACAAATTACACTTACTGATCTAACCTCAAAGTAAGCAAATTATTTGCTTGTTTTATGGGTGTTAGTCAACGATACTAATACATAGAAATACATATATAAATACTAGAATATATTTAATAAACACCCAAACCCGGAAATACAAACATTTGTGCTCATCACACAAATGCTTATCCCCGTCGGGGATTGAACCCGAGCCCCGTCGATTGCGTAGTCAGGGTCGCTAAGCACTCTACCAACGGGACGGTCAAAACGGAAAGGAATCACAGTACGGTTATGTAAACCTGAATCGGCTCTTTAAATGGAAAAAATTGTTGCTTCTCTAATTTTTTTCTTGTCTTTGTATTCACATTTTAAAGATATAAATGGAGGATGGTGGTATGCTCCAGAATTATTATTTATGTTGGTCAATATTTTATGTTTGTATAATAAATTAATTTAGCAAATAGAAAGAATAAAATGTTTAGCAGCTTATTATTTGAAATTTTATGCGTATAAATGTAAATTATCCGGCAATCAAAAAATATGACACATTCCCTTCATCTACGTGTTTTCAATTAATATTTGTTACTATTATTTTTTTATCATGATCCTACAATTGTATATTTACGAATTTGTTTAGTGTCAAAAGTTGTGTTAAGATTCCGTATTGGTAAATTATCTGACAATTTAAATAAATCGAGAAAAATCGTAGATACATTGAAACAGATTATGATATGTATAAACCATCTGATGGCACTCCTGATGGAAAGAGAAACCATCGTCTATAGACACAAAAAATAATAATGCGTTGCTCCATGTGGCGGAATGGCACAGTATGTCACAGGATTGTCAAGTTTACTGGCTTCCTGACCCGCCAAACCAGTACACGAAAATGACAAACATTGACACTATTGCGGCAGGAAAAGTTAAGGCAGTCCGAATGAGATGTTGTGGACCACCACTACCACCTAGTAGCCACTGTGGTAGTGACTCGTATTGTCAATCGTTCGCCTTTTACGGCCTACCTCGCAGAACGGCAGATGGTAAATTTTTCAAAGGAAGCCCGGACTAACACTAACTTAGATAAGTGCCCGAACAACTGCAGCGCGTCTATGGACAGATGGCGGGTGATAATTCTGTAATGAAATCCATGCCACCAAAAGGCTAAATCGACAGGCCGCTGCGATATTGGATCTATTTCGATTTGGGGTGTGTATTTTAGTTTATATGAAAAAGGCAGCAAATATAGGCTGACTTTTAGGTACATATCTAAAAACTGAAACTTTAAAATCAAATTTTCCCTGAGATGAAATCGTCAATAACCGAACTTTTTCTGATCAGATTAATTATACGGCGTAGCAAAGAGACGTTGGTTTTCTTTGCTTTGCTATCGCCTCTGTCATAGAGAATGTGCGTTGCTATCCATGTGGCGAGATGGTAATGCAACATGCATGTCTACTGGCTAACTTACCCTCCAAACTGAAACGCGACAATGACAAGAATTTACGCTATTGTGCTAGGAGTAGGTAAGATGAATCAAATATCCGGGCAAGACGTTGCAGAACTGTACCACCTAGTATTCGCGATGGTAGTAACATGTATAGCCAACCGGTTGCTTTTAACGACCTGCCTGGCAGAACGGCAGTTAGTCTATTCTTCAAAGGAACCTGTTCTTGCCGCGATAGCGTCAATTCTTGTCCGTATATCGTGATCCGGTTTGGTAAACTGGTTTTTATGGCTAAATCTATAAATGGATGCATGGACAAAACTTATGCAAGTGGGATGGCATCCCCGCTAACACTAAAAATGCGTCATTAAGGTCTTTGGTGTCTAAAGGCGATGGCCGTCTCTTTTTGCTTTACCACGGTACAAAACGTATATAAATAGTTCTTTTTTTTTTGGTTTTCGATAGTATATTCCATCCCAATTCTATCACAATGGACCATCTATTTTTTTTTTTTTGCTTTAAGTACTGTTTGTTATATTTTATGGCAAACTTTGTTTCGCCATAGAAATATTTTGGTGAGGTACTTACGAGGGGGGGACCATTCTCTATCTACAACATTTCATTGAAATCGTTTTGGTAGTTTCGAAGTCATCGCGGACAAACACCGTGACACGTAATTTATATAATATATTAAGATAACTTTGTGTCCCCTTTTACGTACATTGCGGCGACTAAGGAGTATTAAATTTGGCACAGTTAAAGTTTATATGGAAAAGAAGCGGAGAAAGGTAATATTTTTACTTAAAAAAAAACTATTAATTAAAATAAATTATTAAGCTACCATTAACACACTACCATGAGTTTTGCGTGTTTACACGCACACGCACACATGGCGCGCGCGCTTTTATTTATACTGTATGTTTAAAGTGAGATTTAAATGTAGTCTATAATCAAACTGATTCATAGTTTGTTTATTAAATCATTTATCATTTGATAAATATTCGTGATTTCGCATTAATAGTATTACGGTCAAGTTTTGATCACAAGATGATTACAAATATAAAAAGGTTCATAAAACAAAATAATGCATGCAGAAGAATAAATATAAATATTTGTTTTTATTTTTCGATACATTCCATTCCAGTTCCGTCAGAAGATATTAAGCACGGATAAATCTAGGATAAGTTGTATAAGATGCAGTAGACGCAAAACTAGTGCCTGTCAAGGGGAATACGGGTTTAGTTGGTGCATTTTTCAACGAAGGTAATTTAATTTTCGAAATGGAAACGGGATTTGAGATTGTTCTGAATACGAAACTTTTAAAGATGAATTTAAAAATATTTGTAGATTGGATGACGTTTTGATTGTCAATTTACTTATATTATAAAAGGGTGAAGTTGGTGAGTTTGTTTTTAGGAACTAATATTTCTGGAACTACTGAACAGATTTCGAAAATATTTGATCAGTAGAAAGCTACTTTTTTCCTGAGTTTTAGAAGATTAGCTAATCCGGATCCGGGTCCCTTTTTGAACAATAAATCAGCTGTCGTACAGCTAGACATCTCGTAAAAGGCAGGAAAAGGCAAATACTTATCATTCAGCTTTTATTTGTTTTTAAAGCGAAATTTCATCCTAAAAAGTGTTATATTTTTGTATAAAATTGCGTTTGGCGATTTTATATAGCGCCATCTAGTTTTCATGATCTATGTTTTTCCCCATTGGGTGATACTTAAATGACATATTCCTAATTAATTAGCATGTAAGCCTTATCTAAATATATCTTACGAAAAATATGATTTCTGAAAAACAACAAACTCGTTGTTAGCATCTCTTTTAAAATTTATTGTAATAAATTGTTTATCTTAGCGTTGTCTGAAAGAGATCGCTTTTTAGTGATAAGACCACCGTTGTGTATGTTACATATATGGAAACTGATATATATATATATATATATATATATATATATATATATATATATATATATATATATATATATATATATATGTCGCCGCAACGACCGATTATTGATCAATATTTTATTAATTATTAGTAGATTTTTGTACTTTCAAATAATTACAATTATTTTAGGTTTTGTGAATCAAATTCGTCACAAATTAGCATAATTTGAATTATATTGATAATAATGACCCTGATCAATAGTAAGGTCATTATACTGATTGTAATGGCAATACTGTTGATTATCATGATCTTTAAATATTAACGGTTTAAACCGTATGAAAACTTTATGTAATTTAAAAATATTTTTACGTATTCAACAAATTATTAATTAAATTGTAATAATTCTTTTAATTAAAATTTGATTCAAATAAAGAAAAAAGAAATGTTTAGTATTTAACATCATTTTTTCTAAAGATTGTAAAACCACAGTAAATAAATTAAATAGTTTAAATAAACTTTAAAACTTGCTTCGTTATATTTAATTAGCTTATAACTAAAGTTAGTAAGTGTATTGTGAATAAATATTGGTTCCTTGACTTCCGATTCCAAGCCTTTTCGCGCCACCTAGCGGTAACATACGAAAACATTGAGTTTTGGCGCAATTGTGTTTTTCTTTGGAGTCGGAAGGCGGGAGAAGTGACATTCTGTGACTGATCTTCGAACAGTGAACATTGTAAGTAAAATCCTTGCCGGATTAAACAATTAATTATAACTTTCTTAATTTATTTTATTACCCTTACTTAGTGGCTGTGTAAATTATTAGCTTTGAGTGTTATTCATTCTAAGTAAATAGTCTATTCTTTTGAGATTGCTTAACTATAGTGAAAGTTCCTTCTTTTTTTAATGGCTTCGTACAAAATTAAAAGATAATCAGTGATAGTGACTTTTTAGTAGTATTATTAACAGTTAGCCAGTGCAACTAAATAAGAATCTAGTGAAGTTATTAGAGCTTAGGTATTGACTACATAACATTTGGTTTTATCTCATAGCTATTGTAAGCGTACCTATTACTGAACTGTTGACCGTTCATATTTGAATATAGAATTGGTCAACTGTTCTGTTTTTTTTTACTCGGTTTATTTAAATATTTTGATATATATATATATATATATATATATATATATATATATATATATATATATATATATATATATATATATATATATATATATATAAAATATGTCTATTAGGTGGCATAGCTTTGCAACGACGTTTTCAACATTAATGTTGTCATAATATTATGACTGGCGCGCAATAAAAAGTTTGTGTAAGTTATCAATGGTTTGAGCTGCACAATAAAAAGTCATTGTACTGTAACACATTATAAATGTGTCACTACCATCATGTCTATTAGGTGGCAGAGTTCTGCAACGACTCGCTCTTGGTTCGATACCACAAGTGCTTGCCATTTTTGAGTTTTTTTTGGAGGGTAAGGAAATCGGTAAACATATACTCATCCATTTCACACTAATGCGCCATTAACGTTTTTAATGTCAATAAGCGACTATTATTTATTTACAAAAGGAGGGCCTTCGCTTGTGTACTATCTTATAAAATAAAAAGGCGGTAAAACTGAGTAAGTCCGCAGAATTTAAATGAAGAAACTAAGAAATACAATTCAAAATCAACTTATATCAAAAAACTTATTCAAACCCTAAACAAAAAAGAACCTGAGTCATTTGGCATTTGCTTCAAAGTTGAATGAAGATAATACAAACCTGTTAAAAGTAAAAACATTTGAAGATACCTTTTAATTTCGAGTTTGAAAATTTCACCAACTGGAGCGAAATGCCAATTCAAATGGAAACAAATGTGAAAAGAAAAGACCTACAAAGAATTGTAACAAAGGAAGTTTATTAACTCAGGAAACAATAATATGCAAAAGTTATAAGTTGTCAAGGAATTCCTTTTAATTACTTTTACTTTTTTATTCCATGGACTAACTCAGGCGACTAATTCTTGAAGAATATACTTTTAAAAACAAATCATCACATCGGATTTTCTATGGGATTGATAGAGCGAAAGATACCGATCGCTGTTGGATGATCAGTCGTTCCCCTCTTTTTCCTTGTACGAAAAGCAATAATTAATGAATTTTGCTCGTGTCAAGTAAAATTTAAAAACGTAATTTTTGGAGGTAGGAGGTTTCGTTTTCAATTGAAGGCTTTGAATAAATAAATAAAAAATATAAAGAAAGTTTGTTACAAGACAATGAACTACATTCAACAATTTTATATTATTTGTATCAATATAATAAATATTATTAGTTATTAGCGATCGTCTTTAGCCGAAATTCGACCATAGAATAAACAATAAAATCTCTTAAGTTTGACAAAAAGTTTTCGCCGTAAAGAAAATAGTATGCATATGTGTATATTATCGTGTATATATATAATATGTAGTGTGTTATGTTTATTTTGATTAATTTAATGTATCTCTCATGCATATTATTTAAAAATATTAGGTTTTAGCAGTCCTCCGCAATGTAAGCTGTAACTGTGCCAAATTTTGTACTCCACTATTCGCGTAATTATCTAAAAAAAGGATGCAAAGTGTTTCCTTTACGTGTTAAATATTTTATGACGGTAAGGTATACTTTTTTAATTTATAATTTAATAATCATAAAATGTGTTTTTTCACTTTTCTGATAAAAACAATGTTGCCCGGGATTGACAAAGTGCCCGGTTGACAATAGGCCACCTATCAAGTTGTGGGACTATCTTCGGCTAATCGTGGGTGCACATGTTGTACCCCTGCCTACCTCTTCGGGGATATGGGCGTAAATATACTTGCAGCCGTTTACCACGGTTTAAATCGCACAGATCCCAATTCCGCGGGAAAATTGGCATAAAACTATAGCCTATGACACTCAGGATAATATTACTTTCTACTGCCGAAAAAATTTTACTTCTCTATATTATACAAGATAATGATAGATAGATGGCCCGACCACAGAATATGGAGACTACAGAAGACAAACTCGTGTATGTACTTCACTTTTTATACCTAAATTTTGGCTTATGCACAAAATACTGGCACTTCAAAATGTTCTGAATAAAATGTGTAGAACTTACGTGGGGCACACTAAAAGTTTTGCACTTCTAGCTAATCGGAACTATTGAATTTCGAATGTTATATTTTTAAAACGTTGCAAACTTCTTAGTAATAAAAAAACAATTGGCGGGAAATGATTTGTCAATTGTTTTTTTATCGCACATCAAAGTTCTACGTACGCAACGAAAATGGAATTAAGTCGAAAAGATTTTAGAGCGATGATTTTTTATGATTTTAAAAGTTCTCTTTCTCCGCAAGACAGTACCGCTCGTCTTCAAAATGCACCTTGTTTGAGCACCGTGAGGCGATGGTTTGCTGAATTTGAGAGAGGTCGAGTTTCTTTACGTGACGAATTTCGTGAAGGGCGGCCTTCAACTCCCGTCAACGAAAATTATGTGGCTACTGTTAAGCGGTTAATTTAAGAAAATCCCCGGATTACCTATGAGACAATTTGAGGACTATTGGGGATTGGTATGAGCCAAATTCAAAAATTTTTCCCATAGAATTGAAAGTTCGGGAACTTTTGTTGTCGTTAGATCCCTCATGAACTGACAGCGGAGCAGAAGCGGGCTCGCGTGGAATGGTGCTCCCAGATGCTACTGAAGTACGACCATGGACATTCTAATGCTGTTTATGACATTGTCACCGGAGACGAAACGTGAATTTATTGTTTTGAACCCGAAAAAAAAGCAATCTTGTGAATGGGTGTTTGAAAATGAGAACAGGCCAACAAAAGAGACAGACCAGAAACGTTGGTAAAAAAATGGTCGCGTTTTTTTTTTCTCGGCTATGGGTCCCATCTGTACAATTCCACTTGAAGATCAAAAGAGTGTTAATGCCGAGTGGTATTCTACCATTTGTTTACCCAGGGTGTTAGAAAAAGTTCGCGAAACACGACCAAAAAGCCGCATTCTCCTACACAATGATAGCGCTTCTTCACACACGGCCAACAAAACAAAGTCATTTTTAACTTCCGAAAAAGTACATCTCGTCACTCATCCTGCGCTTAGTCCCGACCTATCACCCGGTGATTTCTGTATTTTTTCCAAAATCAAAGATTTGATGAGAGGTTTTACTTTTACCATCTCCGAAGAGGCAGTGATAGCGTTCAATCAGCACGTAGAAAACATGCATTCAAATCTGTGGTCCTCCTGTTTTAAAAATGGTTCGATCGCATGAAAAAATGTTTAAAATGTAAAGGAGATTATTTTGAAAAGCAATAAACATAATATTTTGGTTATAACATGTTGTTTTTTTAAGTTATGTAAAACTTATAGTGTGACCTACTTATAACTTTACTTCAAACAGGTTATATAACTTTTCCTCCTCTGGTCAAAATTATCCGAGTTAGAGAGGTTTTTAAGTTTAAGGGAAAAACGTAACTTTAAAAAAATACTAGTAGTACTTTTAATTTTTTATTAATTTTTATTGATTACAAAAATAACGCTTATTTCTGCTTGCTAAAGATTTTTAAAAGTTACGTTTTCCCTTCAACTTAAAAACTCTGTGCCTCGGTTAATTTGACTCGTGGAGCAAAAGTTATATAACCTTGTTGATGTAAAATAATAAGTTCTACACATTTTATTTAAAACTTGGTAGCTCAAAAAATGACAATTCACTGTTTAATGTTGAGTACAAAACCCACTCAATCCACTTCTCAATTAATATCTACTCCTTGGTCCCACTTAAGAGATAGGATAGTTTTTATCTCAATTAACCCCCTTCCCCTCCCGCCTTCTTCAAGCACCCCAGCAAAATATGGCAAAACAACGTTTGGCGGATCGGCTAGTATTGTTATAGATAATACACGCTTCTATGCATACAATCAGTCTGTATTTACCTAAAATATAGAGATTAATTTTCAACCACGTGTATTATTTTTTATTACGAAACGTTATTAAATCACAACTGATTGTATTGCGTAGTTGGTTAAAACGAGCTCCGGATTTGTATTTCCAAGGAATATAACGTAAAAGGCGAGATTAAGTCACACCAAATTACCTCGAAAAAGGCGAATGATACATGTAGACATCAAGTCGTACATTAGTTTGTTGGTAGGCCGCAATAATGCAGAGACCATTTGTCAGGATAAAGTGACTACAGAGAGAAAAACTGGGTTTTGTCGCTGCAAAATATTGTTCTTGTTTGTTTTACTTCAAGTTTTCTGAAGACGATAAATAGCGGTAAGATATTAAACATTATTTATCGCGTTAAAACTAATCTGTATTTATAAAAGAAAACTCATTGATTTTTTTATATCATAAGATAGCAAAGAAGCAGATGGTTCTCGTGATGAAAAGAGATAACCATCGTCTCTAGACACCAAAGATGTTAAATGTGCATTGCTTTCTGTGTGACGGAGTGTTAATGCTACATGCATAAGGTTACCGGCTACTTTACCCTCCAAACCAGAACACGACAATGACAAGCACTGACGCTATTGCGATAGGAATAGACCAGGGTGAGATAAACCTAGTGACTACAAGGTAGTGGCACGTGTAGCCAGTCGTTCGCTTTTTACGAACCGCCCGGCAAAATTGCAGATGGTCTATTCTTCAAATGGGGGCCCAGAACAACAATATGAACGCCTAAAATTAATTGACTGATTATTGGTGGTAGAGTTTCCCAACATCTCGCACAGATTTTTAGTACCACCGCCTTACCTATTCCTGCCGTCATAACGTTAATGCTTGTCATTGTCATGTTCCGATTTTGAGGGTAAGGTAGCCGGTAGACTTATGCATGTGGCATTGCCATCCCGCCACACAGATAGCAACGCAATATTAACATCTCTGGTGTCTATAGGCTATGGTTTCTCTTTTCATCAGGAGAGTCATCTACTTGTTTGCTATCTAATTCTATAAAAAAAATTAATTGCGGTAATCTATATATTAACACGTGAAGGAAAACGTTGGACCCCTTTTTAAGACAATAGTGCAATCTACTTCCTTCTTAGGATATCTATTACTCACATAGTTAATAATTTGCCGCTTACAAACTGCCTAACAGAATATCAGGTTTTCTATTTCTATTAGTTACGCATTTTATTAATGTTGACATTAATAAAAATGATTTGTTTTGAAACTGCACATTATGAAATAAACAAATGATAACTTTTGTGTTTTGTACTACAAAACGGTAAATTTTAAATTTTTTAGTAAAACCTGCCAGCTCCATTTGGTTTAATGTAGTACCAAACTTTCCGCTGCGGTATCGCTGTTAACAGAACTGATCCGAAAACTATTATTTTCTGTTGTTAATTAAAAAGCCTTTGTATTAAAATCTTTACTAATATTATCATAAAGAGAAAACATTTGAAATGTTTTATTTTTGTATATTTATAATGAATAAGCCCAGAAACTACTGGACAGATAATCATTTTGTTTTATCATTAGAAAGCTACACTATCGAGTGAAATAGGCTAGGTTTTTCTCGATGAGAAAAAGGAAGTAATGATTTAAGCCACGTTAACTGAACTGCCAGTAACAACCACTAACCAGTATGCAATATAATAATAATATCATTGAATAATATCATTGGACAAATTTGACGAATTGATCTAAAGTTATATAAGTAAACTATTTGCTTGTGATATGGATTAGTCAATGATATTAATACATAGAAATATTTTTTATAGAAGAGCAAACGAGCAGGAGGTGCACCTGATGGTAAGTGATCAACGCCCCTCATGGACAACCACAATACCAAAGGTCTTGCAGTTGCGTTGCCGGCCTTTTAATTATTAAATACATGTATAAATACTTAAAATATATTTAATTAACACTCAAACCCAGAAATACAAACATCTATGCTCATCACACGAATGCTCGACCCTGACGACAAACCCGAGCCTTAACGATTGCTAACCACTCGATCAACAGAATTATTTGAATCTCTAATAAATTTTACTAGGTGATAGAGTTCTGCATTGTCTCGCCCGGTTCTAGTACCACCGCTTTATCAATTCTTGCCGCAATAGCGTCACTGTTTGTCACTGTCGTGTTCCGGTTTTCCAAGGCGGTAAGGTAATCGGTAAACTTATGCATGTAGCATTAAACCTCGCCACAAGATAGCAACGCACCATTAACATCTTTGGTGTCTATGGTTGACTCTTTCCATCAGGAGACCCATCTGCTTGTTTGCTATCTTATGATATAAAAAAATCTAAGAATAAGGGATCCGGTATTAGCTATAAAATTGCGTTATAAAAATTGTTATATTTTTATAACGCAATAATTGCGTTATAATAAGCTATAAAATTGCGTCAAATGTTGTAAATGATAATTTAAATATTTTGATTATTATTCTTAATGATTAATCAATGTTTTGTTTATTAATGTTATGTTTGTCTTTAATTATGGCGCGTTTTACTTTTATTTCGATTACGATCGACGCTTTCAAATATATATAGAGTCACATTTATAATATTTTTAGTTATTAATACACATACAACAAATCCACAAATCATAAAACATATGTATAGTCATTTATATGAAACAATTTTTAAGCCTTAATAAAGAGGTACATGTCGGCGTACTGTCGCCACTCGGGTATTCGCCACTCATGATTTATGTTTTATTACTACGTTATATGTAATATTTTATTATTTTATATAAAATAACCACAGCACTTTTGACAATAATAACTTTTATTTTAGAATGTTGATACAAACACTATGAAGTATAGTGATCGAATGCGCCCCGCTTACAATAACTGCCCTTTTATAGACGGCATTAGACATGAGATCATACCATGACGTCACAATCAACACGTGATATGAATTTAAAATAACGGTTGTAACGTAACATTTCAAATTTCACTAGAAATTAATTCAATAATACATTTATTCTATTTATTTATAAATTGCTTATTTATCTATAGCTTAACCTATTTAAATAACTATTTTAATCTACACAGATTTATAATAGCCACAGCTTAAATTAATGTCGGTTTATTTCCCATACTCATGACACTTTAACGAAATTATTCCAGCGCCCATACGGCCATTCTGATCCAGCGCGCTCCCTGCGCTGAAAAATCTTCAAGATCTAGTATTACCTACAGGATCTTGTTAACACATGGCATCACCCACCACGGGATCTAGCCAACACATGGCATCACCCACCACGGGATCTAGCCAACACACGGCATCACCCATCACGGGATCTAGCCAACACACGGCATCACCCATCCTGGGATCTAGCCAACACTTGACATCACCCATCCTGGGATCTAGCCAACACACGGCATCACCCACCATGGGATCTAGCCATCACACGGCATCACCCACCACGGGATCTAGCCATCAAGACCGGGAATAAGGATACGCATGGTGGCCAGCCAGCGTTTAAGGATGGATGTTTTGGAAAGAAAAATAAATACATATAAATATTTAAATATAATAAAATAAAATACATATAAAGCATTACTCTTTCGCCCATACGGCATAATCATCGTCTAGAAATGGGTCTGTCTGCGCAGTAGGTGCTGGTCGTAAAAAGTCATGGCTAGCGATTTTTTCACTACAGCCGCGAAGATTAACGTGTTTCAACTTGTAACGATCATTAGGTAATACTTCTAGAACTTCCATGGGACCATCAAATTTAGGACCAAGCTTTGTCGTGTGTCGTTCGTGACGGCGCATGAGAACAAAATCACCTACTTTAAATGAATTAATTTTTGCTTTACCTTTGTCAAACCTTTGTTTGTCTTGGAAAGATCGCTCGTCCATCCTTTTTTTACAAAATGACCTGACAGACACCAAATCA
This sequence comes from Apodemia mormo, assembly GCA_036924255.1. NCBI lineage: Eukaryota > Metazoa > Arthropoda > Insecta > Lepidoptera > Riodinidae > Apodemia > Apodemia mormo. The sequence continues at coordinate 22,839,651 of JAUPFN010000019.1, read as the reverse complement.
TCGATGGGTTCATCCTCATCAATTTGTAATAGCTTAATAAGAGGTGGTGCGCATTTTTTACCGAATAATATCTCCATGGGACTTTTACCGGTAGTTTTTGAAACTGTACAATTGATAGCTAATTGTAAATCTTGGATAGCATTATGCCACGGTTTATTAAGTTCAATAACAGACATGTTATCCTTTATAATTTTCATAATGCGTTCTACTTGATCATTTGCCCTACTTGCTCCTTTAGCCACTACGTGATGTTCAATCCCATAATTATGACAAAACTGTTTAAATTCTGTGGAAGTCATACTTTTGTCCTGATCAGATATAAGACGGGTGGGTGTACCAAATATAGTTATAACCTCACGGAAACACTTTATAGCGGAGTGAGTTGTACGGCCATTTGTATAAACTAAATGAACGTATTTTGTAAAACCATCTATGAAGACAAACGCATATTCGGCTTGATCACGTTTGCCATTCATGCAGCCTGTAACATCAGCGTGTACAGTGTGAAATGGAATCGCAATTTTATCAATAGGATGTAACGTTATTTGCCTAGCACCCGATATCCCCTTTCTAATTCTACAACTAACACAATTCTCCACGAATTTGCGTACCAATTTTGACATGTCAGGAAACCAATATTGTTCTCTAATTTTTGATAATGCTTTTTCCCACCCAAAATGCTGCAATGAATCGTGATAATGAGAAATAAGATTCCAACGGTAATTACGTAGTACAATAATAAGTTTCCTTGTTTTATTGTCTATTTGAATTTTTCGTCTTAATAATTTATCTTGCAAAATAACATAGGTGTCGGCTACAGTTTGAGGCATTGAATCGGATTTTAATTTTTCAACTATGTTTTTTAATACTGGGTCGCGTTTTTGTTCGATTAAAAGCCAATTGTGATCAAGTGTTGTTGAATTTATAATAAACCGTAATGATTCACAAACAATATTTTTGCCATCTAAAATACTAGATGGTCCTATGGGATTGCGGCTAAGATAATCAGCGTGAGCTAAACGATCTCCTTTTCGATATTCTACTTCAAACTCAAAATTTTGAAGAAATGCCCACCAGCGATGCACTCTAGGAGTTAGTTCCTTTTTATGTCTGGAGGCTTTAAGAGAATTGCAATCGGTGACAACTTTGAATGGTCGACCGTATAGAAAGTGACGAAAGTGCTTGATAGCTTTGACAACAGCCAGCGTCTCGAGTTCGTACGAATGGTATTTACTCTCAACGCTGGTCGTTCGCATGCTGAAATAACCGACTACATGAGAATTTAGATCTCGCTTTTGTATTAATACAGCTCCATAGCCAAGGGAGCTAGCGTCTGTGTGAAGTTCACATGGTAAATCTGGATCAAATATAGTTAACAAAGGGGATGAAGTTAAAAATTTAATTATTTCATTTCTGGCATTATCTTGATCTACTGTCCATTTCCAAGGGACATTAGCTTTAGTTAGCTCGTATAAAGGTGCCATAATTTTTGAAAAATTAGGGACAAACTTTCTGAAGTAGCCCGCAAGGCCATTGAATTGTCTAAGTTCTTTTATGTTTTTGGGTACTAATGATTTAGATAAGGCAGCTATTTTTCTAGGGCTTGGTTTAACTGTTCCATTATCTATAACATTACCCAAATATTCTACGCTAGTTTGCAAAAACGAACATTTTGAAATATTTAAAGAAAATCCAGAATCTGTTAGTCTTTAATACTAGATTTAAATTCCTTATTCCTTCTTCGATTGTTAACGACATAATTATGACGTCATCAATATAGACCAAGGCTACCGAATCTTTGTAATCACCTAATGCTTTATTGATGGTACACGGAAGGTGCATTGCAGAGACCAAACGGCATACGTAAATATTCAAATTGGCCATCAGGCGTGACAAATGCTGTTTTTGCAATAGAATCCTTTGCTATACGAATCCCATGAAAACCAGCTGCCATATCCAAACAACTAAAATATCTAGCTTTACCTAATTTATCAATTTGATCTGCGATTAATGGTAATGGGTAGTTATCTCTAACAGTGTTAGCATTTAATTCTCTATAGTCTACACAGAGTCGATCAGAACCATCTTTCTTTTTTACAAGTAAGATGGGACTACTAAAAGGAGAGCAGCTATCGCGGATTAGGTTATTTGCTTTTAAATCGCTAATGATATTTTTTACACTTTCGCGTTCTACAGGCGATAGTCTGTAAGGCCTACGTTGAACAATTTTATCTGGGTTTTTTTAGTTTTATACTTAATTCTCCCGTCTTTATTTCAGTGACACGATTGCCAACTGTGAAACTAGAGCTAAAGCTTTCGAGTGTACTGTGCAATTCTTTTAACAGTTTTGGGTCTTTTATTTCACTATTAACGATGAAGCTAGTTTTTTCAGATATATTAGTACATTGATTAATAAGGATATCGCGCTTAACTGATATTCCCTCTTTACTAAATATAACACGAAGGCCAGAAGATTTAATAATATCGAAACCAATCAAGAAATCAAACTGAGTTTGAGTATCACTGACCACATAGAATTCAACTTCAATAGAAACGTCGCCGATTTCAATTATAGTCGTGATACTTTGTGTTGAATTTACCGGACAACCACCTATCCCCATGAAAGCGACATTTACAATTTTTCTTTTCCCCGGAATAGAACTGGCAATCTTATTTCTCACCAATGAACAGTCTGCGCCCATATCAAATAAACAATAATAAAATTTGTTACCTATTTTGAATTCGGTAATACAACGGTTTTTCGGGGCACAAACATCTATAGTTTGATTATTCAATAATTTTATACGCTCATCATTTTGTTTTCGAAAACAGTTCTTTTCGACGTGACCTTTCTTATGGCAATAGCGACATTCTACAACTTTATCTGTATTCTTAGATGCCTGAGCCTTAGAGGTCGACGGTTCAGAAGGCAAAATAACGTTTTTAATTTTACAATCGCGAGAAAAATGACCAGGCTTATTACAATTAAAGCAATTACTAGATACTTTATTCCGTAACTCCGCCAGATGCGGTTTCTTACTCTGTGTACTGTTATTTCCTTCTAAGCCATCAACCTTTCGTTTACGATATGTTTTTAAAACTGATACTAACTTAGGAAGGGTGTCTGGCGTATTTCTTAACAATTCTAATCTAATGTACTCGGGATAAATACCTGTAACAATTGCGTCAATCACCTCCGAATCAGACGCTTCTGGTCTTACGCGCTTAAATAGGGTCCAGCCCGTCGTAGCGTACTCGGCATAACTGTGGGCTTGATCAGAAGTAAAGCTGCGCCATTTTTGCACATCATCAGCATACCGAAACTCCTTACCAAAGGTACGAATGAGGTCGTCTTTTACTTGATGCCATGTTGTTGTCTGCAGAGACCACGTGTCAGCCCAGATTTTGGCTCTACCTCTCAACTGAAGTATTGCCGTCATTCTTGCTTCTTGTTGTGGTATATTGAAGGTTGCGATTGTCTGATCAACATTATCACACCAGTCTCGAATGTCGTGTGAGCGGACATCTGGATCAAACGGTGGTAAGTAGAAATTTCCTCGTTCTCGCATCATCATCGGCGTAGTGTTCGCAGATAAGGCGGCCGTTACAGCACTTGACGCTGCCGTCTTGGTTATTGAGGATACCATGCTCATCACTTCTTGCATAGTAAATATTGGCTCTTTGTTACTTCGGAGATGCGAGGGGCCCAAAATCGGAGATTGGGATCCCACCGCTGCTGTCGGCGTACTGTCGCCACTCGGGTATTCGCCACTCATCATTTATGTTTTATTACTACGTTATATGTAATATTTTATTATTTTATATAAAATAACCACAGCACTTTTGACAATAATAACTTTTATTTTAGAATGTTGATACAAACACTATGAAGGATAGTGATCGAATGCGCCCCGCTTACAATAACTGCCCTTTTATAGACGGCATTAGACATGAGATCATACCATGACGTCACAATCAACACGTGATATGAATTTAAAATAACGGTTGTAACGTAACATTTCAAATTTCACTAGAAATTAATTCAATAATACATTTATTCTATTTATTTATAAATTGCTTATTTATCTATAGCTTAACCTATTTAAATAACTATTTTAATCTACACAGATTTATAATAGCCACAGCTTAAATTAATGTCGGTTTATTTCCCATACTCATGACACTTTAACGAAATTATTCCAGCGCCCATATACACATGTTAGCAAACACCCGCCTGAGCGTGAATTTAATTCGCAAAAGAGTGTATTCAACAAAGTCGTTGACATGCGCATTAATAATAATAATACATTCAAATAAAAAGAAAATAACACTGAAACCTTACACAATCTAAATTAGAGTTAATCTGATGAAGTGAAACGCTATCTTTAATGAGAAGCCATTTTATTGTAACCAATAGCATGTTCATTACAAGTTTAATACATTATTATAAGCTTTTATTTTACATGCAATGCTTAGGCGTTCCTATTTACATAAAAATAAATAATACACGAACTAGATAACCACCATGATGGTTATGTTTCTATTTACCCATAAACATGGGTATGTTACCCATGTTTATGGGTAAATAGAAACATAACCATAAACATGCAGATGGCTTTACTTGTGGAAATAAAAACAATCGCCTATAGATAGTAAAGATGATAATGGTACGTTGCCATCCGTGTTGCGGGATCGTAATGCCACATGCATAAGTTAACCGGCGACCTTACTTTCTAAACCAGAACACATCAGTGATAAGCTCTGACGTTATTGCGACAATAAAAAGTAAAGCGGTGGGACCAAACCGGCAGGCGTATCACCTAATTTTTGTAAACCGCCAGCGATCAGCGATGACTCTTAAACTAACGAAAAAAGCATCAAAAACGTCGACAATTGCTTGCTGGTCACTAAATACACTTTTTGCAATGTCACAACACCAAAACTAATCAAGCGCTAACGATTGCCACTAATATATAAGGCTTTTATGTGTCTTGCAATAACTAAACAATTACAATAATTTCGCATTGTGAGTTACGTGATAACCCCGCCGGGCGACTAAGTAACTATTAGGTGTATCGATCCTCAGGAACCATCCCCAGCCACCATTTCTTTTAAATTATTTTAACAAAAATAATAGAATATTATAAGCCAAGTGCGGGCAAGTCGGTTGGTCAAAATGTTTTCTTTATAAATTTATGTCAAAATTCACTTTAAACAAAGTACATTTATAAAGACTATTCTCATCACCCCCGTCTCCCCTTACATCAAACGTGCCTCGTGTTTCAATGGCGGATTCCGTCGGAATTTAATTTCCGCTGTACATAATTTGTGGTCAATTTTATTGACGCGAATTATTCATTCATTAATTGTTAACCGCATATATTTACACATTAATACATGTACAAATTGCATCAACCTATATTGCTCCGGATGCCGTTTTACCGCCTAAATATTGAGTTTAAATTAATTAATTACACGTTCTTTATACATTGTTTGTGGGGTGATTAACAATGGAATTTAATGGAAATACTTAATAAAGGAATTATTATAATTTTAAAAGCTGTCAGTTGCACTATTTGGATTAACGGTTTAAAATTAATAATGAAAATTAGAATACCAAATATTTGAACAGAACTTGTTACATACCTACTATAATAGCGTAGCAATACATAATTACATTGGAGATTGATCGCCAACTAATCATACCCCGCAGTAGTTATTAAATATATGAAATAAATATCTGCATATTATATAAAGTTAATTTCGTTTAAAGGATGGATATCTGGAAATTAACGTCTAAATCTTTAACCAATAACTGTTTTGTCAGTCTTAATTAAGAAAATCGCAATAAGTTATATTTGCAATAGTCCTGTGGAGTTTAGTTGGTATCGATAAGACCTATTGGCACGCCTCCATGTAACAGTAAGGCTATGTTTTACTCTCAATATGCCACTCCGTGTCGATTTGACCGAATAAAGTCGTTTTTAGGCATTAAATCAATAAAAAAAATGTTTGTAAGCGAGTTTTTTATCTATTTGTTAAGTATATATAACAAAAATAATCAAATAAATTATAGCTAAACTAAGTTACTGTGTGCATTTTGTTTTGTCTACTTGTTTTAGCAAAAAAATAAGCAATCTTTCATTAATTCCAAGGATGAACCTTGGAAGTAAGTCACACCGGAGAAGTATGGCATTACGCTACCGGCTTCTTCTTTTTATCGACTATCGGAAAATAAAAATAAAAAATTGTGTGTGTCAGCTCCGACGCGCGACTGGAGTTTACTCCATAACCGCTCACATCACTTTGGTAACTAATGAGACCTCTGAGAAAATGCCGTTAATACACTATGGTATCTATAGGGACAACGCTACCTTCATACAAAAAAACAACATTTTCACTATTTACCAGTTTTAATAAAATACTCTATGGTATTTTTATCGTTTTCGAACGAAACATTGTATAGAATAACATCTAATTGGCATTCTTTTTTCAAATACGCTCTTGGGGAAAAATAAAAGAACTTAGTTCGCCATTTTGATTCGTGCTGTGTGTTATGTGTTGGTTGCACTTTATGATACAGGTTAATTTAAAAGTGTTTTAGTGTATTAATTAACAAGTAAACTTTATTTACAATCAATATTAGTTCAAGATCTAAAAGTTTAGATAATAATTTTGTCAAAAAACCGTAAATATCAATTAATAAAACATATATTTCGTTAATGACCAACTTAATGATATCAGCGCTTTGGGTATGACGGTACCTATTTTTATTTATTTTCGTAAATTTTAGTGTTGATATCTATGATCTCAAAAAAATCATATGATGTAAATGTGAAATATCCTAAACAATATTAAAAAAAATTAACATAGCTGTAAAATTAAAAAAAGAAATAAATTATTTAAAAATTACGAAAAAAATTACGTATTAATTATTTAAAAAAAAATATATTAATATTTATGTAAATAAATATTTTTGTACTATAATATATGTTGTTTATTTTTTTCCGTATGTATATGTTTACCAATTATATAAAAAAAATATAAAAAGCATAGTTCATCGATTTACTTTTTGAATTAAAAATCCTCGACTAACAAGTAGTCATATTTTTCTCAAAGTGTCGTGTTACACCTGAATTATTTTGTACCTTAAGCCATTTAAATTAAACACTTCTAACACCAGTATATTGCAGTGCTCAAGACCTCTTAAAAAATATACGCTTTACAGTATCGGATTCAATCCAAACAACTCATAAACCATTTTTGTGACCACGGTCCACCGGAACAGACTCGAAACGCGTGCGCGTAACGGTCCGTGTTTTTTTAGAAAAAAAAATCGAAAATGGCTGGTGATGTGAGCGGTTAAGTACGATTATCAAAACAGACGCAAAAAAAAACGCACGATCGATCTGCACTGCTCACACCAAATTAGAAAGTTGCGCACGATAGGTTGCGCACCAAAAACGTAACGAGATCATTCGTTCAGTAGATTTTACTCCTCACATTTTTCTCATACCGGGCGCCTTATATCAAAAAACCGATTCTTAAGGAGTAAACTCCAAAAATTTGTGGAACAAATCGTTCGACATAATTTATCCGACACGTTCGATTAACACCCAAGAGATTGGGCCGCCGGTACCAGCAATATGACCATCATTTTCCTTTTTGTCATTACGTAATTTGACACCTGAAGAACCGCCGTACTGGTACAAATAACCTAATATTTTGTGTCAATATCCCCGGGCCTGTAAGTATAAGATTGTTTTTTCCGAACCAGCTCTTACAATTTTGACGAAGATTCTAAAAGTGGTGCTAACCACGAGTAAACTTATAGTTTTTGCTTCTAAAAGAAATGAAACCAAAATTCCAATTATTATAGAAAAATAACAAAAATAAAAAAAAAACATAAATTACTGGGTATATTATTAATCGAAAGTAGTGTATACACTATATAAAAGAGGATCTTGTCTGTAACGGTGAACTTAACAAGTTATAGATTCATCAGGTAACTTAACTTTTGTGCGCTGTTTGAAAGAAAAGGAGAGGGGTGAGGTGGATTGAGGTAGTTCTCCTGGTGTGATAAGACAACTGCCGTCGAAGCATAGCAAAATTATTAACGCTACCTTGCTATCCAAGCGGTAGGGATGTAAAAGCCACATGTGCCAATTTAGCAGTAGTCTAAGATCCGAAGTAAAATCAACCTTCACCCATCTGTTTAATGGATGAAAATAATTTTATAAGTAATTTAGTATGTTAAAAATTATAAAATAATGGGTTGACTGAAAAAATCCTGGCCAGGCTATAATTAATTAATAATTACAAATTCACTTTTTTTTTAATTTCTACCGATACGTTTAATGAAAAAATTGTACACCAACCGTAAGTACAAAGTCTATAGAATATGCAAACGTAGGGTTGACTATATTTTTCCTGGCCTAACTATTGAGTTGACAGGTATAAACAGGTATTTTCCTGTTAATTAATTATAACCTGGCTAGGATTTTTTCAGTCAACCCATTTTTTTATAATTTTTAACATACTAAATTATTTATAAAATTATTTTCATCCATTAAACAGATGGGTGAAGGTCGATTTTACTTCGGATCCTTTACTAGCAACTGTACCTACCCTTCAAACCGGGACTTGGTAGTAAAAACGGTGACGTTATGACTAGATAGATATGATAGATTAGGTAACACGCATGACGAGGCGCTTCATGGTAGAACTCTAATGCTTAGTAATTACTATAGTATACAATTTTCAGCTTGTTTTTTTACGAATTGCGTCATACAAAAATAAATAGTCTAATATTTATAAAGAGTTTTGGCCAATACGAAGAAAATACTGTGCAAAATTTCTATTTGTCTGAAATTATAATAAAATGATTAGATACTAACCAAAACTTAAATTGAAATGAAATCATTAACGTTACGTTAAATAAAATTGCGTCTGTAAAAGACGCAATTTTATTAAACGTAAACTTCTCTTTTATTAATATTACCTCAATAATTGTTTATGAACGATAAGTGCTCAAATACAATTTTCAATTTAATTACAAAATGGCCGGCCTGTATATAAACGTGTTCAGACAATTTTATTATTTCAGATCTGTTCTGAATAGATAAATGTGGCCGCGGCCTTCTGGCCATGAAACTAGAGACTTTCAAAACTGGCAGACCGCCAAAAACCAGTACACAGCCTGCGGAATACTCGCAGACCTCAACCAACCACGTAAAATGGACCGTTTAAGTATGGAATAAGATTGAATTTTCAATGAAAATGAAACTATAAACATTTTGAATTCAAATATGTTGCTGACGCCACTGTGTTTCCAATAGGTTCTATATCAATAAAGTTGAATACCTTGTGTATAAACGAAACCCCGCAAGTCCCGATTTCGGGGCTTTCATAGTGCGATATCGCAGGTGGCTTTGTTTGTTCGTGGTTTAGGTTATTACATGTGTTTGGAACGAAATAGCATAGCAAATCCTAAATACATTTTGTATTCTAGGTGCACGATTGTTATATACACAATTTGAAATTTAATGGCTTTTTAAGAGCAAGAAGATGGAAAAAATTAGGCCCTTTTACGGTATGAAATAATGTTCATATGTCGTCATGTGACCGGAAGAAGTCATTAAGTAACATAATAAATAATATGTGAGACAGAGCTATTTTGATGAATTTTTTCCGGTCCAATTTTTGAAAGATATATAGTGAATGAGTTTTCCTCTTCATATTTCACTACGAAATGAGCTTGAAGACTTGGTGACTTTTTCCATGTCAAGATAGAATTCAAGTTGATAACATCATGTCAATAACTCAAAATTACTCAAAACTGTACTTAGTAAATTTTGCCTGTCAACCATTGATAGATATGCGACATAACAACTAGAAATAATAATAATATCACTGGAAAAGTCACACGAATTGATGTAACACCAAAAGTGAGAACACATAAAACACTAAGCGCGGTCTGAGCTGAAAAGTATACACATCTACGTTAATTACACAAATTCAAAATATACCTTTTTTTAAATGCACCTATTTTTTCAAATTTAAATTATTCGAATTTATCCCTGGTGTAAGGTGTCGTCAGATAGGTCTTTAAAAATATTGCAGGTATTTTCGATTAAGCTTTCCGTTAATAAAATATTAAGCTTCGAAAAAAGCTTCAAATACTATTTAATGTTAGGGTTAAGTCAAAGTGAAAGAGACATGGCGAAACAATAAGGGTTCTTGTAGATAACGAAACGTTAAAAATGAACTACCAAATATTAACGGGCAACTAATCTGCTTCCTCGCCAAATTAATTGCGAAACTTTATTTAACAGGTAAATTCTTAAAAAAATAGGGATTCAATTAACAAATTTGGGTTTGGCAGTCTATTTAAAATATGCTGAATTGTATGCAACTAGACGGGGAGAAAGGTCTTTGACGTTTCACCGGGGTTGGTGACAACCACACACACGCACCACAGACAACGCATAAGCTATTCCTACTACAATAGCAAAATTTTGGAATAGCAATTAAAAGATTATACTAAAGTACACTTGTAGTAAGTAAGAACATGCATTATATCAGTGTTATCACTCAAACAATAAAACATCCAATTACAAGGAAATTTTCTCACTAAGTACCCCTTTAGCCCTAATTATCTACTGTTATCTGCGAACAGTTAATTTGGTTTACGCCGACTTGGAGCTTTTGTTATTTTCACAAAAGAAAATGCAGTTTGAAGATCAGGAAATTTTATATTGTTGACTTTGTAAAATCTTATGAGTATAAGGGTTACAAACATTATCGCTCTTATAAATAAACCTTTATGCATGCTTCGTTTCGCTGATGACCTGTCTCTAGCCCAGATCAGAACCCCCAATTTCTGTGAAGCCGACTTAACTTTAGTTTTCAAATGATTACAAAATTAGTCCGACATTTATGGGTTTATTCCAGAATAATTATGATTTAAGGGGTCCTTCTTTGTAGATAAGAACAGGCTTAAGTTTTGTGGGGTTAAATGTAAAAAAATTTTGCTCGCATCACTCTGACATGAACTGAGATTTTGCTATTTCAGACAAAAGATAATACCAAATAATATAAAAACGTGTTTTTGCGAAAGATTAGATACCTGTAACTCGCATACTGCGATCTACAAAAAAATGTTTATCTTATATTACAGCATATTATTGACGTGTAGAAGAAACTGTTCGTTGGTTGGTAATCAAATCTTGAGAGGCAGGGCGAAACTCGGCGCTGCGAAGTGGTGCTAAATCCAACTAGTATTACGAATGCAAAAGATTTTATGACTGTGTCGTACGCGTGTTTTTTTAGGGTAGCTCCTCTACTAGTAAGGTGGGGATAATAATTTTTTCTCTAGTATACCCAATAGTGTGGGGTATCGTTGTATAGGTTTTCAAAAACATTGTAGGTTTATGAAAACAATTTTTCGATTAAGGGACTCGTTTGTGAAATATTAAGCTTTAAAGTGCTAATTTTTGTTAGAGTCAAGTGTCCGCCTGCCAGCTAAATGGTTAGTTTTGGGGGTGGGAAAAAATTCACGGTAGTAGTAAATAAAATGAGTCGACGATCATTCAAAAACTTTATACTTTATAAAAAGTTTATACTTGGAGATGTTTTTATAGGCGGTGAACCTGTGGTGCGGATATTCGTCACTGACGCTAAATAGGTTAAATGTTCATAGTATGAAACAATAAGAGCTCTTTTTTTAGTCCACGTTATGATCAACTTCGGAACCCTACATTGCGTGTGCCCCGACACGCACTTTACCAATATCATAGGATAGTAAACAAGGAGCAGGCTCCTGACGGAAAGAGACAACAACCGCCTATAGACAACAAGATATCCATGTGATGGGATGTTTATGCCGCATGCATAATTTTACTGCCTGCCTTACGCAACCCGGAACAAGCAGTGATGCTTTTGCGGCAGGAATGGTTAAACTGGGATCATCAAATCTGAGTGAGAAGTTGCGAATCTCTACCATCTCGTAGTCAAGATGGTAGTGACACAGCCAATCAGCTGATGGATCAGAAGAGCAGATGTTCTATTCTTCATATTCCCGTGTTAGTTTGGATCCTCTTTGATAAGTAAAACATCTACTGTTCTGCCACGCAGTTCGTAAGAGGCAAACGATTGGGTATGGTGACTACTAAGTGGTAGAGTTCCATAAAGTCTCGCCTGTGTTTGGTACCACCGCTTACCTATTCCTGTTAATCATCGTTGTACCATTTTAGAGGATAAACAGTCAGTAAATTTATGAATATGGTATTACAAAATTACACGAGTAGTAACGCGTCATTAATATATGCACCACAGAGTTATCTCTTCCTACAGAAAGATCCATCTGCTTGTTGGTATTCTAGGACTGGAAAGAAAATACACCCATAAAAGAAAGAAAAAAAAGAGAACAATACAAAGTTTGGAATTCTTAACTTTAAAGAAATAAGAAAGGAAAATGTAGACAAGAATTTCTATACAGATAAACATTAACGTAAAAAACTGCAGCGCCAGCGGTAAAGCTAGACATATCTTTTAACTTGTAACCTGGCAGAATGCCAAGGCCGCTCTTCATACTCAGGGTAATCGGACTTATTCATCAGAGCCAATATGTTATCAGAAACTCTTTGATTTATATAAGTCTTACTTATCGTTGCCGACAAATTTGTCACGGTTCAATGCATTCTCGATTCGATCGATCAAATGTCTATTTGATCTGCGGCTACAGATTTATTTTGCTTAGTTTTCAATGGACTTTCCATAATTAAAAAAGTAAAGTGATAATTATCTATATATATAAAAACCAATTGCTGTTCGTAAGTCTCGCTAAAACGCGAGAACGGCTGAACTGATTTGGCTAATTTTGGTTTTCAATTAATTGTTAAAGTCCAGGGAAGGTTTAAAAGGTGAGAAAATATAGAAAAAAAAATAAGAGTAGTTAAAAAGGCAGAACAACGTTACCCGGGTCAGCTAGTCATTGATAATAATAAATCATTGATAATATTTATTAATAATTTAAAAATATTTGCAATTTCAGATACATAAAATCTTTATCCAGATAACGCAGTAGAAGTTGATGAGGGCGATATTTCACTTATTTATTTATTCAACTAAGTAGTATATAGTTGATTAACTTCCCCTATTTAGGTTTGGAATAATCGTTACGCCCGTATCCTCGAAGAGATAGGCGGAGGTAGGCAGAGGAGGTAGGAGGAAGAGACAACCATTGCAGTAACGATTAGTCAAAGATACTCTGTCTCACAATGTCATAGGTGGCAAGTCTATTGCCAACCGGGCACTTATCCAATCCTGGGAAACGTTGTTTTTGTCAGAGAACTGAAAAACACATTTTTGATTTGTCCAACCTTGGAATCGTACCCGCGACCTCAAGTGGTCAACACTGATATCGGACCAATAAATCACAGAGGGGATTTAAAAGCTACGGGAGTCAGCTACTTGTTTATACCCTCGGACAGCACCTAACACCGACAAATTCGGCCACGGTACATCTACCTTTAAATTAGCGAATATTTCCAATTTTAGAAGGTTTACAAAAACATTATTTGAATCACATTTTAAAGGTTTTTCCTAAATTATCATTCCAGACGTTTCGGAAATTTCCAAATAATTTAATGAGTGACGCAGCTTACAAAGTTATACGAACAATGCTATGAGCAAATCACTCAGTCTGGAGTTTGCTAACGACAGACTTGGCTATTGTCTACTCATACAAATGACTATCCATGATAATAATGCTTGAAAGGGCATCCAAACAATATAATTAAGATCTAATAGCAATCTAAATTCACGACTGCCAGTGACGGAATTTGTATGTTCAATACATTCATTCTAGTATTGTTAGGTATTAATGATATAGTTTGCTCATGACGTCCTTATAAATAAGACACATAACAAATACATAAGCCATCACGTCGATTCCATTGTGGGGTGGACATAATGAACTGAAAGTTCTGAGAAGATTCTGGTTTGCCATATGTTGTTTACCGGCGGTGCGTAGGAGAGATGAGTGGTAATGCCCGAAGCTGCGATTTTCCGAGATAAAACAATTTTGTTTTCAAACGACAGCAAACAAGCAGATGGTTCTCCTGATGGAAAGAGACAAGCATCGCTTATAGACACCAAAGATGTTAATGATGGGTTGATATACGTGTAACCGGGTTGACTATGCCGGCGATCTTACCCTTAAACCGTAACATGACATTGAAAAGCACTAACGTTTTAGCGGCAACAAAAACAAAACGGTGTTACCAAACCAGTGTGAGTCGGTGCAAAACTTTTCTACCTAGTAGCAAGAGCAACCACCTATTGGAGGTAGTTTCACTTAGTGCAGATTTTTGTAAATCGATTAAGACTGACTGTTAAAATAATTAACACGGAATTTAACATACGGATAAACAACACATTGTTAGGTAAATAATTCAAAAAATAGTGGACATCAAACACAAGTAAAAGTGCGATTTAATTGATCTAAACTATTGCTACTAAACTTTGGGGTAATTAGCCTCGCGGAAGAAAAACACCTATTTTATAAGGGCTATAACCCTTGATGGTACCTAGAATGACTGGTAGGGTAAAATTAAAAACAATATCAGCCTTCACATTATTAGTTAACAAATTTTATTTTAGTGTTGTATTTTAATTCTCAAACTAGCCTTGTCAGTGTTTCAAAGTTATTTATTTATTTATAAGTTACTTCACTACATTAGAATTAAATCCGTGTTATAAATTATAAAGTAATTTGTTGATTAATTAATATGTGTATTTGCTTATACTGAATTATAATAAGAATAAGAATTTATTGTTTTGAGACGCTCACAACACAATGTAAGCAAAACTAGTTATAATCAAAGAAGTTACATTCTAATGTAATATTTCATCACTTATACACTTGTACTGTTTCACAATAAAGCTATTATCACTTATTACCAACCGGTTTCGCTTACACAAGCATCATCAGGGCAAATTATAGTTACAAACTTTGCCTTTGAAGTTAAGTGGAAAATTGGTTAATCCATTTGGAAGAAATCGTTGACGAAAAATTTTGAAAAAAGTGTTTTTTCGACATAGCTTCGAAATTTTTCAACCAATCATTTTTCGGTATTCTACGGTATTTTAATACAAAAAAATTACGTCAAAAGCTCTTTTAAAAATCAAAACCGAATCTTATTTTCAAAAGTTACAGGTTTTCAAATATTAAAATTACGTTTTCTTTAGCAAAGTTACTTAATATTTTTGAAATAACTTTCAGGCTAATATACCGATTGAATTCAAAATCTTGTCATCTTTTCTTCTTTAAAAACTGCGCCACGTACCGTCAATTGGATAAAAATCGGTCAATTTGTTTGGGATCTATCAATGACGAAAATTTTTGAAAAAAATGTTCTTTGACATTGTTTCGAAATTTTTGAACCTACCGATTTTTTAGCTAAAGCAATATTTAAATTGAGTTGAATGCCATTTGAAAGATCAAAATCGATCATCGTTTCTAAAATATACAGCTTTTTAAAAATCAATATACTACCATTTTTATCAAAATAGATGTTTATACATAAAAAACCTATTCTTATAAATTTTACTATTTTGAGCTTAGAATTAATTTAGCGGGAAGTTTCTGGGATGGCTTGCAAGGTCAACCATTGACAGATTACAGACAGTGATAGGTGACCAGTCTTTCACCAACTGGGTACTTTTCCAATCCCGGGCAACATTGTTTTTTATCAGCAAACTGAAAAAACATTTTTTATTTGCCTGACTCGGGAATCGAACCCCGAGAGTTTCTCTGAGGAAAAAATTCCAAAAATTTATTCGCTGAGTTTCTACCGCCAATTCTTCGTGCCTGCGGTAAGTCCAATATTAATTCTAAAAATTTTGAAGGTTAATTAAATTAAATTTTCTTTATTTTTTTATAAGATCAACTTTTATTTTTAAAACTCATTTTTCCTAGAAAACTCTTTTACAAGAAAGTTGCCATATATAAAAATTGATTTCTATCAATATTAGACTTCAAGGGCAAAGTGGTAGTGCGAGATAGATCTTGAGTTGCTACATATTATAGGTAGGTACTATATTATAGGTAGACCAGAAAATATGGTGTAAAATATGTAGATAACCTCTATAATTGTGCTGTGTAGATAACATTGATAATTATATAAATCGTTTTTTTAATAAATCAAGAAAATTTTAAAAAAAATCTTGTACATAAGTACTAAAAAAAATTATCTTAGAAACATTTTATTTTTTATTTTGGTTTTATTTTTCTGCGCCTCCCTAGAAACAAAGCCTGACGACGCCTTTGATGCGAATATAGTAAATAAAGTCCATGATACATTAAAAGATGTAATTCGCATAAAAATACTTTCCTAAGAATATTGCTAGGTAATATAACTTAGCGAACCCTTACAAAGCTCTGCTTTTTACTAGTGATATTTTAAAAAAAAGGTCAAATGCCGTTTCAAAAATCAAAATAGAATATAATTCTCAAAGCTTATAGCTTTTCAAAAACTAATATTATGTTGTTTTTAGCAAATTTACTTAATTTTTTTTAAATAAGTCAAGTTAAATGACTGATTGACTTAAAAATCTTATCAGCTTTTCTCCTTTAAAAACTGCGTCAAATACCGTTAATTTAATCAAAATCGGTCAATTTGTTTGGGATTTATCAATAAAGAAAATTAAAAATAAAATGTTTTTTGACATTGCCCCGAAATTTTTGAACCTATCGATTATTTAGCTAAAGCAATATTTTAGATCTCAAAATTTGAGTTGAATGCCATCATCGTTTTCAAAATATACAGCTTTTCAAAAATTAATATACTGTAATTTTTAACAAAGTAGATATTTGAACTGAAAAATCTATGCTTATATTTTTTTACTCTTTTGAGCTTAAAATACCTTAATTTAGTGGGAAGTTTCAGGGCTGGCCCGTTTCAAGGTCAACCGTTTACATTTTTACGGCTAACGTCAGTTGTCAAACTTAAAAGCGATTTTATTTTGAAGTCTATGGTCTGCATGTCAAGTATATATAATAAAAACTTCTAATTTATTAATATCAATGATTATAATGAATAACAATATCAATAGTTTTAATGAATGAAATCTATACACAGTAAGAACACATACCATTGGTATGTGTTCGTACTGTGGGACGGTAAGCTGTCCCAGTTATAATTAATTGCCTTTTTACAAGTAGTAACTTTCAACCACATTTGCTCTACTATTTTATGTGATGGAAAAGGAATTAAAAATGTTGACAGTCCATGTTTAATGTAAATACCCACAACAACGCAATTTAAGTTTGAGTAACAGTCCGTTTGCCTACAAAGGCTATATAGGTAAATACTATTGAAAAGTTTAGGAACCACTGACCTAAACAATTGTTTGTCTTAAAGCACATAATTACGGCTAGTGAGTCATTTGGCCATTCGGGAAATTACCTGAAACAACAGAAATATTCATTATTAAATCACATTACAATCAGTAATTTATCTATACACAGATCAATACGATTAATATATTCTATACTTTCCATCGTCGGCACGTGGTGAAATTCCATTGTTACTAGACACTTTTACTATTCCACTTGTACATAAATTTCACTTTTACACAATTTTTATTATATTACTCGACCGGTTTCACTTTTTAAAGCATCTTCAGGATTTAAGTATATTACATCCTGAAGATGCTTTAAAAAGTGAAACCGGTCGAGTAATATAATAAAAATTGTGTAAAAGTGAAATTTATGTACAAGTGGAATAGTAAAAGTGTCTAGTAACAATACGATTAAGCCCAAAGGAGCAAAAATTAAATTTTAACATTGATTTTTCCAAAGTAACTGAATTTTTTTTATAGATTTTGAATAAATGTACAGTGTTACTGTTGTAGTGTGTATTGTTAGTTACAAAATAAATTGGTAGAAAAATGTCTAAATAATGTCAAAAAATCAATTTTTAAAAAATTCGTCATTGCTAAACTCGGGCGAGACGTTGCGGAATTACCACCTGAAAATGACGATAGTAGTAACACGTTAAGCCACACATGTGCTTTTTACGAAGTGCCTAGCAGAATGTCAGGTGGTCTAGTCTTCTAAGTTCCTTATTACGGTAGGAGATAACCATTGCCTATAAACACACACACATGAAGATGTTAATGATAAATTCCTATGAGTGTGGCGAGGATTTAAAACCACATGTATAGGTTTACTGGGAACCTTATCCTACAAACTAATACACATTATAAAACCTAAAACACGACACTTACAAGCGTACACACTATTCTAACTAACTCTACCACCTAGAAGCAACGATTGCAATGATACATTTGACAAATCTTTACCTTTTATTAATTGCCTATCAGAAAAAAACAAATGGTCTTTTATTGACAAAAGGCCCGTATCAACACTTCTGTGGGGACACAGTATTAGAATGCGCTGACGCAAACTTTACATGTGAAGGTATTGTGATTTGTATTTTGTGAGACGTCTCACGTCAGTCGTCCGCGCGTCCTCACGCAATATACCAGTCTATGTAACTTATAATTTGTGTGTATGACGCAAATACAAAAAATGCACTACTTATAATTCTATTAATTTAGCACTACCTAACTGCGACACCCGAACCTAGAAGTAAAGTGACCAAACATAGGCTTTTTTTTCAAAAATCAATCCTTAAAGAGTTGAAATAAGGGATAAAATTTGTATGAAAAGCTACCTTGACGACATGTTAATCTACATGCGGGCGAAGCTGCACGGGTCAGCTAGTATAGAAATAAATTTCACTTTATTTTTATATTATATTATTTGATTTCGTTGTATAGAAATAACAAGAAACTAAGTTGCATTTAACTTCAGTGTAAGTTCAAATAATTAAATGAAGTATTTTTAACTTATACTTAACATAAATGTTGTAGACCACACGAGAACACAATGGCCAATTGAAAGTAAATCAAGTTTATTTGAATTCATAGTTTTCATGTGGTGAGTTTTTCGCATTTTATTTTACCTATAAGGGTTGCCACTCTTCAAATCTGGCATGAAGAATTTAAAATATGATATTTCTTGGCCGACTACATTGGGCTAGTATTGGAAAACCGAACCCGACTCAATAAAAAGTAAGAGATTATATTACTGAAGGCAATATTTATTTAAAAGTAAAACTTGCTTTTTATTCCAGACTAGCGGTTTGTTTGTGTAAACACAAACAAATCCTAGATTGCCCGAGAACACAATGGCCAATTGCAAGTAAAGCAAGTTTTTGAATTCACAGTTTCACAAGGCGAGATCTTTGAGTTTAATCTAAAAGGGTTACCACATTCCCAAATTTAGACGTCACTATTATGTCTGATATCTAATCATCGAATGAGTAAATACAAAACATTGTTGGCCATAATGATCAGTTGTGGAATACAATGAACAGTATTAAGTAAAGTAAGTTTATAATAATTCATAGTTTCCATGATATCCATGGTATAGTATCTTTCTTGTTATATTTTTTGTTAGAGGTGCTTCCCTTTCACTTTTATGTTTGGCTTAGAATGTACAGGTTTAAACTGTACATTGGCGTCGGAGAATTCGGAGCACAGTTCGAGCATGTTTGACGGAGGGTTTAGACGATACAGGTTGTTATATACTAATTCAAACAAAATACTTTATACATGATTGAAAATAAAAAATGAGTATTAATAATAATCGCTGTGATTTAAAGTATGTCAACTTACGTTAATCATGATAGCCCTTAGTATATTATTTACGTATGAAAGTACTAGAGAGGTTAGGCTTGAAAGAAAATATCGGTGTATAAAGGAGTACGGGCATTCTCCGTTGGTTTGGACATGTAGAAAAAATGGTAGATGAAAGGTTAACAAAACAGGTACACAATGCGAATGTGAAAGGTTGTAGGCCTACCGGAGAGACGAAGACTGATGTACCATGGTCAGACTGATTTTCTGAGAAGTTTTTTCGAAGGTGGTGTCAAGAGTCTTCCCAACCGGAGGGTTCGTACGAAGAGAGTAATGAGTGTGGAGATAGCGAGACAAGTTTGCAAGGATCGTGATATATGGCACTCGGTTCTCTCTGCCTACACCGTAAGGGATCCAGCGTGAAGATATGTATATGTCGCAGTGGACAATTTCACTTTCATAGCCGTTAGATTATAATTTACCTAGAGATTTTATAATTTGGTTAGGTTAGGTTAACAGTTAAATTATAATATCACTTAGGTAAATTATAATCTAACGGTATTGACAATTTCACTGCGACATATATATGTATGTATGAAATTGCTAGTTTGAACGTTTACAAAACAGATTTTCAACCAGTGTGCCGCGGTAAATGCTGTGCCGCCAATATTTTCAAATGTGCCGCGAATTGTAAGCACACTGAAACTATATTATTGCATTTAAAATTTACAAACACTGAGCTATTCTACATCTTAAATCAGAATACTATAAAAGCAGGCAGAAACAGCAGGATGACGATCAAACTAAGCAACGCCTACTTTTTATAAATTGAAAGGTGTCAGCCCTATTTGACGAGGTCTCCATGTTTTATATTCGCTGACTCTGAACAAACATTTCTACAGTAACACCTGCTCAAGTGATATTTCTACGAAAATAACATTGCACAACTTTACACCAATTTATTTTTCAACTTTCTAAAAATAACAGTTTTGAAATGTTTGAATGTGCAAACAAAGTTACATATAATAGTGGCGAAAACAAAGATTTCGCTGAAAAATAGTGGAATTATAAGTTAATTTTAAACAAGTCTCTCCCCTGTGTTCACTTTGATATTCCTGCCCTAATAGTCCTGTATAAAAAAGGATAATACAAAATCTCAGATTATTTAGAAGACAAAAAAGGCTTGAGATTAACAATTGCTTCTCGTACCAATTTCCTTTATAATGTTCAGAAATTGAAATTGTAAATTAAAAAAAAACAATAATTATGAAAAAATACAAAAAACAATCCTGCAGAGTTTCTTCTGCCGGATCTTTTCACTGTGTAGCCTCGTTCCGATTCGGTAGTGATTCTCAAAATATCCTCATCAAAAATGCCAATAAATATTTTGAATTAAACATTTTTTGAGTTTTTTTAAGCGACTTCAAAATTATTTTTTATCAAATAACTAGCTGCACCCTGCCGCCCGAGGCACTGTAAAAGATTTAGTGAATCAAACGGAAACAACTTATTTTTCCGGGATATAAAGTATCCTATTTGGTATTCCAAGTCAGGTATCGACCTATGTGGCAATGATCAAAATCTGTTAACAAACATCAGTCCACCTACACAAACTTTCGCATTTATAATATTTACTAGCAGCATCTTAATCGGTTTGGCCGTTTTTGCGTGAAACAGTAACAAACGTATATCCATCTAAACTGTCACATTTACAATACTAGTTGCACATTTTTTGCGGGACTAAAAGTAGCATATGTGCCATTACAGGTCATCATTTGCCTGTGTACCAAATTTCATCCAAATCGGTTCAACTGTTTTTGCGTGATTGAGTAACAAACATCCATCCATTCAAACATCCAAACTTTCGCATTTATAATATTAATAAAGATTAGTATTATTAAAGATTAGATTAATAAATAAAGATTAGATTTATAATATTAATAAGAATTGGTAGGAAGTATTATAATACAAATGTATAGTATTATAATACAAATGTATAGTAAGGATTAATTTACCTAGCTGTTACTCGTTATCCACCATTTAGTTTAATACAGCGCCCTCTATAGCCATACCGTTAGCTACATTTAACTGATTTCTTGAGAACAGCATTTTGTCGGGACTAAGAGAACCAAATTTTAAATCAAGGATGAAAACAACTTCTGGATAGATTTACACAAAACTGCATTATTGTATGGTTATTAATATTATTATAAATATATTATGGTTATAAACATATTATGGTTATTAATAGTATTAAGTTTCATTCCAACAATCTATCTCTTGTGATGTGATGAATAAGCAAACAATTTTTCCATCTTGGTGCGGAGCCTTGTTCTAGAATAGGCCATTTCTGCCCGTCCGCGTCAGTTTGAAAAAGAAAATGATTGAACAATCGTGTCACTACAATTGCCATGACTCGATGTGACAGAATTCCACAACGTCACATTTGAGCCGGATAGGTTCCGCCTTTTTTTAAGGGCAATAGGCCCACCTCTAGTTCCCACCAATGTAACTTCTGTAAACCAGAATAACAGCGGCAACTGTCCTGATAATCACTGAGTTGCGAGCTCAGGGTGCCCTGGGGAAAAAACTAAGCTGTCTTGAGACCCGCATAGAATTTAATCAGAAGTGTATAGGAGAAATAGGAAAATACATCCAGTTTCCCTCCCTTTACAGCAGGAGACAGCGTAAAGATAAAGAAAAAAACTGTTAAGAAATGAGACGTTTACAATCTGGTTAAGCCTGATTGCTATTGCACCACGGTAATTTAGGTATTTCAGGTCCTACGAAAATGGCCTGATTAATTCTGCTTCCAGTAGTACGTATGACAAAATCGCTTGAAGGCACGGAAATTCCCACGTGATGTTACAAGGTCGGAATAGTAGATTACCCCGGATATACATCGTATACTATCAATCATTTAGTTATGTTCGTTTTGCCTGAGATTACACTCCCAAAGAATATGATGTGCAGTTTGTTCATATTTACAGTTTATGGTGCAAAAAGCTGTTCTGTTCTGTTCGCAAGAAGGAAAAGGAACTAATTTGAACGAGAATAATTTAGCTTTCAAATTACCATGACTAGCAAGGAACTGTGCACCACAATGATATATTTCTATCCACGTTTTACTTAATGGTTCACGGACGTAGGGAAAAAAATTATATAAATGCCGTCCTTTGGTTGAGTAGCACCAACGCGACTGCCGTTCATTTATTAATTCATTAAAAAGCGACTTTTACGAAGTGAAAACGATTTTTGTTTGAGCTTGCGAATTTATCAATCCGCAAGCTCAAACAAAATTGCGCCTAGGTAGGTAGGTAGGTTCCGCCTTACCTATTGCTACCGCAAACGCATTAGTCCTTGTTTTTTGTTAACTTCCCACTACGTATGTAGATAAGGAAGTTACTGACTTTACCCCGATTTTCGAAAATTGAGTTTTCACCAGATGTGAATGATTTTGAGGTCCTAGGAACCTTTTCCGAGTATTTTCAAGATAACGTCAGTATGTCTGTATGTATGTATGTATGTGTGTATGTAAACATCTCATAACTTTTGAACGGCTGGACCTATCTAAACGTGGTTGATGGCATTCGATTGGATTCCGCTCAACTTAGACTTTGTGGCGTGAACCGATTCGGTGCAGGGGATTTTGAGAAATTTTCAAAAAACGCCAAAAAAATTTAGGCGAAACAGTATTTTTTTAATATAACTTCCAGATTTACGTACCGTTTGAGTACATAAACGAATCAGCTCTATTCCTCAAAAAACTACATCTAATACATAAATTGCATCAGAATCGGTTTATCCATTTCAAAAATCAAAATCGAATCTAATTCTCAAACTTATAGCCTTTCAAATATTAAAATTACATTGTTTTTAGCAAACTTACTTAATTTTTTTAAATAGCTTTCAAGTTAATTCACCGAGTGACTTAAAAATCTTATCAGCTTTTCTCCTTTTAGAACTGCGTCAAATACTGTTAATTTAATCAAAATTCGTCAATTTGTTTTTTTTTTATATTATAAGATAGCAAACAAGCAGATAGGTCTCCTGATGGAAAGAGTCAACCATCGCCTATAGAC
Organism: Apodemia mormo; assembly: GCA_036924255.1. Lineage (NCBI taxonomy): Eukaryota > Metazoa > Arthropoda > Insecta > Lepidoptera > Riodinidae > Apodemia > Apodemia mormo. The sequence continues at coordinate 22,815,859 of JAUPFN010000019.1, read as the reverse complement.
ACCAAAGATGTTAATGGTGCGTTGCTATCTTGTGGCGAGGTCTTATGCCACATGCATAAGTTTACCGGCTACCTCACCCTCCAAACCGGAACACGACAGCGACAAGCACTGACGCTATTGTGGCAGGAATAGGTAAGGCGGTGGTACCAGACCCGGGCGAGACAATGCAGAACTCTACAACCTAGTAGCCACGATGGTAGTGACTCGATAGCCAATCGGTCGCCTTTTACGACCTGCCTGGCAGAACGGCAGTTGGCCTATTCTTCAAAGGAGACCGGGACCAACACGGCGAAAGGCCGGGACCAACACGGCGAAGGCCGGGACCAACACGGGATTGGGATTGTTTGGGATTTATTAATGAAGAAAATTAAAAATAAAATGTTTTTTGACATCGCATCGAAATTTTTCAACCTAGCGATCATTTAGCTAAAGCAATATTTTAGATCTCAAAAATTGAGTTGAATGCCACCATCGTTTTCAAAATATACAGCTTTTAGTAAATTAATATACAGCCATTTTTAACAAAATAAATGTTTTAACTGAAAAATCTATGCCTATATTTTTTACTCTTTTGAGCTTAAGATACCTAATTTAGTAGGAAGTTTCTGGGATGGCCCGTAGGGTCAACCGTTTACACATTTTTTTATCGAAGATTACCGCCGCCCATAGACAACCACACTCCCAGAGGTCTTGTAGTTGCGTTGTCAGCCTTTTAAGAATGAATAAATTCTTTTCATGAAGTTCGCCGAAGATTCCTAAGTCGTATTCGTTTGGAAAAATTTCGGACGATAACTGATTCCACATAGGAGTAGTGCGGGGCAAAAAGTGCCTCGAATGCTTGTTACTTTCGTATTCCAGTTAAAAAGTTAATTAACCTGAAACATTCGCATTTTTTTAAATCTTATGTATGAGGTCATACCCTGTACTTACAAATAGATTTATCACTGAAATCAATCAAATTAATCAAACATAATTATTCTACATAAAAGTGGCATCTATGACATGCTCCAATTAAAACGAAAAACAGACGGAACAATTGTGAGTTCGTACACTGAAATACGTCCTTAAGACACAATTACTTGACTCGGAATATGCCGGTCCTATTATTTCTGCGAGATAAAATAAGGTATTTTCATTAATGAAGTTAAAGTTTAATTGCGTTTCGCTAAATGATCTTTTCCGAGACGTTTGGCGCTACGTGGTTACTGCTCCGTTAAAAGGAGAGCTAACAAATATTTCATTACACTTTTAATTTCATTATTTGTTATGAACGCCTTAAATCCTATAGTTTGCGAGATTTCACACTAACTTTTAAATAATCTATATTACTAATGCGAAAGTATGGATGTATGGAGGGGTGTTTGTTACTCAGTCTCACAAAAACGAATGAACTGATTTAAATAAAATTTGGTACACATCTACGTATAGATGACCTGGAATAACGTAAAGGATACTTTTAGTCCCGTAAAAATAGGTTATTCACGTATGATTCACTAAAAACTTTTATAATGCAACGGGCTGTATTGTGCAATTAGTAGTTTGGATGTTTGGATGTACGGATGGATACTTGTTACTCAATCACGCAAAAACTGCTGAACCGATTTAGGTGAAATTTGGCATACATACATATAATAACCTGGAATATCGGACTTTTTATCCCGGAAGAATAAGCTGTTCCCGAAAGATTCACAAAGATAAATTAATGTAGCCTGCTGCAAGGTGCAACTAATGAATACATACTTAAAACTTCGTGAGGGGCTTCCTTTTAGCGAGTCTATCTACGACTTTCTACTGACTACTTTTTCAATAGTGCTATGAAACAAAATCCCATGATAACGTTATTTTTAACAACATTGGTCTATCGGTCTGAGAATCAAATCAAAAATATCATGCGTCTCATACGAACACCTGAAAAACTATAGATACAAAAAAACTTAAATTATTTCAACATTGCCTGCCCTAAAAATCAAACTTAAAATGTATTTCTCTCACACGATGCCGGAGAAACTTTTCAGAAAAACTTAATACTATTTCAGAAGGAATTTCATGCCCTGGGAATCTGACTTAAAATATTATGCGTCTCATACGGAGGGCGGTCCTGCTGAATCAAGGAGAAATATCAAGAAAAATGATGTTATAAATGCGAATGTTTGTCTATATATTCGCTAATACGGCTAAACCACTATACCTATTATCATGAAATTTGGCATGGAGAAAGTCCTGTATTCTGTTTTGCTGGCAAGCATTATACATCCGAGACCGATGTGTCTGATTTTTCGAAAGGTTAACTTTATTTAGAGGAGCAAACGAGCAATAGGCTCACCAGATAGTTAATGATCACTACATCTTATGGACGTCCGCAATACCAGAAGTCTTGCAGCTGCACAGCTGACATTAAAAGAATGAGTAAACTCTTTTCTTAGAGGTCCCCTAAAGGTCCTTAAGTCGCATACGTTCACATGGGTCTCTTATTTGTCTTGACTTAGTGCCGTTGGCTACACGTGAATGCACCTCTGCCAACCTCGTCAGATAAATCGGCGTATCGATAATTATTTACATAAAAAAACCGTGCTGTGTGACGGTATTCTGTTTTATTTTTATAAAGATGAAGAAGTGAAAAGTGAGATAGATGAACGTGAAGTGAATGCGGACTTTTCTTACAGCAAAATTTAAAGTAGTTTATCCATAAAACCCTTGCGCAATTCCCGTAATAGGTGTCAATTTTTCACGAGAGCGTTGGGGTTGGCGAATTCAATAAATGATTATAATATACGAGTTCGAGATGCTATTACCCGCAGATGTCACCCTAAAAATTAATGCAAACGAGCAAAAAGTGGGACAATTTACGCGTCACTTCTTGTTGCCCTGGCACACTGGAGTGGATTTGGAAAACCGATTTTATCTACGTCTTAGTCTATATTAAGAACGTGATTGAACCGGTCCGGAGAGAAGAAATTAAATGAGTAAAAATAAATATAGAGATATATTTAGTGATGTTTCGCACGTTTTTTAACTTCCCGCTACGTGTAACGTAACATATAAAGAAGTTACTGATTTTGCCCGATTTTCGAAAATTGCGTTTTCATCGGATGTCCACGTTTTGAGATCCTAGGAACCTTTTCCGACTACTTTCACGATTAAGTCAGTATATCTGTATGTATGTGTATGTGTGTGTGTGTAAACATCACATAACTTTTAAACGGCTTGACCGATCGAAACGTGGTTAGTGGCATTCGATTGGGTTCCGCCCAATTTAGACTTTTTGAAAATTTGGACCTATTCGGTTTCGAAGATTTTGAGAAATTTTGAAAAACCTCAAAAAGAAATTTGACGAAACAGTGTTTTTGTAATATGACTTCTAGATTAATGCATCGATTGAGTACAAAATCTAATCAGCTCTATTCCTCATAAAATTGTGTCCAATCCATAAATTTCATCAAAATCGGTTTATCCATTCGGGACTTTTCGTTGACGAAAAATTTCAAAAAAAAGTGTTTCTTCAACATAACTTCAAGAATTTTTAACCAATCGTTTTTAGACCTTTTCCAATATTTTAGTACTTAAAAACGACGACAAATGTAGTTTCATAAATCAAAATCGAATCAAGTTTTTAAAAGTTACAGCTTTTTAAATAGTAATATTTTTTTGTTTTTAGCAAACTTCCTTGATATTTTTTAAATAACTTTCAGGTTAATATACCGGACATAAAAATCTTATCAGATTTTCTCCTTAAAAACAACGTATTTGACGATCGTTAATTGAAACAAAATCGGTCAATTTGTTTGGAATGTATCAATGACGAAAATATATTTTTTTAACATTCCTTCGAAAATTTTCAACCTATCGATTATGTAGCTAAAACAATACTTAAGATCTTAAAAATTTAGTTGAATGTCATTCGAAAAATCAAAATCGATCATCGTTTCAAAAATACACAGCTTTTCAAAAATCAATATATTATACTGTCATTTTTAACTAACTAGATGTTTGCACTTAAAAAAATATAATTTTCACTCCTTTGAGCTTTAAATCTCAAGCAGCAATCAAGCATGTTTAATACCAATAAAGCAGCTCATATATTACTTAAAGTTCTATTGCAGCCGTACAATGGTGTAAAAAGATGCTTTTATCGGTATAAAAGACCTTTATGCGTTTTTATACAGCCTAATGCTGTACAAGGCCTTTCTTAGAGTTTCGCGTAAGCTTTAGGCGTTATATCTGAATATTAATACACTACTGTACAACTCTAAGTATTTTGTAACTCATTAGGCTTATTTTAACACTTAAAGCTGTACATCAGCTGTATTATGTTTAGCACGGGAATTTATTACAGCTTTAAGTGTTATTATAGTATCACTCGACGCTTATTTCTGTAAAATGGGAGATGCAATCACCGTTCTACAGCTAATATTTATGGCGTAATTGTAGACTGTTATGCAGCCAATGGTGTTAAAAAATCTGCATATACAGCTGTAGTGCAGCTCAAGGCTGTATTACTGATTTTGTTACTTGCTGTTTTTATATCATGTGGAAAAAATCAAGAGGAATATTGAAAAGGAATATTTAAATATTATAAATTACCAACCAAGTAATCGTGATGAAGATAAAGCTGAAAAATTACTAAATCAGGTAACCTACAATCGTCATTTTTATTAATGTTCAAGGAAAAGGGTTCCGTAACAAAAACATTAAAAAGTGATTGTAGGTTATCTGATTTATTATTTTTTAGGCTTATCTTCTTCATTAAGGTTATTTGGTTGGTAATTTATAATATTTTAATTTTTTTTAATGTCATAAGACAGCAAACAAGCTGATGGGTCTCCTGATTGAAAGAGTCAACCATCGCCTATAGGCAGCAAAAATGTTAATGGTGCGTTGCTATCTTGTGGCGAGGTCTAATGCCACATGCATAAGTTTACCGGCCACCTTGCCCTCCAAACCGGAACATGACAGTGACTAGCACTGACGTTTTGCAGCAGGAATAGATAAGGTGATGGTACCAGACCCGGTCAAGTCAATGCAGAACTCTATCCCCAAGTAACCACGATAGAAGTGACTCGAACTGCCCATCGGTCGCCTTTTACGACCTGCCTGGCAGATAGGCAATTGGTCTATTCTTCTAAGAATATATATAAAAAAGAGTTAAAAAGAGAAATAAAAATCATTACACTGAGAAAATATATATTTTTTTATTTTTAACTTGCTACTATAGGGAGTGTTACAAAAGCGGTATAGTAAGCCGAAAGGTGGTGACTCAGAGGGTCATTCTGAACAACTTTTGTTCAACGATTTGTGAAAATTCGCAAAAAACAATTTTGTTTTTCCATTGTGAAAAGTCACGTGACCAACAAAATTTCTATGGAGAATCAATATTTTTTTTGCGAATTTCCAAAAGTCGTTAAACAAAAGTTGTTAAGAATGACCCCCTGAGTCACTCCCTTTCGGCTTACTGTACCACTTTTGCAACACCCCAAGTATTTGCAAGTATATATGTATACTTCATTGTATAATGTATACAATCATTTTAAAAATATTATATACTTAGATACAATTACAGGTAAGAGAGAAGAAGTTTCTCTTTGAAGAACTAATAATATTAAATCACAAGCACGAAATAACGTATTCTTCTTAAAAATATTTTTGTGATAGACCAATCTTTAAAGGGCTGGATTTTTCATTCTTGTTCAACTTAGTTATATCATTTTGTTTTCTTGGCCATTATAATTCACCTTTTATCCTCCCACAAACTAGATACGATGCAAATACAGTTTTGGCTTCTCTCAATTGTTTGTATTATTTTATAAGGCATATTTCTCTGAAAAATAAAGTAAAACATGATTGAAATACATATCCCATAAGTTATAGTTAACAATAAGTTGGTTTAGTTGTAAAGTCAAAGGACCGACATCAATACATCACAATAGCGAAATCAAGTGATATATGTTTTGTATTTAGGATTCTTCAATTTTTGTACGCATCTCTAAACATAAGTTAAGTGATTAAAAGCCAATGACTGTATAATAGATTTATATAGGGACTTAGTACAGCCTAAAGTGTATTTGGACGGTAATTAAAAGCCAATAGCGGTATAATAGAATAAAAAAGAGATTCAGTACAGCTATTTGCAGTATATCACCCTCCAAATACACTTTAGGCTGTATAACAAAGCGTCGCCATTATTGTGTATTAAAAACAACATTAAAGAAATATATTGTTAAATAAAAGATATATTTAGCAATAGCTAAAGCTATATCGTGACAAGCAAGTTATATTATGATCAGTATGCCTTTATATACAATATTGTACCATAAATACTTGTATATTCTAACCTTAAACACAAACACTTACCGTATTTTGCAATGATTTATTTGTGTTATCTTGATTATTTCGTTGGCGCGTGAATATTTTGAGAGAAAACATACACGATTTTACAATGATTTTGAATTTGCACTTTGAATACACCGTTCAATACTGCTCCAAGTCCAAGAATTTATAATTTATTAATATATTTTTAATTATGGCGTCTGCAGATACGTGATATAACTAATGTTATACAATATCAAAAACAGATTGTTACTTTTTATCATTTTCAAACACCTATTAAGAACATTTAGCTGTACGAGAGAGTATATTTAGTGTTACAGTTTCTTTATACACCGAATAACAGCCTTTGTACAGCCTATAACAGCTTGTACAGCTATTGTGCTGCCTATTTAACGCTTAGCTGTACAAGACAGTTACAAGAGAGTATCCTTAGTGTTATAGTTTCTTTATACACCAAATAACAGCTATTGTACAGTTTATAACAGCTTGTATAGCGATTGTGCAGCCTACATAACGCAATAAGCTGTATAACTTGGGGCCCTTTTTGGTGTTATATCGAATGTAGAAGCGCTTCTACAGCCTTTGTACGGCTTAGTATACAGCTTTAAGTTTAAAAATGAACCTAAATGCAGCCTATATACAGCTTAACGTGCTACTTGGGATACTTTCATTTAGCGGGAAGTTTCAAGGACGGCCTGCAAAGCATCCTGTTGCATTTTTTTAATATTATAAGCTATATATATATATATATATATATATATATATATATATAATAAGCAATCAAGCAGAGGGCACTCCTGATGGAAAGAGATACCATCGCGTACCATACCAAGCTTTGACGATATTGCGGCAGGAATAGGTAAGGCAGTGGTATCAAATATCCGGGCGAGACGCTGCAGAAATCTACCATCCAGTAGGCACAATGGTAGTGACAAGTATAGCCAATTGATCGCCTCTTACGGCAGTTGGTCTTTTTTTTCAAAAGAGCCAGGACCAACACGAGGCGAAAAACAGATCTACCGTTTTACTGATAGACATCTCGTTAAAAGCAAGAGAAGGCTAATTACTCTTCAAAATGCGTTGACACGAAAGAAAAGCGTAACTGGCTCTAATTTTTATTATACACTTGTTATGTTTCACAAATCACTTTAAATTTTAATTAATATCGCCAACCGGTTTCGTCTTTTACGGCATCTTCAGGGCTACGAGACTCTTTCTTTCTCTCTCTCTCTCTCTCTTTTTTTTACTTTTATCTATTTTTTTGACTTTTTTTCCCCCAACACAACAGAGTGACAGATTACATAATAGTTAGTATCGTAATTTTAGATAAATATAAAATGACATATTTTTAAACACATATTTTTATATTATCTTGTAATAATTTTTTTTAACAATAATAATTAAACGGCACTTTCAATTCAATACAATCCTAATTTTAAAATTTGGCCGGACCTTTAAAATTAACCCTGTATACATAAATACAAAAGTTTAAGTGCAGAAAAATGTACAACCTCCAAAAGATCGAAAGTAAAGCTCTCCTCTTGTGCATAGTGCAATAAGTTTAGAATGATCACAATTCAAAAGTCATCCCGATTCGTATTCAAAATCAAAGCACAAAGCTATCAACCCTCACGCGTCTAAAGTGGTCAATAAGTACCAGTCACAAGTGTGTAACCAACCCTCCCCGCAATACAAATGACTCCATTTAGGGTATCATTCGTCCCTCAAAACGAACCAATATTTACAAATTCAACGTTCAAATGGTACTCCATTTCTACTATGACGTCACACCCTAGATTGTTACATTTATTTACTTTCAGGGATAAGATGCTAGCTGTCGATCGTTTGCTGGGAATTCTAAAAAGGCATCAGTATTCTGAAGGTGACGATGGGTTTAGTTTTTTGATTGCGCCGCCGATGAGACGGCCTCGGACTAAGATTGATGTTGGGGGCTCGATACATTTTCCTGTTTTTCAGATAATCGCTTTTTAATATACAATTACAATTCTTTGTTTATCGATTCTTTGAAGGTCGTTGTGCGAGCAAAATATTTGTAATAAATAATAGTATTCGATTACAAATTTTTGCGAGAACAGTCTGACTAGATTAAACAAATATAGATTAAAAAAATATTCTATGTACAGTTTTGACCTTCCTACGATTTTATTATAGTACTAGCTGTTGCCTGCGACTTCGTTCGCGTGGACTTCTTTTACTCCGCACAGTTCCTCCCTCGTAATTGATAGCGTTATAATATGTAGCCTATATGTTGACCCGACCTGTTAGTAATATTCATGCAAAATTTGAAGTAAATCCATGCAGTACTTTTTGAGTTTACCCCGGACATACATTGACTTTAATGTATAGATAATATTCTTTTGTACACCAAGTCTACTCATTTGATTTTTTTTATCTCCTTTCACGGCTTGGTTGGAAGAAATCTCTTTAAGTAGAAATAAACTCGCCCCTTGTACTTATGTTACGTTTATGTTTTTCCTCTAATTGTGCTGTTCTCTGTGCACAATAAAGTATTAAATAAATATGTAAGTAATTAAATAAATAAACTTTATAATTAGTTTGACTGATTGTAAAATGTTTAGTTCAAACGCAAATGAGCCTGTAAATAAAACTTAATAATAATAAAGCTAAGCTTTGAAGTTCACGGATAACTTGTTATTTAATTTATCTATATCTACGTGAAGGTAGATATTTGGACCCCTTTTTAAGAACACTACGCGAACGGTGAAGTATGAAATTTGGCAGTTAAAATATATATTGCGGAGGACTGCAGAAACGTAATATTGTTTAATAAAATGAATTAGAAATACATTAAAATAATAAAAATAAACATTACACACACTATGTTCATGTGACATACATGATAACATACACACATGAATATTATTTTCTTTACGGTTAAAGTCATTTGTCAAACTTAAAAGAGATTTTATTGTTTAGTCTATGGTCGAATTTCGGTCACAGGCGATTGCTAGTTTTTATAAAATCAAATTTTATAAATTTTATAATTATTAATACGTTAGCTGTTTCCCACGACTTCATTCACGAGAACCACGCACATTGCTTAATTTTACGCAGTCGAGCAAAAATGTTGCGTATGTTACTCAATAATAATGTAACTTTACATTGGTGGAAGATTTTTTATAATCGCTCCAGAAGTTTTTGACAAACAAACAAACAAAGCAAAGCGAAAATGCGTGGATATTTGCAAATTAATTATTTTCTTTGTATATTATTCATATTTCTATGGTTTCAAGAGACAGTCACCATAATAATCATCTAAATCTCGTCCACTGCTAAATATGGACCTTTCTGATGGCATAACAATGAGGCCGATTTTAAGCTTTTAATTTTAAACCACTGCTATCTACTACCCTCATATCGTCCATCCAACTCTTAACTTTAAATTAACAAACAACATTTACTAAAATAAAAATATATACATTAAAGAAATGAAGTATATAAGAGCATTTTACGCTTTTAGCAGGTAAATGAAATGTTTTCAGTAAAGTTTCCGTCCTTCAGCGAATTACTAATCACTTCGACAGTTCAAACTTCCTATTCGCAGCTTGTTAAATCGGCGCAAAACATGAAGTATTTTGAACAATCCCGAAACTTGTACAGCGAACTTTTAGACGAAAAAAATTGTATTGGGGAACTTTACACCGCAAAACTCAAAACATTTCAATATAACCAGTTAGGTTAAACCCAATTAGGGGCTCACACCGTTCTGGATGGAAATTGAACTAATTCTAAACTAACCTTGGAAATTATTAGCAAAAAAAGAGAACACATCAATATAATCTTTCATACAAAATTTCAGCCTTGAAGGGGTCGATTTTGAAAAACAATCTAGTACAAGTACCTAGTCTGTGTTTGACCCCAGGTTTCCAAATATCTTCTAACTAAATTACACCAAATTTATATCTGCGGCACAGCTGGAAAAGTATAATAGACAGACAAACGGCAGACCGACAAACTTTCTCATTTACCTATATTATAACTAGTTGACTCGCGCACCTTTAACTGCGAGTAGAATAACATGATGTCGATATAATTTTTCATGCTAACCCCTATTTTGAGCCCCATTAGGGGTCGATTTTTAAAAACAATCATCAAAATCGATATAGTAGCTTAGTTGTGAAAGCGTAACAAACAAATGAACAGGTAGTATTTCGTATTCACAATATAAATATATATTAAATGAATATTAGTGTAGTATATATAGATAGTAAAAAGTATCACTATGACGTTTATTTTTAAGTTCGTGCCAAACAAACAACTACGTACCAATAACATCTGTTGTGTCTATAGATCATTGTTATTAGGGTTCCGTACCTAAAAAGTACAACGGGACCCTATTACTAAGCCTCCGCTGTCTGCCCGTCTGTCTGTCTATCACCAGGCTGTATCTCTTAAGCCGCGATAGCTAGGAAGCCGAAATTTTAATTATGTGTTACTGTTGCCGCTATAACAACAAATACTAAAAATAAAAAATGAAAACATTAAGGGGGTCCCCATAGAAATAAAGTGTTTTTTTTCGTATTTTTTAAAGATGATGGTATGGAACCTTTCAAGCGCGAGTCCGACTCACACTTAGCCGGTTTTGCCTTTCCACCGAAAGGCCCAACTGTCTGTTGCTTAAAAAATAGACGCATCGAGGGACAATACCATTAACAAGGTGTTCTAGAGCGATAGCAAACAAGCAGATAGGTCTCCTGATGGAAAGAGCCAAAAACCGTCTATAGACACCAAAGATGTTAATGGTGCGTTGCTAGCTTATGGTCTAACGCCACATGCATAAGTTTACCGGCTACCTTACCCTCCAAACCGGAACACGACAGTGACTAGCACTGACGCTATTGCGGCAGGAACAAGTAAGGCGGTGGTACCAGACCCGGTCGAGCCGATGCAGAACTCTACCACCTAGTAGTCACGATGGTAGTGACGCAGATAGCCACTCGGTTGCCTTTTACGACTTGCCTGGCAGAACGTCAGTTGGCCTATTCTTCAAAGAAGCCCAGGACCACTATTCGAAACTAGCGCGAGAAAATGAATAAATAATATTTTATAGCACATCATAAACACGTACTTTACCCACATTTTTCCGTGACGTGAAATAGCTTTTTTACAAAATGCGGGTTATGTCACACTTTACTGTAAAATAATATACGATTCGTGCGACTGACGTTGGCAATTATTGCAGCGTATAATTCATTCGCTCGTTCGTGTGCTAACTCAACAAACGAGTAGTTTTGAGAGAGGTTATCATCTATAAACAACAAATACGTTAATGGTGTGATGTATTCCATGCGGTCGGTGAAGGTTTAATACTCATCGATGTATGTATGTATCGACGTATGTATGAAAATCTTTTACAATCTATGATGCCTGGATTCAATTTCCGACAAGGAGTGTTTGTGTGATGAGCACAAATATTTGAATTGAATTTGGGTATTTTTTAAATTTATTTCAGTGTATATTAAGTAATTCTATGTATACGCATCATTGTCTAACACCCATATCACAAGCAAATAATTTACTTAGTTTGGGGTTAGATCAATTCGGGTAATTTGTACAGTGATATTTATTTAATTGTAATCTAAACTTTTTTTTATAGTATAAGATAGCAAACAAGCAGATAGGTCTCCTGATGGAAAGAGTCAACCATCGCCTATAGACACCAAAGGTTTAATGGTGTGTTGCTATCTTGTGGCGAGGTCTCATACCACATGCATAAGTTTACCAGCTACCTTACCCTACAAACCGGAACACGACAGTGACAAGCACTGACGCTATTGCGGCAGGAATAGGTAAAGCGGTGGTACCAGACCCGGGCGAAACAATGCAGAACTCTACCACCTAGTAAACTAATATTATAAAAAGGTAAGATTTGATTTTTTGTTTGTTTTTTGTTACGTGCGACTTTATTCACGTGACCCAAACTCTTACTTCCTTTTTCTCAATCAGTTCAAAAGTAGCCTATGCCACACGTGGACAGAGTAGTTTTATAATGTAAAAGAATTTTAAAGACCGCTTCAGTAGTTTTTAAGTTTATTCGTTAAATACATACAAAAATACAAATGTTTTCTTTTTATAATATTAGTAAGTATACATAATAAAATTGTCTAATTAAATTTTTGCCACTTCTTTTAATAGAGCAGTACCACGTAGCGCCAAACGTCTCGGATAAGATCATTTAGCGAAACGCAATTTAACTTTATTTATAATAAATAATAGTTTAAAAAATTTAAAAAAAGCTTTTATTAAAATAAAAAATATATTTGAATTAAGAATAGGGTACATAAGAAAAAATGTATTGCATTGTATAAAAAAGCGTGGCGTGCGTGTTGTTAATAGAGGTTTTTGGCAAATCCCGCGGGATCATGTAGTTTTGTAAACTATTATTTATTTTTTGCTTTTAGTTCAATTTTCTGCAAAAGCGTGTTTTTTAGACTGTTACTGACACATAAGGCTATTATGTATTTTGCGATGTCTAAACAATTACGATAATTCGGGATTCGTAAAGAAAAACAAATCGCTAATCCGGAAGATATATTAATCTTATATTAGTCGGATAATATTTATATTATTGTATTGTCATCGGTCCTCGATAAGACTGCCAAGTTCAAATTAATCTGACGTTTTAAAGTACGTCAAATCCATGTTCAAAGTTTCCATTACATACTTAACATACAAACATACTACCGAAGCTATTAAAAGCGTGTTAAAAATACTTTATTTTGTCTCGCAGAAGAGTAGGGTCGGTATATTCCGAGTCAGGTAATTGTGTCTTAAGAACGTATTTCAATGTACGAACTCACAATTATTTTATATCAGTTCTACAGTACAGTACAGTACTTTATAAATCAGTTTTTCGTTTAATTGGATCATGTCTTGAAAAATAACTATTTTACATTTTTAAAATTTTCCCGCAAAATCTCGTGCGGGTTTCTAACCAAAGCCTTACTATTTGTGCCTCATTAGTGTCGGAGTTTTTCGATGTCGAGTTCTGGTTTCGAGGGTAAATTAGCCGATAAATTTATGTATATAGCATTCCGAATCCGCCATACTGACAGCAATGCACCAGTAATTTCTTTAGTGTCCATTGTATATAAGAGATGGTTGTCTCTTTCCATCAGGAGAACTATCTGCTTCTTTGCCATCCTATGAAATAAAAGAAAAAAATATTAATACTCTATGAAACCATTGCTAGCATTTCACGTTAACCAGGAGCAAAGTGTCGTTAATTTTCTAAATATCGCATTAACTCGGGAAAAGTGTTGATTATAAACAATATGAATTTTAAATAGGTCGTAAGAAAGGCGAGTTAAAGCGATTTCATGCCCCGGTCACAGTATTTTCCTTTTAAGGGTAATGTAATGGTCTTGGTATACGTAGCATTCCGCTTTTTATTTCAGTAATTATTACGTTTGCTTTACTTTTGAAATATTAGAATGAATTTAAATTCATTCACGCCACGCCGTTCCTTACGAGGTAGGCAGAAAATACAGAGTACTATTCACACGGTCAAGGTAGACTTGCCTTGCTTGCTCCACATTCATAGCTCTCTTCATATAAATCAGTTTTGAAGACAATATGACTCTCGGACAGCCTCGTTAGTCTTGATCTCTTTCGATATCTATATTTGTCTATATTTGTATTATCTATTTTATCAAACTTTTGTCTCTTCTAGGGATGCAACATCTCTCATAAAAACATTGATATTATGACATCGATTTTTTCCAGAATGAAACATCGATGTTAAAACATCGAAGTTTATGAACGATACATCGATTTCAACGTTTTTTTAATTATATATTTACTTGACTTCTGTAATGTGGTGATTCGTGAACAACAAACAACCAACAAAACAATAGCCGGCCGATGCAGGCAAGCAAAGCGGCTGCTTTCGTAGAGCATTCAAGACGCTGAATAGAAAAATCTACACTTTAGACTGAGAGATATGTGTGTAGCTGTTGATCACAGATTTTGACTTCGATGTAGCCATAATTAAACATCGTTCATAAAATATTGCTCATAAAGAACGATATAACGTCGATGTTTGGGGTTTCAATATCGATGTTAAAACATCGATGTTTATGAACATATATCGATGTTTCAAAAAAATAGATATATCGTTTGAATCCCTAGTCTTCTCTTCTTCCTACATGTAAAAATCAATACATCATTGTCCTTTCCCAATTTTACATCAATACTTTTTTCTAAATCTAACCTCCCTTTCACTTAAGTATTAAGAATACGTTTTGTAATTGTTACCATGAATATTTGCAGTAACGTTTTCTTCTTACCCACGCTAATTTTTATGCTCTTTCATATAAAACCGTTGACAAAAGAACTCCATAACTTGGGGCAAGACTCTATTCACTCGTATCCTACAGTCACTCTTCTCTTTATATCAGCAGTAAAACTCTCACGTACCCCACTTAAAAGCAATGTAAATCCCGGAACGTTTCATCCTGACTTCGTCTTTACCTTTTCTGTGTTCTAGATTAGAGTATAAATGTATGCATATGGCATTACCATCTCGTATCATTAACATTATGTTGTCTATAGGCGATGTTCAACTCTTTTCATCAATAGAGCCATCTGCTTGTTTGCTATCTTAATAAGTAAAATAAGATACTAAAAAAAGAGCCAACAATAAAAAAGGTACCCTGTATACTACAAAAATATTTGAATGAATTACACGATGAGACATGGAAAGAAATAATAATTGCGTGAAAGCATCAAATACCTAAGCACAAAGACGCAAAATAAACTTAAGAGACAAACCGACTGTCGACCGCAAAATCGTAACCCCACGCGATTAAAACAGGAAAGAGCGTAGTCCCTCGAAATCAGTGAAAATCAATAGTCGTGGCCAGAGTTGCGGAAAATCAAAGCGACGCCGTTGTCCGCCGTCGCCACGATCGAGATTAAAACCACCATGTTTTACGTGAGTTATGATATATCGGAGGGTAGATAGTGCCGGGATTTTATACTTTTACTTTGTGTTTTGGGAAACTAGTGTGATGTGATAGCGTGATATCGCATGGTTTGAAGGGACATGTTTTTAGTCGAAGTAAATTATTTCTAGTTCGTTAAGTCTACAAATTTTGAGTACGTAGAAAATTTAGGTAATACGTACATAATATACTTACTTGGGCTGCTTTTATGTAAGCACATGTAACTTGAATAGTCGTAGACTTGCTGACATCAACGAAAATCAATTCTCAGAAAACGTCAAAATATCAGCAGTCAAAGAAACGTAAAGTGAATAGAACTTGTCCGAGATTTAGAAGTGTGTAGAACAATCTCACATAAAAAGTAATGTCTGCGTAATACCTTAATAAGTATTGCATGCATTTTAAATAATGCATGGTAAAAAAAAATGTTCTCTGGTATGTGTCTAATGTCTATGTTATGTTATTTTAGTGTTACTTATTTACCTATACGTGAAAACCTGTAACTGGATTCGAAAAAAAATTAATTTATAATTCTAATCGATTAACTATAGCGGATGGTTTTCCATAATAAAATAAAATAAAAATAAAATAAAATTAATCGTCATTATGAACCTTCGCCACCAAAAATTACCAAGCGTGCTGCATGTTTTCAGAGTTCTGTAATCCGTATCCAAAGATGACAAACGGTACAATACGCCTACACTGAATATTTGTCTTTTTTTATCGATAGGAAAGCGCTTGACCACGATCTCGCCTGTCTATCGGCCGTAGGGCTCTTCTCTTGAACGTAAAGAGATTTTCACTAAATACATAATAAAAAAATAAAAAAATTAGATCAGAAAGTCAGATAGACAGACAGCGGAGGCACTTTAATAGAGTTCCCATCCCATGCTTTAGGTACGGAACCTTAAAAATTCAGAATATGACACAAATAGGGGCTTCCACACAACAAACGTGTTTTTTAGCCGTTTTTGGAACGGAATTCCTTGCGCATCGAGTCCGACTTGTATGTTGCCGATTTTTTATATAATTGCTGATTAGACAGCAAACGAGTAGATGGCTCTTCTGATAGAAAGAGAAACTATCGCCTACTATTGACATAAAATAGGGTAATGGTATGTTGCTATCCGTGTGGTGGGATGGCATTGCCACATGCATAAGTCTACTGGCTACCTTATCCTCCGAACTAGAACACGACAATGACAAGCATTGACGCTATTGCGGTAGGAATATGGTAAGGCCGGTGTAAGGTAATACCCGAGGGAGACATTGCGGAACTCTTGTCGCATTTTACGACCTGCTTGGCAGAATGCTAGTTTGCCTATTCATTAAAGGAGCCTGGACCAAGACGAGGGGGTTATAAACATAACGAAATATTTATTGAAGAAAGTTATATCTTCAAATATTTGTAGTATTGAAATGCTTTACTGAGTAATGAAATAATTGTTAGAAAGTTAAGATCCGTATCCGTATTGGCGGATCTTTACAGCAACGATCCGTATCCGCATCCGCGGATCTAGTATTTTAACGATCCGGCACATCTCTACTACAATCATAAATGTGAAAGTTTGAGTATGTGTGCATGTGTATGTATGTTTGTTATTCCTTTAATCTGCAGCGACTGTATGGATTTAAAACTTTAGTATATAGGCAATAAACGTCCTTACTTATCTCAGATTCTACCTTTTATCCGGAAAAATACAAAGATTTTAGCGAATCCCACGAAATACAAACAAGTCAAACCATATACTTGCTCGTGAAAATCTAAATTTTTCAAAGCGTCGAGTTTTACTTATCTCCACATAAAAATATCAGTTTCGCGCCATTATAAAGGTAATCTCGTTTCATTGCAATTTCTTCCTGTGCTTATCTGCTGCCGTTACGCGAGTAAACCACCAATCATGACAGGACCATTTCCGATATGAACGGCAACTCTTAACGGCCTGACTGAGTATCACTTTTATGAGTCCTGCCCGGGTTGATATTAAATACCCGTTGTTGTAACCTTTTATTTTTGTACGCTAGCTTAAGATCGTGATTTTGTTTTGTGTTCCGTTTCTTTAAGGTAAGGTAGCTGGTAAATTTATGCGTGTAGTATGAGCATCCTGCCACGCAGATGCAGATGCAACATTACGCGCTTGACCACGTTCTCGCCTGATGGTAAGCTAAGATGCGACCTAATATGGAACGCGCTTCCCTAGAAGGTACCTGTTCACTCTTCTCTTGAAGATCCCCAGATAGTACTCGTGACGGAACACAAATAACAACAAACAAGAAGCATGTTTCAGTCCCTTGTGGTTCGAATGAAGAATGTCAAGTCGAACCGCTTTATTCGGGTATGTGAAACGTCCACTATATGGCGATGCCTAGTATCTGTGCGCCTCGACGATCGATAGAAAAACAGGGATGGCGAAATTAAGTCGTGCAATTCCGCAGCGCACTCTCCATAGTGCACCTAACTGATAAAAAATAAACTAGCCACTCTGTGGCGATGAGCGAGGCCCTGGAGGTTTTTGCCTACCAGATCATCGTCGTTTATGAGCCTCTTGGCACGCCTCTCTATCGCCTTAAGTGTGTCCAGCTGATATTTGGCGAATCTATCCCAAAGGTGAAAGCAGTATTCTATATTATATTATATATTATAAATAATAATAAATAATATAATTCTATATTATTTATTTTTGGTGTCTATGGCGATGTATGTCTCTTGTCAGGAGCGCTATTTGTTTGTTTACTACTCGTATCTTAGAAAAAAATAGTATTTTGAAAAAAGGAATCTTCACGGGTCCCGTGATCCGGCATCGGTGTTAACAAACATCCATCCATCCAAACATCCATTATAAAAGTTTTTAACTTATTATTATTATTAACATTTAGCAGTTTTAGCGTGACTGAGTGAGAATATCCACCCGTATATCCAAACATCCAAACTTTCGCAATATTAATATAGATAGATTAATATAGACTAGATGCCCGCCCCAGCTTCGCACTGGTGGTGTACCTACCCAATGAAAATAATGAGAAAAAATTTAATTTTCAGTGGCTTTGTCAATACATTCAAGATTGTATTATCTTCTGTTTTAACTGACTCATGCACTTTTCATATTATGAGATTTAAAAAACTCGTAAGATTTTGAAACATTTTCTTATTATAATTTTACTATCACATTTAAATTATTTAATTTGATGAATTTATTCCAAAATTATCCAATCCAAACATATCAGTGTTATTTTTTATTTATATAAACTAGCAATCGCCTGTGGCCGAAATTCGACCATAGGCTAAACAATAAAATCTCTTTAAAGTTTGACGACTGACAGCTGTAAAGGAAATAGTAGGTATCTATGGATGTGTGTATAATATCCATATATGTCACTTGAAAGTAGTGTGTGTAATGTTTATTTTAATTAAGTTAATGTATTTTCAATGCTTTTTTTAATGTATTTTCAATGCAATTTAAAACTAGCTGACCCGGCAAACGTTGTTCTGCCTTTTTAACTCTTTTTTTCTATATTTTCTCACCTTTTAAACATTCCTTGGACTTCAACAGTTAAATCAAAACCAAATTTAGCCAAATCTGTTCAGTCGTTCTTGAGTTTTAGCGAGACTAACGAACAGCAATATCTATAGATTATTAAGTTTCTCCAGTCCTCCACAATATAAAACTGTAACTATGCCAAATTTCATACTTCACCGTTCACGGAATTGTCTTAGAAAGGGGTCCAAAGTTTTCCCTCCACGTATTAATATATAAATATATTAAATTAATTAAATAAGACTACATATTATGAGCAACATACAGATATATATTTTACATAATTACGTATAAAATGTCGTTAATATAAACACTACTTAGTAAAGATCATGAACCCACCTTTCTAGTTCACTGAAGTTGGGTAAAAAGCAAGCCTTTTCGGTAATGCAAACAACGAGAAACAAGCTACAGAGTGTTCATTATTTGCGGACGCGTCACTCGTATTCAGAGCGAGCCGGATGTTGTTAATGGTGGAAAATGTGGAAAACGGTGGAAAATTGGACTATTCATTTCGCTGTCCCGACCGCAGCAGAATCGAGTAAATACGCACGCCAGGTATGGCGTTTACTCTGCAGTATTTGTGGTGTTTTAGAATGTGCGCATTTAATTATATTCATTATTAACATTTTGCCTGCAAACTAGATTAGACCACAAACAAATTCTAATGTATTATATTAAATATATTTCGTTTGCATCGTCGAATAACCCAGTAACAGTTAAAAGTTGTATCTGTATATGGATTTGACATAACCATAAGCGAACGCTTAAATCAAATCTATATATTTATCTTTACTAGCGGTCGCCCATTTGACAAGAGAAAGATGAGGACGTGGCATTAATTTCCATAAACAATCAAAATTATAAAATTGCATGCATTCCAACGCTGAACAAATAAAAATGGTTTTATCTCTGTCTAACAAGTTAGAATTTTCACAATAGACAAAGCTACAAAAATTTTGTCAGTGTTCTTATTTCAAATCATTTAAGAAAATTAACGTCACCTTAAACAGCTTGCGCCCAAAACGCCATTACTAAAATACGCTGTCGATGTAGGTAACTTAAAATATAATGTCAAATAACCATTTGATTATAAAATATTAAATTGATTTTAGCGTTTATTTCTATTTTTCTATAATTTTAGTGTGCACCTTAAATTTAAAATAAGAACTAATTGTTAAAATAATAAGCTCAATTGCAATTCAATTGTTACGTATGCAGTAAACGGCTGTCCGCCATTGTTAGGGACGAAATGACACGGTTTTTGCTTGGTTATTTCCTATCTAGTAGTAGTTTCCTTCATCTAAGGGTCGCCCTTGGCCGAAATTCGACCATAGACTATACATTTATATCTCTTTTAAGTTTGACAACTGAAATTCGCAAAGAAAATAATATCTATGCATGTGCATATAATATCATGTATGTCACATTAACGTAACGTGTATAATGTTTATTTTTATTATTTTAAGTATTTCTAATGCTTTTTATAAACAAATATTAAGTTTCTGCAGTCCTCCACAGTATAAACTTTAACTCCGCCAAAGGGCATAGCCGGATTAATATGGGAATTCTACCCCATGGCTTTTTTGACTCATACTTAGGGGGTCGATTTGGTGTCGAATGAAAATAATTCACACCAATTTTTAGCTCTTTAACTCAAACGGTATTCGAGGATTTCAAAAAAACCTGTTTTTACAAAATTATTTTTATTTTTATTTTTATATAGTAAAATTCGGAATTGATTAATGATGATTTTTTTCCTAATTCTTACGAGTCCAAAACATGAAAAAATCATATGATCATGAATCTCACATAGAAAACCGATTTTTAACAGAGAAAAGAAAAATATTTTTTTTTCAGCCTTTTTGAAATATGTCACTCACCAAAATTCGTCAGAAAATGTCTTTTATACTCCTCTATACTCACGAATTTTTTTGAATTTTTAGAAATGGTGGAACAATTCAAAAAAAATTAAAAACTCATTTTTTTTTTTTTAATCTTGCGTTTTAACAAACTTACATTTTTTTTAGTACACATAAATACGTTTCACAGTCGATTACAAAGATTTTCTACGTATTATCATTAATCGACCCCCTAAGTATGAGTCAAAAAAGCCATGGGGGCAGAATTCCCATATTAATCCGGCTATGCCCTTTCATACTCCACCGTTGGCGAAATTGTCTTAAAAAGGGGTCCAAGGTTTTCCCTTCACGTATTAATATATAGATATTCTACTTTTGTTTATGGCACTTGTATAGTGCCTCAGAGCTGGTTATAAATACAACAAGATCAGATAGTACTTTGACAAAGTAATAATATAAAAACTGCCCAAGTGCGGATCAAACTCAAACATGAAGGGTTCCTGGTGTCTATAGGCGATGTGGCCGCATTTCCGATCCGGTAGTAGTTTAAAAAAAATGTTAAAGCATCTAAAAACATGAAAAATATCGACACGTGGGATTTAAACCTGCAACCATCTCCCTAAAGCCGGGACGCTATTCCACTGAGCTAGTGTCGACAGGCTCGAGGCGGCGAAATTCTTCTTTGCTATATGATCGATTATGTCGATTGTACATCAGTACATACGTATACATACATACGTATAACTAGTTAAACGAGTTCATCGTGACAGATGAAATTCACATTTATAATTTTGATCAGTACTTTCGTATTTCTAATTTTCCAGTTTCCCAAGCACGGGGTGAGTGCTATAACACAAAAATATTGAACGCATCAAAATAACTTGTAAATTTTTTTATTGAATAAAGTACTTCTGATTTCTGATGGTTGACTTTTTCAATCAGGAGACCCATCTGCTTATTTGCTATCAACATATTTCAGTTTTCTGATAAATACAACGCTGCCCGGGATTGGATAAGTGCCCGGTTGACAATAGGTTTGTCACCTGTCACGTAGTGCAACTTATTTTCTTCGGTTGATCATGGGTTCACTGATTTTACTTCTGCCTACTTTTTCGTGAACACGGATGTAAAGATACTACAATATCACTGGTTAACAGAAGAACCATGTTAAAATGACATGGTAATAAGTTCTGACTTCAAAATCGGCATCATAAAAAAAGCTTGAAAATCAAGAAAAATATATATATATATATATATATATATATATATATATATATATATATATATATAACGTTGTTTTGCTAAATATCTTTATAACACTCTACTATATAACTGATGTTATTATTATACATATAAACCTTCCTCTTGAATCGTTTTATCTATTATAAAAACCGCATCAAAATCCGTTGCGTTGTTATAAAGATCTAAGCTTACATAGGGACAGACAGCCGAAAAAGAAAACTTTGTTTTATAGCGACTTTGTTTTATATTATGTAGTGATATATATCAATATTTATATTCCCGAATTGCCTGCAGTCCCTTTCAAGCAAAACATATAAAACATATTTATGATTGATGTCTTCGGCTAATGTGTTTCATATTTAGATATTGAGTTTTCCTCCACATTTTTGTTCACATCTCAATTACATTAAGGCTTATTTCTTCAAATATAATTACACATTTATTTCAAAATACTTTTATCTTTTCGATCATTTTCTTTATTCGCTCAAGTTTTTTAGTTCTTGGTACACAGTGCGTTTTTAAATGTTAAAAACACAGACCACATGAATACTAATAGACACGCCATTATAAAGGAAACGTGTCCATTTTTGATAGGAGCAAACGCTCCTATCTAAAATGTCATATATTTGTAGATAGAAAGAAATAAACCATGTGGTACTGTTTTACCGTAACGTATGAGATATCAAGGTTTAAAAATTAACTCGAAATGATTTTTTTCATCGGTAAGTAGTGGAATCGGCTCCAACGATTTTCATGAAAGTCACAAATTAGGGGTTTTTCGGGTCAAGGAAGCGATTTATCAAGGTTTTAGGTCCAAGAAAAGCTGGGTTCCCAAGATATGGGTATGTGAAATACCGAGCAAAACTCGGTCAACCAGGTACAGAAAAAAATATATATTTATTCTATAGGAATCGATTTATCAAGGTTCCAGGTCCAAGAAAAGCTCGGTTCCCAAGATATGGGTATGTGAAAAATCGAGCAAAGCTCGGTCAACTATCTGGTTGTTGTATCTTATTCGCTTAAATTGGCAAAAACAAATTTAAAAAATTGTTTCGATTTTACATTTTGTTTCGTTTTTTCTAGTACTTTGGATATTCTGAGGCATATATTTTTGACCATGACGTTTGCTGGTCCTGAATTTTAGTAGACTGCACGTTTAAACATGTAGTTTAATATTTACTTTTAATTACTGTATATAATTTATATAAATTTTAGAGATTAATATAAATAAATTAAAAGAATATAAATGTTAAATAATAAAGAATAAAAAAGACTTTATTAAAAAAATGTCGAATAAAATTTGCCTTATTACGCTTGACATCTATAGGCTAAAAGTAGGTACATTTCTTTTAATTAATCAGTTCTTTTTATTCAAGACTAGTTTGAATTTTTTGACAAGCAGCTTTGCCCGCGAATGATTAGCAGGTCATTAATGTAAGAAATTTCAAATCGTCTACAGTTAATATATTAGTAACTAAACCTCTATTTCAGTATGACGCTTATGCAGTATGAAAAAGAAACTTATATTTGACCCCAGGTTGGACCAACGGCCGGTGAAAGCGTAACAGACTGTCAGTCAGACATTCGCATTTATACTCGTAATATTAGTATAGAAATTGGATATTAAAGATCTTCTCCACTAGTTTCTCTCTTAAACAGAGACATTTGCTTTCATATAAACCTTAGTCTGAAAATAACAAACACAATTAAAAAAAGAACTATCAAATTTGATTAATTTATTACAAAGTTATGCGCGTACAAACATTTTGGCGACTAATTGTTATTTATATAGATTAAAAAATTATTACGCTCACGATTCAAACTTATTATTTAAACCAATCAAAGCTTTTTTTTAATTATTCTTGCATTTGGAAAACACTGTCATGTTTTAAACCAGTATTACATATTTAAAATTATATACATACATATATATATATATATATATATATATATATATATATATATATATATATATATATATATATATATATACTGTATGTATATGTAATACTGGTTTAAAACTGGTATGTACATATATATATATACACACCCAAATTTCAGTTTGAATTAAAAGTGTTTCAAAAAAGTGTTTTGTACTGAAGACTATATTTCTTACTGGGATTTCTTATAACTTCAAACTGTAGTACCATCTCTGAGCGTAATCTCATAATAAAATGTATTTTTTATCTTGCTTTAATGTTTTCTTATAAATAGAAAGATTTTTACGTAAGAAGGAAATATAAATTCCAATATTTGGCTGTAAGGGTGCGCACCACTATTTAATTATAATATTTTGTGTTTCTGTTTCAAACTTAACTGTCAATTTTATGCAAGATTTTTATAAGGGCCGTTAGATTTCTTTTCCTACGTTATTAGAGATTTTTCACGGAGATAAATTATGAACGTGCTATTAATGATTTGACAGGGCATAATTCCCCTTTATGTACGTCAAATTATTACTAGCACGTATGATAGATGAAAAGCATTGATTTTATATAATTGGAAACAAGACTAAAAATTTACTAGATTTATCGTAGTATGATTTAGGATTGGCTCCTATATCAATAAAACGACTTGTTTTAGTGACGAGTAGTAACATTTTCTGCGAGGTGTTGGTTGTTCCTATAAATATCAAATTATATGTTAGGAACATTTGATAATTTGTTATTGAAACTTGAGGAATGCCCCCTCATTATTAGATTGTTTGATATTGGTTACTGCTAAAAGTGACGGATCGTTTATTTCAAAAATTCGGCATCAATAACTAACGCACATACTTATTTCTGATTTGATCTCTATATATGATGCAATCCTAATATCACATTTAGGAAAAATACCACTTGTATTCAAGTATTCAAGCCCGAATGTTAGTAAGAGGCATGTGATTGCAGGTCCCTCTCATCGAAACTGCTACATGGTAAGCTTCTCTGCGACGCAAGGTTTTGTCTATTTATCCAATTATTATTTAGTAATACCACATTTAGGAAAAATCCACTTGTATTCAAGCCCGAATGTTATTCAGAGGCATGTGATTGCAAATCGCTATCATCGAAACTGCTACATGGTAAGCTTCTCTGCGACGCAAGGTTTGTCTATTTATCCAATTATTATTTAGTTTTCCATAACTTCCGTTTTTCTTTAATCTGTATTATAAATTAACTGGTTCTTTTATTTGTAATATACTTAAATGTTTCTAAGTTTCAGAGTTACCTAAATATTCGCTAAACTTGCAAACAATGCTTATCAATCGAGAGGATGGCAAAGAATCAGTTACATTCAAGAAGTTTAATTAAGCATTTGTTATTAACATTAAGAAAAATTTACATAATATGCATTCATATTTATAGATCCTGGTATTGGTCAGATGCTTTGGAAGTCGAGTTACGTTACGTAGAATTGATCTTAGTTAGTAATATTTTTGGGTCACGTGAACAAAGTCACTGACAACAGCTAATATACAATAATATTATAAAAACAAAACATTTGTATTTTTTTAAATTTTTATAACGAACTAGCTGACCCGGCAAACGTTGTTTTGCCTTACATATTAGGAATCCATAGCGGACAAACAACGTGACACGTAATTTATATAAGACTACGGGATTGTCCTTCCACGCAGCCAAAATGGCATTAAACTTTATAAAGTGGTTAAGTATTCTTAAATTTTCTAATTTTCCGCGCAATTTTCTTAATATTTTCTTTTATAAGAACCTTCTCCTTACAATTACAAACACAACAAAAAAAAATTACCGTAATTGGTCCAGCCATTCAGGCGTGATGTCGTGACCAAGGAAAATAGGGATTGATTTTTATATATATATAGATAAACTAAAAAACTACTGGAACGATCGTTAAAATTCTTTTTGCATTAAAAAGCTTTACTATCCATGAGTGCCAGGGGCGACTTTTTACCCGACTCGACAAAAGGATGTAATGATTTAGAGTCAAGCGAACAAAGTTGCGAGTAACAGCTAGTATAAAATAAAAGGACTTATGGAAATACTAGCTGCAACGTGCAGCCCTTCCTGCATTGTAAAAGTTGTTCGTGATCCCACGGGAACAACTTATTTTTCCGGCATATCCTATGTACTATTCCAAGTCATCATCTACTTAATTTCATCCAAATCAATTAAGCTGTTTTCGCGTACTTGGTAACAAACATTTATTCAGCCAAACATCCAAACTTTTCATTTATAATCTTTTTTATCTTTATAGTATAAAATAAAATAAAATCGCTTCCACTGTATCGCGGTTTCCATCAATAGACAGAGTGATTCAAGAGGAAGGTTAATTTGTGTATGCGTGTATTATCACGCATGTTATAGTTAAAAAGGCGAGAATTTAAAACAAAAATACATTTATTTGAGAATACAATGCACTTATGAAGACAAAGAAACAAACAAAAAGATCTATACATATAATAAAATCGTAGGAAAGTCAAAACTGTACATTGAATATTTTTTAAAAGAATACTTGGGGCGTGGTCTACCATCGATATCGAAGCCAAAAATATAGTTTTTAGAATTTTTGTCTGTTTATCTGTTTGTCTGTATGTATGTCCGGGGTAAACTCAAAAAGTACTGCATGGATTTACATCAAATTTTACTTATAGGTCGGGTCAACATATAGGCTACATATTATCATGCTATCACCTACGGGGGAGAAGCTGTGCGGAGTAAACGAAGTCCGCGCGGACGAAGTCGTGGGCAACAGCTAGTATAAAATAATACAAAAGTAGTACATAAGTGGTGCAACATCCGGAAATGGCCTACCATTTGTTGGCATTATATTTAATTTCAAAGATTCGTCGTAAAACATATTTTTGTGCGCTTTCATTGAACCCGTGCGTAGCCGGGGCGGGTCGCTAGTATTAATATAAAATGTAAAATTTATCACATTACCCTAATACGCTATTATTGCTGTTCAATATATTCAATCTTCTAAAAGATTTTATCCAAAATCAGTTCGGGCATATATTTATATTTATGGCTTTATGGATGTTCGTATCATTAATCTTAGTAATAAATATCGGCGTTCTTCCCTCTCGCATACTCGCTTGTCTCAGTAGGCGGCTCTTGTTATGATCCTTCTTGATGGCGTAGTATAAGGGGCACTTAATAAAATGTATTTTTTTATTTTGTTTTCTCCCAGGACATGGAATATTAAGTTTATTATTTATTACCGATGATTTATTACATTAATGTTTTAGAAGGTCTTGTGTCAGTAAATTGTCAATAGTAATATTTTAATTTATGTGCAGACATATTATATCCACGTTTATGTATCCATGTTCTTCAAGTTAAGTATATAGTTAAAAACAACATGTATGTATGTAGATATGTATACCGCGCCGTGGGTCGAGTGGTTAGCGAATCTAACTACGAATCGACAGAGCTCGGGGACAAACATTTGTGTGATGAGCATAGATGTTTGTATTTCTGGATCTGGGCAGCGATATTTATGAAGTGATCGCTCGGAAAATTCAAAAATGTGTTTTTTTGTATTTTGATAAAAACAACATTACCCCGGATGAAATAAGTGCGCGGCTGGCGATAGGCTTGCCACTTATCACATTGTGGGACTAAATATCTTCGGCTAATCGTTAGTACTGGCTTTACTTCTGCCTACCTATTTAGAGATACGGGCGTGAAGATTCTTCATATGTTTATATCATCACGCCTGGTTCCCTTGCGAGAAAATAGTGGACAGAAAAAACCGAACGTCTATAGACTTTTCAGTTCACACGATTCACCAGTTTGTCGCTTAGCGTGATGGGTGGTAACCACCACCGTTGTATTTTACCAACCTGATAACGATTATCCGCTATTTCTAGCGAAAATTAGGACTGACAGCTTGTGGTGCTCATCCGAAGCACGGGAGTTGTAACAACTCGCTAGACTCCAAACTGCTGTTGAGATTTTTTGATTTTCGACGAAAACCTTGATAAACATCAATTAACACTTTTTCTCGATCTGGGTATTGAACCCGCGACCTCATGATCTGAGCCGAATAGGCTAACTCCTAGACCTCGTAGTTGACATTGAACTCATGTCAACATCAACTAACGGATCAATAATGATTTAAACAGAATTTTTCCCCGTGTTGGTCCCGGGCTTCCCGAGTTGGCTCCGGGCTCCTTTGAAGAATTGGCCACTGCCGTTTTGTCAGGCAGGTCGTAAAAGTTGACCAATAGGTTATACGAGTCACTACCATCGTAGCTACTAGGTGGTAGAGTTCTTCATTGTCTCACCCGGGTCTTATGCATGTGGCATAGACCTCGCCATAAGATAGCAACACACCATTAACATCTTCGGTGCCTATAGGCGATGGTGGACTCTTTCCATCAAGAGACCCATCTGCTTGTTTGCTATCTTAGAACATAAAAAAATAACAAGATTTTGCCCGTTTTTGTGTGTCATTCGAATAAAAGGCAATCTGCCTTTCTGCCCGGCTGTTCATAAAAGCGAACCATTACTTAACCTTGTCACTACGACATTGATTGCTAGATAGTAGTTTTCTGCAATGTTTCCCCGGAACCAAAAAAAATTTCCACGCGGACGAAGTCGCGGGCACAGCTAGTTATATATAGGTTGTAAAGAAAACCCTGTCCGATCCGAAAGAAGTATACAGGTAGGTCAATGACATTATCAATAAAAATAATAAAATAATTATTTTTATTGGAACGAAGTTCCTTACGGCAGGCTTGGAGGGGACAGGGATTTTGCTGCGCGACAGAACTGAAAAAAATGAGTAAAACCGTAAGAAAAAATCCGTGGAAAAAAGTGCGTGGAATAAAACCGTTAAATGAGACGTGCGCAGGCGCGACAGTCGCATACACAAGCGAGTAGTGCCGTTTAGCCGAAGGAACTTCGTTCCTACCTGGTGTCCCACGACACTACATCATTTTTAAAATATGAAAAGTATCGTAATTTAAATTGCCTCATTTTAGTACTAAAACTGAGCAACTTCCCCTTGAAACAAGCAAATATTTTGAAAATGTATGTATCAATTTCCAAAAAATAATAGCACAAATCTGTTTGTATTAAGCTACCAAATAATGCCTTTGATGATCGGACAGGGTTTTCTTTACAAACCGTATAAGGCATAACTTCCTCGCTAATTATTAAGCTACCAAATAATGCCTTTGATGATCGGATAGGGTTTTCTTTACAAACCGTATAAGGCATAACTTCCTCGCTAATTATTCTAACGCACAATTAACATCTAAAGTGTAAAAAGGCGGTTATTTCTTACCATCAGGAAAATAAATGAATAAATATTTACGGGACAAATTACACTTACTGATCTAACCCCAAGATAAGCAAATTATTTGGTTGTGTTTTGGGTGTTAGTCAACGATACTAATACATAAATATTCATGGGACAAATTACACTTACTGATCTAACTCCAAAGTAAGCAAATTATTTGCTTGTGTTATGGGTGCGAGTCAACGATACTAATACATAGAAATACATATATAAATACTTTTATATACATAATAAACACCCAAACCCGGAAATACAAACGTTCATGCTCAACACAAATGCTCGTCGCCGTCGGGGATCGAACCCGAACCCCGTTGATTGCGTAGTCAGGGTCGCTAACCGCTCGACCAACGGGGCGGTCAAAGCCTTTTACTTGTTTACTATCTTATAACATAAAAAATTATAACAGTGAATCTCGATTTTACGGTCATGTCTTATTGTCCGTGACACGAACGTAGAGTTGTTGGCAATATATTTTTTTCATATATATTATAGGATAGCAAACAAACAGACATAGTAATCGCCTTATAGGCTACATGCCTTGCACTAAAAGAAAACATCACAGTGACAAGTACTGACGCTACAGCGACAGGAAAATATAAGAGGTTGTCTTGACTTGACTTAGATGAAAAATCTGAGTACTCACTCGTAACTTTCTCGTATCTATACTAATTTTGTAAAGAGAAAACGTTTATATTTTTGAATTTTTGTATGTTTGCAACGGACAAACTCAAGAATTAAGTACCGGACCGATCTTAAAAATGATATATTGGATTTGTTTGAGCTATATTTCAGTTTGACACTTAGATATTCATTGAATGAATGAATGATTACACTTTATTGTGCACCAAAAAATTTACAAATTATAATAACAATAGTACAACTTATACACAAAGGTACACAAAGGCGGTCTTATCGCTAAAGAGCGATCTCTGCCAGACAACCTTAGGGTAGAGGAGATATAATTATTTATTTACTAACTGTTGCTCGCGACTTCGTTCGCGCGGACTTCGTTTACTCCGCACAGCTCGTCCCCCGTAGGTGATAGCGTGATATTATATATAGCCTATATGTTGACCCGACCTATGAGTAATATTCATGCAAAATTTGAAGTAAATCCATGCAGTACTTTTTGAGTTTACCCCGGACAAACATATACATACAAACAGACCAACAGACAAAAATTCTAAAAACTTTATTTTTGGCTTTGGTATTGATTGTACATCAAGTCCCAAGTATTCTTTTAAAAAAATATTCAATGTACAGTTTTGACTTCCCTACGATTTTATTATATGTATAGAAGATGTATAGATTAAGGTAGTGGTGTAGACTAAGTTCCGGAATATATTTTAATTATATTTTATAAACTAATTATATATAATTCTAATTATATATAATTCACTCAGATACATTTATATGTAAAAAATTACAAGTTATTCTGTGGTATATTTAAGCTGTATTTCATCCACAAAGCAAACATCTTATTAGAAGACGTTTGTATCCTTGCACGTCAGTGCTTGTCACTGTCGTGTTCGGGTTTGGAGGTTAAGGTAGCCGGTAAACTTATGCATGTGGTATTAGACCTCGCCACAAGATAGCAACGCACCATTAACACCTTTGGTGTCTATAGGCGATGGTTGACTCTTTCCGTCAGGCGACCTATCTGCTTGTTTTCTATCTTATGATATAAAAAAGAATTTTTAAAATCTTAAAAATTCTTTTTTCATTAGAAAGCCACGCTACCCAGAAGTGACAGTCTACTTTTTACCCGACTGAGTAAAAGGATGTAATGATTTTGGATAACGCGAACTAAGTCGCGATTAACAAGTAGTTATTGATTAAGCAGTAACGATATTCCAATCTAGACTTTATTTCTAAGTTACATTTTTACAAAATGTACTATTATTCTTTCAGTAACAATCTAAGTAATGTTTGAAATAAGACCTGTAAAGTCTCTCAGTATATCCTTCGGGAATCCACGAAGCTGTCTGCACTGTCTGGAACTAAATAAAGCGGGGAAAATCATCGCGTCTAGTAAAATGATCTTAAAAAATACAATAAAGAATGTTGGTTATGCGAGGCCATTTATGAATTTCACCGTAGCTTGAATAACCATTTTTACATGTTTTATATAACTTTTAAGAATAAAGCGCTACTATATAATTTAAAAACTGCACTTAAATCAGACTTGGTAAAATGGCTTATCTTACTAAGTTTGAGTGATATTATTTTTATAGATATTATATATGTTTTGTGATCTTTTTATATCAAACTAGCGACCTTCCCGCGGTTTCACCCGTGTAGCTTTTGTTTCCGTGGGAATATCAGAAAGGTTTATATACTAAAACCTTCCTCAAGGATCAATCTATCTATAAAAAAACAGCATCATAATCCGTTGCGTAGTTTTAAAGATTTAAACATACATAGGGACAGACAGAGAAAGCGACTTTGTTTTATACTATGTAATGAAGATAGCCAAAACGCAAAGTGATGAACTTCATTACAGCTTAAATAACCATTTTTATTTATTTATTTTAACTTTATTGTACACCAAAAACATACATTTTCGTACAAAAGGCGAACTTAATGCCTATTGGCATTATTCACCAGTCAACCTTTGGGCCAACAGAATGAAGGTGTGAAGGTGCCATGTGTTTTTACAGGTACAATGTAACTTATGTTACAATGTAACTTATGTTAGAAAGCTTACTTTATAATTTAAATACTGCTACTCCAATTTTACTCAAACATGATATGTTTTTGTATACTTAAGCACGTTATAAGAATTTGAGGTATTCAAATAAAATTAACGCTTTTAAAAGAGATGATGGAAGCTTTAGGCTTTTTGGATAGAAACACGATTTTAATTGGATACGGATTTCAAGACAATTTCCTACGTTGTCATTGCTTTTTTCCCGTGTTAGTTCCGGGCTGCTTTGAAGAATAGACCAACTGCCATTCTGCCAAGCAGGTCGTAAATGGCGACCGATTGGCTATGCAAGTCACTACCACCGTGATTAGTTGGTAGAGTTCTGCATTGTCTCGCCTGGGTCTGGTACTACCACCTTACCTATTCCTGCCGTAATAGCGTCAGTGCTAGTCACTGTCGTGTTCCGGTTTGGAGGATAAGGTAGCCGGTAAACTTATGCATATAGCATTGGACGTCGCTACAAGATAGCAACGCACCATTAACATCTTTGGTGTCTATAGGCGATGGTTTACTCTTACCATCAGGAGACCCATCTGCTTGTTTACTATCTTGTGATAAAAAAAAAACTTGCATTTACACCCATAAAAACAGAGTTATAGTACTTACAGATGAAATAAAATTACTCCAGGGGTATTTTTGGATTATTTGGCGCGATAAAATAACACAATATGACATATTTCTATTTGTCACGTGATAATATATCTACAAGCATTTGCTTATATTATTAGCGATTACACAGTCCCTGTCCAACGCCGTGTCTATTAGTATTTGTGTGGTCTGTGGATAGAACTGATGAAATTCGCGAAATCTTATTAACATTAAACATGTTTTATATAACTTTTTAAGAAATAAAGGCCTACTTAATAATTTAAATACCGCACTTAAATAATATTACTACATAAACTTGGTAAGATGAGTCTTTGTGTAAATAAAGATATTTTATAAATTTGAGATATTCAAAGAAAATTAGCACTTTTGAAATGGGTGCTGACCTTAGACGTTTTTCAATAGATTTATTGATACTGTATGATCACTGATTATGATTTGAATGCAATTCCAATATCCATTAGTATTAACATTTATTATTGGTTCATGTCTTTATGTTTTTTATATTACAGATTTCGCTAGTAATATCCTCAAATTTGTTTGGGACATAAAGAATTGTAGTAAACAACAATCCAAGTATACAATGCAAATGTACATGTATGTAAATACCGGCAGAACTAAGACTGCCATACCAGTATTAGATTTTTTTTTTATAGTAGAGGGGGCAAACGAGCAGATGGTGCACCTGATGGTATGTGATCACCGCCGCCCATGGACATCCGCAATACCGGGGGTATCGCAGCTGCGTTGCCGGCCTTTTAAGAATGAATAAGCTCGTTTCTTGAAGGTCCCTAAGTCGTATCCATTCGGAAACACCCCCGAGGGTAATAGATTCCACAAAGGAGTAATGCGAGGCAAAAGGTGTCGACAAAAGCGCACGGTTGTGGATTTCCAGACATCGAGGTGGTGAGGATGGAACTTTAAATTGATTGATTGATTGATCAAGTGTTTATCGAGAACATTTTTAAAAGATAGCAAATAAGTAGATGAATCTCAAGATCAAATGATAGACGCAGCTTAGTTCAAATGTTGTAACGTGGCTTGAATATACTAGCTGCCGCGTGCAGCTCCCAGCATTATAAATGTTTTATGGTGAATCCCGCGGTATCATCTAACTTTTCCGGGATAAATAGCCTATGTGTTATTCCAGGTCACCATCTACCTTTGTGCCAAATTTCATTCAAATCCGTTCACTAGTTTTTGCGTGATTGAGTAACAAACATCCATCAATCCATCCATTCAACCATCCAACATCCAAACTTTCGCATTTATAATATTAGTATACTATATGGTATATGTAGATTAGACACGCCCATAAAGTAACATAATAAAACAATGAAAATTATAGTGATGGGCAAGGGCAACTATGGAACCGAAACCTTACAATGCCTGTGGTCCGACACGTACTTGGCCGAAGTTAATACTTGGCTGACCCGCGTAACTTTGCCTGCGAGCTTTTCTTTTCATTTGAAAAAAAAAACGACTGAAAATCAATAAAATTTAAGACAGAACTGAGATACTAATGTTAAGTTAAAACATCTATATATTAATACACAAAGGAAAACCATTGGACCCCTTTATAATACAATTACGCGAACAGTGGAGTATGTAATTTGGAACAGTTAATGTTTACATTGCGGAGGACTGCAGAAACCGAAAACCGACTGCAGAAAATAATATTTTTAGATAATATACATTAAAAATACATTAAATTAATAAAAATAAAAAAAACACACTCTACATTTATGTCATATACATGATAATATACACACATGTATACTATTTTGTTTACGCCAAAAGTCTGTTGTCAAACTTAAAAGAGACTTTATGTTTTATTAGTCTATGGTCGAATTTCGGCCACAGGTGATCACTAGTTCGATTAAACATGCTGTAATGTTTTGAATTCCATGTTAAATATTTATGCGCGTTAAAAACCAGCTATTATTAGATAAAAGATATTGAATAAATGTATGATAATGTTCTCATTATTAATTAAATAAAAAAAACCCTTTACATCCAGTTTTTTTCATATCGTCGCGCTCTAAATGGCACGAATGGTTTTTCGTTGCTTTAACGAGTAAACGTTAAAAGCTTAGTGGTTAGCAACGAGTTTCAGCTGCGAACAAAATTTTGATGGAGTGCTCTTTGTGTGTAAAACTTTGACGTTTCAAAATATGATAACATTGTAAAAAATTGGCATGCGCTGTGTCTGGATTAAGAGGCTCTTTGTGCACAAAAACATTACAGTCTCTAGTTTCCACTTTAACACTAGGCTTTGATTTTTTTGATGTGTAAAACCAAAATAAATTCTCTATTGTTATTTAGCACATGGGATTTATAATAGGGCTTAACAAACCCAGCAAAATGATATATAATGGAATTGTTTGAACTACATTTCAGTTTGACACCTAGATATTCATCCTGTACTTCTAAACTTTATTTGATCTAATGTTTATTTTATGGTATATTTAATCAGTATTTCATCCACAAAGCAAACATATAATTAGAAGACGTTTTTAGCCTTGCACGACAGTGCTTGTCACTGTCGTGTTCCGATTTGGAGGGTAAGGATGCCGGTAAACCTATGCATGTGGCATTAGACTTCGCCACAAGATAGCAACGCACCATTAACATCTTTGGTATCTATAGGCGATGGTTGACTCTTTCCATCAGGGGACTCAACTGCTTGTTTTCTATCTAATAAAAAAATCCTTTATCAATAAGAAAAGTGTCAAATATAAACATCCTTTAACAAAGATTATATAATCATTACATTTCCTTTATGGGAAAAAGATGAAATGACTTCTTTTAAGAAACTTTTCTTTTTTAAAGGAAGAAAAAGGGCAGGTTTTAAAGGAAGTCCATTTTACAGACACCGAAGAATATTGGCGTCATCTACTGTGTCGGTGATCTTTCTCTACTTTATTCTTTTTAACGTCTTACCAAAAAGTATAAAAAAGGGTCAAGATAACACTTTTCTCCTGTTTTAAACAATATGATCTTTTTAAGAAAAGGCTCCCTGACTTTCTATTGACAGTTTTTCATCGGCTTTTTTATATAATAGCAATACAATAGAAAATAATTCATCTCACTCAATTCAATTCAAACATTTAACAAAGATGATTCTTATTTGTATTTCATAAGATAGCAAACAAACTCTCCTGATGGAAAAAATATGCATCAAAAATAACCAAATAAAATGCATTTTTTTTTATGGAAGAGGGGACAAACGAGCAGAAGGTGCACCTGATGTTGAGTGATCACCGCCGCCCATGGACTCTGCAATACAAGGCCTTGCAGTTGCGTTGCCACCCTTTTAAAAATGAGTAAGCTCTTTTCTTGAAGTTCCCCATGTAGTATCTGTTCGGAAAAAACCCTGCCGGCAATTGATACCACAAAAGAGTAGTGCGAGGCAAAAAGTGCCGGGAGAACCGCACGGTTGTGGAAGATAGTGTGGCGCTACTATCCGGGCGGCGGGATAGTACTATCATAGGCATAAGTTAAGCGGTCACCTTACCCTCCAAATCGGAACTCAACAGTAATAAGCATTGACACTATTTCAGTGGGAATAGGCGAAGCGGTAGTACCAAATATGGGCGAGACGTTGCGGAACTCTACATTCTATTAATCATGATATTAGTAACATTTTTGCTTAATAATTCGCTTCTTACCGATCCCGATGACCCGATAACTCTGGCCAACGGTTTACACGATAACACTACACACCTACATTCGCGACACCGTCGCCGCCGGCGGCGACGAGGACCCCTGTTTCGCCCTTCGGCGAACCGAGCCCAAGGGCAAGTTTCGGCGGACGGACAAAACAATGCCACTAGCCCTCTCATCGCAAATCACGACCCCACCCTAAGCCGAGGTTCGGTCTTACAGGAGACACCCTTAGGGCGGAGGGCGTACAGCCCTACACCTTTAAATTCTGGCTGAGCACTCTGCTCGCCCCCGCGACCAGTGAAGCTGTAACAGCCCATAAGGCTAGCAGCAATTGAGACATTCCGAAAAAAAAAATTCGCCTTTTAGAAACTGCTTGGCAGTATGGTTGATGGTCTTCCTTTCAACTGGGGCCCGAACCGACTAGCGGAACGATTCACTAGTAGCTATGAAATTTGTTTTACACTTTTAACGTCGGCACTTGGTGAAACTTTTTTTCATTTATTTTTTATTTCATAAGATAGCAAACAAGCAGATGGGTCTCCTGATGGTAAGAGTCGACCATCGCCTATAGACACCAAAGATGTTAATGGTGCGTTGCTATCTTGTGGCGAGATCTAATGCCACATGCATAAGTTTACCGGCTACCTTACCCTCCAAACCGGAACACGACAGTGGCTAGCACTGATGCTATTGCGGCAGGAATAGGGTAAGGTGGTGGTACCAGACCCGGGCGAGACAATGCAGAACTCTACCCCCTAGTAGTCACGATGGTAATGACTTGCGTAGCCAATCAGTCGCCTTTTACGACCTGGCTGGCAGAACGGCAGTTTGTCTATTCTGCAAAGGAGCCCGGAACCAACACGGGGAAAACTACCCGTAAAACTCCATTTTAATATAATATTTATTAATTAATAACACTTGTACTATTTCACAAGGTTATATTCAAGCATCCTCAAGGTATTTACAGTTACTAACTCCTCAACTGGAGTAACTTATACCTTATTACCTGACCTAATTACCTTATTGTGAAACAGTACAAGTATCATAAATCAATAAATATTGTAGCTATCAACTTGTCGACCCATCAGAAGTGCCTGTAAAACTTAATATGTTTTAAGTAAAAAACAATGTTACTGCCATCAGGAAGACTACATTTTATTTGTGTATCGTATCAATGATCGTATCGCATGATTTATGTATTTATCTGTTAATTAATTAATTATATCCATCTTTTTTTATAGAAGAGGGGGCAAACGAGCAGGAGGTGCACCTGATGGTAAGTGATCACCGCCGCCCATAGACATCCACAATACCAGACAGAGGTCTTGCAGTTGCGTTGCCGTCCTTTTAAGAATGAGTAAGCTTTTTTCTTGAAGGCCCCCAAGTCGTATCCGTTTGGAAACACCCCTGCCGGTAATTGGTTCCACAACAAAGTAGTGCGAGTTAAAAAGTGCCGAGAGAAACGCACAGTTGTGGATTTCCAGACATCGAGATGGTAAGGATGGGATTTCAAATTTTGACGCGTTGTCCGATGATGGAATTCGGCGGCAGGAATTAATCCAAATAACTCGTCAGAACACTCCCCATGAAAGATACGATAGAAGACACAGAGTAAACCAACATCTCTGCGCAATGCCAAAGAGTCAAGCCGTTTCAAAATAGCCAGGTCGTCAACGATTTGAACCGCTCTACTCTGAATGCGATCAAGGGGAAGAAGCTGGTACTGAGGAGCTCCGGCCCAGAGATGAGAACAGTACTCCATGTGGGGCCGAATTTGAGCCTTATAAAGTTGAAGGCGATGGGCCGGCAAGAAGTACTGTCTCGCTCTGCTGAGCACACCGAGATTTTTGGAGGCTAGTTTAGCCTTAACTTCCAAATGACCGCGAAACTGAACGTAATTCGATATGTCAACTCCCAGAATCCCGATACTACCTGAGGCTGCCAGGAGAGTATCCGCAAATCGAGGTGATACGACAAAGGGTGTCTTTTTAGCGGAAAACACGCAAAGTTGTGTCTTCTTGGGGTTAAAAGTGACCAGGTTTTGACGACCCCATTCTGA
The DNA here is from genome assembly GCA_036924255.1 of Apodemia mormo. Taxonomy (NCBI): domain Eukaryota; kingdom Metazoa; phylum Arthropoda; class Insecta; order Lepidoptera; family Riodinidae; genus Apodemia; species Apodemia mormo. The sequence continues at coordinate 22,777,601 of JAUPFN010000019.1, read as the reverse complement.
GACATCGGTTAGTCGATTCTCAACTTCGGACACAAGCTTGTTTCGGCTCTCTTCGACGTGTTCCAGAGAAATACCGCTTCGGCCGGAGTATGTAGCATCACCAGTACTGTCATCTGCATAGCAATGTATGTTGCGAATTCGCATCATGTTATAGATATGCAGAAGGAACTGTGTCGGTGATAGCACGCAACCTTGTGGAACATCAGCATTGATAAATATAAGGTCAGAGCACGCACCGTCAACTACGACCTTGATGCTCCGATCTGGTCCGATCGAAAACTGGTGATCCACATGCATAATTTCTCGGGAAGCTCATAGAAAGGTAGCTTCGCCAGAAGCGCTTTGTGCCATACCCTATCAAAGGCCTTCGCTGTCTAAGCTAACTGCCAATGCCTCCCCCTTGGACTCAACTGCTTCCGCCCACCGATGTGTTAAGTATACTAGAAGATCACCAGCTAAGCGGCCGCGACGGAAACCGTACTGGCGGTCGCTAATCAGCTGGTGTTCTTCTAAATACTTGACGAGCTGCGAGTTGATGATTGTCTCCATAATTTTGGAGAACAAGGAGGTTATGGCTATCGGCCGATAGTTAGACGGATTAGAGCGATCTCCTTTTTTAGGGATGGGATGCACTAAAGCTGTCTTCCATGAAATCAGTACTACGCCGAGTGAGTAGGAGAGCCGGAATAGGCGTGTTAGTACCGGCGCCAGCTCTGGAGCACACGATTTAAGTACAATCGGAGGGATGCCATCCGGTCCACTCGACTTATGGACGTCCAAGGAAAAAAGTGCTTTACGTACGGAAGACTGCAGGAATTTTAATTCCGTCATAGAACTATAGCACTGCGGGATGGTAGGCGGTGCATTTCCTTGGTCATCCAAAGTCGAGTTGGCCGCAAAGAACGAGCCCAGAAGATCGGCCTTCTCCCTTGCGCCATGGGCCAGAGAGCTATCATCTCCGTGTAAGGATGGAAGAGAGGGCTGTGAGAAATTTCCCAAGACAGACTTGGCGAGAGACCAGAACGCACAAATTCTGGATCTATTTAATGGATCTGTTTAATTTTTAGGGTTAAAAAGCATTGTAACGTATTAGAATTAAGTAAATTAAAATAAGTTTTTCTTGTATACTGTATATTTCTAAATTATAATAATAGTCTGTATATTTGTATGCATCATTTCTTTCACGCATTCTCACTGTTTGGGTATTTTCATAATTCAAAATGTGTTTACCTCTAAAAGTAGTATCTTCACGCCCGTATTACCGAAAACAGAGGTACAACAAGTGCACCCACGATCAGCCGAGGATACTTAGTAGCACAATGTGATAGGTGTCCAGCCTATCGCCAACCGGGCACTTTCCACTCCTGGGCAACGTTGTGTTTATCAGAAAACTGAAAAAACCCATTTTCTTATTTGCCCGACCTGGGAATCGAATCCTGGACCCCATGTGGTCAATTCCAACACCGAACCACTAGACCACAGAGGCGATTTTACCACTATGTGTACAATAAAGTGTAAAATAAACAAATAAAAATAGAAGTGCATAGAGTGCCAGTAGCGGCAGTTTATCCCAGTTATAATACCATAAATTTGTATAAGGCTCGATATAGCAAATCATATTGGTATATGGCTCGAAATTGCAAAAAGTGCTAACTTGTTACCAGTGTTTTTTATATCATTCGATAGCAAACAAGTAGATGGCTCTCCTGATGGAAAGAGAAATAATCGCCTATAGACACCAAAAATGTTAACGGTGTGTTGCTGTCAAAAATGTCATACATTTGTAGATATTTTATATCGTGAAAAGATAGAAATAAACCTTGTTGCACTGTTTTATCGTAACGAATGAGATGACAAGGTTTAAAAATTACCCTTGAAGTGATTTTATTTCATCGATAAGTAGTATAACTCTGTATTTCTGTAAGTAGATGCAAGCTACACTGATAAACTAAAAAATTGTCTTGAAAGACGTATCCGTTTAATCCTTGTATGCGTAAACTTAAAAAAAAACACAAAACAAACTTTAAATTATAGCCGATTTAAAAACTAAAAGCCGTTAAAAACAATTTTAATAAGGGACTGCGCTTTTTAATTTCAACATAAAGCCTCAAAGCGTTATTATAAAAAGCCGAAGAATGCAAGTAAGGGTGTATGAGGGAACAATAGAGAGTAAACATTCTGAAAATAGATGAGCGACAAGCCCTTTGTTACGGGAAATTTGCCTTCCTCGTTTGTATGAAAACAACGACAATTATTTCATTGGATAAGACCGTTACTCATCTGTATTTAAAAACGACGATTAAGAACTGCGAAAAAAATAAGAGTTTATAGAAAACTGTAATATTCATTAATATTTGGTGTTGGTCCGGGCTCTTTTGAAGAATAGGCCAACTGCCGTTCTGCCAGGCAGGTCGTAAAAGTCGACTGATTGGCTATGCAAGTCACTACCACCTAGTAGCTACGATTCTGCATTGCAGAACTCTGCCATCTAGTAGCCACGATGGTACCACCACCTAGTAGTAAATTTTGACTTTTGGAACGGCATTTGACGTAGTTTTTTAGTACTAAAATATCGTAAAACACCACAAAATGATTGGTTGAAAAATTTCGAAGCTATGTCGCCGTGTTGGTCCCTGCCTCCTTTGTAGAATAGGCCAACTGCCGTTCTGCCAGGCAGGTCGTAAAAGGCGACCGATTGGCTATCGAGTCACTACCATCGTGGCTACTAGGTGGTAGAGTTCTGCATTGTCTCGCCCGGGTCTGGTACCACCGCCTTACCTATTCCTGCCGCAATAGCGTCAGCGCTTGTCGCTGTCGTGTTTCGGTTTGGAGGGTAAGGTAGCCGGTAAACTTATGCATGTGGCATTAGACCTCGCCACAAGATAGCAACGCACCATTAACATCTATATCTATATCTATAGGCGATGGTTGACTCTTTCCATCAGGAGACCCATCTGCTTGTTTGCTATCTTATAATATAAAAAAAAAATAATAAAAAAAAAAGAAAAAACACTTTATTCAAAATTTTTCGTCAACGTTTACTTCCAAACGGATAAACCGATTTTGATGCAATTTATGTATTGGAGGTAGTTTTTTGAGGAATAGAGCTGATTAGTTTTTGTACTCAATCGGTACATAAATCTGGAAGTTATTATTATTATTATTAAAAAAATACTGTTTCGTCAAAATTTTTATTTGTGTTTTTCAAAATTTCTCAAAATCTCCTGGACCGAATCTGTTCAAATTTTCAGAAAATCTAAGTTGAATCCAATCGAATGTCGTCAACCGCGTTTCGATAGGTCTAGCCGTTCAAAAGTTATGAGATGTTTACATACACACACACACACACACACACACACACACACACACACACACAAATACATACAGACATACTGACGTCATCGTGAAAATAATCGGAAAAGATTCCTAGGACCTCAAAACGTGGGCATCTGGTGAAAACTCGATTTTCGAAAATCGGGGTAAAATCAGTAACTTCCTTATCTACAGACGTAGTGGGAAGTTAAAAAGTTTTTTAGTACTTGCATTAAAATGATAAAACAACAAAAATAAAAATAAGGCATAAAACATACTCGTACTTAAAATGATGTTCAAATTTTCGCCAGTAAGTTAAAATGGCTTACTAGGTTTAAAGAGAATTGATGTTTGCTATAAATAGTTTTTATTTCAAAACTCTATTAACATCTGTAGATGTCGGAAAAACAATTCTTAGTTTTGAAGGCCAGAAAATATTCAAAACGGAACTCCATGCGGAGTGGAAACAGTATAAAGAAACAAAGCACCGTTAGGTGTTCCCAATCTCCACGATTCACCCATTATTTCTGAAGAGGTTATGATCCACATCGTCTCATTTTTCATATTTTTCGTAATTATTTTTTATGTTTCTGACTGTTTCTTAGATTTTTCTAGATAAAATATAAGCCAAAAACATTTTTTCAGGCCCCGGCAATTGAACCTGATACTATCTAGCAGAACCCGTTAACCAATAAACTAGCGAATAGTCATAACTACTTCACAGATGGTTAATTAAAATAATCAGTAACTAATTTGATAAAATCATTGATCTATTATAATACTAAGCAGTAGGTATTAATATCAGTATAGGTACATGGTCAGAATGCCAGTTTGGGGCGAGTCATTTTTTTAATGATTTTGAAGTACACAAATCTACATTTCTCTTTGAGGATAATTCACGTAATGTTTTGCATTACTTTAATGCCCGGTTACTACTTGTACACTAGTAAAACAACTCGTTTAGTTACGAATAGTAACAGTTTCTATAAGGCGTAAGCTGAAACTATAAATGAATCTATAAATGTGAAATTACCACATCTCCAAATAACTTGTGTAACGCTTCGTTATTGTTGAAACGGTTGTTAATGGTTACTGTAACGAATGACGGATCGTTGATTATAGGTAACCCGGCATAAATTGCAAGAGTATATGTAGCTACTCATTTCAAAATTAGCAATACGTTTGGTTTTGGAGACTCCTAGGAAAGACAGTTTTAAATTATCATATGGAAAAGTAATTTGGTACTTTGAATATATATACTCCATATTCATTTAAAACATATTTTAGTGAAACATATATTTCATTTATCCCCAAACAAAATTTGAATTACAGAATATATTTCAATTAATTATAATAAGAAATCATTAAAAATGAAATGAAGAATTTACATTTCCCAATTTACACAAAGAAACGGAGACTGAGTTGAAGTCCTTCAATCAAAAGGGTAGGCCGTAAGTAGGGAATAAATTAGTGTACCCCTTCTGAGCGTTGAATGTTCAGCAAGGCCGTTTGTTTTGAATGGCACTCAAAATAACAAAAGCAAGAAATCGCTTAGTAATGCCAATTCACGCATCAATTACGAAGTGAGTCCGCATTACGCCACAGACGCCAATAGACGCCTACAATACCGGCAGATTATTTGCAAATTGATTCAATTTGCCGAACACGGCTAAGCTTTTAGTGTTCACCATTTAATGTGTATCTTCCAACATTGTTTACAAAACACGATCGCGATTATAAATATTTATTAATAAACTAAGGTCGGATGTTATATGATTTGTTTAACTACTAACACAAACCACCATATTTAATAAACTTCAATATCTGTTAATTAAATTTAAACCTTAAGCAAACTTAAATTGCGTAGCATCATGAAAATAGATACCAGATTTAACCGATCTATCTGAAGTGGGTGGTTAAAATCGGATAGAGTGGAATATGATTTTGAAACTTGTTCAAAATTAAATCCGCCTTTTAGGACTATTTAATGTAAAGGTGGTCCAAAACGACGAGTAAACATAAATATACTATGTCGTCAAAATAATGTTGATATTCGACATGCAGGATTTGTTTTATAATCTCAGTTGTTTCATTGTATTTATATGTATATACGTGAACCAAACACTTTTTACCACTTTTTAAGAAAGTCTGAGGTGTATGAAATTAGGCAGAGTTAACATTTATATTAAGAACAAGTGCAGAAATATAAATATACATTAGAAATAAATTGAAGTTATAAAAAAAAAAAACATTAACACACTACTACGATGTGTACGTTCAACACACACACGCACACACGTGTTTACTATTATGATTAAAATCTGTTGTCTACACGTTTTAGGTTATTCTGTTGTCGAACTTAGAAAAAATTTTGGCATAGTCAGTGATCAATCTCAAAGTTTGTTACTGTTTATTTACTCAAGTCGTGTTTTATTTATCCAGTAACTAGCGACCCGCCCCGGCTTCGCATGAGTGCAAAATATGTTTTTACAACAAATCTATGAAATTCTCGGCTTTTTTCTACAATAATACGTATGCATCATACATATAAACCATCCTCTTGAATTACTCTGTCTATTGATGAAAGCCAATTTAAAATCTGTTGCATAATTTAAAAAACGTAAGCGAATATAAAGCAGAAGCGACTTTGTTTTATACTATTTATCCTATAATTTGTCTAATAGATATTCGAGCTTCAATATTAATAGAATTTCAGTCGGGTTTTAATCAGAGGGCGATGGCTAGTATTGTATTAATACGTGTAGCAAAAACTTTGGATCCATTTTAATGAATTTCGTCCACACGGGGATACCTAAAGAACACAGCCCATTTTGCTTTTGTACATCCCTTGCGTGTCTCTTGGAGTGACGAATATTAGATAAACTAAAATAATTTTCTACGATTTTTAAATCAATTAAACGAAATATATCACCTCTGTGGTCTAGTGGTCCAGCGTTGGCGTTGACCACATGAGGTCCCGGGTTCGATTCCCGGGTCGGGCACATTAAAAAAAAAAGTGTTATTCAGTTTTCTGAGAAACACAAAGTTGCCCGGGATTGGAAAGTTTCCGGTTGGCGATAAGCTTGACACCTATCACATTTGTGGGACCAAGTATCTTCGGCTAATCGTGGGTGCACTTGTTGTACATCTGCCTGCCCCTTCGGGGATATGGGCGTGAAGATACTTTATATCGCTAGGAACATTCATATAAAAAATATTGAGACTATAATTTGATTGAATTCCATCATCATATTTAAGTGTTAAATGCGGATAAGTTAAGGAGTTGATATAGAATCTTAAGGAATATATATTAAACTTTAAGGTAATAACTAAAAAACAATGTATGAAGTCTTGCCCGTGTTCTTTAACATACTTAACTTTATATTGAGAAGTGCGGAACGCTAAATTTCATATATAGAAACCACTTGACGATAACTATTTTTATTTAAATAAGTTGTAGTCCATATTGAAATTATATATGTATATTAAGAATTTTTAAGGAAAACTACCTTACAAATTTTATTAATTCGAGGCAAATCCCTTACTTTGATAGCATACTGCACGTTCGTTGTCCACATAAATTTCCCACAGATCTCCGATGACAGATAGACGAGTTAGTAGCATGGCCGCGTAACTCACTAACAGATATCGGTCACTTACGCCGTTTGTGCTGCTTTGACTGGCGTTGATTGGTTCAGATACGGTGTGATCGAGGCTATACGTTAGCTCTTCATTTCGCCTGTTCTAGAATTTCATCGGATTTTCTGTACTGTACTCGTAATGCCCATACATTATATCGATTTTAGTTTACACTGATAATTCTAAGGTATTGTTTTATTAGAAACTTATTTAGAAAGAACTTACCGCCGATTTCTTTTCATTTTCATTGTGGATTCACAAATGTGAGCATGATTAGCAGCAAATAATATGTGTGATGATCCACAAATCTACCAACCAAGCCGAATATCACTTAAAACTTTTTAATAGTAATTGAAAAGGACAGCTCTGCGTGTCTTCTAAATGAAACCGGTTGAAAATATACCAATATTAGAATCAAAGCTTGACTTTTTGTAAACTAAAGATCAAAGATACTTGAGAGAAGATTATCATTTGTTTTTTCACCCTAGCATCATTTTGGAAATATTGCTATTGCAAATAAAAGAAAATACTAAAGATTGCGCGGAAAATTAGAAAATTTAAAAATACTTAACCACCATATAAAGTTCAACGCCCTTCCAGCTGCCTGGAAGGACAATCCCGTATACTAATATAAGTTACGTGTCACCTTGTTTGTCCGCTATGGATTCGTAATATGTATGGCAAAACAACGTTTGACGGGTCAGCTAGTTATATATATAAATATATAGAGAGAATGAAACCTATACGAAAAAATTGGTAGTTTTTTTGCAACAACAAAGTTGATAATATCACTTACGACGATGTCAATATTCGGTTGCAATAAATCCAAAAATACTGGTTACAAATCACATTGAAATTATACAACAAGTATATTTTTATATCATTAGACAGCACACAAGCAGATCGCTCTCCAGATGGAAAGAGACACCATTGCCTATAGAAACCAAAGGTGTCAAAGGTGCGTTGCTATCCGTGTAGCGGGATGACAGTACCACATGCATAAGTCTACCAGCTACATTACACCCCAAACCGGAACACGACAATAACAAGCATTGATGCTATTGCGGCAGGAATTTGTAAAGCAATGGTATCATATACCCAGGCGGGAAATTGTGAATATATATGAAGTTATATTAATGCCAAATGCCCCGTATTACCCGTAATTAGCATAATTCAATACGGGGTAAATAAACCTTCCGTATTTTTACAAATTCCATCATGGCTGATGAGCGCGGCTAAACACGACCTTTCTGTCTGATTTGCCACGACAGCTTAGCATTTTATTTGTTCGTTTGCTCGTGGTGCTCGTGCAGACACAAGTTTGTTTACGTTTTCCATTGTCTTCCGCAAATTACATAGGTGCCATCAAGGCGGGGCTGCAGGTAAAATGTAATTTTAATTTAACGTGTAATATCATAAGATAGCAAACAAGCACATGGGTCTCCTGATGGAAAGAGTCAACCATCGCCTATAGACACCAAAGGTGTTAATGGTGCGTTGCTATTTTGTGGCGAAGTCTAATGCCACATGCATAAGTTTACCGGCTACCTTACCCTCCAAACCGAAACACGACAGCGACAAGAACTGACGCTATTGCGGCAGGAATAGGCAAGGCGGTAGTACCAGATCCGGGCGAGACAATGCAGAACTCTACCACCTAGTAGCCAGGATGGTAGTGACTCGCATAGCCAGTCGGTCGCCTTTTACGACCTGCCTGGCAGAACGGCAGTTGGTCTACTTTTCAAAGGAACCCGGAACCAACACGGGGTCTGCAGCTGCAGACGGGGGCTGCAGGTAAAATGAAATTTTAAGTTAACGTGTAAAGATTGTAATTCATTTCTTTTACAAAATAAAGATATATTATAAAACGAGCTGTTCCCTCGATTTCTTCGCGTGGAAAATTTTCTAAAACCAAAGTCCCGGGATTTTACTTGCATAGTTCCCGTTCCCGTGAGATTACCGGGATAAAAAGTATCCTATGTCATTTTTCGAGTCACAAACTATCTTTATACCAAATTTCATCAAAATCAATTCAGTGATGGTGTGAAGAAGAGACAGAGTTACTTACGGATTTATAATATTAGTAGGGTAGTACTGCAATTGTCTCCCGTTCAAAAATCTAAAATCCGTATTTTTGAGTCTGATAACCCTTAAATCAAATAGTGGCAGGTGGCAACCCTAAGAACAGAGATTACATTTTACAGTGACATTATCCGAGGCAAACGAAAAAACAATTTCCGCGCATTCGGAATGAAACAGTCGCTAAAAAAATCAATGTCATATGCATTCGTGTATGCAATTTGCATTGCAATGGAAACATTGCTCAATACAACAGAAAGAGTTATCTCCCGCATCCCTAGCTCCACATGTGACTAGTTTTTTACGGACCAATAAGACACAATTTTGAAATTGTTTGAAGTGAAGCACGGGGTAAATTCAAATGAATAAACAATATTTTGTTGTTTTGCTGACGCTTCAAATATTATAAGAATGTCCCCCCCCCCCCGTTTGGTCCGGGGTTGGTTCCGGGCTCCTTTGTAGCATAGGCTAAATGCCGTTATGCCAGGCAGGTCAGAAAAGGCGACTGATTGAGTACGCGAGTCACCACTATCGTGACTACTAGGTGGTAGAGTTCTGCATTGTCTCGCACGGGTCTGGTACCACCGCTTTACCTATTCCTGCTGCAATAGCGACAGTGCTTGTCACTGTCGTGTTCCGGTTTGGAAGGTAATGTAGTTAGTTGGTTTTATTATGTATGTGGCATTACACCTCGCCACAAGATAGCAACGCACCATTAACTTCTTTGGTGTCTACAGGCGACAGTTAACTCTTTCCACGAGAAGACCCATCTGTTTGTTCGCTATCTTATAATATAAAAAATATGTAAGATATTATTCATTCTAGTATTCAATTATATCTTACAATAGAAATTAGAAAAAAATTGACACTTGCATTTAAAAAATAAAAACTTTTCTCGCACTGAAGAGAATCCTAGATTTCGAACCAGATAGTGAGTCGTCGTTAAAACGATCTTTAATATTGACCTAGATAGTGAGTAGTCATACAGAGAATTTAAAAAATCCCGCACTTAGAAGGAACATATATAATGACCCGGATATTAAGTTTAAGTTATACAAAAACTTCCTAAATCAATTAATTGGTTTTCAAGTGATGCGACCACAAACGGACATAAGAGACATAAAGATCGATACTTGATAACGCCTGGTAGGTGAAGATTTTCAGAAATAAATATTCGCTTTTAAAAATGTCTCACTTACAGTTTTGCAAATATTTTTATCTCTTCTGATGAAATTACGCGACCAGAGGAAGAAGAAGAGGAATGAAAATAAGGCTCAATAAATAATATGGATAAGAAAAGTAGATTTTTTTATATAATATGCATTAGAAATAAATAAAAAAATAAAAACAAATATTACAAATACTATTATGCGTTTGATATAAACACACTCTTTTGTTTATGGTTATAGGCTGTGGCCAATCTTCAGCCGATTTAATTATATGTTTATTTTTACTAACGTCAGCACCACCAACCACACAAATACTAATAAACATGGCGTTGGGCACAAAATGCATAGCTGCTCATACGAGCAAATGTACGTAAATGTCAAATGCTTTTAGATGTATTATATAATATATCGTAAAAAAATAGAAATTTGCCATATTGTGCTGTTTTATCGTATCAAACAAAACGCTAAAGCTTAAGGAATACTCCTCGAGTGATTTTATTTCATCGGTAAGTATTATAACTCTGTATTTTTGGCAAATGCAAACGATACTGACAACCTAAGAAATTGCCTTGAAAGGCGTATCCAGTTTAATCCGTGGTCAGAACCGTGTAAAACAACACCAAAACAAATTGAAATAAATCAATCAATTAAGATACCATGACACGTGGGTAGGCGAAACAAAACATGACCAAATTTTGATTACACAAATAAAATGAACGATTCAATTAGAAAATGCATGAAAATAAACCACCCACTGCTTTTCGAACCCAGCCCTATAGGGTTCCACCCTAAAGTAACGGTCAACGACCCCAGCTTCTGTTACGCTCATTAGAAATTCTCTGTCCCTTTATGAATGTATGCCAGAACACTGAATAAATAATACGAGATATAGTCGTAGTGTTACAATATACTACAAATTAAAACATTTTCTTATACAAGATTTGTTTAGATCTAAACCTGACAGAAAATCATTGCCTATAGGCACCAAAGTTGTTAAACGTGCATTGACATCTATGTAGTAGATATAATGGCAAATGTTCCAGCTAAAACACGTAAGTATCAAGCACTGATGTTTTTGCAATAGTAAAAGGTAAATTCATAGACCAGGTAAACCGGTGATGCCAAATCCAAGCGAGACTAACCACTCCACAATGACAACAGCTGTCATTGTGGAGTGGTTAGTCAACAACACGTAACCAAGGAACGTATACGATAACTGGAATTATTACGAAACAATATTTGAAAAATAAAAATGTACTTTATTTCGTTATTCATAAAGTTGACATTTGTTTCTTACTTAACAGAAGGAAAAAACCTTCTGAGCAAGACAACGACAAGAGTGGATGTCGTCCCTTTCTTGCAATTGCCAGTATAAATAAAACTATCTGATGGTAGATTTTTATATATTCGGTAATCGTTAAATCCCTTTTATTCATACACGTCGATAAATACATTAGCATTAAATGTATTGTAATTAACATAGTGAGTTTTAAAATTTGCTTATTTTAGTTATTACGTTACTAGCTGTTGCCCACGACTTCGTCCGCGCGGACTTCGTTTACTCCGCACAGTACCTCCCCCGTAGGTGATAGCGTGATAATATGTAGCCTATATGTTGACCCGACCTATTAGTAATATTCATGCAAAATTTGAAATAAATTCATGCACTACTTTTTTAGTTTACCCCGTATATACATACAGACAAACAGACAGTCAGACAAACAGACAAAAATTCTAAAAACTATATTTTTGGCTCCGATATCGATTGTAGATCACGCCCCAAGTATTCTTTTAAAAAAATATTCAATGTACAGTTTTGACTTTCCTACAATTTTATTATACATATAGATTACTTATGCGATGCATAGGTGTTTCTTAAATTAGTAGAATTACTTAGGTAGTGGTAATTTGCAAACTACGCATGGCCGTACTTATTATATGGCGATTGGTGCTTTATTTAGTAGAAAGAGACACACTCCACCAACGTCGTGATACTCTTCGGAACGATTTTGAAGCGCGTGTGAACATTCTGGGTAGAATGTAACTTCCTTGTACGTAACATAATTGCTACTTTATTTTGATGTCTACAGAGTATAGGCGATGGCTTTTCTTTCCACCAGGAGCGCCACTTGCTTGTTTGCTATCTAATAACATATAAAAAAGTTCTAAATACGGAAGTTCTTAGTTTTACCACGGCTTTCGAAAATTGAGTTTTCAACAGATGATATTTTGAGTTGCTAAGATGTTGTTAGTATGTTTTTAAGTATGTGTGTAATTAAGGCTTTCATAATTTTTGTACAGCTTGTCTATTTAAATGGTTGGCATGTCATCATTTAATAACACTAAGGTAACACCAATTTTCAAAAAATTGATCCAGTTTTGCTAATCTATCCAGGAAATTTCCAAAAATGACAAAGCGAAGTTGCATAAACAAAATTTATAATAATTTCCAGCACATTTTGTACCTACCGATTGATTTCAAAATTTAATTAGTTGTTGTTGATCCTTCGACAACTGCGTCGTTGACGAAAATTTAAAAAGTAGTTTTTTTTCGATATAACTTTAAATTTTCGTCATACAGTTTTTGTCGTATTTTTTTTAAATTTCAACTTTGATTCTCATACCATTTTTTTTATCTAGTGATTATTATACATGTTTATATTGAAATAGAGCTACTTTAAGGTTGTTAAAATTGCTCTATTTTAAGGTGGAAATAGTGTTGTGAAATATAAGTATAAAAACATTTCATGAAGTGATTTCTTGAAATGTTCCAAAAAGTCATTAATAAAAATCGTCATCTTTAATTTAAACCCTCTAAGCCACCCCTGAAACCGTGTTGAAAATGACACTATTTTAATTTTTAAAAAGCTGTAAGTTTTGAAATCGATAATCGATTTCGATCTTTCACCTATATCTACCTTTTTACGTTCATGTACACATATATATGTACATTGTACACGTATATAAACACACACACACACAAATTAATTAGGTTCCTATATAAATTGTGAAGATCTAATGAAAACTCGATTATTCTTTTACGCCGTGTTGGTTCCGGCCTCCTTTGTAGAATAGGCCAACTGCCGTTCTGCCAGGCAGGTCGTAAAAGGCGACCGATTGGCTATCGAGTCACTACCATCGTGGCTACTAGGTGGTAGAGTACTGCATTGTCTCGCCCGGGTCTGGTACCACCGCCTTACCTATTCCTGCCGCAATAGCGTCAGTGCTTGTCGCTGTCGTGTTCCGGTTTGGAGGGTAAGGTAGCCGGTAAACTTATGCATGTGGCATTAGACCTCGCCACAAGATAGCAACGCACCATTAACATCTTTGGTGTCTATAGGCGATGGTTGACTCTTTCCATCAGGAGACCCATCTGCTTATTTGCTATCTTATGATATAAAAAAAAAAAAAACGGAAAGTTACTCGATTATCCTTTTGACAAATTTCGCTTAAGATTGATAATCTTAATAATCGATTATTTAAAACTGATGTAAGTTTACAAATATAAGAAAATAGAAGTAGAGAAATTCATACCTCTTAAAAAAATTAATACCATATTGCTGCGAGAGAAGAATAAGAAGAATAAGAGGGAAAGTGATGTCCAGAATAGCATGATTATATATTAAAAGACATAAAGATACTCGAACTTAAAATTCAAAGCAAACCTGTATTATTACAATTTACTTACTTATTTTTATTTTTTTAACTTATGTAAAAATGAATTGCCCGACCCAGGAATCGAACCCGGGACCTCTGTGATCAACTCCGACAGCGGACCACTACACCACAGAGGCGATTAATCGAGCGATTAACTTAAAAGCACTTAATCGAAAAATTGTTTTCACAAACCTACAAAATATTTAAAAAACCTATCCAACGATATCCCATACTGTAGGTGGGATAAACAAGAAAAAAATTCACATCCCGCCTTTACATGTAGAGGAGCTACCCTAAAAAATATTTTTCAAGATTTTACGTTACCACTTTGTTGCCGTGACTAATATGTATATTCATGCCAAAGAAAGATAGGATCCCTGAGCTAAACTGCGGACGGACGGACGCACATAGCGAAACTATAAGGGTGTAGACAAACGGACGGCATTTCAACTGCAATCCGACTGCTAAATGGCAGTTCAGATTTATAAGGACTGCAATCGAAACTCAAACTGCAATCGATCGAACTGCCGACTGCAATCGAACTGCACGGTTGGTTTGCAGTTCTATTGCAGTCGTGTCAACTGCGTTCAAACTGCATCTGAAATGCCATTTAGCAGTCGGATTGCAGTTGAAATGCAGTCCGTCTACACCCTAAGGGTTTCTAGCTTACTTCGAAACCCTAAAAGGCAAGACGGTCGCTGTTTTTAATTCGAGCCGGGTCAAATTTAATCCTCGTTATTGAAAAAAGTTTAGAAGTTTTCCCTAGCACGTGATCAGTGTTACAACACATATATAATTCGGATATAAAACGCAAAAACAGCCTTATACTCTCACTTTGACTTAACAAAAGCAAAACGTCGGACAATAAACAGATAACGTTTTATATAAATGAAATCACCTGCATCTCACGCACAGAAAATGGAAAAACGTCTTCGAGAATTAGAGCTCACAGCTTCCTTCAGTTCATAGAGCGGAAAATTAAAGCCAGTCAGCTGTCAGTGACCAGTACAATACAGTTAAGCATTGTCATGAATCCGGCTATGCTCTTGTTCGTTAGCACTTAAAATATATAGCTGATTCAGTCCCTGAAAGGTCTATGGAAAGTTAATTTATAAATAAATCTAAATACAAATACACAAAGAACCGCCGACACAATCGATTTAATTTTACATTCTGTTTTTACTAGTTCTTATAAATACTGCATAATAGTAAAAAAAATGTTTTTACTTAAAAAAAAGTATCATCATGCCCTATTCCCTTACGACGGGGTTATCATGTAACTCGCAATGCGAAATTATCGTAATTGTTTAGTTATTGCAAGACACATAACAGCCTTGTATAATAGTGGCAGTCGATGTCGCTTGATTAGTTTTGGTACTGTGACATCCCGAAATTTGCATCTAGTGACCAGTAAGCAATTGGCGACATTTTTGATGAAGTTTTCGTTACGTTTAAAATCATCGCTGATCGCTGGCAGATTGCAAACGTTAGGTGATACGCCTGCGGTTAGGCAGAGTAAACCGAATGTCTCTAGACTTTCCCGTTTATCACGATTCGCCAGTTTGTCGATTAGCGAGATGAGTCGTTATCCCTATTGCCGCATTTTACCGACCTGATAAGGATTATCGATCATTTACTTAAAATAAAAAAAATCAAACAAACTAGTTCTTTATATAATATAATATAGCAAAAGTGTTTCAAGTTTTGTATGATAACAAAACTTGAAACACTTTTGCTATATTTGTTTATTAGCATATGTGCAGGTGTCGTGACGCACGAGTGGTTATCGTTTACGATATCAATGTTTTGAAACAGCGTAATACTAGTTATCCACTTGAATATATATTATCATTAAATCATCATTAACGATTATGTTTTAAACCAATAAATATAAATTTATTTTTAAAAGTCAATAAATTAAGAAATATTTCCTCAATCAACTGGGGGAAAAATGCTAATATCCAGAGTTTAATATTGGGTTTTAGTATGAAAATGTTAGTATAAAGCATGTATTATCATTGAAATTCGTTCTGTATATGCTTACGTAAAGAATGGTATTGTTTATTTTTAAATCGTACATAAAATTTCCTTTTTACAAACGTTTTATGCGGTTTTAAGTCGCGCTAAATGTCGATTGCGCTCGGACGTTTGAGGTGTTTGATAATTCGCGACGTGGACGTTCAAGTGGTTTAAGGTGACTTGCATTACAATTTCATTGTATGACCTGACATAGTACTAGTTTGATATTGAATGAATTTCAACGCAGTTCGTTTTAAAGTAACATTTAGGCAACAGAAAATATAAAGCGGGATTAAAAACTATGAAATCAAAAAATATCTTGTCTTAACTATTAAGTTTATTGGGTTATTTTATAGATTCAGGCGATAATTTGCGGAAATCCATAATTCAACGAAGAAAACTATTTAGCTTGAAATTTTTCGCGAACTTTCACATATTGAACTTGCTTGCCCTTGCTACTGAAAAAAAAAAATAGAAAATCGGTGTAAGAAATGGAACAAACTCATCCTAGGCTTAAAAAATAAAAAAGACCCCAGCGGCAGTTATCCACCCTCCTTCATCACACTTTACACCACGACGACGGTAACAACCACAAAAACACACAATTTACGCACTCAACGAGAAACCAAAACTACTTCTCACACTTGTTGAGTGAAGTATTACTTCGGCTCTTATCCACTCGATTCTCGCAGAGGCAAATATTAGACATAATATGTATGATAAAACGGTCAAGCGTTCACTCTCAGAGCAAAATTTTACCCCGCTTGCATTTGAATTTAAACTTTAAATTTCTATTTATAAAGACTAATGTTGTATGAAAAAGCCTTTGACGTTTAATCTATGATAAAATATCTGTCATGTCAAATTCGTAAATTGAAGTCTATTATTGTCATTTATTTTGTACCAGTCATTTTAGTTCATTCGACCGGACCGCGAGTGTGTTTGTGGTTTTTTTAGTGGTATAAAATTCAATCTTGTGTTGTTTTACGGTGCATTTCTCTCATGTAAGTACTGTTTTTATTAGAAAGGCCGTATATTTTTTCTATTTGGATAATTTGTTGTAAGAAATATATCGTGATAGCCAAAAATAAAGTAATTTAGAAATTCATTATTTTTCAAGTGATTTTTATTATATTTGCTTGTAAATATAAAAACTACTTTGTCTATTACTTCATTTTGATCTCTAGTAGACAGAAAATATATCAATTGATACACAGTCGTTTACAGAATGATAAAATATGACTTAGTTGTAGAAAAAAAAAATTTTTTTCCATCGAGTCACCTGAGACGCCATTCCCGCCAAAAAGCGAGTGATGAGTCCTGGCGCTTAAAATCGCCTTTGCATGTCAGAGTTTCGAGAGGTTATTGAGTGAAATAGTGTTCATTTCTCCTGCAGATGCTACAGTTGCGAAGTGACCGGGTAGAGACAGCTGAGTGCCATATTATGTCACGATCGATGCAGATTTGTCACACTTCCTTCATATAAACTACTTTCTTCATGCAAACGTAGATAAACATATTAAATTTATTTTTTTATTTAATGTCAAACATAATAATTTTACCCGACAACGCTATGAAGGTTAAAATTTTTCCCCTGAATGGATGTTTGCGTGTATAGATAGGTTTTTTTGTATGTATGGCATATATATTTCTTTGGTACGCTCTGTACCTTAAACGGCTTGGCGAATATAAGTTTGAGTCATTAGATACCGTTTATTGTGAGGGTGGCATAGGCTATATCACTTTAACCGTCTTCGCTAAAAGGAAAATTAATTATGTCATTTTGAACCCGATACGAAAAAATGCGGTCGAGATTTTTGTTGTTATAATAATAACTTGTTAGACTAATAAAGTTTACTTACCATTATTCATATTAATTAAGCTTTGCTGTTTAATAAGAACATTTCTGCAAGCCAGGTCATGAGAGGCGAGCAAAAACTAAAAGTCTCACTTGCATCGATTAAGTGGAGTTTATATCAGATTATCTAAAACGCCATTACCTGTAACAAAATAAAAGCAACATTTTACAATAATTTTACGTACACCCAGTGATAGTTTCAAGCCCTCTTTGAAGAACAGACCAACTGCCGTTCTACCAGACAGATCGTAAAAGTCGACATTTTTTTTATAAAAAAAGGGGCAAAAGGGCAGAAGGCACCCCTGATGGTAAGTAATCACCACCGCCCATGGACAGCCACATCACCAAAAGTACGAAACTATTAACTACCATCGTAACTACTAGGTGGTAGAGTTCCGCAACTTCTCGCCCGGGTATTTGGTATTCATTCCGCGATAGCGTCAATGCTTATCATTGTCGTGTTCCGGTTTGGAAGGTAAGGTAGCCAGAAGATTTATGCACGCGGCATCGCCATTCCGCCACACGGATACCAATGCACCATTAACATTTTTAGTGTCTATAGGCGATGGTTTCTCTTTCCAACAGAAAAGCAATCTGCTTGTTTGCTAATGATAAAAAAAATTGTCCACTGATATTATTATTATTATTATTATTCACAACAATCAGTGAAAAAGAATTAATAAACTATAATTTTGAGGTTTATATTAAGTGCACTCTGCAGCCCGCTACATCTTTAAAGTTTTTGGTAAATCCCACGGCATAAACTTATTTTTCCGAGGTGAAATCGTATCCTGTGCTATTACAAGGCATCATTTACATGTGTTTCGGTTATTATTAACAAATCGGTTTAGCCGTTTTTGCGTAATTGAGTAACAAACATCCATCCATACGTCCAAAGTTTGCCTATATATTTACATAATACACGATAGTTAATGGTTATTAGTAAGCAATAAAATATAATAAAAGGAAAATATTGCTTAACCACCTAGTAAACCACAACGAAATTAGTGTGATAATATTCAAAAAGTATAGTCACTGTATTACTGTATATACATGGGTGTACCCAGGTTCTGTGCCAGGGGGGGCAACCGTAACATTTTAAGACTATATTTTTATCTACCATAGTAAATACTAGAGGTTGACAAATTCCAGGGGGGGGGGGGGGTAGAGGGCAGCTGCCCCTATCTGACCCCCCTCGGTACGCCCATATGTATATACTAACACTCGTTAGTCACGAGCTAAGTTAATCGTCGTTTGTAATCAAATGAATTTCTATGCGCGGCGCCGTGTGCGGTAGGTAGTCTGTACTAAACATTTTTATTGGATACATATTCGGTATCAAAATCGAGTACTAAAACCCCTTCCTTCAGTATGTAAAATCTTTTACAAGTCAGCCCGTATACGATGTGTAAAAAAATCTTGTTCGATCCTAAATAGGTATATAGGTAGGTCAATGTCATTATCAAAAAAAAATCTTTTTATTTAATAAAAAAAATATCGGATTTTAAAGTGCCTCATTTTAGTACCAAACTTAAGAAACTTCTCTCTCCTTATATCAAGCAAATAATTTGAAAATTTATCTATCAACATCCATTTATAATATAAAATCTACACACTGTATTATAACTATATACTGTAATATATATTATAACTATATACTGTAATATATATAATATTGCATAAATTTAAAGATAAATAAATTTTTATACCATTCGAAAGTTTATATATAGTATACGTATACCGATTCGATAAACAAAGTAAGAACAAAGTAATAAACTAACAAAGTAAAAGGTTCCGAATCTCATTGAGTATAAAAACCGAACGCTCAAGCTAAAAACTGCACAAATCGGCAATGAACCTTCTAAAAATAGTTAATCAATAACATTCCCAACTTGGAACAGTAGGAATTAAGCACGGTATACACATTTCATTAATGCTGTACTAAAAAGAAAAATTCTATCTACCCTCACTAAACGCGAGTTGGAACGAAAACATCCGAAATGAAAAACTGAGGGAATCGTTTCGTGTGAATCCAATGGAATGAATAAAAAATATCTTCAACAAAGGGCGTACGGGTCAAAAGCGAAATACCTTCATACCTCCGAGTGTAATAAAGTCTCTCTTTACAAATCCTAACATTTGAAATTAAAAAGTAATGCGGTTTTCGTCAATTACGAAGTGAGTTCACGCATTGTTGTACCCACGGTGTTCCATAAACAAAACCCCCCAAAAGTCCACTTCAATAATGTATACCCCCTCCGGTTTGTCATATCCCTTTTTATTTTGCTGGTTCCCGACATTTTGAATCTAAATATCAAACTGCAGGAATGTGCTTGCATTTATCTGTTTTTGTTTATTTTATTCGTTCTTTATTTCGAATCTTTTATCGACGTTTGCAAATAGAAGCTGGCAGCTATGTTCCATTCCAAAAACGAGGAACATTTTACTAACACAGCATTTTATAAACTATCATAATATTTTACTAAATTTTTTGCATTCATGAATATATATAAGCTTTATTGAATATTTGACAGGATTATTATTAAGTCAAATAGATTTCATACAATATTTAACAAAGAATTCAATGTAATTTATAGTTCAGATATGATTATTACGAGACGAACTTAACACACTACAAGTGGTTTCCTTTTAAACAACAGGTATCTATATGAGTGAGTGAGATATCTGATATAAAGTAATTTCACAAACTACCAGCCGCAAATATTTGCAACTCAAAAGCCTAGTTGCCAATACGATGCCGGCTTTTAAAAATTTTTTTCGCCTTCTTATTAAAAATATCATAAGTATAAGTATAAAATGTGTAAGATACTGAAGAATATTAGAAGAACATACGAGTACATGTAACGCAATCTGTTTTTGTTTAACGTAAAATATAAAGAAATCTTTTAAAAGAGCGCGCGTGACATCCGCGCTAATCTATTTTAATTATCACAACATAACACAATGACCTAAAAATTGTTAGAGAAAATGGAAATGGATCAAATATAAGGTACAGGAAATATAATTTCTCGTTGATAAATTATAGTTTTTATGGTTTGCCGCACAGACACACGCTCTCCATTTAAATATATATTTTTTATAATTAATTACTTCGCTTATTTTTTAATTTTGATAATTGTTTTGGTAATTATTTTAAAATATATATGCATATATAACTTTAAAACTATTGTGTAGAAAGAATAAGATCAAGACAGACTTCCAATGCTTTTTGAACATTTATCTCTCCAGACGTATCTCATTAAAAACAAATGTAGTGAATAAAATATAATACAAGCTTGATATTTCTTTAATGTACATCTTGCAAACTATTTTCACATTATAAATATAGACTTACGTGTAGACATGTTTTTAAATCAATGGCTCAGAACCGTAAAGAGTATAAGTGTTCCGTGCTCAGAAGTCAGAATCGTATGTCGCCAAAAATGAAATCTCTCATATCGTAAGCCCCACCACGCGCCAACTTCCCGCTTTCTGTTTCCGCCATTTTGTTATCACAACTTTAGCCAATAGGAAGGTGACGCCTTAGTGTTGCTATTTTTCGAAACTTAATCTAAATATTATACACACGAAATAGATCAAACATAAGAATCATTACACAAATAATAAGTTTCTACTAATTAGATATAGATAACTAGTTGGGGCTAGCACAGATCACAGAAATACTAACAGACACGTTGTTGGGCGGAAAATATGTAGCCGCTCTTATAGGCAATTGCTTGTTAATGTTAAACTCTTGCAAATATATAATATATAATAATCTTGAAAAATAGAAATATGTCATGTTGTGCTATTTCATCGTGCCGAATAAGAAGTCAAGACCTAAAAATACACCTGGAGTAATTTTATTTCATTTACCGATGAAATAAAATTACTATAACTCTGTATTTCTAGGTGTCAATGCAAGCTAAATTGATAAAATTCAAGATGAATTTCCACCAAAAGAGGGAATATATTTCCATTAAAAATAAATAGTACAAGTTAATATAAATCTGAAAATTGTACAAGCCGTAAAACAACATAAAATCGACATCCATACATGTAAACCATTTCCATCCAGATGCTAGAGCGCGGCGACCACTAATTACTGTTCAAAATGCATGGACACGAAATAAAAGCGTAGTGGCTTACAGCATAATGAAGTAAATACTGCCGTGTAATAATCTACTTTTAATTTTTTGCACGGTCATTTTAAGTTGCCTTATAGAATACTAGCTGTGCCCGCGACTTCGTCCGCTTGGAAAAAAATATAAAATAAAACCCGCATAGTTCCCATTCTCGTAGGATTTCTGGGATAAAAACTATCCAATGTCCTATCTCGGGTCTCAGATTATTTATGTAAAACGTATGATTGGCAATGCGTTTCACTAATATCGAGAATACTAGGTGATAGAATTCCGCAACATATCGCCGTGGTATCGCCCGGGTATTTGGTACCCTCACCTTACTTGTTCCTGCCGCAATAGCGTCAGTGCTTGTCATTGCAGGGTTTGGAGAATAAGGTAACCGGTACACTTATGCGTGTGGCTTTGCTATCCCGCCACACCGATGGCAGCGCAACATTAACATCTTTGGTTTCTACAGGCGATGGTTACTCTTCCTATCAAGAGAGCCTGCATGTTTGCATCATCAGATATGATATAAAAAACAACTGTCTTTCCATTTCCTGTAACCTCGGTACCATGCATCAAAATTCACAAAATTAACACGAGACCGCCTGGGAAGTATGCTCTTTGAAAACAAAAAGAATTTTCCAAGTCCCTTCAGGCGTCTTTGGGTAACCGGTGAACATAAAAACGATCATGACGAATTGTAAACCTCCTCCTTTTAGGAAATCAGTTGAAAATACGAGAAAGAACAAAATAATTCATTCAAAAAGCGTTTATTAAAAGAATTAAATTAATTCCTCTATGCTTAAAACTAAGCGTTAAAATGTAATTTCAAGTTTAGTCGAAGAAATAGCAGTCCAATGTAAACTAAGCACATTAGTTTTAAGTGCAGAGAACACAGAACAGTCTTATCTTTTACAATTTGTAACATTATCTTAAAGTCACTTTACTAGCTTAATAAAGAACTGAATTACGACTAACTGCACTAAAACAAATACGGAGTAAGTTTGGATTGCCGGTTCTACACCGCTGTTGGAAATTATTAGATTGTTTTATGTCTACGTGATAATTGGTAGAAATTTTCGCAGCAATGCTTTTGCTAATTTTTATAGATGAACCCGATCACGCTCTGTTGTGGCATAGTTATGGGTCACTCTAAAATGCTTAAAATATTCCGCTTCCATTGAACTTTCGAAATAAAATGTATAAAAAAACATTAAAAAAGCAAACAACCAGATAGTCTCTTGATGGAAAGAGTCAACCATCGCCTCTAGACACCAAAGATGTTAATGGTGCGTTGCTATCTTGTAGTTAGGTCTAATGCCACATGCATAAGTTTAGCCACTAGCTTACCCTCCAAACCGGAACACGACAGTGTCAAGCACTGACGCTATTGCGGCAGGAATAGGTAAGGCGGTGGTACCAGACCCGAGCGAGACAATGCAGAACTCTATCACTTAGTAGCCACGATGGTAGTGTCTCGCATAGGTCGCCGCTTACGACCTGCCAGTCAGAACGGCAGTTGGCCAATTCTTTAAAAGAAGTGGACCAACCCTCTTCTGTTCATTAGCTATGTTATGAAATTTTTTTAGCTATTAGATTTTATGTTTTTTTTAACTATAAGATATAGCATTAGCTATGAGATTAAAATGACGGATAAGAAACTATAAACTTATTAATAAGAAGAACAAAGAACGCTTATCTCCAAGACCAGTACTTAAGATATTATTGAACCTTTACTAAAATTTGGGAAGTTACACCTGATGCGCAGGTAGACTGGCTTCCTTATCTTCTAACTCAAAAATTGGCAATGGTAAGCACTGACACTTTAGATATCCGAATAACGAAAATTTCACTTTTTTATAATGTCTATGAGACTTCAAGGTTGAAACGCTCGACTTCACAAGAAGCTACACATTTTAATGTTGCCTCTATGGTCTAGTGATGTCATGAAGAAGTCTTCGCTCACTGGTCTCTTACGAAGTATAACACGATGTCTTCCACAAAAAGTGCGTTATGTTATTTATAACACTCTTGTTAAACCACACATAGATTATTTGGTGGAGATTTGGGGCTCTGCTGCAAAAACTAATATTAACCTCATACAAAGAGCACAAAATAAATTGATAAAAGTGCTATTTAATTATAATTACTTAACATCTACTAAAATTATTAAATATCACTAACACATACAAATATAATACTTGTTTATTAATAAGAAAAATGTTAACAAAAAATATATATATATATATATATATATATATATATATATATATATATATATATATATATATATATATATATATATATATATATATATATATATATATATATATATATATATATATATATATATGTGTGTATGTATGTATGTATGTGTATATGTATATGTATGTGTACATATATCTATAATTTTACTTTGATATACATTTTAAATATAAATAATGCATTATTAACATCTAAAGAGTAAATTAACTATGTAAGAAAAACTGAAATTATATATACATTTAAAAACTATAAATCTTATACTTTGCTATTAAAACTAACCATAAAATCAAATACATACCACCTTGAAGTGCCTAGCCGTATCCAGACGCTTATACCGTATAAGAATATACGTAGTCGAATGCGTCTGTGTTGTTATTGTATTTCTACCCTCTTTGTCTTTGTACAAAATCGCAGTACTTTGTGGATAAAATACTAATTGTTTATATTGTTTATGTTCTCATGTAAGTGAATTTGTAATTCTTAGTGGGAATAAAGTTCTATAACCATAAGTTATTTTGAGAGTTTATATAACGTAGGTGGTGGATTCTTACGAGCTGTAACACAACTCTCAGCACAATGTTATTATGTACATATATTTTTATGTTACTAGGTGGTAGAGTTCTGCATTGTCTCGCCCGGGTCTGGTACCATCGCCTTACCTGTTCCTGCCGCAATAGCATTAATGCTTGTCACTGTCGTGTTCCGGTTTGGAGGGTAAGGTAGCCGGTAAACTTATGCATGTGATATAAGACCTCGCCACAAGATAGCACCATTAATACCTTTGGTGTCTATAGGCGATGGTTGACACTTTCCATCAGGAAACACATCTGCTTGTTTGCTATCTTATGATTTAAAAAAAGACATATGATAGCAAGCAAGTTCATAGAAAGAGACAACTATCGTCCAACACGAAATATATAATCGTGACGATAGATAGTTAAACTGAACTTCCTTCCTCCACTCTCATGTATCTTTGGAACTCAGAATTAATTTTAACATAATTTATATAACACCAAATAGGCAGTGTACTTTCCCAAACAAAATAGAATTTTTAAACGATTATGATAAAGCGGGAATGTGGACGATTCTTCTAAAAAACCCCGGATTAAACTGGATACGCTTTTCAAGATAATTTCTTAGGTTGTCAGTATCGCTTGCATTTAAACAGAAATACGCATTTATAATAATTACCAATGAATTAAAGGCCAATACCAATCCAGAGGTGTTCCTCAAGTTTTGGCTTTTAATTAGACACGATAAAAAAGCACAATATGGCATATTTATATTTTTTTACAATATAATATCGCTACAAGCGTTTGACATTTACATACTTATGCTCATATGAGCGGCTATGCATTTTGCCAATACCGTGTCTATAAGTATTTGTGCGGTCTGTGTAAAAAACTTTACTATTAACAACATGGAACTATTACCTACTGCATTCATCCGAGATTAATACAATATGATTATTTCTGCGACGTTCCGGCTCAAAATTGAGCCTTCATCAGGCATCTACAAGCACACACAATACCAGAACAATGATAGTAAAATTTTTGAAAGATATTATAGTAATTTAATGAAAGTTAAACATATAAGTATTATAGTGACGTATTTTAGAAAAACGTCCACATTTCCGCTTTATCATAATCGAGATGGATACTACACATACCTAATAAGATTTTTTTTTAAATTGACAACATTTCAAAAATTAAGTCGCCAAAATAAAAATACCGTTTCCATATTTTTCAATCCTGATTAAATAATATATATTTTTTAATTTTTTTCCTTACACAATACTGGAGAAAAAAATTATAATGAAAAAACATGCTGTGACGTCACTTATACGGCAGAATTAGATAATACCTTTGCTTTGCTAAAACATATAGTTTAAAAAGTATAATAGGAATGTCATCATACGATAATGTCAAATATGTCAAATGTTTCACTTAACCACTCTCCGTATTGTATATTTGTGTTAGAAAATTATCAAAGATCTGCTTCAGCGACTCCAATCTGCTCTATTTGTAATCAACACTTGGATTTATTTGATATTTCGCAATAATATTACTGTAAACTAGAACGCTTTATAGAAATATGGTCAAATGTAAACAACGGTTTAATGATTTACAATACTCGATGTTTATTTGATAAATGTCATAGAGGACAAGTGCTTTTTTGGCGGGTCACAAAAAGCAAAGGCGTAGCATTATTTAGCCATATAAATGACGTCATTTGGCACTTACGTCTATTTAGAATGAAAAGAACTTTAAGAATTAAAATAAATATCAAAATGAATGAATTTTGAGAAAATAAAAAATACGGGTATTCTATTTTTCAATCTAGTTTAAGTTAAATTTATAATATAAGGGTGTTAAAAAAATGAAATGTCAATTTGTATATATGTCGCCGTGAAATTGTCAATACCGTTAGATTATAATCTATCTAGGGAGCAATTCCGTTACATTACAACATAGCTAAGTGATATTATAATTTAACTGCTAACCTAACCTAACCAAATTATAAACTCCCTAGGTAGATTATAACCTAACGGTATTGACAATTTCACGGCAACATATAAATATAAAGAAAAATCCTGACTCACTGAAAACACTCAACCTAAATCTTGGACCAAGGAGGCTGAAATTATTCATAGGCATTATTCTTACGATGTATACGAGGAATAAAAAATATTTTTCGAAATAGGGTATGAAATATTGTATAACCTTAATTTGACGACTTGATAATTTACCCATGAACGAAGCAGTCGGTTAATAAACGACCGAGCTTTGAGGTACAAACATAAATATACAGCCGAATTAAGAGCCTTCTGCTTTTTGTCGGGTTGGTTCCGGGCTCCCTTTGTAGAATAGGCCAACTGCCGTTCTGCCAGGCCGGACGTAAAAGGCGACTGATTGGATACGCGACTCACTACCATCGTGGCTGCTAGGTGGTCGAGTTCTGCATTGTCTCGCCCGGGTCTGGCACCGCCCTGCCTATTCCTGCCACAATAGCGTCAGTGCTTTCCATTGTCGTGTTCCGAATTGGATGGTAAGTAGCCGGTAAACTTATGCATGTGGCATTAGACCTCGCCACAAAATAGCAACGCACCATTAACGCCTTTGGT
Organism: Apodemia mormo; assembly: GCA_036924255.1. Lineage (NCBI taxonomy): Eukaryota > Metazoa > Arthropoda > Insecta > Lepidoptera > Riodinidae > Apodemia > Apodemia mormo. The sequence goes on along the minus strand of JAUPFN010000019.1, from coordinate 22,750,349 downwards.
GTCTATAGGCGATGGTTGACTCTTTCCATCAGGAGACCCATCTGCTTGTTTGCTATCTTATTTATACATATTTGACAATAAGCAGTTGATACGTTCTTCAAAAGGGAAAGGGGGAAATGATCTATCCCTCTTTGATTTCTTTTCTCACCTATCACTATCTGTCTATCTTGAGGCACTAAGACTTATAATATCTTGGTCAATATGAGGAAAACTGTTTAGGCTCTTGAAAATATTTCTGAAAAACATTTAATCTTCCGTTCTTTTGCTTCCATTATGATAACAGTTGACAACTAGAGACAGATCTTCATACATTTTTTTTATTTATTAAGATAACAGAATTACAAACAAATGTTTATTTTATTTATTTATCGCTAATGAACATGTTTTCAAAACGTCGATAACAAAGCTTTGTAGCACAAAGGCAAAGAAGTTGACAAGCTTGTCGGATGCAACATAATCCCATTGAGCGAAAGCAATTTAACCGGACATAGCTTCTAGCTGTGAGATCAAATTCCACAAAACTTTATCGACGATCTTTATAAAGATTTTACCCTTGGCATTAAAAGAATCGTAGAGTAAATGTAATTTAGTAAAATAGAAGTTTTAGCTAACATATTGCTAGTGTCGTTAACCTCTGGCTGGTTCAAAAGGTCCGATGAAAATTTTAACTTTTTTAGAATTATAAATTTCTAAAGAAAATGCATGCAAGGGACCAAACCATAAGTTGTCTTATAGTAAAATATAAAGCACATTTGTAGAATATAATTCTCTCCCTCTCTCCCTCTCTCTCTCTATGTGTGTGTAGGTTTGTTATAAATAAGCCATAATTATAACACAAAAATGTCATATTATTATCACATGAATTACGATAACCTTTCAACATAAAAGTAATAAGTATTCAAATATAATTAAAAATATATTTACCAATTTTTTCATATCATTCATAACACAAACACAATGTAAAAATTATTCAATGTTTTTGCCTCGTTTAAATATTAACACCAATACAGATATGTACGTACTGCCGACTGGCTAACAACTGCACTGAAATCACTGAAATCAAGCTAATATTAAAAATCATCAATCAACCCAAATTTTGAGCTTAGCAACTCAATATCCTTTTCTCATTAATAAATCAATAAATACGCACTAAACTATCATCTTAAGTAGAAACCACAACCTTCTTCAAACAGAAATAATGGGTAGAGATAACGACAGAGCTGGGCCATTACCCAATTGGGAAAGCGAGTATTCGTTTCTTTTGTCCGACTTTATCTCGCTTTCTGAAATATGATCTGCGGACAGACTTTGATTGTCGCGACCCATTCAATTTGAGGAAAACTTCGACCTTCATTAAATAAAGGATATCAATATACTACTCCATTGTTGGAGTATGACCGTTTAAAGTCAGTACTTCATGGGGTATATTTGGCCAAAAATAGCCAATATGTTGATATTTGTTTGTTTTACTATGGGTCCGGTTTGGAAATCTATATCTACTAATATTATAAATGCGAAAGTAACTCTATCTGCCTGTCTCTTTTTCACGCCTTGACCACTGAACCGATTTGGATGAAATTTTATACAAAGGTAGGTTGAGACCTGAGAAAAGACATAGGATAGTTTTTATCCCGGAAACACCACGGGAACTGGAACTATACGGGTATATTCCCAGGACTGTCTATCTCTTAAACTACAGTAATCCATGCTAATATTATAAATGGGAAAGTGTATGTGTGTGTTTGTTTGTCCGTTTTTCACGGTAAAACTTACACACGGCTTTTTTTTTCAACAACATCTTTTATAATGCAGCAGGCTGCACACTGCAGCTACTACTTGCTTATAAATATGCATGTTCGAATGGATGTTTGAAAAAAATTTAAAATAACAAAAAAATGTCGACACGCAAAACTCGAACCCGCGACCATCTCCCTCAAGCCCGGACGCTCTCCCACTGAGCTAGTGTCGACGGGCTCGACGTGGCGAAATTCTTTGTTACATGATCGATTACGTCGATTTTGGGTTCGAGTGTCGCGTATCGACATTTTTCTTTGTTGTTTTTAAAGTTTTTCAAGTTTCCCTAACACGGAGTGAATGCTATGAAAACAAAAATAATTGGATGGATATTAGTTACACAATCACGACAAAACTACTAACGGCTTTGGATGAAATTTGGCACGCAGATGGATTCACTAAAAACTTTTATCGTGTAGCGGTCTGCACGGTGCAGCTAGTAGTATTATAAATGCGAATGTTTGTTTGGGTGGATGGATGCTTGTAACTCTTTCACGCAAAACGGCTTGACCGATTTAGATGATATTTGGTACACATATAGATGATGACCTGGAATAGCACATACATTTATTCCGCAAAATTAAGTTTCTCCCGTGAGCTTCACAAAAAACATTTACAACGCAGCGGGTTGCCGCAAGGTGCAGCTAGTAAACCATAAAAATATATACTGAATAAAAATAACCCGATCCGGACCGAAAAAATACTTAAATAAAAGTAATTTGAAAAATAAACCGACTTCAAATATCTGTCAACTATACCCATAATCGGTAAAACTACTGAACCGATTTTGGTGGAACTCGGTCTGGTTGATTGACTGACTGATTTAAATCCAACAAAGTCATCTCGATATGGCTTTTAGTTCCTGAGAAATTCGTGGACAAATATATGAACATACAAACACACATACCTTTAAATATTTAACACACGTGCTTGAATAAATAGATCAATACTAAATAACAAATATAAAACGAAACTTCAATATTTCATCGCTAATTTCTGCCCATAAGGAATTGATTTTTGGAAAACTGTAGCCTACGTTTGTATGTTGGGTCTTAAAATATCTCTTCAGGAAAATCCGGTCAGTGGTTTAGCCGTGAAAGAAACAAACTTTCACAGATATCTATACTAATATTAAAAACAGAAAAACATTTGATTTTTTTTTATCTATACAAATAAATAAAATTGGAGTGTCAGTTTGTAATATTAAAATAACCGCTTTTTACTAAATGCATATGGATGTATACACGATACATATAACAAAATAACATTTTTTACAATTTTTGTCTGCCTGTCTGTTTGTTCCGGCTAATCTCTGGGACGGCTGAACCCATTCTGACGGGACTTTCACTGGCAGATAGCTGATGTGAAAGGGAGTAACTTAGGCTACTTTTCTTTCGAAATTTTTTCACGCGGGCGCAGCTATATTCTAAGATAGCAAACACGCAGACGTAGGCGATGGTTATCTCCTATAAACACCAAAGATGTTAATGATACGCTGCTATCCGTGTGGTGGGATGGCAATGCCACACCCGTAAGGCTACTGTCTGTATTTTTGTATTTTTGTAGTTATTATAAAAATCGATCAAAGTTTTAAATGTTATGCTATATAATGACAATTTTTGAATATTTGCACTCCAATTGCACTTTATAGATGGGAGGGATGCGCTGTGCCGCGCGCTCCCGGCTATATGGGTACCACCATCTCGCCTATTTATCCCGTGAAACAGCTTTGCTGTATTTCGGAGAGAAGGGCAAGACAGGCAGTGTAATTACTAGCCCCGAGACATAATATCGTACGTCTCAGGATAGGCAACACATGAATGGGATACCTGGGTTGGTTCCATGTTTATTGGCGACATCGACCACTTCCCACTAACATAAAAACTCCATATGATGGTAGAATATGTTGGTAACTTAATTAATTTTTAACAACTAGTAACATTCATATTCTTGCAAATAAATATTTTCCTTTTAAAAAACTGCTATGGATCGACCTCACAAATTCTTTTACCATTAAAGAGCTGCATTATCCCGAAGTTTTATAGGCTACATTTTATCCGCTTAAGCAAGCGGAAGTTGTGATTTTCAGTCACGCGAAGTCGTGAGTAACAACTAGTTTATAATATTAATAGAGATACTAAAATTTATAGTATAATAGGACTTCAACTTGTACAAATTACTAAACATATTTTTTCTCAGATAGACACCGACAAGTACAATTAACAGTCAGGAAAGTGAGGGAATTCTTGGCAATGAAGCTGAGACACAGGCAGGGTTATGAATGAAATTCCAATCCAACTATGCGTAGACTAACGCCTAATTGCAATTCTCGGGTAGGCTCAATTCCCAGCGGTGCAAGAGCTATTCATAGCCCTGGTTATACCATAATACTACATAGTGTTACTAAGGGAAATGGAGAGCTGCTGTCTAACAAACCACTGTCAGAAGATAGATTATTGTAATAAGATTCGGATTATTAAACCGCTAGCCCGCTTAGGATATGCATTGCAAGAAAATGTTGTTTAGTTTTCTCGTTATTAGGGTTCCGTACCTAAAGGGTAAAAGAAACCCTATTATTAAGCCTCCGTTGTCTGTCTGTCTGTCTGTCACCAGGCTGCATCTCATAAACCTTAATAGCTAGAAAGCTGAAATTTTCACAAATTATGTATTTCTGTTGCCGCTATAACAACAAATAATAAAAAAATAACATATTAAGGGAGCTCCCCATACAGTAAATGTGTTTTTGACGTGAATACGTCTTTAAAATTGCCTACATAGGGGTTCAAAAAACTGATGATAATAAAATTGGGGGATACAGTGTGGTGTTACAAATAAATAAAAATAATCACTAACAACCAAAGTCTAATTACACCACTGGATAGCTAAAGAATCAAACAATTTGATAGGCTAAACGCGGATTACGATGCTTCGCGAATTGTGGAGTAGGAAGTGCCGCCATTTTACTGCGTATGTAACGCAATTTTGCAAAATGTGGTATATCTTTAGACTCAGAGCAACTATAAAATTCGGTTTAGTTTTATTCGAAAGCTCTTATAAAGATTTATTGCTTGTTTAATTTCAAAAAAGTTTTCACTAATAGTAACTATATATGGCACTTAAGTGAAAAATTCAGTGCAAAATTGTAATCAGCCAAAAAATATTTTTGAAGCCATATAAAATTTAAAGAATGTATAACGTCTGAAAGAGATTTTATGTAGCAATCTGATGATATCCATGAACTTTAAAATGAAAAAGAGAAGAAGTTTCGAGAACGCAAAAAGATGAAGATGTCTGAACCGTTCAACGATGGCAAAGTGTACACAGCTGGCCTTAACGGCCTTTAGGGCTTCACCGGTCGTAGGGGCGAGAAGAGTGCTCAACCAGAGCTTGAAGATGTGGGGCCATACACCCTCCACCCTAAGGGTGTCTCCTGTGACACCGATCCTCGGCTTAAGGGTCGCCACCCTTAAGCCGAGGATCGGTGTCGAGGATCGTGATTTGTGATAAGTGGGTTAGCGGCATTGTCCCGCGTGTAGATGTGTAGTGTTTTGGTATGTTTCGTTGGCCACAGTTATCAGAGTGCTAAGTGTGAGTTTTTCTTTTCGCATTTGATGGTGAGCGTGTTTCGAATTTACTAGGAATTTGTATGTGATTTGTACAGCGCCACCTAGTGGTAAACTGGTTTCTCACGTTTACCACTAGGTGGCGCTGTACAAATCACATACAAATTCCTAGTAAACTCCAAACGCGCTCACGATCGAATGCGAAAAGAAAAACTCACACATCATCGGTGAGAACGTGGCGGGGCCTACGTAATTTATATCAATGGTTGGGCGTAAAATGTGTTCGTAGTCGATCAAATAAGCAAATGTATGTAAGTGTCAAACGCTTGTAGATATATAGTAAATAAATAGAAATATGCCATTTTGTGCTAGTTTATCGTGACGAATAAAATGCTATGGCTTAAGGAATACCCCTGGAGAGATTTTATTTCATAGTAAGTATTATAACTCTGTATTTCTCTGTGTTAATGCAAGCGACATTGACATCCTCAGAAATTGTCTTGAAATGCGTATCCGTTAAGTTAAATGCGTATCCGATAAGTTTAATCCGTGCTTTAACCTTGTGCCTATCTGTAATTAGTCACACAAATGAATCATGCTTTTGCACGCAGCACCACTCCCAAATTCAGGTCAAACTATTTTTCTTTCTGTCTAGATAAGAGTAGAGTAGTCATTTGCGCTCCAACCTTTGTAATGGTTATATTAAATACTAGCTGTTGCCAGCGACTTCGTCCGCGTGGACTGCGTTTACTCAGCACAGCTCCTCCCCCGTAGGTGATAGCGTGATAATATGTAGCCTATATGTTGATCCGACCTGTTAGTAATATTGATGCAAAATTTGAAGTAAATCCATGCAGTACTTTTTGAGTTTACCCCGGACATACATTGACTTTCCTATGATTTTATTATATACTAGCTGTTGCCAGCGACTTCGTCCGCGCGGACTTCGTTTACTTCGCACAGCTCCTCCCCCGTAGATGATAGCGTAATAATATGTAGCCTATATGTTGACCCGACCTCATAGTAATATTCATGCAAAATTTGAAGTAAATCCATGCAGTACTTTTTGAGTTTACCCTGGACATACATACAAACAGACAAAAATTTTAAAAACTGTATTTTTGGCTTTGATATCGATTGTACATCACGCCCCAAGTATTCTTTTAAAAAATATTCAATGTACAGTTTTGTCTTTCCTACGATTTTATTATATATATAGATTAAATATTAAAATATACTCCTAATAAGTTATTGTTCGTTTAATTTACCACCACAAAGAGGCACACACGGACGACAAAACCTCTATAAACATAAGGGGTAGACTTTGATGTTGTCTCTAAGGGATCATAATTGTCTTAGAAATATATCTTCTCAGTCCCAAAATAATACAATTATACGTAACGTAAAACTAAGGATAATAAGTCTATCACTCAGGCGAAGACACGTACCGAGGTTGTATCAATATAAACCACCATGTTGGCACAGCAACAAAGCCCAAAACTATAAATTTTAGGGCAAATAAATCTACGCAAAGGATCCGAATATCTTACATTGATGTACCAAATTCTATTCGTACAAACCGCGGTCGGAAGGTAAGCGATATAATTTCCAAAGCTTCCGGCGTTAGCTGCGATTAATGCCCGACCAAAGACGGTTACGATGAATAATAATACTAGAACAATAGCATTGATCCCGCGTATAAAGCATTAACCATTAAATTCGGCGATGGGAGAAACGATGTGATGTTTGATAAAGGTTCTAATAAAACCTGTATGGTTAACATAGAAATGAGGTATGGATTCAAAAATATATATAGTCGCCTCATATAACATCGGCGTTTTTTCATATTATTAGATAGCAAACAAGCAAGTGTCTCTTCTGAAGTAAAGAGAAACCTTTGCCTAAAGATACCCAAGATGTTAATGGTGCGTTGTTATCTGTAAGGCGGGATGACAATGCCACAATGATGACAATGACAATTGATAAAGGTTCTTATAAACCTGTATGGTTAACATAGAAATGAGATATGGATTCAAAATATATAAAGTCGCCTCATATAACATCGGCCTTTTTTATATTATTAGATAGCAAACAAGCAGATGTCTCTTCTGAAGGAAAGAGAACCTTTGCCTATAGATACCCAAGATGTTAATGGTGCGTTGTTATCTGTAAGGCGGGATGACAATGCCACACATAAATCTATCGGCAACCTTACCCTCTAAACCAGAACACAATGACAAGCATTGACGCTATTGTGACAGGAATAAGTAAGGCGGTGGTACCCACTCGGGCGAGATGTTGCGGAACTCTATCACCTAGTAGTCACGATGGTAGTGACACGTATAGCCAAACGATCGCATTTTACGACATGCCTAGCAGAACGGCAGTTAATCTAATCATAAAAGGGAGCCCGGACCAATACGAGGTAAAACACATACACTTCTTCCTCCTCAGGCCTCGGTATGTGTTTACATGAGATTAGAATTCGGATTCTAGCCAGAAAAAATTAAAATCCCTAATGAATAATTTTTTAGTTTCTCTAAAAATATGGCATACTTATCTAACTTTTGAGCTATGCCCAATTTTTCGCAGATTTTTCGGGTCTCCTTGAAAAAATATACTACCCTTGCTTCAGCCTTTATAGATTGAAATGCCTTTCGACTCTCCTAAAGATGCTTCGGTTGCGAAGTGAGAATTGCGTTGAATATACAATTTATGTGTTTGTGACGTAGAAAAAAGTGTGGTTGAAGTGAGTGGACTATTGTGCCGCAGTGGTTTCCTCTAATTTTCAGGCCTTGAATAAGTTTGCCCCATTCCTTACTCTACCTTTTGTTTCAGTTGCATCACAGCAGTTCCATGTAGGGTTTCACGGAAATTTTGCAAATTAAATATCACAACTTCTTTTTCAAATTATGCATGTAGTATTATTCATTTCACGATGAGGATAAAGATATACATACCACCATACGAGCCAATATGGTACCTAATGGTGTATGGACAATTGGAATATAAATAGTTAGTTATCAATGCGAAGTTGGCCGCGAAAAATTTTGTTGACCCTCCTCTTATAAATCCCAATATAAAAGTACTTTGAAAAATCTCATATGGAAGCTGTTCCAAGATTTGAATGGTCATATAACGAGCAAAACGAATAATAGACGAAAAACAAGATGATGTCAGTAAGGTGGAATTTTAAACATTTAAAACCACAAAATATACTCATATTAAAAAAGCTTGATCTTGTTCTAAAATAAGGTCAACAATCGTCGCTATTGTTTTAAAACATAAAATAGCAAAAAAGTAAATTACTCTCCTGATGGATTGAGACAACCATCGCCTATAGTCATCAAAGATGTTAAAGGTACGTTGCTATCCGTGTGATGGGGTATTAATGTCACATACGTAAGTTTACCAGCTACCTTAACCACCAAGCCGGAACATCAGTGACAATCATTAACGCTATTCCGGTAGGAATAAGTACGGCGGTGGTTTTTTTTTTCAATTATTTGTTTACACTACTTATAATACAATATGTCTTTTAAAAATATCAAATACGTTAAAACGAGTGTTTTTTTTAGCATACGGTTATTAACCGCTCACATCACTTTGGTAACTAATGATACCTCTGGGAAAATGCCGTTAATACACTATGGTCTCTATAGGGACCAACGCTAACTTCATACAAAAAAACAACATTTTCACTATTTACCAGTTTTAATACAATACTCTATGGTATTTTATCGTTTTCGAACGAAACATTGTATAGAATAACATCCAATTGGCATTATTTTTTCAAATACGCTCTTGGGGAAAAATAAAAGAACTTAGTTCGCACATTTTGATTCGTGCTGTGTGTTACGTGTTGGTTGCACTTTATGGTACAGGTTAATTTAAAAGTGTTTTGGCGTATTAATCAACAAGTAAACTTTATTTATAATCAAGATTAGTTCAAGATCTAACAGTTTAGATGATAATTTTGTCATAAAACCGTAAATATCAATTAATAAAACATATATTTCGTTAATGACCAACTTAATGATATCAGCGCTTTGGGTATGACGGTACCTATTTTTATTTATTTTCGTAAATTTTAGTGTTGATATCTATGATCTCAAAAAAATCATATGATGTGAATGTGAAATATCCTAGACAATATTTAAAAAAAATCAACATAGCTGTAAAATTGAAAAAGAAATAAAATATTTAAAAATTACGAAAAAAATTACGTATTAATTATGAAAAAAAAAGATATTAATATTTATGTAAATAAATATTTTTGTACTATAACATATGTTGTTTATTTTTTCCTTATGTATATGTTTACCAATTATATAAAAAAAATATAAAAAGCATAGGTCATCGATTTACTTTTTGAATTAAAAATCCTCGACTAACAAGTAGTCATATTTTTCTCAAAGTGTCGTGTTACACCTGAATTATTTTGTAGCTTAAGCCATTTAAATTACACAATTCTAACACCAGTATATTGCAGTGCTCAAGACCTCTTTAAAAATATACGCTTTATAGTATCGGATTCAATCCAAACAACTCATAAACCATTTTTGTGACCACTGACCACGGTCCATCGGAACGGACTCGAAACGCGTGCGCGTAACGGTCCGTGTGTTTTTAGAAAAAAATACGAAAATGGCTGGTGGTGTGAGCGGTTATTACACGTATGCTATATTTTAATATCTACTTGACTTCCCTTCGCGGTTAATTTTAATACGCGAAGGGAAAGTTTTGTACTCTTTTTAAGATAATCACGCAAACAGTGTAGTATGAAATTTGGTACAGTTGAAGTTAAAGTGCGGAGAAGTACAGAAACCTAATATTTTTAAATAAAATGCATTAACAATATTACACTCACCCTACATTCATGTCACGTACATGATATTATACACATATGTATACTAAATTATTTTCATAATGGCTAAAATCAGTTGTCAAACGAGATTTTATTATTAAGTCTATGGTCGAATTTCGACTGCAGGCGATCGCTAATTATTCTAAATGTGCAATATAAATAAAATAATGACATATTTACTTCAGAAAGATACCTGATTTCGATTAGGCTTGAAGAACATTAATCAGTTACATTCCTGTAAACCACTTTTCAAGTCTCTTAAGGTACTTCCCTTACCATGTTTGTATATTTTAGAGGTATGCGTATTTGTAAAAAAGCACCAAAAGTTATTTAAAACAAATGCTGAAGTCACTGGTTTCTCATATTTTAGGAATAGTAAGAAATTATATGTGCCTAACCAAAAATTAAATATTTTTACAAAAAATGTGTATTCTATGTCTATTATTATATACAATCATATTCCTGATAGTCTTAAATCATTGCCTATAAATAAATTTCGCAAAAAGTTGTTTGATTTGCTGTTAGATAAAACTTATTATGATATTAAAGAATTTTTAGCCGATAAAATTAAATGTTAATGGATAGAAATATAAGTTTGTTGAATTGTCCTTAAAAAAAATTTCAATGTAGTAAACATTTTGTAAATGGTGAACATTATGTAAATTATAAAAAAAAAAATTACTCAAAATATGAAACTTGTAATTATAAAAATAACTTTGTAATATGGAATCATCCTTGTATATTTTATAACAAGAACATAAATTAGAGAAAAAAAGACCAGCCCGCTGAGTTTCTTCCGCCGGATCTTCTCAGTGTGTGACCGCGTTCCGATCCGGTAGTAATTCTGAAAAATCGATACAATTTATAGTTTTAAATGTAATATTATATAATGATATTTTTTTAAATATTTGCACACCATATATTGGTAGAATATGTCGGTAACTTAATTTATTTTTAACAACTTGTAACACCCATATTCTTGCAAATAAATATTTTCTTTCTTTCTTTCTTTCAAACACCGGTTGGGGCATCCAAAAGACAGTATTGAAATAATATCGTAACATAAATCATAATGTTTGTATGTAATTAAACACCACACACTTTAAAAATTACTACCAGTAAAAAAACTGGTTCATTTAAGTCAATTATGACTTGAGGGAATTAAAGGAAGTTATAGTTAAATATAGAAGACATCGCGTGTTTCAATAATAAAGGTTGGGCAAAGCGTTTCGCGCACAAAAACGGTGCACTGCGATTTAAACATAATGAAAACTTCATTAAATTCCTGGTCAAAGGAATTATCAGGAGAAAGAAAATGCACAGGTTTGTTTCATTATTACAAATCTATTTGAGCACCAAGGGAATATATTCATAAAATATTTTTAGAAATTGTTGTAAATTAACACCATTACCACCCCAGATTGTATAAAACTAAGTTGTTTGTTATAAGACTATAATATTAGTTCTTACTCATGGTCTTTAATCGCATTTCCGAAGTTTGAAAATTCACCAGTAGCTTCGCAAAAGAAATGCCCGACACGGGATTCGAACCCAAGTTTCATGTGTTTATACTGAAGCCGGTACTCCTAGTGGCTAAAGTCTAAACCATTTAAATGAGTATCTTAAATTAATATTAACAATCGCCATTACTTTAAATAATATTGCCATAATGTGATTTGGAATTTGTCACTTTTTTATAAATTACTAGCTGACCCGGCAAACGTTGTTTTGCCATATTTTTAATAAATTACTAAATTAAAAAATAGGTGTTGGTCGTAGAGAGTTGAAAATTAAGGGTTGTATATATTTTAAATGCTGTATCATAAAAAAATAAAAACAAAAATTTTATCTAAAAAATAAAATAAAAAATTTAGGGTCAGACTACCCTTAGCATTTAGGGGTATGAAAAATAGATGTTGGCCGATTCTCAGACCTACTCAGTATGCTCACAAAATTTCATGAGAATCGATCAAGCCATTTTGGAGGAGTACGAGAACAAACATTGTGACACGAGAATTTTATATATAAGATCAAACAAGCAGATGGCTATATTCCTGGAAAGAGACACCAAAGATGTTAATATTGCGTTGATCCGTGTGGCGAGGTGTTAATGACACTTACATAAGTTTACCGGCTAACCTACTCTCCAAACCAGAACACGACAATCACTGACGCTTTTGCGACAGAAAGAGGTAAGGCCAAATATTTGGGCGAAATATTGCAGAAATCTTCCACCTCGTAGTCACAATGATAGTGACAAGTATAACCAATCATACGCCTTTTACGAACTGCCTGGCAGAATAGCAAATGGTCCGTTGTTCAAAAAAGGGCCCGGCTCATCACGGGGAAACATTCGAATAACTTTTATCTGTATTTATATAACACTAGCTGCACCATGCATCCCGCTGCATTATAAAAGTTTTTTACGAATCCCGCGGGATCACCTAATTTTCCCGGGATAAAAAAATAGTCTATTTACTATTCCAGATCATCATCTACATGTGTGCAACTGCAGGTAGTATTAAAATAGATATACAAAGGTTTGTAACAGGATAGTAAATCCTAAAATGAATATTTACAGCATGGACTTACATTTTTCATCATAGATCACAGGGATTTAATTACTTCTATTCCTAATAATATCCTGAGAGATTATATTTTTGTATACAACATTCAGTTTTGTATCTTTCATAGTACCTTGTAAAAATAATTGTTACTTATTATCCCTACAAATTCACAATACAAGGTTGGTAAAATTTTCGTTTGCAATAAACACTTTGTATCAACAGAGATAATATAATTAATTAGTAAACATCAAGACAAGATGGATGATTTACTTCAAACAATTAATCGTGTGAATAATTACCAATACATTTAAGTGTTTGACAGAATTATTGACACTTCCTTTCAAATGATTAACTGTTTATTACAATCAGGTTACTATCATTACTAATATTAATTGCTATAATTAAATTAGTTATCACTACGATGACTAATAACTGAAAAGTTTAAATTGCTTTAAAAACTCTAATTTGCTGTCTCATGAAAAACAACTTTGGTTTATGCATTAGTGGTCAGGCCTCACGCCCGGCTCCCTTTGAGGTAATCAGAGTAAGCCGAATGTCTATAGATTTTTCGGTACATCACTAATCACCGGTTTAACGGTTAACGAGATAAGTGGTGATCCTCATCACCGTATTTACAGGCACGTTAACGATTATCGACTATTTCCAGTGATAACCGGAACCGACAGCTGTACGTGGTTATCCGAGACATGGGAGTGGTAATACAAAATCCGAGCTGCTATTGAGATTTTAGATTTTCGAGAAAAACCTCAATAACACTTTTGTGGTAACGCCAGCCTTTTAATATTTTAACAATTTTTTTAACTTTCCACCAAAGGAAGTTACTGATACTGGTTGTCGAAAATCGAGTTTTCATTCATATCTCCACGTTTTGAGATAATTGAAAGATTTTCTGACTATTTTTACGATGTCACAATATTTGTGTGTATACGTGTGTATAACTTTTGAACGGCTTGACCGATCGGAACGAAGGTTACAGTATTGGATCAGGTTTTACCAATTTTAGACTTTTTAAAAATTTTAACCGATATAGCTCAGCACATTTTGAAAAAGTTTTAAAAACTTAAAAAGAAGTAACTGAAATATTTTTTTAAACGACTTCTACATTAATGTACCGCTTTATTGCAAAATTTAATCAGATCTTACACGTGAAAAACTGCGATCCGAATGTCGTCAATTGAATCAAAATCGTTTTACCCGTTAGGGAGTTATAGTTGATAAAAAAATTAAGAAAAAAGCACTTTATCTGCTCTGCTCAAAAACTTTTCAACTAATCCATTTAGTACCTAAGAGAACATTTTTGTAACCCAAAATTTCGTTTGATACCGCGTGAACGATTAAAATCGATCATCGAAACCCACAAGCTGTAGGTTTTTGAACTAAATGATTTTGAAAAATTAAAACAGTACCATTTTCAAAAAATTAGGTTCCTGAACCCTTCAAGCCCAAAAATCTATGCTTAGGTAAATTTTAGACTATTATGAGCTTAAAATACCTTAACATAGCGGAAAGTTTCAGGATATCCTACAGGGTCAAACCACAGAATACTAGAGATTAACAGAAGTCAATGTACATACAAGTAATATTCGAGCAACGCACACAGACACCTCTCACGGACGCGATATTTCGGAATGGTTAGGAACAAATAAAACTGTCCCGAACCATTCCGAGATATCGCGACCGTGAGAGTTGTCTATGTGTGCGTTGCTCGAATATTACTTGTACGTGTACATTGGCTTCTGTTAGTTTCCAATCAAACACATGCGTTTGAGTAATGATGAAATTCTTTGGAGCATTTCAATTATTATATATAATTATTACTTCATCCCGTAATAACGCGTTTGCATTTCGAAAGCATAATAGCAAACAACATGTTCAGCTAATAGCAAATATCCGTCGCATTAATACATTTCAAAAATCAAAAACGAATTCTCGACTCGTAAGTCTAATATTACAAAAATATGTCTTGTAATTAATCACTAGATTAATTATTATAAATCTAGTTCGTTACGTATTTCTATCATCATACAGTCAGTTTTTAGTTAAAGGTGAGCTTTTAAATTCAGACCAAAAGTATATCGCACACCAACAAACTATTAAATCAGTGATGACTATAACTAAACTGTCAACTTGTTTGCCATCAAATGTTCTAAAAAATCTAAATATAATGTTCCCAAATAGGTAATTCCTTCAGGCTGATTTCCTCCGAACCATCTAAATAATTTACCAGACGCAGTCGTGAGTAAGCAAATGGAATCAAAAATTAAATCTAATTCGCTTTTCGACTTCGTTAGTGATGCAGTCCTTTACTGTTTCCATTTAATAGATGTTCGTCGGGGATCAACCAGTCAAGCGCTTGAAAGTAATATCTGAATTTTTTATAGAACCTTCTTAAGAGAATAGTACAGCGAGTATAAATGTAATATTTAAAAACTTCGTTTTCAAAGGTCACTTGAAACAAGTTATCGATGTTGGGCTAAGACGGGCTTATCATATATTTATTAAAAAACATTACATTTCTCAGAGCATGCATTCCATATTATATATATATATATATATATATATATATATATATATATATATATATATATATATATATATATATATATATACCATTTAGGTATATAAATAAATAAATAATTAAATAATATTCTCGGGACAAATTACAAGTGTAATGTAACCCCAAACTAAGCAAATTATTTGCTTGTGTTATTTGCTTGTGTTAGTCAACGATACTAATACATAGAAATACATCTATAAATACTAGAATATATTTAATAATATATAATAATAAACACCCAAACCCACAAATACAAACATTTATACTCATCACACAAATGCCCCCGTCTGGACTCGAACCCAAGTGTCGTTGATTGCGTAGTCAGGGTCCCTAACTACTCGACCAACGGGGTGGTCAAAATATATATTATTATAAGTAAAATATCCTATACATACTTAGTTTTTTCTAATGATAATATCATATTATGAAAGAAGGATAAGTAAACTGCTTTATATAACTAAGATTTTTATAATTCAAAACTAATTGCTAAAAAGATAGGATGAAAGACCTTTTCAAATCTTATACTCATTAATATAAAGAGAAAATCGAGGACCGTACAACATGGTCTAGGCAGATTTGGTAGGTAAGTTTGCCTAATCCGTGAGAATGGCTTTCTCACTTTATCCACATAATATGTATTCATCCCGATCTAGACAATTTATATGCATAACTAATACGTTCATTGCAAAGCTGTATATTTTCAAAATAATGAACGATTTTGATGTATGAACTAAATCTGAAATAAAGTTACATTGTTATCACTAATTGCACCACCATAAATCCCAAAATGAGGTATAAGTAAAGATAATTTTGTAAAATCTAGAGTTACATTGCAAAAAGGCAATGACGATAGCAGTATGTTCATTGGAAAGCGAAAATCAATTTAAATATCAGTGCTCTATGATTTTTTAAAGAAGGATTCATTTTTGAGATATTTTTTCGACCTTACTTACGAATCACAGAGAAACATTTTTATAAGTTATGCAAAGGGTTTCCAAATAAAAAACATTCGGATATAATGGTGACGCAAATCCAAACAAGAAAACGTATATTTCACTGAAATAAATAGTCTTAAAGGTGACAAAGGTGTCAAATGTATTTCTTATAATTTGAGTGCTTTTAACACAACGAATGCGACGCTTTTATGTATAGACTGCTTTGTTTTGTAAGTTTGTTTATTAGTAGGAATATATTTTAGATAACAAATATAATCATGTTAAGTAGGTAGGTGTGTTTGATCGACGCGTGATCCAGGTGTTCGGGTCTGATTATGAGGTCCCGGGTCTGATCCCCGAGTCGTGTGGTTAATAGTGTTATTGAGGTTTTTTCGAGGTTATTCTCGAAAATCCGAAATCTCACCCGTACCCCCGAAGAGGTGGGCAGAGGTACAACATGTGCACCCACGATTAGCCGAAGATACTTTGTCCCACAATGTGATATGTGGCCAGCCTATCGCCAACCGGACACTTCTAATCCCGGGTAACGTTATTTTTATCAGAAAACTGAAAAAACACATTTTTTTATTTGCCTGTCCCGGGAATCGAACCCAGGACTTCGTGTGGTCAACGCTGACACCGTGGTCCGGTCCTAGAGTCCTAGACCTAGACCACAGAGGCAATTAACGATAAAATAAACCTTTTTCAAATTTAGTCAACTATAACCTATTGCTTGTTTTTTTAAGATCAACCATACTATCCACATTATATTAATATTAAAAATGCAAAAGTCTGTGTATTACATTTTCACAGCTAAACCACTAAACCAATTTCGATGAAATTTGTCAAAGCGATGGGTGAAGGCCCGGGGTTAACATATACCTACTACTTTTTTTTAAAAAATGACCCCTAAAGTTGAAATAGAGAATGAAATATTGAATGAAATTTCTAATATTGATGACGTGTAGTAGGATAAATGTCCATTAAAATATTTATAATGGCAATAAAAAAACTAGTTTTTTTTTTATAAAAGAGGGGGCAAATGAGCAAGAGGTGCACCTGATGGTAAGTGATCACCGCCGCCCATGGACATCTGCAATATTAGAGGTCTTGCAGTTACGTTGCCGGCATTTTAAGAATGAGCAAGCTCTTTTCTTGAAGGTCTCTATGTCGTATATATATATATTACCGGCAGGGGTATTCCCTTCGGAAATACCCCTGCCGGTAATTGGTTCCACAGCAGAGTAGTGCGAGGTAAAAAGTGTCGGGAGAAACGCACAGTTGTGGATTTCCAGACATTGAGATGGTGAGGATGAAACTTCAAATTTTGACGCGATGACCGATGATGGAATTCGGCGGCAGGAATTAATCCAAACAACTCGTCGGAACACTCTCCATGATATATACGATAAAAGACACAGAGAGAACCTACATCTCTGCCCAATGTCAAAGAGTCAAGCCGTTTCGAAATAGCCTGGTCGTCAACGATTCGAGTTCGAGTTGAAGGCGATGGACCGGCAAAAAATACTGTTTCGCTCTGCTGAGCACACCGAGCTTTATGGTGGCTAATTTAGCCTTGCCTTCCAAATGACCGCGAAACTGAACGTAATTCGATATGTCAACTCCCAGGATTCCGACACTAGCTGAGGCTGTCAGGAGAGTATCCTCAAATCGAGGTGATACTACAAAGGGCGTCTTTTTTGCGGTGAACACGCAAAGCTGTGTCTTCTTGGGGTTAAAAGTAACCAGGTTTTGGCGACCCCATTTCGAGACATCGGTAAGTCGATTCTCGACTTCAGACACAAGCTTGTTTCGGCACTCTTCGACGTGTTTCCGAGAAATACCGCTTCGGCCGGAGTATGTAGCGTCACCAGTACTGTCATCCGCATAGCAATGTATGTTGCTAATTCGCATCATATTATTGATATGCAGAAGGAACAATGTCGGTGATAGCACGTAGCCTTGGTGAACACCAGCATTGACAGATTTAAGGTCGGAGCACGCACCGTCGACAACGACCTTGATGCTCCGGTCAGCCAAAAAACTGGTGATCCACTCGCATATTTTCTCAGGAAGCCCATAGGAAGGCAGCTTCGCGAGAAGCGCTTTGTGCCATACCCGATCAAAGGCCTTCGCTATGTCCAAACTAACTGCCAATGCCTCCCCCTTGGACTCAACTGCTTCCGCCCATCGATGAGTTAGGTATACTAGAAGGTCACCAGCTGAGCGGCCGCGACGGAAACCGTACTGACGGTCGCTAATCAGCCGGTGCTCTTCTAAATACTTGAGGAGCTGAGAGTTGATGATTGTCTCCATAATTTTGGAGAACAAAGAGGTTATGGCTATGGGCCGATAGTTAGATGGGTTAGAGCGATCTCCTTTTTTAGGGATGGGATGCACCAAAGCTGTCTTCCATGAATTCGGTACCACGCCGAGTGAATAGGAGAGCCGGAATAGGCGTGTTAATACTGGTGCCAACTCTGGAGCACACATTTTTAGCACAATCGGAGGGATGCCATCCGGCCCACTCGACTTGTGGATGTCCAAGGAAAGTAGTGCTTTACGCACAGATGACTGCCGAAATTGTGGTTCTGGCATAGAACTATCACACTGCGGGATGGTAGGCGGTGCGTTCCCTTGGTCATCCAGAGTCGAGTTGGCCGCAAAGGAGCCCAGGAGCACAGTAGTTTCGTTTTTATCTATATATAAAAAAATCAATGCCACTTTTCGTTGTAATTTTATAACTTAAGAACGGGCTCACCTGTCCAAACCAAATATTTAGGCTTTGTTCGGACTATTTAGTAAATGGTTTATGAGAAGTTTGCACAAAATCGGTAGAGCGGTTCTTCATTTATCACATTTTTTGTAACAAATGAATTCAATAAACGGCGATACGTAGCGAAGCACCTAACGGGCCGCTAGTTATTTATAATAAAACAACACAGAGCCATTTGAAATACGAAATCCTTCTAGAACAATTAGAGACTATTTTAAAAAAATAAGAGTTAATAATGTTTTTCTCTCTCTAGATATCGTCTTTCCAAGCTACACAATCTTTCAGGAAGTTTTTTATTTTTTTACGATTTTCCCGTTCCTATATATATATATATATGTATATATATATATATATATATATATATATATATATATATATATATATATATATATAAATCAATTACTGCTCGTTAGTCTCACTAAAACTCTAGAATGGCTGAACCGATTTGGCTAATTTTGGTTTTGAATTAATTGTTGTAATCCAGGGAAGGTTTAAAAGGTGAGAAAATATAGAAAAAAATGAGAGTAGTTAAAAAGGCAGAACAACGTTTGCCGGGTCAACTTTATATAAATTTTTGAAAATTGCAAAATTAATCTTCATTAAATTATCTATAAAGTGATATAAAACTTTAAGCAAGTCCTGTGTATTATTGAGATAATAGCAAAAAAGAGGCGAAAGAAATTTTAGATCGTAGAGCTAGCTCTCTAATGAGTCGTGGAATTGTTTGTTGGACCTTTGCACCTAATACCCGATATATTGTAGTGTATAAATCATATATGTATTCGACTGTACTTATAATCTTGTGACAAAACCTTATAAATACGCATATTTAATTATTAATAAAGTAGTATCATTCCGGACTCGTTGCGTTTACTTTCTTAATTCGCTCCCAACCTTATATGGCGACCCTGCCGGTCATCTCGGGTCGACCTCGCTCGCGCGCATCGAATTCGACACCCTGCGATGACTGGAATTAAATTAATCTGACATCATCCTATCTATAACAATGAAGATTAATAATACATATTGTGACCTGTCGTCGTACTCGTTGGTATTCAGATTAATTATTGTTGTTCTCCACGCTCTAAACAAAAAAAATGGGAAGTCCTCAAAGCAAAATTGAAGAACAATTGTTCACAGTCCAGAACGCCGCTGGTAATGGTGGAAATATAATATCTCCAACTGATCAACTGATGTTCCATGCCAGTACTACTTCAATTACCTTATTGGTAATAGCGCTGCTGCTAGGTCTTGGTGGTCTTTATCTACTGTATAAAAAAATCCGAAAATGCAACGAAAAGGCGATTGAGAAACACGTCCACAGCGTAATATGGAAGAGACGTGCCAGTTCGCTTCGTAAGGACGGGAAATTCCAGGCTGATAACGTCGTATAACCGGTTTCTTCATGCGAGTATAAGGTGTCACAAAAGTGCAGTTATTTTGTGTGTAAAAGTTAAAAGTTATTATTAATCGTAAAAGTGCGTAATAATTATGAGTAGCGCGGTAATACAGTGAGCTTATAAAACGTGATTTTAAAGACTTTAAGCTCCCTACATTAAATGGGTATGTATTATTTAGGTTACTGCTAGCTTCAATAAGTATTATATCGTTTTAACATATTAATGGCACAATTTATTACAGAGCTGTATGATCAAATATTAAAAATAAGGACGTATTTAATTAAAATTGGTCCTAGCAGGAGAGAAAGTAGAGAAACGTGTCTTAAGAAATTAAATGAGGCCAATGTTTTAAATCAACAATATAATACTTATTTGGAGGAAATTACAAAAATAAAACAGTTTAAAAATCCTTCAGAAATAAAAATTATTGAAGAATATTGTGTAAAGTTTAATGAATTATATTTAGAGATATTAAATTTGTGTAAAAATTGTCAATTAACCTCTTGTTTTACAATGGCTAAATTTGACTTGAAAGTAGCCCTAAGCTTGCTACCAATTATGAACGATCAAGAGTCTGTCACAAAGCAGCTGATTGATGGTATAGAATATTATGACTCTGTTCTAGAAGATAGTGCAAAACGTAATTTGTTAGAATTTGTTTTAAAATGTAGATTATCACAGACTGCTAAATTAAGGCTATCCACTAACTATAATTCTATCCCAGAGCTTTTAAGGGATATGAAACTACATTTACTACCTAAAAAATCGTCTACAGCCCTACAAAGTAAGTTGCAGTCACTGAGACAAAATGATATGTCAATCTCCGAGTTTGGTCAAGAAATCTCGAATTTATTTGTTAATCTCACTATTGCGCAGTCAGAAGGAGATTCAAAATCCTATGATGTCTTGAAACATGTAAATGAAAAATACGCGATTTCTCGTTTTTCCGATGGGTTACGCAACCGTAGATTAAGCACTATTATAGCTGCTAGAAATTGTCACACATTAAGTGATGCAATACAGGCAGCAGTAGATGAAGAAATTTCATCATCTGCCAATACTTCATCCGATATTTTAACTATGAAAAAATCTAACCGACATCATTTTAGTAATTTTAGGGGTACGCAAGGAGGTTTCAACTCAGCCACCAGTAGAGGTAATACTTATTATAACGCCAATAGCCCTAATCAATACAGACCTGGAACATACCTTCACCAACGCGGAGGCGTAAGGGGTTTCATGCAATCCTCGCGAGTAAGCCAGCCCACACTTGGATTCCGAGGAAGTCAGCCCACACGTGGATACAGAGGTAAGTTTAATAGGAAGTTTACAAATAGTAAAAGAGCTTTACATAACCAGAAGGTACAAATGATGACAAAGACAGACAATGACGCTGAAGAAAATAACTTACAGCAGTTTTTTCAAGACTAAAAATAAATTTATTTTTTCTTATGGCAATTCATTAGTTGCTAAATTTCATTTTAATAATAAAGGTTACTCATGGTTAATTGACACTGGAGCGTCGATTTCAGCTATAAAATATAGTAAAATACTAGAGCAAAACATTCCAATACAAAAATTAGGTACTATCATAAACGGTATAGGAGGTCGGGTCAAAACACTCGGGTTCGTGTATTTACAGTTAGAATCACAGGGATATAGTTTCAGTCATAAGTTTTATGTTTTCGATTCTCTACCTTGTAAGGCGGATGGCATAATTGGCTACGACTTTTTAAACAAGTTTAAATCGGTTGTTGACTTAGATAATAGACAATTAATTTTAAACACGTCATTAAATACAAAAATATTTTTAGAATTAAATAGTTCTGAAACACATTCCTTTAATATACCATCGAGATCAGAATCTATTCATTACATAGAAACTACAATGAAAGAAGAATGTGTAGTATGCGCAACAGAATTATGTGACGGTGTTTTTATAGCTAG
Organism: Apodemia mormo; assembly: GCA_036924255.1. NCBI lineage: Eukaryota > Metazoa > Arthropoda > Insecta > Lepidoptera > Riodinidae > Apodemia > Apodemia mormo. The sequence continues at coordinate 22,727,922 of JAUPFN010000019.1, read as the reverse complement.
CAGCATAGGATCACCTGTTAATAATAAAATTCCAATTAGAATATTGAATACAACTGAAACTTGTTTAACCTTTAACGAAATTAAACCTACTATACATAGCTTAAATGATTACAACATGTGCACATTAGAAAATAATTCTTTAAGTAACGCGGATCGTGTTAAAGCCTTGCTATCTCAGCTTAACTTAAAGCATTTAAATTCAGAAGAAAAGACATCAGTAATAAATCTTTGTGCCAAATATGCAGATATTTTTTATTTACCAGGGGATAAATTAACCACTACACCTATATACAGTCACAAAATTCAGCTAAAAGATAACACTGATACCGTATATGCTAAGCCTTATAGATTGCCATATTCGCAAAAATCTGAAATCAAAAAACAAATTGATGATATGCTATCTCAGGAAATAATAGAGCCATGTAGAAGTGAATGGTCTAGTCCGATATTATTAGTACCCAAAAAGCATGATGTCTCTGGACAAAAGAAATGGAGACTGGTTATTGATTACAGAAGACTTAATAACTGTATTAAAGATGACAAATTTCCATTGCCAAATATAACTGATATTCTTGATTCTCTCTCAGGTTGTGTTTATTTTACCCATTTAGATTTGCACCAAGGATTTTATAATGTTGACCTTGATAAAGACAGTAGAAAGTACACTGCGTTCTGTTCTGGACAATTTCAAATGACCAGAATGCCAATGGGACTCAAAACTAGCCCAAATTCGTTTTCTCGAATGATGAACATGGCAATGTCTGGGTTGACGAATACGAAAAATGTCTTATTTACTTAGACGATCTGATTGTTTACGGGAAGGACTTAAATTCGGCATTAAAAAATTTGTTAGACGTCTTTGAACGACTTCGTAAAACTAATTTAAAGTTAAATCCTATTAAATGCAATTTTTTGAGAAAGGAAATGTTGTATTTAGGCCATGTCATATCATCAGAAGGCGTTCTACCAGATCCACAAAAATTAGAAATTGTAAAAAACTATCCAGTCCCTTGTAATACTGATGAAACAAAGCGATTTGTCGCGTTTGCAAATTATTACAGAAAGTTTATTAAAAATTTTGCTGCGATCGCACAGCCATTAAATAGCTTATCAAAGAAAAATATGAAATTTGAATGGTCTGAAAATTGCCAAAGGTCATTTGATTTATTAAAAGAAAAGTTAATGTCTCCTCCAGTACTTGACTATCCTGATTTCTCAAATGAAAATACCTTTATTCTTCAAACAGATGCATCAGGATTGGCAATAGGAGCTATTTTAGCAGAATAGCAAACCAGTAGCTTATGCTAGTAGAACTTTAAACAAAGCCGAAAAACATTATCCTACAATTGAAAAAGAATTGTTAGCCATTGTCTGGGCTGTAAAACACTTTAGGCCTTATCTATATGGTCGTAAATTTAAAATCTTAACCGACCACAAGCCTTTAGTATACTTATTCAATATAAAAGAGCCATCGAGTAGATTATTAAAATTTAGGTTGTTGTTAGAGGAATACGATTTTTCGGTAGAGTATGTTAGAGGTTCGGATAATGCAGCTGCAGACGCATTGTCTCGGATTATTCTAACATCAAAAGATTTGCAAGAGATGCATGAAAGGTCTATGAACGTGATAACGCGAGCACAGAAAAAAAAGTTAGACTCTACACGAGACACTTCGGATGCTATAGAATCTACGGATGATTGGTCTGATCAGCCAACCATTGTGGAAACTTATAGTAAGCCGAAAATGTCCTTTGAGTTACCATTTATGACTAAGAAACAAGTTCAAATTTTTGAAAGAAATTGTACTTTAAAAAACGAAAACGAAACATTATATTACGTACCAAGTGACATGATTATATATATTAATTCAGTTACTCGATCGCAACTGACGCCAGACGCTTTTGCGAGAGAACTGGAAATATTTTGTAAAGAGTTAAATATATATGAATTATATTTCATTAAAAATAAAACCAATAAGACTTTTATTGATAAATTAACACAAACGATAAAACAAATAAGTAATTGGACCGGTCCTCGCCTATGTGTATTAAAAGATGTCGAACGAATAGAAAACAAAGATGACCAAAGGGTTATTCTAAATGACTTTCATCTGTTACCGTCAAGTGGCCACGCGGGAATCAGACGAATGGTCAATAATATTAAAAAATACTATTTTTGGTCAGGTCTCGAAAGAGATGTTACTCAATTTATTAAAAGATGTGATAAATGCCAAAAGCAAAAACACTCTGTGCATATTAAAGAGCCAATGAAAATAACAACCACATCATATACTGCTTTAGAAAAAATATTTTTAGACGTGGTTGGACCTTTAAGTAAGGATATGAATAATTTCTCATATATATTAACGCTCCAATGTGAATTATCCAAATACGTGGAGGCTTATCCACTAGTTACCAAGAGTAGCACTGAAATCGCTAGGGTTTTTGTAAACAATTATATTCTACGTTATGGAGTACCTAAAGAAATAGCGACCGACAGAGGAGCTGAGTTCATGTCTTCGACAATGGAAGAGGTATGTACGTTGCTTCATATTAATAAACTCAATTCTACTGCCTATCGCCATGAGAGTATAGGTGCACTCGAGAATTCCCATAAAAATCTGGGTGCATTTTTGAGAATACAGACAGGTAATCATTATGAAACGTGGAGCAGTTGGCTCCCTTACTGGTGTTTTAGTTACAATACGTCAGTACACAGCGAAACAAAATATACACCTTTTGAATTGGTTTTTGGTAAAATATGCAATTTACCGAGTAATGTAACAAATTCTATTGAGCCCCTCTACAATCACGACAACTATCCTTTAGAACTGAAGTATCGATTGCAAGTATCTTCTAAGGAAGCTCGTGAAAATTTAATTAAGTCAAAATTACTAAGAAAAGAACAATATGATAAAACCTTAAATCCAATTCAATACAAAAAAGGGGATTATATTTTGATTCGAAACGAAACAGGCAATAAATTGTCTCCTGTATATTTAGGTCCCTACATTGTTTTAAAAGATGTATCACCCAATGTTGAAATATTAAAAGACGATAAAATCGATATTGTTCACAAAAATCGAACAAAATTGTATACTACAAACTAAAAATAAGTAATAATAGTTAAATAAATTTACAAGATTACATATATAAAAATGTACTTATTATTAATAACTATAAATATGGCTATTGTAACCAATGTTTAATCATAAAACTCGAAAATAAAACAAAATATAACGTTTTGTTTTATTTTATTATATATAGGGGAGATGTAGTGTATAAATCATATATGTATTCGACTGTACTTATAATCTTGTGACAAAACCTTATAAATACGCATATTTAATTATTAATAAAGTAGTATCATTCCGGACTCGTTGCGTTTACTTTCTTAATTCGCTCCCAACCTTATAATATTAGCAGCATATCGTTTCTAAAGTTTGCCGTCTATTCTGGAATAATAAGGAAGAAATTAAGTGCCGGAATTTACTTTCAGCCACCGCAATACATGCCGTAATGAGAGATATCATCCACACCGTCTTGACGTTTGGTCATCTACCACTCTTCAATTATCTCGAACCTTCTTTTACGAACAATTCAGCCTCGGTACAGCTTGTGCTTACACAGTTTTCCGATTACTATGATAATATTAAAATATTAGAATCAGGGCTTGAAGAGAAAATTAAACAGTAAAGGTTAATTTTCCAATTTAAATCAAAGCAAGTAAATATGGAGCGTTTTGGTAAGATTTGGCTTCACCTTAAACTCAAAAATATAGCTTTTCTTTTGGAGCAAAATATAAGAGTTTAGAATCAATAAACCGGTTTATCGAGATATTTTTTTATTTTTCCTTGATGGTCGCCGTTTCAATTATTGCCTGCACTGTGCGAGACCTATCATTTGCATTTTGTTACTTAAACCCATTTATTTAGGCTTATGAACTGCTCTCACTTTAGATATTCTTCACGAAATCTTTTATAAAAACCGCAAAAAAAAAGTTTCAAGTCCCAATTAAGATTTTAGGGATACGGTTCGACATAATTTTCAGAAGACGGCATTGTATGGATAACTAATACCTACTTTGTATTGCAAATAGGCCGTGTTGGCAGTTTCTATCAAAATTTGCATTAGAATTAAATTTTTTTTTTTTTTTTATATCATAAGATAGCAAACAAGCAGATGGGTCTCCTGATGGAAAGAGTCAACCATCGCCTATAGACACCAAAGATGTTAATGGTGCGTTGCTATCTTGTGGCGAGGTCTAATGCCACATGCATAAGTTAAAAAAATAAAAATAAATGGACACTTTTTAATAGCAAGTTAATTTTAAAAGCATTTTAGTTGGAAATTCATGAAACTAATCAAACTTGTACGCTTTCTCTTATTTCTAAATCAAGCAGATTCTTCTTTTCTGGCATCAAGTTAACACTAAAGAAAGTGTATTTCTGACCAACTAATTACTAAACAAACCATAAAAATGTGAGATAGGTAAAACGCAAAATTTTAAACAAACTATTGTTTAAATTGCAATAAAAATGAAAATATTTATTAAGGTATTTAAGCTATAATCGAAACTTACAACACGGAAGGCTGTATAAATAAGTACTCTTAGTATCTACCTCAAGAAACAAAAAATCATCTATTTACACTGAATGAGTAACAAATATTTGAATGTAAACAAAAGGTTTTTTCGTTTTTTAACTTTTAAGTGGTTAAAATCAAAAAATCTATATGATGAGTGATACGAAAACTAAATATATTTATGTATACGATAATATATTGCGATGTATTTCATCAGTATTTGATGAAATACCTTCATGATGAAGTAAGTATGTTACATGTTACATGTAAAGTATGTTCACGCCCGTATCTTTGAAGAGTTAGACTGAAGTGCAACAAGTGCATCTACGATTAGCCGAAGATATTTAGTCCCATAATGTGATAGGTGGCAAGCCTATCGCCAGCCGGACACTTATCCAATCCCGGGCAACGTTGTTTTTTATCAGAAAACTAAAAAAAACACATTTTTGAACAACCCGACCCGGAAATCGACCTCAGGACTTCAGGCGGTCAACATCGACACCGACACGACATAAATTTCTTCCATACTGCCAAAACTTAAAATAGTAAGAATTGTAAATTCAAGTAATATTAACCTTTGAAGGAGTTTCGAGAATTTCAATGTTATAAAAAGTGTCCGTGATAAAATTTCATTTCATATTAATTTCAGAAGAAATTAATAATGTATTACAATACGGTATGCAGCTATCATCATGTGTTGCGTCTTAGTTCAAATTCTTATGGAGCCTCATCATTCTCCTTTCATACTCCACCGTTCGCGCAATTGTCTTATAACGGGATCCAAAGTTTTTCCTTCACTTACTAATATATAGATTACTAGGGACAAAGACTTCTTTAATTTATGGTCAAAAAACCTTTACCATCCCGCCACACTGATAACAACGCGTACCATTTTATATATTTTGATGTTGAACGATAGTTGTCTCTTTCTAACAGGAGAACTATGAACTTGTTTACTATCTTACGAAAATTAAATTATTAAATTGTTTAAGTGCGTGTCGGGCCACGAGCAATGTATTGTTCCGAAGGCGTCCATCACAATAATCCAGACTAAGAAGAGGGTTTTTATTATTTTATACTATGTACATTTAACTTAGGTATTTAACGACAATGACAAATATATCTGCACCACAGGCTCAACGCCTATAAAAACTTCTCCATATACATTTTATAGGTTGGTCGACTATTACTAAAAAACTTGTAAAACTTTCTAAGCCGTAATAGTTTTCTTTTAATTTCATTATATTTTCTGCTACCATGAATTTTTTTCACCCCTTGAGGTTTAAACTAATCGTTTAGCTGGCGGGGGGGGGGCTTCTCTTAGCTTGGCTTGGGCAAAAAAAATCTCCACTTTACTTGTAGAGGAGTTACCCTAAATATATATATATATATATATATATATATATATATATATATATATATATATATATATATATATATATGCACATTCATGCTTGAATCACACATTACGCACAACTTTTTAATAAGTACTAAGGAACTCCGCGCTAAAATGCGAATGGACGGACGAACGGATGGACAGCGGCGGCGCGGCGGGTGAGGCGGAAATTCACGCGGCGCGGACTTGCGTTCACCGCCGCGACCGTATAATCCGAGAGCAAGATGACTCTTTCAACTTTATCTCGATATTGCTTGGAGGGAAGTAGTTTTATACTTCAATACTTGCTATTTGGAAGAGAATGTGTAGTACATAATTTAAATAAGAATCGGCGTATAGTATATACGTTGAATTTCACAAAAAGTATGAGAAATACGTACTATATCAAGACAAATTTTTGGAATGAGTGTCGAAACTCGAAACCTTTTATTTATAGTGTTGCCACATTATAGTCCATTATCGATAAGGGCTTCATTACCTCAATAAGTACAATAATATCAATAAACAGCAATACAATCGATAATATTCATGATTAAAAAAATAACCTATCAAAAGTACCGATACTATCGATAGTATTGCATTAATCACAATTACTATCGAGAATATATCGATAGTCAATGCAATATTGTCTATTGTCAAAACAATACTATTGATAGAATCGATACTTTGTTTATCTCCAATGATTGATACTATCGACGCAATCGATAGTTTATTTACTTGCAGCGTTCAATACTATCGATACTATCGACGTTATGGCGTTTCTAGATTAAAACTATCGATTTTTGGCACTTGACACTACTTATATTCTTATTCAAAAATAATATTCAACAATGTGGGAAGAAAATTTTTTAACTCTGAACTTTGTTTATATTTATAATGTAGTAACCAGACCTACATTACTGGCCTAGTAAGCATTTGAAAATTAAAGTTAAAATGTTCATAGTGTATTTTCTCAGCAGCTACAACTAAACCATTCTGGTTCCTAGACTATTCACTAAGGCTGTCGCTATGCTCTGTGCTGATTCATACATTTGTCTTACTCGCTCGCCGCGTCCCGCGCCGTGCGCTCGATTCGCTCGTCAAAAATCGTCTGTCGCTCAGTCGGTCACCACGCCACGTGGCATGTTTAGTACTTCCCCATACATTTGTTTCAGACGCCAGACGCTTCGCCGTTGGCGACGCGCGAAATATCGCAAGCGCGAAATTCCCGTGGCTAGGCCGTAAGGGTTCCTAGTAATTGACTTCGGAACGCTAAAAAAGTACATTTTAATATTGTAGAATAGATAAAAGCAAACGGCTCTCTTAATGTAAAATATAATTATCGTCTAGAGAGTGAGTACACCATAAACTTCAGTATTGTTATTTACCGCAACACCTAGTTAATTCTAGGTATTACGCTGTTAATGTTGTTGAAACATATTAATTAATTTTCATAAAACTCTAATTAAATATGTGTAAGTACTTGATTAACTAAATTACTTGGAAAGTGACCTTCAAACCCTATTTCTATTAATCACATTATCCCGCATAATGTTAACCTTATTGAAACACCAGTTAATTAAAATATCACCATATTTTAGAACTTTATTTACAAATTAACATTATCCTTATGGAATAATTAAACATTTATTAACGCGTACATCTTTATTGCCCCGGAGCCAGGCAAAAGTTTGTTTGATTATCAATCGGAGTCTATGTGGTATTGTTAGCACCCCAGTTCCTCAGATGAGCACGTAAATATATCAATTTTAGTTATTGTTCTCGCCGTGTCGGTCCCGGCCTCCTTTGTAGAATAGGCCAACTGCCCTTCTGCCAGGCAGGTCGTAAAAGGCGACCGATTGGCTATCGAGTCACTACCATCGTGGCTACTAGGTGGTAGAGTTCTGCATTGTCTCGCCCGGGTCTGGTACCACCGCCTTACCTATTCCTGCTGCAATAGCGTCAGTGCTTGTCGCTGTCGTGTTCCAGTTTGGAGGGTAAGGTAGCCGGTAAACTTATGCATGTGGCATTAGACCCCGCCACAAGATAGCAACGCACCATTAACATCTTTGGTGTCTATAGGCGATGGTTGACTCTTTCCATCAGGAGAACCATCTGCTTGTTTGCTATCTTATGATATAAAAATAAATTGTATGAAACAAGTGACAGTTGTAAACAGGTCAGTGAATTACGGTAATGGGATCACTCACCTCGCCAATCGACAAACCAGTGAATCGTGGTGAACCGATATAACTATTAATCCCGCCACCAATTTTTTTAAGGGACCTAGTGCGAGTTGGTCATATGTACCTATTTATAAGAAAATATTATTTTGTTTAGAGTTGGTTGACACACAACGTGTTGTCGTGTTAATAATATAATAAAGTAGTCCATTCGAAATCCGAGTTGAGGAAAAATATTTTTTATTCATCTAGGCCAAAGGTTCCCAAACTTTTTTTCTCATAGACTACTTTCAAAATTTTGCTGGTTCTGATGGACCCCTTGAATCTAAATTTCTTCCATACTGCCAAAACTTGAGAAAAAATATGAAGGCAACGTAGACCCCGTCAAGCTTCTCATGGACCGCTGGGGATCCACCTGGACCACTTTGGAAATCAGTGATCTAGACAAACCTCACTAAGCAGCTCGAAGTCTACTATGACTATATGACATATCTAGTTACTTCGAGAGAGAACGTAAAATTGTTAGACATTTGTAAGCAAAGTTAAACAATAGTCGTTAAATTTGGCAAAAGCGACGATGGGAATTATTACAAACAAATCTTATCAGGCTAAGTGAACCTTAGCCTATTTCACAGAGAAAAAATGAGATGATAAATATTTCAACTTATTACTAAACTATATTCAAATTTATATCATTATCGAATAAGCTAAATTACTAATAATGTGACATCATACTCTAATTCATGACAATGACACCATTTCACAAAATATTTTGTCAATATCAAAGGTTGAACAATGACAATGTGACAAATGTCATTTACGAATAATAAGATTAGGCTTAATGCAGTAATTACATAGCATAAACCCTATTTACTATCCACCCATTAGGTGTTTCAGACAGATTACTGTATTTATGCGGGAAAAACAAATAAATTATCATAAAACTCTAATTAAGTTTGACCCGATAAGCCATTAAATTACTAGTAATGTGACCTTAAAATCCAGTTTCCAGTAACTAATTACACCATTCCGCATAATACCGTCCCGGTTGAAACATTAGGTTGAAACGTCACCAAGTTCTTGATATATTGTCGGTCGCGGGATTAGGGCCTCGAGATTGCTTTGTTTTGAAATTCGGTAAGCCACTTTCGCAAATGTTATTCGTATGTTTACGGAGCACGTCCTCTATTATCTGGCCTAAAACGACGACTTTTTTCGAAAGTCCCCCGAATAGTTTTGCTATTAAAGTCGACCAAGTAGTTAAACTTTTAGAATGTTATAAACAGACGTATTTGTGATATTGTTTAAAATTTTTACTACGGTATAATATGTAGGAAATAAACAATATTTATTATAGGTGATTTAAGATTTAATTTATATTGTAAAAACTTTTTTCTTAGGCTGGCTAGCAGTAGCAGCAAATTCTATTTAAATGTCTTAAAAAATCTGGAAGCCGGTTAACCCTACAGGTCATTTCCCACTAAATTGAGATATTTTAAGGTCAAAGAAGCAAAAACTTTACGTAAGAGTAGATTTTGAGTTTAAAAGTTCAAAAAACTAAAGTTTGTAAAATGATACGTTTTGGTAATTTCATGTTCGGAGATACGTATATTTTTTAAAAGTTGCTCGGTTATGATCGTTCGAATAACATTCAACCCAATTTTTAAAAATGTTAAGGAAACGTAAAAAAACTCTTTTTGTTACCGTTATTTAACGAAGTTTTTTAATTAAAAGAGCTGTCTAGATTTTGGAATAATCGGTAAATTAGCCTGAAAGTTATTTTGAGTATATGAAGTAACTTTGCTGTAAACAACGTAATATTTGAAAAGCTTTAATTTTTGAAAATTTGATTCGATTTTTATTTTAAAAATTTCTTTAATACCAAAATATCGAAGAACAACAAATAAAAACGGGTGGTTAAAAAATTTCGAATACACATTTTCAAAATGTTTCAAAACCAGTTTAACAAAATTTTTCGTCAACGATAACTCCCAAACGGTAAACTGATTTTGATATAATTTATGGTATTGGACGCAACTTTGCAAGAAATAGGGCTAACAGATATTGTACTTAATTGGTATATAAATTTGGAAGTAATTAATCGCCGAATTACTAGAGGTTTTTTCAAAATTTCTCAAAATATTTTGGGCCGAACTGGTTCAAATTTTCAGGAATTCTAAGTTAATAAAAATCCAATCGAATACAATCGTTTCGACCGATCAACCGTTCAAAAGCCGTATATACATACATACATACATACAAACATATGTACATACTTATATCATCGTGAAAAGTGAGGGGGCAAAATGAGCAGGAGGTGCAACTCCTGCTCATTTTGCCCCCTGATGAAGTAAGTGATCACTGTCGGCCATGAACATCTGCAATACCAGGCGTTTCCGGCCTTTTAAAAATGACTAAGCTCTTTTCTTGAAGGTTCCCAAGTCGTATACGTTCGGACACACCCCCGCCTGTAATTGATTCCACAAAGGAGTATAGTGCGAGGTAAAAAGCGCTAACAAAAGCGCACGGTTGTGGATTTCCAGACATCAAGATGATAAGGATTGAACTTTAAATTTTGTCGCGAGGTCCGACGATAGAATTTAGCGTTAGGAATTAATCCGAACAACTTGTCGGAATACTCCCCACGATAAATGCGGTAAAAGATACAGAGTGAACCTACATCTCACCTTCTGCTCATTTTGCCCCCTGGTGAAGTAAGTGATCACTGCCGCTCATGAACATCTGCAATACCAGGCGTCTTGCAGATGCGTTACCGGCCTTTTAAAAATGAGTAAGCTCTTTTCTTAATTGATTCCACAAAGGAGTAGTGCGAGGTAAAAAGCGCTAACAAAAGCGCACGGTTGTGGATTTCCAGACATCAAGATGATGAGGATGGAACTTTAAATTTTGACGCGATGTCCGACGATGGAATTTAATGGTAGGAATTAATCCAAACAACTTCGAACACTCGCCACGATAAATGCGGTAAAAGATATAGAGTGAACCTACATCTCTGCGTAACATCAAAGAGTCAATCTGATTAGAAATACCCTAGTCGTCGACGATTCAAACCGTTCTACGATGAATGTGATCAAGAGCAAGAAGCTGGTACTAAGGAGCTCCGTCCCAGAGGTGAGAACAATACTCGATGTGAGGTCGAATTGAGCCTTGTAAACTTAAAGGCGATGAGCTGGCATGAAGTACTGCTTTGCTCTGCTGAATACACCAAGCGACCGTAGAACTGAACGTTATTCGTATGCCGAGTCCCAGAATTCCAATATTAGCTGAGGCTGTCAGAAAAGTATTCTGAAATCGAGGTGACACGACATAGGATGTCTTTTTTGCGGTGAATGCGCAAAACTGCGTCTTCTTAGGGCTAAATGTAACAAGGTTATGACGACCCTATTCCGAGACATCGGTAAGTCATTTCTCGACTTCAGACACGAGCTTGTTCCGGCACTCTTCGATGTGTTCGTGACGTGTCCGAGAAATACCGCTACAGCCGGAGTGTGTAGCATCACTAGTACTGTCATACGCATAGCAATGTATGTTACTGATTCGCAACATGTCATTGATATGCAGAAGAAACAGTGTCGGTGATAGCACGCAGCATTGCGGAACACCAGCATTGACAGCTTTAAGGTCAGAGCATGTACCGTCGACTACGACCTTCATGCTTCGATCAACCAAAAAACTGATGACTCACTTGCATAATTTCCCGGGAAGCCCATAGGAAGGCACCTTGAAGAGAAGCGCTTTATGACATACTCGGTCAAAGGCCTTAGCTATGTCTAAACTAACTGCCAATGCCTCCAACTTGGACTCAACTGCCTCCACCCAACGATGCGTCAGTTATACTAGAAGATCACCAGATGAGCGGCCACGATGGAAACCGTTCTGACTGTCACTAATCAGCTGGTGCTCTCCTAAATACTTCAGGAGCTGACAGTTTGTAAGTGTTTCCATGATTTTGGAGAATAAGGTGGTTATGGCTGTTGGCCGACAACTTGACGGATTAGAGCGATCTATTTTTTTAGGGATGGCATGCACTAGAGCTGTCTTCCATGAAATCGTTACCACGCCGAGTGAATAGGAAAGCCGGAATAGGTGCGTCAATACTGGCGCCAACTCTGGAGTACATACTCTAAGCATGATCGAAGGGATGCCATCAGGTCCACTCAACTTGAGGATGTCTAAGGAAAGTAGTGCTTCACGAACAGAAGACTGTCGAAATTTTAGTTTCGGCATGGAACTATCATACCGCGGGACGGTAGGCAGTGGATTCCCTTAGTCATCAAGAGACAAGTTGGCCGCAAAAAACGAACCCAGAAAATCGGATCCTTCCTTTGCGGTATGGGCCAGAGAGTCATCGTCTCTAGCAAGGATGAAAAAGAAGGCTGGGCGAAATTCCCTAAGACAGCCTTGGCGAGAAACCAGAAAGCACGAGCACCCGAAGTGAGGCGAACTAATTTCTCACCTATTTTGTTAATGTTTTACGCTTTTGCCTTGGCGATAGCTCTTTTGTAGAACATTGAAGAAGAATTGTACTCCTTTGGTAATGCACTAGTTTTCACATCACGAGATACCGACGTAGCAGCCTAAGCTCGGTAGCATTCCTGCTTTCGGCGTAAAGCCGTTTTGCAGTAGTCAATAAACCAAGGCTGAGACATGCCACCGATGGGCACCGCAGAAGACGAAATGAAATGCTCCATGTCCTGCAGTACCACATCAGCGACAGAGTCAGTGACAACATTCGGATCATCCAACGAGAAGCACATCCGCCTCCATGGGTAGGGTGCAAAGAAAGACCAAATCCCGTCCCAATCTGCTGACTTATAGTGCCAAACGCGACGACAGCCTACAAAGGGAGGTTGTGATAAGCGCGTGACCGACACTTTGCTCCAGATCAGGCAGTGATCTGACGTGCCCCAAGTGGAACGTCCACCGAAGCCTGATAATGGTCCGTGTGAGAGATCAGCAAGAGGTCCAACTGTGAAGGCGTATGGCCATCCACACTAGGAAATCGCGTAGGCGAGGTTACCAATTGTGTTAGACCATACGCCAAGGCAAAATCGTGAACAAACCTCGCCGCATGATCGGTGGCGAGTGAACATAGCCATTCATCACGATCTCTACATTGGGGGTCTGTTCCAACATGGAATCTACAGCCGTTTGTAGGTGCTCAACAAGCCGGTCAACTTCAGTATTCCGGCTATAAGATCTGTATAGGCACGCGTAGCAACGTGGATGGTCATCACAAGCTATGCGTAACCAGAGGATGGATAGGTCTTTACCTGGAAGTCTGCCGAAGCGCCGGTAAATGATATGTTCTCTGACGTAGGCATACACACCAGCCCGCGGTACAAAGGAATTTTCCAATCTGTACCCCGGGTAGGAGAGATAAGAGGTATCAGCCGGAGAAGATATCTGTGTCTCGGTCAAGAAGAGCAAAGCTGGCTTCGACATGGTAGGGGACGGCGTTCAGATTTTCGTAAACGTGGGTGCCATGGCTTACTTGTTCTGATTGCTCCAGACAGGATAGTCTATGAGCGCAATATTGCCCCCCCCCCCTCTCTAGAATACACAGACCAGTCTGAGAATTTGTTCTACAGAACAAATAAGTCGGTATTACAGAAAAAATAGCACAAACAAATAATTTGCTTACTTAGAGATAAGGTCAATTTGTATAATATGCCGTGGCTCGTATAAATGGTCATATTAATGGTAAAATATTAAATTAATTTCTTAATTTGAAACTGAGATCTATAAAATATATTATGCGGAAGAAGGTGGGAAAACAAAAACTCCGATTCAAGACATATTATAATTATTGATGGAGTGCTGACCGAAGGTCATCATAACCGGCGTGTTTGTATTAGAGTAATTAATGACTGTGGAAGAAGCGAGACAATTTTTTTATATCGTTAGATAGCAAACAAGCAGATGGCTCTCCTTATGGAAAGAGAAACCATCGCCTATAAAAACCAAAGATGTTAATGATACGTGGTTTCCGTCAGGCGGGATGGCATTGTCACATGCATAAGTCTACCGGCAACCTGACCTTACAAACAGGAACACGACATTGACAAGCATTGCCGCTATTACGGCTGGAATAATCGGTTATCTCTGCCTATCAGTTAGGGATCTGGCGTGAAAATATGTTTATACGTGTGTGTATGTGTGTGTAGAGAAAATAAACATATCCATACGGTCCCACAACACCCCATAACTTATAAAACATTAAAAACAAAATGTTTTGACATTTCGTACAAAGTAAGTTTGGCAAATGAAACCGGAGCTACAAAACTTGGCTCTTAACTCCCACCTGCACTCCGTTGAACACAAAACACACGCTAAGTGGTTCCTGACACTTTACATAACGCCATATATTTGTTACACTGCAAGTACAGAGGGTGACTACGAAAAGGTAATGGATCATCTACACAAGTTATAAATTGCATACTTTTTGTCATCAAGACAAAGTGAAGTTCCATTAGCATTATATTTTATTTTTAGTCCATTAGTTACTTATTTAATTTAAAAATAATATACTTTTCATGGATAGTTACTAACTTAAATTATGTTTAGCTAGTTGTATATATTCCACTATTACAATATAAAATTAACTTGGATTAGCCTTTTATAGCTCATGTGAAATAAACTTGCACTTTAGACACGCTTTTAGGTGTAAGAAAACAATTTAAGTTACGAAAAAGCATGGCTAAAGTGCGAACTTAGGTCACGCAGTGCTATAAATATATTTTTTAATCAAATTAAAGTTATTCAACCGTCTAAGTTGTCCGCACTGCAAGACCAGAAATAAATGATTTTAAAATCTCATCTCAATAATCTGGCTTCTGATACCAGCTTCGTTGATAGGTAAAAGAGTGTACATACTAAAGGAGAGTGTTCATTAGTCAATTATGATACCGAATATGTAAAACATAAGTACCTAAATTTTGACCTCATTATTCAGAAAAAAAACTGTTGACCGGTTGAGCCTGCAGGTCATCCCTGAAACTTGACCGGTTGAGCCTGCAGGTCATCCCTGAAACTTTCCACTAAATTGAGGTATTTTAGCTCAACGGAGCAAAAACTGTATCTAAGCATTATATGTTGTTTTTTATATGTTGTTGATATGAAACCCTTTATAAGTGAATACGACTCGCTCTTTGCCGGTTTTTTGGTACACAAAAGGTATATATTTCCATAAAATAAAACATAAAAATAAATTCAAGAAGAGTTTACATTAATATTTTGATTTACCGTACAAAAAAGAGACAATTTCACAAAATACCTAAGCAACACAGAACGAACAGACAACAGATGTCCGGGAACATTAATATAAAATTAATTGCGTCAACGAAGTAGAATTAAGAATTCTGCGCTTCTAAAATAAGCTTACTTAAGCTCTATAGAAATGTTTGCGAAAAAATATGAGTGAATTTAATTGAGATATTACAATAATGACTTTCCTAAAATAAAAACAGTTTGTAATGAAATATGGGTTATGCAAATAGGTATAGTTTGCCTATTGTGCTTAGATGATGATTTTTTTTATAGTATAAGATAGCAAACAAGCAGATGGGTCTCTTGATGGAAAGAGTCCAGCATCGCCTATAGACTCAAAAAATGTTAATGGTGCGTTGCTATCTTGTGGCGAGGTCTTACGCCACATATGCATAAGTTTACCGGTTACCTTACACTCCAAACCGGAACACGACATTGACTAGCACTGACGCTATTGCGGCAGGAATAGGTAAGGCGGTGGTACCAGACCCGGGCGAGACAATGCAGAACTCTACCACCTAGTAGCCACGATGGTAGTGACTCGCGTAGCCAATCGGTCGCTTTTTACAACCTGCCTGGCAGAACGGCAGTTAGCCTATTTTTCATAGGAGCCCGGGACCAACAAGGGGATGAGGTCCCGAGTGCGATTTTGTAGAGCTTAAGTATTAGTAGGGTTTATTCGAGGTTTTTCTTAAAAATTTAAATCTCAGTAGCAGCTTGACGTCTGTGTTAACACCCTCGAGCCTCAGATATACATACACGTGAAGCTTTCAAACCTCATTGTCACTGGTCTGTCAAATAAGCAGTAATAGTTATCTATTCAGTAAATCGCATTTTACTGATCACAAACCATATGAATACTAAAAGACACGCCATTGGGAAGGAAACGTGTCGCCAGGCATATGGGCAAATACTCCTATCACTATCAAAAATGTCATACATTAGTAAATATATCGTGAAAAAATAAAAATAAACCATGTTGTGCTAATATATCGTACCAAATGAAATAACAATGTTTAAAAATTACCTTTGAAGCGATTTTATTTCGTTGGTAGGTAGTATAACTCTGTATTTCTGTATGTAATTGCAAGCTATACTTAGAAACTAAGAAATTGTCTGGAAAGGCGTATCCGTTTAATCCATGGTACTGACAACCACGACGAAAAATTTAAACGTGGTAAGCCGGAAATTCCATAGACGTTCGGTTCACTCTGCTTGCAAAGGAACCAGCGCGAGCGTGATGATAGTGATATACGTTTTTAATGTATGTCATTTAATCACGCGAAATGTACCCACGGGATAGACTTGGATGAAACTTGGTACACTTTTTTATGTCATAATATAATAAGCAGATAGCTCTCCTGATGGAAAAGTCTCGGTTATTTAGCAGAATATTTGGTAGCAATTGAAACCGACAGATGCCACTGTGATCGGGTTAGGGTTGTATGTGATACAGGTTGACTGGTACTAGACTGTTTGAAGGATACGATAGTTAACGTTCGTCTACTCTCCCCCCCCCCCCCCCCCTTTCTCTCAAGTACGCCACCAAAATTTGTTTGGCAAAACAACGTTTGCCGAGTCAGCTAAAATAAAATAAAAAGAGACTGTGACGACTAAGTATATCTTGTATCCTGCCATAACCACCCCGTTGGTCGAGTGATTAGCGACCCTGAATACGCAATCGATGAAACTCGGGTTCGATCCCCGACGGGGACAAGCATTTGTGTGATAAGCATAAATGTTTGTATTTCCGGGTTTAGGTATTTATTAAATATATTCTAGTACCTATATATTATTTATTTCTATGTATTAATATCGTTGACTAACACCCATAACACAAGCGAATAATTTGTTTACTTTTGGGTTAGATCAGTAAGTGTAATTTGTCCCGTGAATATTATAACCAGGAACGACACATTTACATACTTATCGGAGTCACGTGGGTGTACCCAGAGTGTTTCCACGTGTTGATACGGGTTTCCTTTGAAGAATAGACCATCTGACATTGTTCTGAATTGCTATACGTATCACTACCATCGTGACTACTATGTGGTAGGGTTCAACAATCTCGAACGGGTGTGGAAACATCGGCTTGCTTATTCCTGCCACAATAGCGTCAATCCTTGTCACCGTTATGTTCAGATGGGGACGATAAGCTGCCGGGAAACTTATGCGTATTGTTTTATCATGTCGCCACATGGGTAGAAACGCACCATTAACATCTTTGGCGTCTATAGGCGATGGTTTTCTCTTTCCATCAGGAGCGCCGTCGCTCGTTTGCATTTAACTTTCGCATTTATCTATATTAATAACATAAATGCGAAAGTTTGGATGTTTAGATGGATGGATAGATTTGAATGAATTAGCATACAGGTAACTGATGACCTGGAATAGCACATAGGCTACTTTTTATCCCGGAAAAAAAATTAAAATCACTATTTTAGGTGATCCCGCGGGATTCACCAAAAACTGTTATAATGCAGCGAAATGCACGCTGCAGCTAGTATGACATAAAAAGGTCATCGAGATGACTCATCTCACTGTGAAGCTAAGACTGACAGATTTCAAATATCACCTATTAAATTAATTCGTATATGCACGTGTATATCTAGCAATCAGTACAATCGACAGAATTGATCGCAAAGCAAAGAATTTGGCCATATTGAAACACCGACACGTAGCTCAGCAGTCAGAGCATTGCCTGGCTTTAAGACAAGGTCACTGACTCGAATCCAATCGTATTAAAAAATTTTTAAATCGTAAAAAAATACAACCGAATTGAAGACCTTTCTCATTTTTAAGAAATAAGTTGAAAACTTGATAGAATATTAGACACACAGTGTAAAAAAAAATCTTAACAGTATTTACTGTCTACTAACTGTTATATTAAAAAAATATGCATTCATCTTAATAAAATAGAAAAAACATTTTCAATTAAATCGCAAAACTGTCCTAATGCACATCGGGCTCAATTCACTCCACAAAATTCTCGCACGTTTTTCATAAAAATTTTCCCCTTACCCTTGACATTCCCGCGTTCTCAGGACACCAGCGCAGTGGCCGGGGGTCTCAGGGCGGATTTCAGAGATTAGGCACGTCGAATGCATCTGTACTGCGACGTTCTTTGTTCCGCTAGGCTTGTAGAAATCAGATTTATTTGAAATATTTTCAGCTCTCTCAATTTTTAGATTCAATAAGTTCACTAAGTTTCTAAATAGTTTAACAAATGTTTCCACTAAGAATGAATCAGATATATTGTAGTTTCTAATGATCAATTTTTTACAACGAGGACCGCCCTTTTGGTCGAGTGGTTAGCGACCCTGACTACGCAATCGACGAGGCTCGGATTCGATCCCCGACAGGGATAAGCATTTGTGTGATGAACGTAAATATATGTATTTCCGAGTTTGGGTGTTTATTAAACATATTCTAGTATTTACATATGTATTTCTATGTATTAGTATCGTTGACTAACACCCATCATAACACAAGTAAACTTTGGGATAAGATTAGTAAATGTAATTTGTCCCGTGAATATTTATTATTTATTTATTATGACATGAAGATAACAAAAAAGTACAATATTTATTTTAAAAGGTAAGAATTAAAATTATTTTTAGGATATAATTTCGGCAATAATAGACATTAAGTCACGTGACAGTAACAAATAAGGAGTACGCAAATCTAGAACTGTAACGTCACACCGTGGTAAAACGTCATAACGTTTTTGACAAAACCACAGAATATGTAATGTTTGTATGATCACGGCATGATGCAAAACGCCATTAAAATCCAGAGCGTTTTCGGCGGCAGGCGGCAGGAATAGACGTTGCGGAACTCTACCACCTAGTAGTCACGATGGTAATGACACGTATAGCCAATCGGTCGCCTTTTACGACCAGTCTGGCAGAACGGCAGTTGGTCTTTCCCTCAAAGGAGGTTGGACCAAAACGGGAAATAATAAGAAGGGCATACACCTAGGTTATAAGTAATAATTATAACTGATAATTATTAACTTTGATAATTATCAAGATAAATATAGTTTGATTGAAATATAATTAATTATCTTTAATAAGTATTATGGCTAGTTGACTAAATTTGAAAAATAATAAATAATAATAATAATAATAATATCTTTATTTGCATAAAATAGGGTACATAATAAGATCTTATTTAAAAAATATGCTTCTCTTTAATCCTATTTTGCCTGTTTTGTGGCGTGCAAATGTTAAAATTATGTTTATAATCATAGTAAATTTATGTTAAATAATCGTAGTAAATTTAATTTAAAAAAATGTTAATAATCATAGTAAATTTTAAATTAAATAATAACTACTATTAATACTAATAAACTAATGATATTACTATAAAGTAATTTTTTTTATATATATTTACTTACAATTACAATATTATCCTCACTAAATAAAGAGAAACACTTTAACTATACCACCAAATTAATACCAAGTCAAATATAATCAGAGGTTTTGTGTTCACTTTATCCTAAAAGATAAAAATTTATTATCAAAAATACTCATGCCCATGTCTTAAAAAATAGAATTAATTGTTAATGTCTTATATTTAAATTTATTCAAAAGTAATTAATAATTTGAAATGTCAAAACGTGAATATATACATGATTATTGTCTTCAATGTCATATATAATTTTAAAATTTCAAAATAAAAAAATAAAAAATAAATGTATATTTAACTAATATTTTATATAAACACAAAATATAAAAAGCTATATTCTATATTAATAACCTTGACATGAAAATATTATTTATTAATTTATTAATTTATTTATTGGAGTTTAACAATATTTAAGCTATTCTGACTAATTTAATATATAGATGTACCTAATTAAAAATAACAATAATTTATAATTTAATTTACTTATTTTAATGAAACCCTACAACAAGGCGGTATTTTGAAATCTTAAACTGCTATAGATTTAAATTAAATTTCTTTCTTTCTTTATATGAAAAAAATTCTTCGAAAGTATAGAATGAGCAATCTGTTAACCACTTTCTTAGTTTTTTGTAAATCTTTTAGAACTTAATTCCTTAATAATTTGTGGTATGCAATTAAAGACGTTTATTATCATCCCACGTCAGTTCCTTTGATAAAAGGTGGTGTTACAAATGGGGAAATGTATTTTTGTTGGATCTCTGGGAGGAAACATCCTTTTTTCGGAGTTGTTCCATGATTGAAATAAATGTGGGTGATTTTTAACAAAAACCGCAGCATCATAAATATATTGACACACTACTAATGTCACACTAATGTCAAAATGTTTAATTTCTTGAATAGTGGCCTACAAGTTTCTAGAGGATGAACTGCGCAAATACGACGAATACACTTCTTTTGTGCAACAAATACTCGTTGATGCGAAATTGAGCTACCCCATATAAGAATACCATACCTGATTATACTAAAAACTGTTAAATAATCATGTCATTAGAATATATATTAACCAAAAAACTATTTATTTTTGTCAAATCATATTTATAATAAAAAATTTCGCATTTTAAATTCAAATTAAAATTTACCGCGATAGCATTCTGGACTGTCATGGCGTCTTAATGACATCATGCCGTGGTAATATCTACATTACATACTCTGTGGTTTCTATGAAATTGACATTACGATGACGTTTTACGGTGTGACGTAACACTTACAAGTTTGCTTTCACTGTCACGTGACTTAAGGTCTATTTTTGCCGAATTTATAACCTAAAAATATGATTAATCCTTATATTTTTTATTAAATATTTTAGATTTTTGTCATATTATGGATATGACAAAAATCTAAAATATTTAATATCATATATATCAATTAATAACTAAATTTATAACTATAATATGTCTGATTCATTCCTAGTGGACACAAGCCTATTGAAAATATTTGCCACTTCGACGACTTCTTCAATCCTTATTCAGTTAAGAGGCTGACAAGACCTAATTTTTTTATATCATAAGACAGCAAGCAAGCACGGTACTACGTAAATGTTGATATGTAATACCAGTTAAAAATTGCTTGGCTTATATTTGTTTGATAATTATCGGATACTTGTCTTTTTTTATATCATAAGATAGCAAACCAGCAGATGGGTCTCCTGATGGAAAGAGTCAACCATCGCCTATAGACACCAAAGATGTTAATGGTGCGTTGCTATCTTGTAGCGAGGTCTAATGCCACATGCTTAAGTTTACCGGCTACCTTATCCTCCAAATCGGAACAAGACAGTGACAAGCACTGACGTTATTGTAGCAAAAATAGGTAAGGCGGTGCTACCAGAACCGGGCGAGACAATGCAAAAGTCAACTCTACCACCTAGTAGCCACGATGGCAGTGACTCGTATAGCCAATCAGTCGCCTTTTACGACCTGCCTGGCAGAACGACAGTTGGCCTATTCTTCAAAGGAGCCCAGGACCAACACGGGGGGATATCATATAAATATCATAATTACTATCGCGATAATTATCAAGGAGCATATTTGATCATTTCAAACCCTGGTCTATATCCTAGTATACATAAAAATTAATTCTGAACTGATTGAATTCTTAAACTGACTTCCTACTAACATTGCAGGTATTTTCAAGAATTTAAGGAAGTTACTGTAAACTGTTAGATAAAGAGGATGTTATTTATAACACACATTTATTACATAAATTCGCTGAAAGCTCCACCATATAAAGCTGTCTCCTTCGCTATTAACTTTAGTAGTTTCTTCCATGCTTTGTGTCACCGATAGCGCTAGAAAATGATAACGCTACCTTTAGACTAGTCTTAATTGTGAAACGCAAGCTTTAGGCCATCTACAGACATCTGTATCTAATATTTATCTTCAATCTTATATATTAATACGTGAAGCAAAACTTTGTACCTCTTCATACAATGATTACGCAAACGACAGAGTATGGGCATAATTAAAGTTTACATGGTGAAAGGGTGCAACAAAAAAGAGTAATTCTTTTACACAATATGCAAAAAAACACGTACGAGTATATTTATTTACCCGGGTTCAGTACACCGCTTTGACGCTATGCTGCCTATGCCTATATGCCTTTCATTGTCATCTTACAGTTTGGAGGGTAAGTAAGCCGGTAAACTTATGCATATGGCATTACTATCGCGTCATACTGAGGACAATGCAACATTAACATCTTTCGTACGTCTTTATAGGCGATGGTTTTTACTTCCCGTCTGGAGGGCCATCTGCTTGCTTGCTATCATATAATATAAAAACAAACATATAGGTACATATTACATATACATATATACTTTATATTATTTTATTTATGATTATGCTCTTTTATTTATGGTTAAAGTCTATAAGAAATTTTATTGTTTAGTCTTTGGTCAAACTTAGTCGAAGAATTTAATATATGGTCAAATTGAGTCATAGTTTGTGTATTCTATAGTTTATTTAAGATATATTTATGCTTTAAAATTAATATAATTACAGAATTACAGTCGGATTTTGACCAGCAAGCGACCACTAGGATATATAATTACGTAAAAAAATTTTGGAATGATTTTTAAGAAAATTTTAGGCAAGACGGAGATTTGGCACACTTAACGTTTATATGTGCAGAATGCAAACATTTTTATTAAAAACAAACAGATATCGTTTAATATCGGCAACTATAATAATATCATAAATTACTAAATGTTTTATCTCATTAAACTTAATATTAACTTTACGGTTGGCCAAGGTATTTCAAAAGTGCCCGTTAATGGAAGGTATAGAATATATCAATCAGTTATCTATATATATATAAAAATCAATCGCTGTTCGTTAGTCTCGCTAAAATTCGAGAATGACTGAACCGATTTGGCTAATTTTGGTTTTAAAATATTCATGGAGGTTCAGGTTAGGTTTAAACGGTGAAAAAATGTAGAAAAAAAAATGGAAAAGTAGACCCAACGTTGGCAGAACAACGTTTGCCGGGTCAGCTAATATATATATATAAAACAATTGCTGTTCGTTAGTCACGCTAAAACTCGAGAACGGTTGGACCGGTTTGGCTAATTTTGGTTTTGAATTAATTGTTGAAGTCCAGGGAAGGTTTAAAAAGTAAGAAAATATTAGAAAAAATAAGAGTAGTTAAAAAGGCAGAACAACGTTTGCCGGGCCAGCTAGTAATTAAATTACTTTGATTGACTTAAGACACGCCATTGGGAAGAAAACGTGTCGCCGCGCATAATATGAGAAAACGCTCCTATATATATATATATATATATATATATATATATATATATATATATATATATATATATATCGTAAAAAAATAGGAATAGTTGTACGGTTTTATCGTTCCGAATGAGATGACAAGGTTTAAAAATTACCCTTGAATAGATTTTATTTCATCAGTAAGTAGTATAGTTCTGTATTTCTGTGATTAAATGCAAGCTACACTGACAAACTAAGAAATTGTCTTGAAAGTCGTATTCATTTAATCCGTGACCTAAATAAACGCAATTTAATAACAGTATTTTTATATAAAATATTTAAAGGGTATTGTCCATTACAGGCTATATGGTGACCATGTGTTTTTTTAAAAACCATTTTTACCAAAAATCATTATTTTATTTTTAAAACACGATGGTACTATTTTAAGAACTGGAATTTAAACTTAATTAGAAAATAAAATAAAAAGTTATTAACGTTAATTTTTCAATTCTAAAGTCCCATTGCGGCATAGGTCTGTACCACGTTGATTGTAGAATTTAATCGATTTTAACATATAATCGATTCACATTGGTGTCGATTATAATATCGTACATAACATACCTAAACATGCACATTTGTTTCTTTTCTTGTTTTCTTGTATATTCTGCTTTTATTTACAGACTTTTGTTTATAGATAAAACATAAATAACTAACAAATACTAAACTAATAAAATACAATCGTGAAAATAACGAGTTTATTTAATAAGCGAACAGATACATTTTGCACGTTATAAGCAGTAAAAGTACTTTTTTAATGTAATTGATTATCATATGTTTTAGACAAAATGACTGAAGCACTATTTCCTAGTTAAATAAAGTAGTATCGGATTATTTGTACAAATCGATTGTTTTTGCAATCTAGGACATTCAATTTGAGATGGGTGGTATAATCGAATGACTTCACTAATATTAACATTGATAGTCCATTACCAGATTCGGTAATCGGGAGCCCAAGTCATTTTTTTGGATATAACATGGAACAGATCTTTTTTTGTTCTAGTGGTATGAGTTTTGACGCATTATTGATATAGTGGTAATATTAAGTTTACATATTTTAGTTTCTTAAAAATACATAGAAACACAAATAAAAAACATAAAAACAAATGATTATAATATGAAAATATATTTTTTCTTATATTTTTACTTCTTCAACAAAAAGAATCAAGCTCCATTAACCTTACTATCTTGTGAATTTAGTGATTTGTTTAATTTATATGTCTGTTTTAAATATCTTATCATTCACACTATTAGTTATCTAGCCGGTTTCAATTTATATCGATCTCATTCGCGAATTACGATTCTTAACTAAAGTAACAACTAAGAACGTATTTGTCCAATCGAATCATCCCGAGACGAGAAATTATAAAAATTAATCGAATGATTTCGTTAGATGTCATATTCACCCACCGCTACACTAATAAGCATGTGTCAAAAATTGACATTAAAGCCTAAAGGAATAAATAAACAGTAAACACGAAACAAACACGAAATAACAAATAACAATAGCTTATTTTCAATTTGCGATCTAGTATTCGGTTAATGTAAATGATTTTCCGGTTCTTTTACTTGTCATTTTGAATTGTTAGTTATCAACCGCTGCAAATGATGAGCAGTTTTTACTTTTGGACTTGTAATCTGTTTGTAATTTTGACCCCGGCGTTATTTTAAACACTAAATCCACCGACCAATCGGACCTGGGCATGTTATTGGATTTGGATTCAACTGTGTCTGCGCCTTCTGTTAATTCGACTAACAATTGATGGCATTGATGTTTTGCATCGCAGGAGACGAAATCTGGAGCTTCTCGTAGTTCGATAATTATCTATGGATTGCTCCCAATGTGGTAAGGCAATTTTTATTAAGATTACATTATTTAAGTATAACAGGGCAAGATCTTTGTAATATTGTGCTTATATATAATATAATATACGTGTGACAAGCAGTATATGTTCACTTTGCAGGTGACAAATCAAAGTGCAGTCTGTCAATTTTACTGGATGTTGGTACTTCACAACTCAACAATTCTAAAATCCAGCACAAGTGAAGAACATCCTCGACAGTTGTGTGGGAATTGTATGTCAATATTACACAGTAGAAATCATGTTCTCAATGCAACTACACCAAGAACAATACACATAAAAATTGTGATTAATGAATGGATATCACCTTGTCAGGTAAATTAATAATAATCTTGACACATTCATCTAAACATACCTTGTACTATGTGTACTAAATATATAGGATAATTATATATTTAGTAGAACTCTTTCACACACATAAATATATTTTATCCAACTGTTATTTTAAACAAAGACCCTTAGCTTCATAGTAAGGAGCTGAAGTCAACTATTGAGATAGCATTAATAATTTGAGTTTGTTTGTTTGTACATCTTCAAAAATACCAATAAAATGGAAATAAATGTGCAGTTAGTAATGACTATAAAGAGCATGGGGACTATAAAAGTATAGGTTTGTTAATAAAGATATTCCGAGTAAATACTTACTGCTAGTTCCGAGTAATTACCAACTATCTAGGTAGTTAGTTTGATTACACACAAACATGTCTCACATTTTAAAAGTTAATAATTATATTTTTAATGAATTTTATCTGATGAAAATTCAAATTGTTACAGATCCATGAAACAGATCACATTTGCTATCTATGTTGGCTCCCTGTAAATAGAATACCCGTTTCTGGAGTCCCAGCAAATCCAGTACAGGTTCAGGAATTATGGTTCCTGTATTAGAGAGATATGTAGATCGAGCCAGCAACCTACTTGAAGAAATAAGCATATAGGCAATTGCACATTCTCAAGGGGAAGAATACAAAGCAACCACATAAGCTATAATATATATTTGTATTTTATATAATAATGATATATTAGACAGAAATGTTTTATTACAATATTGTTGCAATCATCATGTGTAGGAAGAACGTAGGTTGCTCACGTAATGACCATTATCTGGTATTTTGTTTGGACAAGGCATGATAATTATATACAGCCCCCTGCCTAGTTCTTATAAAGTATATTAATAATCTAAGATGATTTATAAAACCATTACAATTCCTTATGTGAGTTTTATTTTAGAACATAATAACTTTGTTTGATTTTGTGTTAAAATCTCATGATATTATGATATGCTTCAATATATAAACATAATACAACATGTGTATCATATTATAAATGTAAATAATTGACATCATAATAGAAGAATTTGTTTTTAGCATGTTGATAATTATAAATAAATACACTTCTGCCGCACCAAGACTACAACTTTTACCATGCTGAATATGACATATTTTTACATTTTCCTGTTATTTCTTTATTATAAATAATTTTGTTTAGATATCAAGCATACAAAATACTAGTTAATAAATAGCTGAGTTAATGGTCACATGTAGCCGAACAGTCCATACAAAGTGGTCGATTCCCTTTATAAGTCAAATAGATTGCAATTAGATGACAATGAAAAGCCGGCTAGCGAAAGTAAAAGCCGACTCAAATGCGCGGTAATTAATGAAACCCAAATTGCAACGGAAAATATTATTCATCGCTCTGCAATTTCTGAACGAGGACAGTTAAAATTCAAAGTCAAAACGCCACGAACAATACCCCGAAAGCGTAAAACCAACCGCGACTTTTGAAAAGAATCAGCGAACCATGCGAATTTACGGGCAACTCCCGGACAAAACCAGCTATGTCCTGGAGAGACAAATTCCCATTTACACGCCGAATAATAACTGCCGACGACAATTCCAGAAATTGCAGCGAATTTTATTCCAATTGCAGATGTCGAAGAATGTTCTATTATGATTTTGTTTGAATTTTAGGCGTTCGTCAGCTATTCCGTAAGTCTAAACGAGAATTTCACGTTCGCTTACGTGTTACCGTACTAAATACCAATTAGCACGTTTAATGTCTCGGAAACCTTAACCCTGAGCAAACATTTCATGTGTACAAGTTTTAATCTGTACTAAGGCAGGTTGTTTTGTTGGGGACGACGAGTAAGACCGTTCAGTGTTAGCATTAAATTTATGCATCCTATAAACCTAGGCTCTAATTTAAACTGAAAAGTAAATGAAAATATATTCATTCATTACATTCATACAAGAAGGACTTACATCTTGTTTATTCTAATACACATGTCACGATAGACGTTGCGTTGCATCGAAAAAATTAGATTTTATAAGATCCTTCAACAATGGCCCCACCGACCTTAGTCATACATACGCGTCATAGCCGAATCACGGGAGAAGCACTGAGTTAGTCTCAGCGTTCTCACATTCGTGTAAGTTTCCTTAGCTCCCTATAAGTTCTTTCTACATACCCCTAGAGTCACTCTCTTTCCTGGCGATAACTATACAATAAAAGATTCGCGTCAGCCCCAGACCCACTTCACTCTTTTGCGATATCCCGACTTAGAGACCTCTCCCAACCTCGCAAAATTCCCCCTCGAAGACACGAGATCCTAGAAATATATATAAAATATATATAGAATCATTATTTATTTGTATATATTATTTATATACATGTTTATTATATACCTATTCGAAAAAAAATACGAATATAAGGTTTTGTGCCCAGCTTGGCTACTGTTAATACTAAACCTGTAGAGATGCAGCCTAAACATATCACCATTACAGCCGATTTGTTTTATGCTACCATCGGAAGCCAGGGAGAAATGAAGATTTTTGTTTGAACAAAAATTGTCAAAATGAGAAGCACGATACATTACTCTACATATACATCTATAAAAACTTACTAAATGTTATGAACCACCAGAACGGACGTTTGGTTCACTCTGTCTATTTCACAAGGGAACCAAATTATTGCGCCTGTTGGTTCGGACCCCTATTGAAGAATAGGGGTCCAAACATCTGGTTCGTAAAAGGTGAACGGTTGGCATCTGTTCCTAAAGGTTTAACAGTTAGAGTCTCGTCTCTACCATTATGACTAGGTACTGGATGGTAAAGTCCTGCAACAAATTGTCCAGTTCTAGTAGCCTTATCTATTTCTACGATATGACCAGTGCTTGTCACCGTCATATCCCGGTTTAGAGAGCCGGTAAACTTATGCATGCATAGGCGATGGTAGTCTCTTTTCGTCAGGAGAGCAGTCTGCTTGTTTGCTATTTTATGACATAAAAAATACATACATACCATAGGTATCCATACTAATATTATAAATGGGAAAGGAAGTCTGTCTGTCTCTTCTTCATGCCTAAACCACTTAACCGATTTGAATGAAATTTGGTATAAAGATAGTTTGAGATCCGAAAAAGGACATAGGATAGTTTTATCCCGGATATCCCACAGAACTGGGAACTAAGCCAGTTATTAATACAGCTTAAAAAGGCGGCGGTGCATTAAATAATAAAAGTAAATGAAAATCCACACAGCTCGACTTTATTGCGATTTACATTTTATTCGCACGTTGCTGTGAATTTTGAGTTCCAATTAAAATTTAATCAAGAACAGTTCGTAATTATCCTTTAGGAATGACAACTATGGCGTTACTGCCAGCATATCCATTATTTTAACACTTACCTGTCAGTTAATTTGTAAATGGCCAATGATACAATAAAAAAATATAAAATCCACAACTGTGCATTTCTCTCGACACTTTTTGCTTCACGCTACTCTGTTGTGGAATATTAATTACCGGCAGGGGTGTTTCTAAACGGACACGACTTGGGAACCTTAGAGAAAAGAGCTTACTCATTCTTAAAAGGCCAGCAACGCAACTGCAAGACCTCTGGTATTGCGGATGTCCATGGGCGGCGGTGATCACTCACCATTAAGTGCACCTCCTGCTCGTTTGTCCCTCTACTATAAAATAATAATAATAATAGCTGTTTTAGACTGATATTTGTTTACAGAGGTTTAGTGCTATGTGTTTTTTTTTCTTATTTCATAAGATAACAAACAAGCAGATGGGTTTCCTGACGAAAAGAGAGTACCTAGCACAATAACCCACACCGATAGTAATAAGATGCGAGTTAAGACATTTTAATTACTTAAATGGCAATAATTATTTATCTTACATAATGAACTACGAACACTAGAATATGTTTTCTCCAATATCCGAAATCCAGTACCTGATATTATGTAAATATACACTAAAATGAATTCATATTATACGTAAAATGATAAAACTAATAGAAGTATCTGCAAAAGAAAATCAAATTTCGAAAAATAAAAGGTTTCCAAATAAACTATGATTACAATTATACCGATATGCCAGCAGAACAACTAGTTTGTATAAGTGAACGTACTGTTATCGCTTTTAATTTGAAACGATGCCAGAAAAATAAGGAGCCCAGACAAGAACAGCCGCTATTGGCGTTATAGCCGTGCAGTCTTACTTACAGTTAAACGCGGCCACTATGTTAAGGCGTATACATACTTTTGTAAAATTGATTCACATAAAAATTTCAATATTTATTAACGAGATTTTGAGGATAATTTTTCTGTGACCATGATGATAACCACAATGGCGGAAAAATAAACAGAAAAATAATTCATGAATAAATAGCTGCAAGAATCTATCAAAAATAATGTAAATATAAAGAAATTATTGACCTTTCCGTTGGTCAAGGGATAAGCGAGCCTGACCACGTACCTAATCGACAGTGCTCGGTTCTGATTCCCGACAGGAGCAAGAATATAAAACTCAAAATGTTTATAAACGAAATTTTGACGACAGTTTTCCTGTGACGATGATATAATATCCACAATGGCAAAAAATAAACAAAAAATAATTCATGAATGAATAGCTGCAAGAACCCATTAAAAATAATTAAAAAAATTAAAACTACCTTCACACTCGTACTCGCAGAGAAACAACATTTTCACCCAGGATTAGCCGAAGATACTTAGTCCTACACTGTGATAGGTGGCCAACCTATCGCCAACCAGGTACTTTTCCAATCTCAGGCAACGTTGTTTTTATCAGAAAGCAGAATAAACTTTAGCAGCTAAAGCAAAAAAAAAATTCTAAAATAAAAACCCGCATAGCTCCTGTCCACGTGGGATTTCCAGGATAAAAACTATCCTATGTCCTTTCTCGGATCTTGAACTATCTTTGTATCAAATTTCATCCAAATCAGTTGAGGCGTGAAGAAAAGACAGACAGACAGACAGAGTAACATTCACATTTATAATATTAGTATGGATTTTTATTAGCATGCTCAAAAAATTTAATGAATCTATATGTGATCTAAGACTAAACAAAGGAACACATCTAGATTTTTACTTAAATATGTTGCTCTATTTAAACACACCTTTACTCAACTTTTACGTGGCCGTCGACTGAATTACATGAATTGGCGCCCAGCGTGGGGCTCGCTGTAAGTAAGCAAATTGAGGAAGAAGCTTTGAAAATGCAAATTCAAACAGCTCCAACACGCTTTTCGGCACGACACCGACGGTATTCTAGCATTTCCATATTAAAATATATTATTTAAAGAAGGCGTACAAAATGATGTTTAAAAGATCCACTTTTAAAAGCCTACGACATTATTTTAAGAATATCTTTAAAATCAGCAAAATTTTCGGTATTGTTCGCGAACACAATTAGATCAAATTCACTCAGATACCTAATTTCGATAACCGAATAGAGTGTGCACATTTTTTACGATTCCAAGAAATAGTGACAGCGCTTTCATCTAGTCCCTTATTGATTTAAAAAACAAGACTAGTCAAGTGATTCTTCTCAAACTGTTAAAGTGCACTTTTTTAATAAGTGTTAATGATATACTAGGTAGTAGAGCTCCGCAACCTCTCGCCCGGATATAGGGTACCGCCTAACCTATTGCTTCCACAATAGCGTCAATGCTTGTCGCTGTCGTATTTTCTTCCCGTGTTGGTAATGGGCTTTGAAGAATAGGGCAACTGACAGGCAGGCCGTTAAAGGCGACCGATTGTCTATGAAAGTCACTACCATCGTGGCTACTAGGTGGTAGAGTTCTGCATTGTCTCACCCGGGTCTGGTATCACCGCCTTACTTATTGCGGCAGGCGCAATAGCGACAGTGCTTGTCACTATCGTTTTTCGGTTTGGAGGGTAAGGTAGCCGGTAAACTTATGGATGCGGCATTAGAACTCGCCACAAGATAGCAACGCACCATTATCACCTTTGGTGTCTGTAGGCAATGGTTGACTCTTTCCATCAGGATCCATCTGCTTGTTTGCTATCTTACAATATAAAAAAAAATGGCTTGGGGGGTAAGGTAGCCGGTAGACTTATGGAAATGTAGCCCGTATGCGCCCATATCTCCGAAGAGGTAGGCAGATGTACAACCAGTTACCAGTGCACCCACGATTAGCCGAAGATAATCAGTCCCACAATGTGATAGGCGGCAAGCCTATCGCTAACTGGGCACTTATCCAATTCCAGACAACGTTGTCTTTGTCAGAAAACTGAAAAACACATTTTTATTTTCCCGGCCCGAGAATCGAACCCCGAACCTCATGAGGTCAACACCAACACCGGACCACTAGACCACAGTGGCGATAACTTTCTTAAATATGTATATATTACAACATATATATATATATATATATATATATATGTTATAATATATACATTATATGTATTTATTACAACATCGTTATTGACAAGGAAAGTGTTTTTTAATTGTGTTTTACTGGAACGGAATATTGTAAGCATTTTTTTATCATAAGATACATTTTTTTCATAACAGACAACCATCTCAGCGCACCATTAACATCTTTGGTGTGTACCAAAGATGTTAATGAGTGAGTTGCTATCCTTATGGCCGGGTCTTAATACCACATTCATAAGTTCAGCGGCCACTTTACACTCCGGAACACGACAGTGGTCAGTGACAAACACTTATAAGTTATAACCAAGCCACAGCGAAGCGTGGCCGGCGACATTATCACGTACGTAACTTGCAATGTAAAATTATCGTAATTGCTTAGTTATCGCAAGACACATAGCAGCCTTGTATGTTAGTGGCTGTCAGTGCCGCTTGATTAGTTTTGGTGCTGTGACATCGCAAAAAGTGCATCCAGTGACCAGCAAGCAATTGGCGACGTTTTTAATGAGTTTTTCGTTACGTTTAAATGTCATCGCTGATCGCTGGCGGATTGCAAACGTTAGGTGATACAGCTGCCGGTCACCTAGCAGGTAATAAAATAAATAAAATAGTATAAATAAAAACATGCGTTGATTTTCCAGCCATCACGGATCTATATGTTGTAGATTTATGAATATTAAGGTCTAAAATTGTAGATTATTATTTATCTATATACATATATTAAATTACATTCATAAAATACATTAGGTAATCATTTCTGGAAGATGCAACATCGAAGCATAACAGTAACATGCCTTTGATGTTGTATTTGTCAATATTATTGCAGGAACGTCTTTGACAAAATCTTCAGGGTATTTGCCTACGTACATTGATATATCAATGCCTACGTATGATATTGAAATCATACAAATACTATATGTATCTAAAGTGAACGGTCAAAAGCTTGTGTTCAAGCAGGTAGACTTAAAATTTAATAAATAAATATTACGTTGATTTATTAGTGGAGTGGGATTTCCCTTTTTTTGGCTGACGAAATCAATAAACTGTCATCACCCATTACTTAAAAAAATATAAAATAAAAAAAACTCAATTACGATTAACGCATGTTATTGTAACATCTGCAACCATTTTTACATGCCTTTTCAAGGCACGAGGTTGTAAATATACCAACACCCGACTCCAAGCTGCTTCTAATAAACATTAGCTTCCTCGGTGTTGGTACAGGGCCTCTTTGTTATTCTGCCAAAGTTGTCTATACTAACCACTACCATCGTGACTACTAGTTAGTACCACTGCCAGCCTGCCTGGGCCTTGTACCACTGCCTTACCTATCGCTGCAGCAAAGGCATCAATGCATGACGCTGCTGTTTTCCTGTTTAGAGGGTAAGGTAGCCGATATTCTTATGCACATGGCCCTGTCACACGAAAGCAATGCACCAATAAAATATTTGGTGGTGATACAATGATTGGTGTTGCAATGTAGGTATTTGTTATCTTATTATTTTGTTATATATATATATATATATATATATATATATATATATATATATATATATATATATATATATATATATATATATATATATATATATATATATATATTTATATATATATATAATAATTTGAATAGGTAACTGTATCCACATCTGGCACAGTATAATAGTCAATGGCTATTATCGTAAAAGTAAACAAAGTTTAGGGTCTTTTGTAATTCTTAGAAACAAAGCACATGCATGCCGTAGCCTCAAGGCCCGCTTCGTCATATCTCTTAAGTCAGTTTGTTACTTATCTTTACACAAGACGCACCAAAACATTATTGTTGAGTTAACTGTGAAAATTGTAACATGTCGCAAAAAAGAAAACAAATCAGTATCGAAGAAAAATCGCATATTATTTCAAAGCTAGAGAAAGGAATTCCAAACAAAGACCTGGCAAAAGAATATGGTGTATCCCACTCGACAATTTCAACCATTTGGAAAGAAAGGGAGAAAATTCAAATCCTTTACGACAAGAATTTTTTGAAAATGAAACGAGCCAGAACAACGCGGCATACGAAGATTGAGGAAGCTTTGTTAAAGTGGTTTAAATATCAAAGGACAAATAATTGGACCAATTCTTCAACAAAAAGCAAACGATTTTGCTCAACGTTTTGGTGAAGATTTTGTTTGCTCGTCTAGTTGGATTCAACGTTTCCGGGCTCGACATGGCATTGTCGGCGGGAAAATGAGTGGTGAAGCTGCCAGTGTGGATAAAGATGCTGTAGACGAATGGATTACGCAAAAGTGGCCTACATTATGCGAAGGCTACAGTCCAGAAGACATTTATAACGCAGACGAAACCGGACTTTTTTACAATATGACACCAGACAGGACTTTAAAATTCAAAGGAGAGAATTGTTCGGGAGGAAAAATGTCCAAGACGAGACTAACGATCATGGTTGCAGCAAATATGACAGGATCCTGTAAAAGGAAGCTTTTAGTTATTGGGAAATCTAAGAAACCAAGATGCTTTAAAAACATACGCTCACTGCCGATAACGTATGAAAACTGTAAAAAAAAATGTGAAGTCATGGATGACATCGGAAATTTTTGAAAGATGGTTACGAAACTGGGACGCTGAATTAAAAGCAAACAATAAGAAAGTTCTTCTTTTAGTTGATAATTGTCCTGCTCATCCGGCTGTTACTAATCTGAAGTGTATTAAACTCGTGTTCTTACCACCAAATGTTACATCTGTACTGCAACCTATGGACCAAGGTGTAATAAGATGTTTAAAATCTCATTATAGAAGACTGCAAGTGTTAAAGTTAATACAAAGCATTGACAGTAATAATCAAAACAGCTTTACGGTTCTTGATGCCATCTTGATGATATCCGAAGCATGGGAAAAAGTTTCACAAAAAACTATAGCTAACTGCTTTGGGCATGCAGGTTTTAAAGATCTTACAAGTCTTATATATATATTCTTTTGGTTTTGAATTAATTGTTGAAGTCCAGGAAAGGTTTATAAGGTGAGAAAATATAGAAAAAATAGGAGTAGTTAAAAAGGCAGAACAAAGTTTGCGGGGTCAGCTAGCTAGTTATAAAAATCTCAACAAAAAATGACATTCTTACACACACAAACGCAAACAAAGCCATGCCCTTAGAAATAAGTTTGAAAAAAATGTAAACGAACATTTTGAGGAAGAATAGATTAATTTTAATTACCTTAGGTAAAATTCTCGACAGCATCATGTTGTGTGCAAACAACAGCGCATTTTTTATCCGCAACCTTCAAGCTGAATAAAAAAAGTCAAGATGTTCTCTATGTCATCTTAATGTAGCCACAATATACATAATGGAAAGATATTTGGACACCGAGTGCTTCTGACTGCTATATATCAAGCGGAAGCATTACCACAAAACGCCTGTTAGATACCGACAACATGAAATATTTGGGACATTTTGATATATTTGAAGTATATGGAAATCGCTACGGGCTGAGGCGGAATATGAATGTGATGTGAAAAAATATTAAGATTAGGAGACTAGTTTGTCAGAGTGTATTATTTTATTTTTTACAAACATAAAGAGATGCCTTTCTCTTTATTTTCTTCGTGTTATTATTTTAAAAAAGTATCTTCACACCCGTATCCCTGAAGAGGTAAGTAGAAGTGCAACCAGTACACCCACAACTATCCGAAGACACATAATCCCTCTTGATAGGTGGCAATCTACCGCTCACTAGACACTTATCCAATTCCAGGCAACGGCCTCTTTGCCTCTATGGGACCTCAAACCAGTTTAAAAATAAACAGAGGTTTATAGAGGTATTTAGACGTTTTTAAAGAACCGGTTATCATCAAAACTCAACCGAATTAAGCTGGGACTAATGCAGAGTTACGATCTTTCTGATAAAAATTCGGTTTACATTTACTATTTTTGCTGAATATACATAACAAAAAAGATTTCGACTAATTGAAAAAGGAGGGGGTCCTGTTTTCGAAGTCGGTTAAACAATGCCGAAGAATGTTGATGATTAAACGTAAAACTTAATGTAAAATCGCTGCACAAAGAGACCGAATAAATTGTATCGTAGCGAAGAGCTTATGTTCGAAACAACAAAATCAAATCAAAGTATTACACAATCGCTCCTATTTTCTATCAAAAGTTTTCAAACAAATATTTATCAACCTTAACAAACCGTCTCGAATGTACTTATTAAGGTAATACCAAGTTTCACGGAACAAAGCGAACTTCGATGCAGGAAAATGTGATTCTCAGTGCGCGTATAAAGACAGTAAAGCGTGACAAGTACTACATGAGTCACATCTTATGAGGGTCTTAATGAAAGGCAGGAGAGAGTTAAGACACTTTCCTTAGATTTCTTAAATGTTAGGTGACTTTTGTTTGTATTTTATAATGATGGTAATTCCGCGTTTGTTTAAATTAATCACTGTGAAAACATAAAAATCCTATGAGAAAATAAAATCCTATGAGTAAAACTGGTAACAACTGAAAGTCTTAATACGTATGTAAAGTAATTAAAGGAAGGCATGTGCTACATAAGTTTGATCTTACTAGGGCTTCAATAAAACGCCGAAGGAAATTGTAACACACGCCCTACATTTCTTAGACGCTAGGTAAGTTATTTATATACCGTTCTTTGTCTTCAACTTCAATTGCAGATCACTCAGCCGCACATTATGTTTCAGTTTAAAAAAGCGTGTTTGTGGTCACTCCGGAGAATTTTTTTTGGGTAGTCTTTTTCATTTTGTAGTAAAAAAAGTCAGCTTTTCTAAAACTTTTTAAATGTATTGGGATAGTCTCTTTTACTTTTTCTTTTTTAAAGTCCTATTCAGACCTTAGCGAATACTTTAGCCTGATCCGATCTGAAGTTCGTCGAGATAAATAATTTTTATCTTATTTTATAATCGCCTCTGTGGTCTAGTCGTCCAGTATCGGTGTTGACCGCATGAGGTTCCAGGTTCGATTCTGGGCCGGGAAACTCAAAATGTGTGTTTTTAGTTTTCTGATAATAATAACGTTGCCCGGGATTGGTAAGTACCCGGTTGGCGATAGGCTTGCCACCTATCACATATTGGGACCAAATCATCGGCTAATCGTGGGTGCATTTATTGTTCTACTAAATTCTTTGGGGTTTCCCCATGAAGATACTACTTTCTACCTCATTTTATTACATTTATTCAAAAAAACTTTTTTAAATATCATCAAACATAGCTTTTCCCGTAGAAAGAAACAACAATCGCCTATAAAAAAAAAACCAAAGAAATTAATGGTACTCTGTCTTTCGTAAAGCTAAGAACAACAACGTGATGCCAATTACATAAGTTTGCCGCTACCTTTTCCCACAAAATGGAACACAACAATGTCACAGCAGAAAGAGTTGAGGTACTGGTACCAAATCTATGTAATAGTAGTGACACATGATAGTAGTGACAGATTTGGGCAATATAAACTGCGTGGCAGAATGGCAGATCGTCTAGTTTTCAAGTGTGACCCGGGGATATCCCCGTGTTGGTACCGGGCGCCTTTGAAGAATAGGTCAACTGCCGTTCTGCCGGGCATGTCGTAAAAGACTACCGATTGGCTATTCGAGTCACTACCATCGTGGCTACTAGGTGGTAGAGTTCTGCATTGTCTCGCCCGGGTCTTGTATCACCGCTTTACTTACCCCTGCCGCAATAGCGTCATTGCTTGTCACTGTCGTGTTCCGGTTTGGCGGGTAAGGTAGCCGGTGAACTTATGCATGTGGCATTACACCTCGCCACAAGATAGCAATGCATTATTAACACCTTTGGTATCTATAGGCGATGGGTCTTTACATCTGGTGACCCATCTGCTTGTTTGCTATCTTATGATATAAAAAAAATCTCCCCAAGTTGATCCGGGCCCGATGTTGAAGAATAAATCTACTATCTTACTGCAACCTCAACCATCTAGTGGCGAGAAAAGACTGATACGTATCACTCATCTTGTGATTACTGACTAGGTGGCAGAGTTCTGCAACGTCTTGACCGGTTACGTTACCATGGCCTTACCAATGCCCGCCAATAGTGTCGGTGCTTGTCGCTGAAGTGTCACGGTTTAGAGGGTAAGGTAGGCAAAGTTATGAATGCAGCATTATAACACCACTACACAGATAACAACCAGATTTCATTTTTCAGAAATTCCACATTTCCAGAGATTAAAAACGCCCGTTCTCTTGCGTGGTAGGCAGGGAAAACAGAACGTCTGTAGACTGTCCAGTTCACCTCGAGTCACCGGTTTGTCGGTGAGCATAATGTGTGGTGATCCTCAGCGCCGCACTTTACCGGTCTGATAACGACTATCGACTATTTCTGTCAATAATCGGGATTGTTGGCTTTACGTGCGCATCTGAGGCGCGGGAGTAGCAACACACTAATCGCCAGACTCCGAGCTGCTACTGAAATTTTGGATTGTCAAGGAAAACTTCAATAACACTTCTGTTCAACTCGGCGATCGTACCCAGGACCTCACAGTCTCAACCGAATAGGCATTTCCCCAGACCACGAGGCGGTCATCCTAGTCCAGAGATTAGTTCTAACTAACAAAATAATATTAGTATAGAATTATGAATGTAAAAGAACATTTCATTTCTGGAAAAACTTTAAAAACAACAAAGAAAAATATCGGCACGCGTGATTCGAACCTGCGACCATCTCCCTAAAGCCGGGACACTCTTCCACTGAGCTAGTGTCGACAGGCTCGACGTGGCGAAATTCCTCTTTGTTATATGATCGATTACGTCGATTGTACTGAACGCTAGGTATCTGTTAACGGTTGTTAAAGGAACTAGTTAAATGAGTTCATCGTTACAAAAGAAATTCACATTTATAATTTTGATCAGTACTTTCATTTCTATAGAAAAGATTACGTTACGTGTGTTAACTGGTAAGCCGTAAATGACAACAATAAGAATTTAAATAATATAAAGTTTTGCGGAACAAAAAACTCTAATGCAGAAAATTGTGAACCTCAGTGCGCATATAAAGGGAGCAGGGCGTGACAAGTACTACGTGTGTTACATCTTATGAGGGCTTTAATGAAAGCCTGAAGGAAGTTGTGACACTTGCCTCATATTTTCTTATATGGCGAGTTTTTTACAATGTCGAGAAAACTCATTTTATGACTGTAACGAAATTAATTTTATTGTTGGGTCACAGCACAGCTTCGTAAAGTAACAGGTCAACAATTTCTCTTTCTCTCTCTCTCACTCTCTCTCTCTCTCTCTCTCTCTCTCTCTCTCTCTCTCTATATATATATATATATATATATATATATATATATATATATATATATATATATATATATATATATATATATATATATATATGATATGATATGATATAGGATGAAAAATTGTATTGCACATTTCACATATCTGTAAAAATTTTACCACTATGCTGGGGCCGCACTTACATCTATCACAAAGTTTCATGCAATGACACGATAAATGCAGGGGTCACATCTGCATTTATAGTCTCATTGCACGAAGCCTTGTGACGATAGCACAGCCAGACCAAATGTAAGCGAATGTATGTGGCTGCCGTCAGTCTTCCCAGTCCGCGCACTTAGTAGCGAGACGTATTATGCAAGCTCGCCTATGAGTAT
This sequence comes from Apodemia mormo, assembly GCA_036924255.1. Taxonomy (NCBI): domain Eukaryota; kingdom Metazoa; phylum Arthropoda; class Insecta; order Lepidoptera; family Riodinidae; genus Apodemia; species Apodemia mormo. Next base: position 22,688,056 of record JAUPFN010000019.1, on the reverse strand, counting down.
CAATGCCCTTATTTGATTTTCTTATTATTTCCGAAAGGTTGTCAAACGATAGCACTAACATTCTTGTGTAGTTAAAAAACCAGTCTGAGTATGTACGAACACCCTTAATATAGGTGCGCAATAAGCTTTTTGAGTGCCATTCTAGAAAAAGACAATGAATCCAATAATAAGTTCTTCCTCGTCCATAACGCTCGACGAAAGTGTGAAAATGTGAAAAAGTAACTTTATTTTATTATTAAATTGGAATAATAGTTTTATTATATAATATGTATTTATTTATAATATGTTTATATATCTATTTTATTTATATATCGTGAATGTATATGTAATGTGTAATATTATATGTAAATAAATTGTGTGTTTGTGCACAATATTACTACATATAAAATGATACGATATATATATATATATATATACATATTTTATAATAAAACTATTATTACAATTTAATAATAATAGTTTTATTATATACGGATGTGAAGATACTTTTTTCTTTTTAGTTTCCATAATTTTTTAGTTTTTTTTTTACTTTTCAAGGTTTTTGTAACCAACCGTTCTTAAGACGAAGCACCGGAGACAAACGAAAAAACTGATTTGCTTAATCACATTTTTATGTACTGATTATTAAATAACGGTTGTACAAAAATAACACGATATACCTGAAGATATTATCTAAGGAATGTACAAACTTATTACATGATAGAATGTACTTTACTCGATCATATAAAATTTCGAAAACAAGCCAAAAAAATCTCTAAAACAAGTAATTTGTTCATTATATTTCTAATTTTCCAAACGATTTTTATATGGTGATGTTTAGTTTTAAATAACAAAAAGAATGTTTTAAATTTTGGTTTTCAGCTGTAGTCCTATATTTATTTATCAGAAAATTAAACCGTTTCCCAGCGGTTTCAGAACATACCGCGCCGCCTACTTTCTGTAGTATTGGCGCGCGTCAAAATACCTTGCCTTAATTGCTGCCAAGTGTATTTCTAAGTAGTGTTTTATGAGTTATAGCGTTAATATAGAAACACTAATCACTGAATGTATTAGATGGCAATTAAGATCCTTACAGCTAGTTACCTCATATCTAAACCTTACCGTTAGAAATGTAATTACGGATACACAGTTTCCAATTACTTGGCAAATGGTTAAGATTTATCCTTTGGCTTGTATTTACAAAGAGTGTAGGTTAACTAGATTCAGATTTAAATAGTAAAAATCTATTTTCAACTTTCAGAAAAGTGTTTTTTTAATTGTCTCCATATATTTTTATTTATGTTATGCGATGCTTTCGCCAATTATTCTGTTTTTTTTAACGTTTTTTTATCGGTCGGCCTTTAAAAGATTTGGTGAATTTCTCACTCAGGATTTCAGTGGTGGTGGAGCCGGTGTTTCCGTTGAAAGTTTTTTTTTTATTATTGATAGGGAAGCGCTTGACCACGATCTCGCCCGATGGTAAGTTTTATGTGGCTAAGACGGAACGCGCTTCCCTAGAAGATACCTGTTCACTCTTCTCTTGAAGATCCCCAGGTTGTACCCGTCGGGGAACACAAATTCAGGAAGCATATTCCAATCCCTTGCGGTTCGGATCAAGAATGTCGAGTCAAACCGCTTTGTCCGGGAATGTGGAACGTCCACCATATAGCAATGCCTAGTATCTGTGCGCCTCGACGATCGATAGAAAAACAGTGGAACATAGAATAATAACGCATAGAAACCTAGTCGACCCGCGCTACATTAAGCCATTTCAAAGAAGCCTGAAAAGGCCTCTTACGCTCGCCGGCCGCTCAGACATGTGACACGTGCCACACAGAGTACAGCTCTCGCAATTTCAAAAAATGTGAGTTACTGTGTGGAGAAAGTATGTCACCGTGCTTCACAATAGCGTATTTAGGGCTTGAAGATCACATTTCACACATAAAAACTACTTGGCATCGGATATTTTTGTATAAATTCCAAACAAATAAATCGTAAATATCTAAGTTGAACGATATTCAAAATGTTGCCAGCCAAAGAGGAAAATATTCTACCACGTATTTGTTTTTACCTATTTTCATTATAATTAATAACGTGTGTATTACTATTTTATGTGCGATATTACATAGCTTGGACTTCGCTTTTGCATAAAAAATATTTTTAAGTGTTGGGACTTACCATTATACTGGCACAAATATTACAAAACCGTTTGTCAAACCAATATTACAAAGCTTATATTCGTGTATAATGAGGACTTTTAGAAGGCAAAAAAAATGTTCCAACTAGCATTCTAGATGCCACAGTGATACCAGAAAAATACTGTTACTGCTAAAAAGACATTTTTTTTAATTTTTCTTATGAAATAATATGCCATGGTACAGCATTATTTCATGTTTTCCTAAGTGTCAAGTAGTTTTATTGGCGATATTTTCGAGTTTTATCGACGAAATAATGTAGAATAACGTGCCCTAAAATCGGTCTGCGCCAAATGTTGGCCTCCTAATATGTTTATGCTGATAATTAACTTTTAATTCTACATAGCTTGAAATTTATATTGCGAATGACGATATTGCTCATACACGACTTAATTAATTTGTGCCGTATACTCCAATGCATATAGTATAGCACGTAGAAGCCAGAGTCGCCATAAAGAGCTGCATTGTTTCCGATTCAGCTAAAAACGTTAGAGGAGATTACGCACAGGGATTACGTTTTTCTATATTCTAAGATCTGAATCAAAACAGTTGCGCACGATAGGTGGTGCTCAAGTAGTGCACAGAGCCAATAGTAGCTTGACTCAATATAGTCGTCAGAAATATTATGTTTAGCTTAAAACATTTTAACTTTTTAAACTGATTTAAATAAATAATTTGATTAATAAGCATACCTATGCTATTACTTTTTACCTCAAAGTGCTTGTAAATATTGTTCCGCTTGCCCACCCATCTGCTGACGTTCAAGCTAGTTTAGCTTTCACTAAATATATACATATACACACATACACACACACAGACGTACACATAAAGACACACAAGCATTCGCCAAGCAATGTACAAATTTGTAATAACATTTGACCGCCCCGTTGGTCGTGTGCTTAGCGGCCCTGACTACGCAATCGACGGGGCTCGGGTTCGATCCTCGACGGGGACAAGCATTTGCTTGATGAGCATAAATGTTTGTATTTCCGGGTTTGGGTGTTTATTAAAAATATTCCAGTATTTATATATGTATTTCTATGTATTAGTATCGTTGACTAACACCCATTACACAAGCAAATAATTTGCTTACTTTGGAGTTTGATCAGTAAGTGTAATTTGTCCCGTGAACATTATATTATTATTATTGTACAATTATATTTTAGAAGATATATTTCAATAATTTTTTTAATTTTTTTTTTAAAGAATTACTTCAATAAATGTTTTTATAACTTCAATAATGTAAACTTGTTTTTTTTTTATGGCCATATTTTTATTTACGGTTACTTACTGTATAGTATACTTGTATTGGCCATATTTTTATTTACGGTTGGTGCTGGTTGGTTACCGCTGTTTGATTACTGATATATACAAAAAAAATATCTTGACTCTTTAACATTTCCCTGTAATTCTACTCATTTTACCTCACCGGGATAAAAAATGTAAGTTTTAAGTTTTTTATATGTCTAATAATACTATTGGAAAGAAAGACAATCTTTATTTTATTGAAGTCAAAATATTTTAAATTACAAATGAAAGCACAAAAACTAAAAAAAAAATATAAGGTTAAATAGCTTTGGAATATCATCTTGAGAACATCTAGAATATTTCTTGACATTTAAAATATTATACGTAACCGAATAAAAGTATAAGTTTCAAGTTTATACTAAATGACTATTAATGTTATAATATGAAAGACTATTTGTAAGGTAGACCTAATTTAAATACCGTTTTGGGAAAATATTTATTTGCTTGCAACATTATTCACGCAATAATGTGTCTTTGTGTGCGTGTCAACGCAAGTAATTACACTAAGGGTGACGAAGGTTATGCACACATCGATACGGTTTTGGCTTAAAATATGAACGAAACGTTGAATGCAATTATCGCTCTAAGCGTTATTACTCTATGCAGTGGAATTAAGTCGTGCAATTCCGCAGCGCACTCTCCAAAGTGATCCGATAAAAGACCGATAGACTAGCCACTCTACGGCGATGAGCGAGGCTCTGGAGTTTTTTGTCTACCAGATCATCGTCATTTATGAGCCTCTTGGCACGCCCCTTTATCGCCTCAAGCGTCTCTAGCTGGTATTTGGCGGATCCATCCCAGAGGTGAGAACAGTATTCCATGCACGAACGCACTTGTGCTTGATAAAGAATGAGCAACTGTCCTGGGCTGAAATACTGTCTCACCTTGGCCAGAATCCCAAGCTTTTTTGAGGCAACTTGGGCTTTCGATTCGATGGACGAACCAAAGTTGAGAGTAGGCGTTAAGGTGATACCAAGGAGTTCAAGGTGGTCAGTTATCGGCACGGACACACCTTGAAAAGAAGGAGACAGGTGGAATGGACAGCTGAACTCTTCTCGCCCGGGTTTTTGGTAACACCGCCTTACCTATTCCAGCTGCAATAGCGTCAATGCTTGTCATTGTCGTGTTCCAGTTTGGAGAGTAAGGTAGCCGACAGACTTATGCATGTGGCACTGCCGTCCCGCCACACAGATAGCAACGCACCATTACCATTTTTGATGTCTATAGGAGATGAAGAAAGACGGAGATATGTGGAATGGACTCCGTTTAGCGGAGAATAGACACGCCTGGGTCTTAGCCGCATTAAACTTGTCCAAATTGGCATCGCTCCAATCGGAGACTGCCTGTAAGGAGAGGTTCATACGATCGCCTCTCTGAGAGACCGGATCTGTGCCGTACTGGCTCGCGCGCTGGATGCATAGCTCTCCACAACAGTGCTATCGTCTGCGTACTCAATCCCATAGATACCGGGCTTTAGCAGGTCGTTAATATGTAGCATGAATAGAGTTGCAGAGAGAACTGATCCCTGAGGGACTCCGGCATTTATTTATTAGTTGCTGTTGAATTACGGTTGTTGCTGTTATGATGCGTTTCGATTATTTCGGATCATGTGTTATTTCTTTGTAGTAGTTTCTGTGTTGTAGTGGTCCGGTGTCAGTTTTTTTTTTTAATTTCATAAAATAGCAAACAAACAGATGGGTTCCGTGGTGGAAAGAATCAACCATCGCCTATAGACACCAAATATGTTAATGGTGCGCTGCTATCTTGTGGCGAGGTCTCATGCCACATGCATGTGTTGACCACATGAGGTCCCGGGATCGATTCCCAAATCGGGCATTTCAACAGGTGCTTTTTCAGTTCTCTGATAAAAACAACGTTGCCCGGGATTGGCTCGGTTGACGATAGGCTTACCATCTATCACATTGTGGGACAAACTATCTTCGACTAATCATGGGTGCACTTGTTGTGCCTCTGCTTACCTCTTCAAGGATGCGAGCGTGAAGATACTTATGTATTATTTAACTTTTTTGTATATTATTAAAAGACAATCATTGACGCTATTAAGATATGAATAGGTAAGCCGGTGGTACCATAGACACGGGCGAGATATTGCCACTACGACCTAGTAGTCGCGGTGGTAGTGACACATCGATCGTCTTTTACGAACTACCTAGCAAAATGGCAGATGGTATATTGTACAAAGAGGACTGGGACCAACACCACTGCAACAAACCAGCATCTTTAGTTGGCGACAATTTACTGTCAAGTAATTTTGTCTCGTAAACGACCAAAATTGGCCAAATGTGACATCGTAACAAAGAGCTATTCAACATTTCGCCTATGTTTAGTACCAATCGAAGTAGTCAATGTTTTGTCGACTCCACAAGACCGGTCACCTAGAGCGAATGAAAGCGCATTGCAATGGTAAAAAAGCAAGTGCTTTTGTTGTATGGGAGCCCCCTCAAATATTTATTTATTCCGTTTAGTATTTGTTGTTATAGTGGCAATGGAAATATATCACCTGTAAAAAAATCAACTGTCCATCACGGTTCATGATACACAGCCTGGTAACAGACGGACGAACGGACGGCAAAGTCTTTAGTAAAAGAGTTCTACTGTACCCTTTGGGTGCGAAACCCTAAAAATCCTATCACAAAGGTTAACTGTCAGGCAAGTGTCCGGTCGGTCACCACAGATATATATGACGCAATGTAGTAAATGCGGAGCAAAATAAGCTTGGGGCAAGCGACTGAAAGCGCAAAGTACACACGTTCTCGTTTCGAAGGCCATGACTCACTTCAGGTCGCGTTGACCAAGCGATCTGAAGTGAGTCGTGGCCTGGCCATGACAAGTAGTAAGTAAGAACGGAACTAATACTGAAATAAGCCTATCTGTATTTTAAACACGTATCTTAAAGTTTACACTTATAATTATTCAATAAGAAGCAATTTCATACAATCGTCGATTCATTCCAACATGTAAGTAATTAATATAACAACTTTAGACTAGATTAAAACAGTAAAGAGGTATTAGGCCACTTTAAACTGGATATAAATAACTGGCAAATTGCCATTAAGTTGTAGAGTATTTTCCGCGTTAAAGTTACTCACATCAATATATTAATACGTGAAGGGAAAACTTTGACCTCCTTCTTAAGACAATTACAAGAACGATGGAGTATGAAATTTAGCAGAGTTAAAGTTCACATTGCGGAGGACTGCAGAAACCTAACATTTTAAAAATAATATTCATTAGAAATACATTATACATTATATTAATAAAAATATACATTACATACACTACATTCATGTGACGTACATGATAATATAGACACATATAGTATATTAATTTATTTACGGCTAAAGTCTAAAAAACGTAAGATATTTTATTGTTTACTAGCTGTTGCCAGCGACTTCGTTCGCGCGGACTTTGTTTATTCTGCACTGCTCCTCCCCCGTAGGTGATAGCGTGATAATATGTAGCCTATATGTTGACCCGACCTGTTAGTAATATTCATACAAAATTTGAAGTAAATCCATGCAGTACTTTTTGAGTTTACCCCGGATACATACAGACAAACATATAAACAGACAAACAGACAAAAATTCTAAAAACTATATTTTTGGCTTCGATATCGATTGCAGATCACGCCCCAAGTATTCTTTTAAAAAAATATTTAATGTACAGTTTTGACTTTCCTACGATTTTATTATATGTATAGATTCTACGGTCAAATTTCGACCACAGGGTGATCGCTAACTAATTTAAAAACCTTATTGTCTATTTGACTGCTAATCAGGACACTTCGGATCTTGTCTAATGTTATTACGGACCTCTTTGTAAGATGAAACATCTGCTCTGTCTATTAGCGGTATAAAAAAGCTAACCTTTGTCTAACTAACATCGGAAATGTTAGGACGTTGAGTTTCGCCTGGATTGGTGTAATCGCGTTGCCATTCCCGCTGCCCTAAAGTTAGTGCGTCTCACTGTTGTTTCCTAGCTTGAAGAGATCTAGCTAAACTTAAACTTTTTTATATATCATAAGATTGCAAACAATCAGATGGCTCTCCTCATTTTTCATGAGGTTAATGGTTTTTCCATTGCCTGTAGACGTAAAAAACATCAATAGCGCATTGCTATTATGGTGACAGAATTTTAATGTAACATGCATAAGTTTACCGGCTATCTTATCCTGTAAACTGGAACGCGACATCGACAGGCGGCAGGAATAAGTAAGGCGGTGGTTCCAGACCCGTGCGAGACAATGCGGAACTCTACCACGTAGTAGCCACGTTAGAAGTGACTCGCTTAGCCTGTTACAATCTGCCTGGCATAATGGCAGATAGTCTATTATTCAAAGGTTGCCTAGACCAACACGGGTTAAGTGTATAGTGTGTAGTTAAGTCGTGATATGGCTGCCACGTAGGAAGCAATACACTATTTTTTGGTGTCTAAAGGCGAAGGTTATATCTCACCTTCAGGAGAGCCATCTGCCTGGCTACTGTCCTATAAAATTCTATCCTATATTTTTATTCTATGATTACCATTATATACTACTAGCTGACCCGCGCAGCTTCGCTCGCGAGTATATTAATAAATCGTCCAAATAGCTTTTAATAAAAATTTCATCCCCTATTTCAGCCCTCCAAGGACTAATTTTTGAAAACAAAAATTAGCCTATGTTTGATATATATTTTTCAACTATATCCATGCCAAATTTCATGAACATCGGTCCAGCGGCTTAGCCGTGAAAGCGTAACAGACAGACAGACAGACTTTCGCATTCATAATATTAGTATGGATTAGTATGGATTTATTTATTATATAAAAAATCTGTGAAACAATAAACTTCGGTATTTCATTATAAAATAGCAGAACTGAAAACGTTCAAAATCAGATTTAGTGACGACTAAATTTTTCAAATTTAGCCAACATTTGAGATTAAGCCTAAACTATAAAGAGATCTAGCTTAAATGTGTAAAGTTATCGTTAAAGCTACACGGTGTGTAAAGAAAACTCTGTCCGATACGAAAGAGACATATAGGTTGGTTAAAGGCATTACTGAAAAATATATTAAAATGACTTTATTTGTTTCATTGTTTGACCGCCCCGTTGGTCGAGTGGTTAGAGACCCTGACTACGCGATCAACGAGGCTCGGGTTCGATCCCCGACGGGGACAAGCATTTGTGTGATGAGCATAAATGTTTGTATTTCCGGGTTTGGGCGTTTATTATATATATTCTAGTATATATATATGTATTTCTATGTATTAGTATCATTGACTAACACCCATAACACAAGCAAATAATTTGCTTACTTTGGGGTTAGATCAGTAAGTGTAATTTGTCCCGTGAATTATTATTATTATTATTATTATTATTATTATTATTATTATTATTATTATTCGCTTTGGCGGCTTTCGCACAAACACCACTCCAAGGCGCGCTATTTGTTTTTCGGCTTTTCACTAAGGAATTTTAAACGCGCCTCACACGCGCCGCTTGACTTTCGGTAGCATTCGACTTGCGCGGCATACTTTGATAATGGAATTTACTTATTTGTAGGTGTTGGCATACTTAATGTATGTAAATACCATTTAAGATTTTTTTTATTGGGAAAACTAATTAATATTCATAAAATAATTACACATATATGTATTACAGTACCAAATAACAACTTTAATTATCCGACAGGGTTTTCTTTACACACTGTATATGTTTAAATAATTTGGAAGATCCAACTTGTAAGTATAAACTGTATTGTGTTCAAAAGAATAAGTTTAGTGAAACCAAGATGTTGCTAAGCTTATGATAACTCATAACGTGAAATACAAGGATTAAATGGATGCGCCTTTCAGGACAATTCCTTAGTTTGCCAGTGTAGCTTGCAATTACACACAGAAATACAGAGTTATACTACTTACCGATAAAATAAAATTATTTCAAGGGTAATTTTTAAATTCTGTCATCTCATTCGGTACGATAAAACAGTATAACATAATTTATTCTATTTTTTCACAATATAATATAACCTACAAATATATGAAATTTATGACAGTAATTGGAGCGTTTGCTCATATTCATGGCGGCACGTTTCTTTCCCAATGGTGTGTCTATTAGTATTCATGTGATCTGTGGTTAAATCTCAGCATGTTAGAGTCTTCTATATTCGCCTTTCTGTACTCTCCTTAAACATTTATTGTTTTTACGCTGATGTTACATTGCATCGTAATCAAAAAAGTACATTCAATGTCAGCATTTGAGGAAGATGTTTCTTTCTGCCTTCCTTTTTTTCCGTTCATCATTAATTTTACACGTTGATGATTCTGCGATAAAGCATTAAGAATAATATTCAAAAATAAATAGTTTATAAAAATAGATATTGTTATTTCTTGTTTTTTACATTCCTTTGTTCTTAACGTCTTTGTTTTAAATGAAAAGAAAAACAAATTGCATTGCATTAAAAAAGTAAAAAGTGAATAAAAAGTAAATATTGTTCAGTTAGATGTGAAAACATTTGAAAGTTCTTTCTTTTATCTTATTTTATTCCCCATCACATAAAAGCAGATATTTTAGTTAGACTTATTACCATCTGAAAGTTCTTTTTTTTACATTCCTTTGTTCACCACGGCCATTAAATTTCACGACGAGTGTAGGTTATCGTCCTATAAAAAATAAAACAATGTCTTTGTTTAAGTACACATTGCATTGTATTAAAAAATTAAATAGTTCATGAAAAAGTAAATATTATTTAACGAAGCGTGTACGATGAAAAATCTGAAAGTTCTTTCCTTTCATTTTACTTTGTGCTCCATTATCATATAATTTCAAGACACGTCAGCGATCACGCCGCAAAACTAAGGCCCCTAGCATATGGGGTATTTTAAACGCGCAGACGACGCGATGATGACGCCCGTATACGCGCTCCAAACGAGATTTGAACGCAACCTTGTAACCTAAGCACACGGGGTAATCGTGAAACGCGCATTTGCTTCGCGTATACACGCAGATACAATGATACAGACGCGCTGTAGTCGCTCGTAGCTTTCGCGTTTTGGTCAGACACTCTTCGTCAGTAGTACAATGGCTTCAGTTCCGACAACCAGCACACGTTAGTTTTAGTACTGTTTTTTAAAAAAAGACGTAAAAATAAGCGAATCTATTAGATTGATCCATTTAAGAGTGAAAGAAGATTGTGTGATTATTATCATACAACGTTTATACAATAGGTAAAACAATGAACAAATATAAGCGCTTACCTCCTCCACCCCGTTTCCTAAACTTTGTACGCGCATCAAATGAGTTTCGAGCGCGCTTCACACGTGAGTTTGCATTGCGTTTTACGCGCGTTCGAATCCAAGAAAACACAAAAATCAGCATCTACGGCGCAGAAAAAGCGCGGTCCTGAAACGCGCGTCGTCTGCGTGTTTAAAATACACCATGTGCTAGAGGCCTAAGATCAATATCTCCTCTTAAGTGCACATTGCGTTTTATTGAAAATTATGAGTAGTACTGAGTATTACTGAGAAGTACTGAGTACTACTTGTATATGAAAAAAAATGATATTGCGTAGTTGGACACGTTAGTGTTGTCGCCTTCGCATATTGTATGTCGCTACTTTCACGTTTATTGTACGTCCACTTAATCGACCGAAATATTCTCAGATGTCGCTGCCGAGCTTATTTCTCGCACAAGTAATAGATAGCGAAAAACTAGTCTCATCGAAAGTGTTGAGAGAACAATACCAATAAAAATAAGTTCAGTTGCATTTTAGTTCTGATGCTGTGAACATTAAAAAAGTGTACCTACGGTCAGTGATTTACGGTATAAAAGTTTTTAAAACTGCAGGTATTAAGTCATTCGTGTCATTTCGCATAAAATGTTACTATTGATTTATATTTTAATGTATCGTTTATGAAATGTATGTAATAATATTTGGTTAAGTGTCTTTGTCTAACCCACAGATCACACAAATATTAATAGACACGGTTTTGGGCGCAAAATGCGAAGCAGCTCATTTGAGCAAATGTATGTAAATGTCAAGCGCTTGTAGATATACCGTTAAAAATAGAAATATCGTGCAATTTTATCGTGTCGAATAAAAAGTTAAGGCTTAAGGAATACTTACTTCTGGAGTGGTTTTATTTCATCGGTAAGTATTATAACTCTGCATTTCTGTTTTTTTTTTTTTAATTTTTCTCTGTGTAAATGAAAGCGACACTGAAAAACTAAGAAATTGCCTTGAAAAGCGTGACCAGTTTAATCCGTGGTCTAACCCTTCGGCTGCACCTGCGTGTATCGGCCCGAAGATATTAGCGCGCTAAAAGTCTTTGACGCACCGCCAACCGCGCGATAAGGTACACGCAGTCCGAATGTTTGCGACGATAGCCGATAATAGCCGGTCACTTCTACATGTATCGCGCCAAGTACGGTCGCAGCATTAATAAAATATGATATTGTTGTACTAATAATTTTATTTGCGTTTTTTTTATGTCATAAGATAGCAAACAAGCAGATGGGTCTCCTGATGGAAAGAGTCAACCATCGCCTATAGACACCAAAGATGTTAATAGTGCGTTGCTATCTTGTGGTGAGGTGTAATGCCACATGCATAAGTTTACCGGCTACCTTACCCTCCAAACCGAAACACGACAGCAACAAGCACTGACGCTATTGCGGCAGGAATAGGTAAGGCAGTGGTACCTGACCCGGGCGAGACAATGCAGAACTCTACCACCTAGTAGCCGCGATGGTAGTGGCTCGATAGCCAATCGGTCGCCTTTTACGACCTGCCTGGCAGAACGGCAGTTGGCATATTCTTCAAAGGAGGCCGGGACCAACACAGCGTTCAAATTAGTATCAGAGAAATTTCTATCTCATTTATTTTATTTTTTTCTTCATCGCCATTTCATTTCACTACGCCGTTGTTATTACACCGGAATACACTGAAACTCATATTTCTAATATAGCAAAACTCCATAAACGTTCAGAACAAAAATACGGCCGCCATACTGCAGCATGTAATAAATTCATTCTCCCGTTGCATAGTTGAGCGAAATTAAGCGGGTGCTATAAAGATTTGCCCGTAAAACTATTCGGCTGGAGCCAACAATTCGGATTAAGCCTAGCCTGGAAAGCGTTGTAGCCCGAATGCCTGGAGTTAACAAAAGGGATATGTTGAAACTGAATAGGACATTTTATTGTCCAATAAACATTACGGACATTGCAAATTGTTTTTGGTGAACAGCTTAGCGTTAAGCATGTCTTTATAAGATAATTAGCGGGGGTAGTTTTAGATATTTATGGATTCAAGTACTAATTTAGGAATATATTCGTATTCTGAACAAAGTAATACTTATAATATCTGGCCTGGTAACGGTGTCAGAATGAACAAAGTTATTGTTTTCTTTTGTGATAGTTTTTAGGCTTTTCTTACGTTATTATCTTTTTTCTGGTAAAAACAATCCAAGCGAGTAATGTGAAAATTAAAACCAATTTTTTTTAAATTAACTTAGTTAAGAAAAAAATAACTGACAAAAGGAGAATGAGAGTATACAAAGCTCGCCTCAAAATCAACACATGTTGATAGATGTTTATTGTGTCGTTATACATTATTAATTTCTTCTGAAATGTAAATTGTATCACGACCACTTTTCACAATGCTAAAAAACACGAAAAACCTTTAAAGATTAGTATTACTTGAATTAACAATAATATTACATACTATTTTAAGCCATTCACGTTGTAATATATTGTCAACATAGATATAATACTTTCTTGTATCTCTCATCATGAAGATTTTTTGATTTTACCACTTAAAAGTTAAAACATGAGCAACGTTTGTTTACATCAAAATATTTGCTACCGTTTCACAGATTAAATAGATGTCATTTTTTTTTTGTTTTTTAGGATGATGCTAAGAGTAGATTGTTTATACAGCCTTCTGTGTGGAAATTTCGACTATAGTAAAAATTTCATTTTTGTTGCACTTTAAACAATAGTTTGCTTAATATTTTGCGTTTTATCTATCCCGAATTTTTTTAATTTCTTTGGTTGGTCATAAATAAAAGAGTGTTTACTTTATGGCAGAGAAGTAAGTGATTGCTTGATTTAGAAAAAAATAAGTGTACAAGTTTGTTTAGTTTTATGACTTCCGACTATATTCTTTTTATTACACGCTTTTTATTAGCTTCACCTGTATGTTTGTATGTTTGTATGTTTGTTTGTAACCGACTTCTTTGGGCGCGATTTTGATCCACTTTAAACGGCCAGATTTCGTTCAAACTTTGTAGATTTATCGAGGACCGATGACAATACACTAATTTGATAAAATTATTCCATTTTTAACCGACTTCAAAAAAAAGGAGGAGGTTCTCAATTCGGCTGGTATATTTTTTTTATGTATGTACACCGATTTCTCCGAGGTTTCTGAACCGAATTACGTGATTCTTTTTTTGTTTGATGCGGAATAGTTTCGAATTGGTCCCATAAAAATTTGATTCAGGTAGGCCCAGTAGTTTTTGTTTTATGAGCATTTTTTTATTTATTGTACCTATCTCGATGTCTGAAATCAATCTCGCAAGTAAATTTGATCCACTTCTCGGTTACCGATTGAGCTGAATTTTGTATACGTATGTTAATTGAATGACAATGAAACCTTATTATGACATGGAGCTGATCCGATGAATCTGAATCGGAAGGTGACCACAGGAACTTAATAATTAAATGGTTAAAAATCGGTTAATAACAAGACTATTGAGTTTGGACTCATTTGATTCATGTTGACGAGCACTTTGGTGCTTAGTGGTGACTAGGATCCTGCAGGGTCCGATGATGTAGCTAGAAGATGGTCATAGGAGCTCAGCAATTAAATGACACAACTCTATCGAATTTGGGCTCATTTGATTAGTGTTGACGAGCACTTTGGTGCTTGGTGCTAACTAGGATCCTGCAGGGTTCGATGATGAAGCCAGAAGGTGACCATAGGAGCTCAGCAATTAAATAACACAACTCTATTGAGTTTGGGCTCGTTTGATTCGTGTTGACGAGCACTTTAGTGCGGGTGGAAACTAGTTATAAAAGGAAGTACTCTCAACAAAAGTGTTTGTTCTACGTCTGTCAAGTCGGTCAGTTCAAGAGGTAAAGATATAACTTCCATGTTGTTCCAGTAGGCCTGAGAAGGAACTTTTCTTTTTTTTATGGTATTCGAGCAAAAAAAAAATCAAAACGTGCTTGAACTAATGACGTCTGTTGTTTTGGATATAATAATTTCTTACAGATTGTACATGGTACTTCAGCATATTGATTTATGGTGGTTATAAAATTACGCTCAGTAATTGAACGAAGTCTTTGTGACGTCTGACGCGCTACCGCTAGGCGGTTCTCACGTGGCTGAGCAGATTCGATTGCTGTACGGTTTTGTATTACTACTAATCCACAAGCTCTCTGCTCGGCGGACTCCTTAGGTAAACGCTCCTCAATGAGACCAATTCTATGAGCCTTCTGCTCGGCAGACTCGTTCGCTAGTAGTTCTCTCGCTAGTCGCTAGTTCGCTAGTTCGCTCAATAATGAGATCAACTCTAATAGCTCTCTGCTCAAAAGACTCATTCGCTAGACGTTCTTGGATCTTACCGAGTCTACTTCTACCAAGGCTGGGCCAAAGCGGGTTTACAAGCATGGGCCAGAGATAGACAGCATTGCGCCAAGCATGGCCCATATCTGGCCCCGTCGTATTGTCCTGTATGGAAGTACGATAGGAACGCCTTGCACACTTACACACACACACACACACACATATGTCTATAATCGTATAAGTAGTTCCGTGCTTCTAACGCGGCACTCAACTAGGTATGCGCATTAGAGTTTGCAACAGTGTCTGCGCATATAACTTAGATTTCACGAGCCATGAAGAGTACGCCACCGTCTCTGTGACTGAGTTTAATTGAGTAAAAAAACAAAAAAAAAACAAAATAAATGTAAATAATATTTATAGATATAGATATATCACCATCCATGTTAATTTTACATGGATATATATAGATATATAGTCTTGTAGTTTTTGTTTTTTATTAATTGTAATTAAACGACACTGAATTTATTAGCCATTCGCATTCGATGATCTACAATTGCCGATTAGAATTAAAAAAAATAACTCAAATAATTGATTTTTTCATAAGTTACAGTGTTTCCGGAGTTTCATACATGACGGACAGGAAATTTTTTGACCTATTTTCATATTTTTTTCCGTTTCTAATGCACTAAATTAATTTTTAGCAAGTATAGAATTAATCTCCAATAAATTATCTCGACAATAGTATGCAAAATATCTTGATTCCGTTAACTAACAAGGCTATAATACTAAAAATAGTTGCCAAAATAAGGCGAAAAAAATTTCCGAAGGTGGCATCAAGAGTCTTCGCAAGCGGCGTGTGTGTATGAAAAGAGTGATGAATGTGGAGGAAGCGAGACAAGCCTGCAAGGATCGTGATGTATGGCACTCGGTTCTCTCTGCCTACCTCGTAAGGGATCTGGCGTGAAGATATGTATATATAAAAAAAAATTTTCGATCGTAAAGCACTCTCTGATGCTTCGCATCATGAGTCGTGCAATAGTTTAAAATTAAAAAAAACAAGCTATTATAAATAAACCAAACTAAAAAGTAGAAAATAAATAATAGTTTAAAAAAACTAAAAAACACACTTTTTATAGAAATCCGAACTAAAAAATAGAAAATAAATTTTAATAAATTTAAATTAAGAATAGTGTTAAAAATTTCAATAATTATAAATTAATAATAGTGTGAATAAAAAAAATAATTTTATTTTAAAAAAAGCGTGGGGTGCTTTTTAAGATATTACCGAAATGATAATCACTCTACTCATATGTGTCAATAAAATATTTATAACTATTGACACCATGCACCCCACGCTTTTTTTTAAATAAAATTATTTTTTTTATTCACACTATTATTAATTTATAATTATTGAAATTTTTAACACTATTCTTAATTTAAATTTATTAAAATTTATTTTCTATTTTTTAGTTCGGATTTCTATAAAAAGCGTGTTTTTTAGTTTTTTTAAACTATTATTTTTCAATAAAAATATTTAGTAAGAACACCTGCGCACGGCGCATAAGTTTCATGGTTTACAAACTGTGATTTACTGAGCTTGAGGCTAACGTGTGCTTTCCTTAATTTCGTTGAGGTTTATTATGTGGTTAAGCAATGTTTTCTTTTTTTACGTTTTTATTATTCAGTTATGATCATTACTATTGTGTCTTTTTATTCTTTTTTTCCATCGTCGGCTCTTGGTGAAATTCTATTACAGTTAGACACAATTAACAATGCACTTGTACATTAATTTCACTTTACAACATATATATTTTTGATACATTACTTAACCGGTTTCACTTTTTAAGCATCTACAGGATGTAGTATACTTAACTTTCACGGGTTAACTTTTTAAGCATCTTCAGGATGTGATATAGTCAACTTTCACGGGTTAACTTTTTAAGCATCTGCAGGATGTAATATACTTAACTATCATGGGTTAACTTTTTAAGCATCTTCAGGATGTAATATACTTAACTTTCATGTGTTAACTTTAAGCATCTTCAGGATGTAATATACTTAACTATCATGGGTTAACTTTTTAAGCATCTTCAGG
The DNA here is from genome assembly GCA_036924255.1 of Apodemia mormo. NCBI lineage: Eukaryota > Metazoa > Arthropoda > Insecta > Lepidoptera > Riodinidae > Apodemia > Apodemia mormo. The sequence goes on along the minus strand of JAUPFN010000019.1, from coordinate 22,670,907 downwards.
ATGTAATATACTTAACTTTCACGTGTTAATTTTAAGCATCTTCAGGATATAATATACTTAATTATCACGGTTTAACTTCAAGCATCTTCAGGATGTAATATACTTAACTATCACGGGTTAACTTTTTAAGCATCTTCTGGATGTAATATAATAAACTTTCACGTGTTAACTTTAAGCATCTTCAGGATGTAATATACTTAACTATCACGGGTTAACTTCAAGCATCTTCAAGATGTAATATACTTAACTATCACGGGTTAACTTTTTAAGCGTCTTCAGGATGTAATATACTTAAGTAATATACCAAAAATATATATGTTGTGAAGTGAAATTAATATACAAGTGCATTGTTAATTTTGTCTATTATGTATTTTAATAAGTACAATCTTTTATCAGTAAGCCTGTATAATATAATTGTATTAATCCAACAAACAATACCTTTGACGATCAAACTATGTTTTTGTTCTATCCTGTATAGTTTGCCATAAATATGATGAATTGCTTTTCACTCTTCCTATCACGTAAAACACAAGGCGTGATGTTATTAATTTACTTACATACATTTTAAAAAAAACAAATTCGACAACATGTCGCAGTCATGAAACTCCAAAGCCATAAGTTTCGTTCGAACGAACCCCGAAAGTTGTGATAGAAATTATTTCAAGTTATGAAAGTATAAAATTAATTTGGCCTTTCATAGTATTGTGAGGCTTTACTAAAACAGAGCACGTACAGCCGTGTGGCCAGCTGCCAAAGTTTGTTCGGGAACGTCCTGCCGCTTTATATTATGAATGTATTCCTCTGTGTTAGATGTGTTAGTTGTTTATCGGCGAAACAAAAAATTGTAATATTTAAAATAGCGAGGAATACTTTTATTTTACTAACTTCCGACCAAGGAAATTACATTCTACCCGGAATGTTCACACGCGCTTCAAAATCGTTCCGAAGAGAACCACGACATTGGTGGAGTGTGTCTCTTTCTACTAAATAAAGCGCCAATCGCCATATATTAGTGCGGCCATATATTAATTTGAGAAACAGCTTTGCATTGCATAAGTAATTATGTTATTATTAAAATAAGCACATTTTAGAACTCACTATGTTACTTAAAATACATTTTATGCTAATGTATTTATCGACGTGTATGAATAAAACGATTTTTAACGATATTTAACGATTACCGAATATATAAAAATCTACCATCAGATAGTTTTATTTACACTGGCAATTGCAAGAAAGGGACAACATCCACTCTTGTCGTTTTTTTGCTCACAACGTTTATCCCCTCTGCTAAGTAAAAAACAAATGTCAACTTTATAAGTAACGAAATAAAAGTACATTTTTATTTTTCAAATATTGCTTCGTAATAATTCCGGTTGTCGTATATAAGTTCCTTGCTTCCGACTTACTCTTCGACGCGCTAAATACACCGATCAAAATTCTACCACAGACTAAACAAAAAAATCTCTTAAATTATCCAACAGACTTTTAGCCAAGTTTTTGTAACTTTTTTATATAGTCTCCAAAAATTACGACCAAGATGTCATTCGATTTGTATTGTCACATAGAAAATTTAAGGAAAAGTCCGGAAAGGCGCTGAAAAAAATTACAAAAGTTTTAAGCAAATAAGCGAAAAAAAGTGGAGATTTGGTTTTTTAATATCTCGAAATATATTCAAAATTTTCGAAATTTTAGAAAAGACTTTTTTTTTTTATAGAAAAAAAGGGGCAAACGAGCAGGAGGCTCACCTGATCGTAAGTGATTACCGCCGCCCATGGACAGCCACATCACCAGAGGTCTTGCAGCTGCGTTGCCGGCTTTTTAAGAAGGAGTATGCTCTTTTCTTGAAGGTGCCTAAGTCGTATCCGTTCGGAAACACCCCCGCCGGTAATTGATTCCACAGAGGAGTAGTGCGTGGTAAGAAGTGCCTAGAGAATCGCACAGTTGTGGATTTCCAGACATCGAGGTGATGAGGATGGAACTTTGAGTTTTGCCGCGATGTCCGATGATGAAATTCAACAGCAGGGATCAATCCAAACAGTTCGTCGGAACACTCTCCATGATAAATGCGGTAAAAGATGCTAAGCGAACTTACATCTCTGCGTAAAGCCAAGGAGTCAAGCCGATTGGAGATTGCTTGGTCGTCAACGATTCGAACCGCTCTACGCTGAATGCGATCAAGTGGAAGAAGCTGATACTGCGGAGCTCCCGCCCAGAGATGAGAACAGTACTCCATGTGCGGGCGAATTTGCGCTTTGTAAAGTTGCAAGCGATGAGAAGGCAGGAAGTACTGTCTCGCTCTACTGAGCACACTGAGCTTTTTTGAGGCTAATTTAGCCTTTTCTTCCAAATGATCACAGAACTGAACGTTGTTTGATATGTCAACGCCAAGAATTCCAATATTAGCTGAGGTTGTCAGGAGAGTGTTCTCAAAGCGAGGTGATACGACAAAGGCCGACTTTTTAGCGGTGAACGCACACAGCTGTGTCTTCCTGGGGTTGAATTGGACTAAGTTGAGTCGACCCCATTCCGAGATTTTTTCGAGCTGAGTCTCGATTTCAGACACTAGCTTGTCCCGATTCTCATTGACGTGGTCCCGAGAAATACCGCTATGACCGGAGTACAAAGCATCACTAGTACTGTCATCTGCATAGCAATGAATATTACTAATTCGCAACATGTCATTGATGTGCAGAATAAACAGTGTAGGCGATAGCACGCAGCCTTGCGGAACACCAGCATTGACAAATTTAAGGTCGGAGCACGCACCGTCGACTACGACTTTGATGCTCCGATCAGCCAGAAAACTGGTGATCCACTTGCATAATTTCCCGGGAAGCCCATAAGAATATTTATAATTTTTACAGAACCCTGAATATAAAGCCGAAAACGACTAGTCCAGCTTTCGAGCGTGTTGCGCGGCAATCTGATAAAGCAACAAAAAATATATTTAATAATGAATAAATACATCAATGAACAATAATCCGCAGTTAAAGAATTTTTATCTCAATTTTTACATTAATTATGCAATTGTTAATTAAGTACTTTGTCTTAATTTAAAGTTAAAATAAAAAGTTAAAGTAAAAAATTATCAAATTAAAACCCTAGATTTTTTAGATTTTTTTGAATTAGTGAAGTAATCCTTAATAAATTACCGTTACAAAAGTTACAAAAATTTGATTTTCCATTTTTTTATTAACAATTGAAAATTATCAATTAAAAAAACGTAAATAATATATTTTTGTCCTAAATCTTGATCGTTTCGAAGTCTAACGGATAAAAGCTACTTGAAAATCATTTTATTTTTATTTTTTAGTATTGTTGTTTAAAAAAATGTTATAAACAAATACATTGTTTATGAGTGAATATATTTTTTGTATTATATTCATTGATGAAAATCATGATTTTTAGAGAAAAAACGGTTTCCTATTTTTAATATTTAGTCGCAAAAACAATTGGTAGTGATATATCTATATTAATATTATAAATGCGAAAATTTGGATGTATGGATGGATGTTTGGATGGATGTTTGTTACTCAATCACGCAAAAACTACTAAACGGATTTGAATAAAATTTGGCACACAGATAGATGATAACCTGGAATAGCACATAGGCTACATTTTATCAAGTAATAATGCAGCGGGCTGCACGCTGCAGCTAGTTATATATATATATATATATATATATATATATATATATATATATATATATATATATATATATATATATATATATATATATATATATATATATATATATGACCGCTCCGTTGGTGAGTGGTTACCGACCCTGACTACGCACGACGATGGGGCTCGGGTTCGATCCCCGACGGGGACAATCATTTGTGATGAGCATAAATGTCTTGTATTTTCGGGTTTGGGTGTTTATTATGTATGTAAAAGTATTCATATATGTATTTGTATGTATTAGAATCATTGACTAACACCCATAACACAAGCAAATAATTTGCTTACTTTGAGGTTAGATCAGTAAGTGTAATATGTCTCGTGAATATTTATTTATTTATTATAGTGAGAGTATACATATATCGAGTTTCCGAAATGCAAATTAATTTGTGTTTAACAGATTATTTGCTTGAAAACATTAGGTTAATATCAGATTAATTGCTTGTTCAAATTAATTTGCGTTTCTGACACCGGCCGTTAGTGTAAAATAATCAGGATCTGTTTTAATTAAAATCCTACCGTCAGCCAGGATACAAATGTTGAAATTATATATATTATATGTAGACACGTGTTATTTCTACGCCTAGTTTGATTTTAATCATCACATATTGTTTACCACTACGCACAATACTCAATAGATTTGTTTAAACTGTAAATCTCTATATTCCACTACTTAAATGTATGCGTGTGTTTCTAGTATAATATCGACAGGATATTGAAGCATAGCTAAATCTAATAGAGCGGAATTATTCTGAAATCGCTTTCACCGCAAAAATCAAACAGGGCATATGTAGGGGTGTCAACACTTTAGTACAAAGATAATTATTATAAGAGGACAAAAAAGTAATTAATCACAAAGCAAAGAGGAGTTTCGCACTTTACGTTACGTAATATATAACGTAGCGTATAACAAAATCTATAAGCTATCTCTTTCCAGCAATAGAGCCATCTATTTGTTTTCTGTCCTCTGACATATGTAAAAATAAAATTATAAACACACAGTAAAAGAGTATCATCACGCCCGGTTCCCTTGCAGCGTAGGCAGAGTAAACCGAACGTCTATAGACTTTCCAGATCACCGCGACTCACTGGTTTGTCGGTTGGCGAGATAAATGGTGATTTTGATCGCCGCATTTACCGACAAGTTAACGATTATCGACTATGTCTAGCGATAACCGGGACCGACAGTTTAACGTGCTCTCAATAACACAAAAACTCAATAACACTTAGTTAACACTTAACCTGGGGATCGAACACGGGACCTCATGATCTGAGCTGAATAGGCTACCCTTAGACCACGAGGTATATATATATATATATATATATATATATATATATATATATATATATATATATATATATATATATTACAAGCAAATCATTTGCTTATTTTGGCCGATTAGTGTTTTATAAATGACATCACCCGTATTTAGCCGAAGAAGTGCAGCTAGTACGTAATATGGTATTGGCCAACCTAGCGATAAATTGAAGATATATCCAGTCTCTTATCTTAAATGACCGACGAAAACCAATAGGATTTTAAAAGTCGAAAAAATGGTAGGATATCTAAAGAGGTTCAATTTCCTCTGCCTAACTTGCAAAAGATTATGCTTGCAGGGTAGGCAGAGTACACTGAACATTGATGATATTCCAAAATAATAACTGTTCGTTGTAAGCCATTGCATGCAAACGATTGAAGGAGGGTTATTTTTTCGGAGCGGGTCGCAGTTGGATTTTATTTTTTATAATTATTATTTGCTATGGTATAAAATAGTAAACAAATAAAATTCGGCACTTCTTATAGATATGCGTCTTATAAATATGCGCGATAGCGTCTGCTATCCATAGTTTCTCGTACAAACTTTTATCCCTTATTTCAGCCTCAGGGTTGATTTTTGAAAAACAGTTTACCTTTGTTTGCTATTATAAATTTCATTAAAATCGGTTTAGCGGTTCAACCGTAAAAGCGAAATAAATATGCAAAAAGACTTTCGCATTTATAAATTATTAGTATGTAAGTACGGATGTTGGTGCACAAACATTTGAAAAAAACAAAGAATCTTCACGATTTTCGTCGAGTCAAATTTATAGTGACTAGCTGACCCGCGTAACTTCGCTCACGGGCAGATTAACACGACGATTTAGTTTTTTACACAAACTTTAATCCCCTATTTTAGCCCCTGAGGGGTTGATTTAAAAAAAATGATGTTTGACCTCGGATTTTCAACATTCCCCATGCCAAGTTTCATCAAAATCGGTTCAGTGGTTTAGGCGTGAAAGCGTAATAGATAGACAGATAGGCTTTCACATTTATAACATTACTAGCTGACCCGCGCAGCTTCGCCCTTGAATAAATAACCATGTCGTCGATATATTTTTTCATACAAAGTTTCATCCCCTATTTTAGCTCGTAAGGGGTTTATTTTCGAACTTTAAGTTTTGTTTAGCCTATTTTTAACCCTGAGTATTTAACTATCTTCATGTCAAATTTATTCAAAATTGGTTAAGTGGTTTAAACCACTTAACCAATTTTGAAAGCCTTAACCTTGAAAGCGTAACAAACAGTTCCCTCGCGTTGGTCTGGACTCCTTTGAAGAATAGACCGACTGCTGTTCTGCCAGGCAGTTTGTAAAAGGCGACGCAAGGTGTCACTACCATCGTGATTACAAGTTATTAGAGTTCCGCAACGTCTGACCCGGGTATTTGACACCACCGTGTTACCTATTCCTGTCGTAACAGCGTCACTGTTATTGTCGTGTTCCGGTTTGGAGGATAAGGTAGCCGGTAAACTTGCGCATGTGGAATTGCCACCTCGCCACACAGCAACGCACCATTAACATCTGGTCATAGTGTCTCAGGTGATAGTTTCTCTTTCTATCAGGAGAGGCATCTGCTTGGTTGCTATCGAATGATAAAAAAAGAATCTCTTACATCTATACCATTAGTATGGCTATATAACGTTTGACAACCCTAAACTTGTTTCATTTTAGGGAAATACACGCAGTCAGTTCACAATTTTAGGATTAAACATGATTTATTGTAAAACGATATTACTGTCTTCGTATCAGTCCGGCATATAAATTACATATTTATGAGCGTGATCGATCCGTCTAATACTGTATTCAAATTATTTACCCGCGTGGTTTGCGGAGCTATTGTGGAAAAGCCCTTGAATCGTCAATCGTTTCTATTGAATTGGATTTTGCCGAAATACTTGTTAACAGAATATAATATCAAAGTAATCATTGGATCCAGCGCTATTGTACATCTTCAAAATTAATTTTAAGTTTACTTTCTTAATATACTGAAAATATTTAATTTCGTAATCAAATCATAATTCCCTGTAATAAAGAACAAAAATAAAAATATTTCAAAAACTACTGAACAGATTTTGATTAAACTTAGACTTTTCTAAGTTGGAACATACCTCATTAAAATTAAAAAGAATCATCTTGATATATTTTTTTGGGTCCGTGAAAATTGTGGACAAACACAAACATACATACACTTACGAAATTTGGCAAACGTACTTGGAAGCTTAAACTGATCATCATACTCAAATAATATCAAATTTTAACAATACAACATACATATGGGTTAAACTGATAATCTCCTTTTTTGTTGTCGGTAAAAATTGAAATCAAACAGCTAGAAATACTCAATTCTGTAAATTTAGTGGGCACCTATTAAATTGGTTTAAATATTAAAGTTACATTTTCATAAATCATGTTATTCTATGTATATAATAAAAAATGTATGTCATATTCTATTAAAATACAAAGAACATGACATACATTTTTGTTATATTTATAGAAGAGGGGAATAAGCCTTAGGACTATCTATAAGGACAGAAGGCTCACCTGATGGTATTTACCATCAGGTGAGCCTTCTGATCATCATCGCCTGGGCTGGTTTTACTGTCACGCTGACCGCGCGCTGACGGTCGGCGCTGATGTATGTGGCCTACAGCCGTCAGCGCTGAGCATGGCTGAGCGGTCCGCGCGTCTCCAAAACGACTTCATACATATTGACATACCAGCGCCGACCGTCAGCGTGCGGAAAGCGTTAGTGTCACGCTTATCGGCCTTATGGCTAACTACACTACCAAAGGTCTAGTTGTGGAGCTAGTTTTTTAAAAATGCGTGGGCTCTTTTCTTGAAGGCCAAGTCATATCTAAAAAACTTTTTGAGTCCTAAACATTTTTAAAAGTAAATACGATACGGCTTATAATTAAAAAGTTAAAAAACTGATTCAGTCCATTGAACGTACATATAAGTATATAACGACCAATCATTACTTTCCGTTTTGCTTCTCTGTAGTCAAGTAAAAACAGAATTTGTTGCTAGTAAAATACATCGAAAAATGATCGTAATTTTTCTATTTATTTTCACGGATGATGTGGTCATAATATTTTTCTTTTTCGTTGGAAATAATACCCTTCCGCCTTTATCACGGTCGATGTATTTCGGTGTACAAGCCAAGACCTCATTAAGAAATTCCAGGGAAATCAAGGACAACCCTCTAAAATGAAAGCGATTTTTTACATTGTTCCCATAAAAATAAGATTAAGCGATCACCGCTTACGGGAAACAGAAAATTTGCAGTCAGTTTGCAGTTGTACCGAATATAAAATATTATTATTATATTAATATGTGAAGTGAAAACTTTGTACCTTTATTTCCGAAAATTGCGCGGACTGAGGAGTATAAACTTAGGTACAGTTCAATTTTATATGAAGAAAAAATGCAAAAACCTGTTATTTTCATATAGTATGCATTAGAAAAAATTAAATTACTCAATCATAAAAAAATATTTCCCACACTACCAGACACACAATACGCTACATGCTACATTTGTGGTTAAAGTCTTTCGTCAAACTAAACGGTGATTTTAATATAGTCTACGATCAAATTATTATTTATTATTTATTTATTTCATTCTTTGTTGTACACAGAAATCACTAACATAACAAGAATAATAGAAAACAAGTACACTAGGCGAACTTATCTCTAGAAATAGAGATTTCTTTGTGGCAACCCACAACAAGGAAATATTAAATACAAAGATAATTCTCGACTTGGTATACAATGAATTAATTGCAACAAAATTAAAGCTATAAGAATAAAATACATGACATAGCAATATAGATTTAAAATAAATGGAACAAATACATAATCACACATAAATGCATAGGCATATGCATACACAAAAACCAAGCATCATCATTAAGCAGACTTTTGGACAAAAATAACTGTTTATCTTATTAAGATTTGCACAGCTAGCTTCAGATTCCTTCACACCGCCAACGCTAAGAGATTTTAATAAACACAAGACTCTACCAGTCAGAGTTTTTTTTATAGAAAAAGGGGGCAAACGGACAGGAGGCTCACCTGATGGTAGGTGATCACCGCCGCCCATGGACAACCACACTATCAGAAGACTAGCAATTGCGTTGTCGGCCTTTTAAGAAATAGTAGGTTCTTTTCTTCAGGTCCCTAAGTCGTATCCGTTTGGAAAAACCCCTGCCGGTAATTGGTTCCACAGAGGAATAATGCGGGGAAAAAAGTGCCTCGAAAATCGCACATCGAGATGGTGAGGATGAAATTTTGAATTTTGTCGCGATGTCCGATGGTGGATTTCTGCGACAAGAATTAATCCAAACAGTCTATAACTATATTAAAATAAATTCTAAGACTTTGCTGAACTTTACCATCTTGACCGCTAGGTGATAGAGTTCTGGAACGTCCCGCCCGGATCTGGTACCACCGCTTGGCGCTTTACCTATTCCTGCCACAACAGCGTCAATACTTGTCATTGTCGTGTTTTGGTTTGGAGGGTATGGTAGCGGGTAAACTTATGCATGTGGCATTATCACTTCGCCACACGGATAGCAACGAACTAGTGGTGGGTCGTTGACGTATTTTTCGTCGACGCAACGAGACTGTTTATTTTAAACGATAAACTAGTTGAAAAAACTGTTTAATTTTCGACTAGTTTACTTCCTAGACTGAACATGATTATTACGTTGTACCTAGTTATCGTTCTACGAAGATTATTATTTACCTAAGTTAACTAACTGTTTATAGAAATGAACTGAACTCCCTTTCATACTTTTTCCAGGCTTAGAACTGGCAGTTTTATTTATTATTATAAAATTTATATTAAAAAAATTTCATTTATAAAATTAAATATAAAATAATAGATATGCATATACCTGGCGTATTTAGAAGTTTATTTAATTTTATGTACATATAATCCCACGGCCAGTTCCACTCCACTCGTCGGCATCGTGAATATGATACTTACTTTGGTTACGCAGATCGTTCCACGAAACCAACAGTCCATACGCGAACGTTATAAAGACGAGTTGCATAGTCCATTCATAAACTAGTTTATCAAAGAACGTTAGACGGTTTATTCGTTCACGCTAAAGAAACTAGTCTAAAAAACTGTTCGTTTATTAAACGCCCACCACTACAACGAACCATTAACATCTTTGTCTATAGGCGATGGTTGTCTTTTTCCATTAGGAAATACATCTGCTCATTTGCTGTCTTACGATATACGTATTTATATTACAAAAACCCGAGTCGTGGTTTGTTTATCCCATAATTTGTCTTATAGATATTTGCCATTAAACGAGTAAAACGGTTACCGTTGAGTTTCGAGGAAAGAGAAGAAGGACGCTAGGAAATTAACACTCCGACGTGTTTTAAAATAAAACATATAAAATGCAGTAAAATTTACGAACATCGTCACGGGAATCGCTAAAGCAGTTTAACGGATCTCTTAGTCATCGGAACGCGTAGAAATTATCCATTTCCTTTCTATAAGTGAGAAGTTTTCCGCTTGAAGATTAAATATCGTAGTCCCTGACTCCCTGCGGTGTTCGTAATGTCGTTATGTTTATGACTGCGTATGGGGTTAGCTTTTTACTTATATTTTTATATTAAACTCGCTAAACTCGGCAACGCATCGCTGCGGCTTGGTATAAGCCGTTTGAACTTTAGGGTAAAATGTATATAAAACACTTTCCTGTTGAACAGCTATGTTGTGAACAAATAATAAGTCATCGGTGGGTTTTATATGTAAGTAAGTATCTGTAAACCGGTATCCCCGAAGAAGTAGGCAGAGTTACTACTATTGCACCCACGATAATAGTCCCACAATGTGTTTGTTATGTGATAGACAAGGAAGTTATATTCTACCCGGAATGCTTACACGCGCTTCAAAATTGTTCCGAAGAGTACCACGACATGAGTGGAGTGTGTCTCTTTCTACTAAATAAAGCGCCAATCGCCATATATATAAGTGTGGCCATGCGTAGTTTGCAAATTACTACTAAGTAATTCTACTTATTTGAGAAACAGTTTTTGCATTGCATAATTAATTACGTAATAATTAAAATAAGCACATTTTAGAACTCACTATGTTAATTACAATACATTTTATGCTAATGTATCTATCGACGTGTATGAATAAAAGGGATTTGACGATTAACGAATATATAAAAATCTACCATCCGAAAGTTTTATTTACACTGGCAATTGCAAGAAAGGGACAACATCCACTCATGTCGTTGTCTTGCTCAGAACGTTTTTCCCCTCTGTTATGTAAGAAACAAATGTCAACTTTATTGGGATCGAAATAAAGTACATTTTTATTTTTCAAATATTGCTTCGTAGTAATTCCAGTTATCGTATATAAGTTCCTTGGTGATAGATGACGCCAACGCTTAGCCTGTCGCCAACCGGGCACTTATCCAATCCCGGGCAACATTGTTTTTTATCAGAAAACTAAAAAGCACAAGGAAATTGAACTCGGGATTTTATGTGGTCAACACCGATACCGGACCACTCCAGAGGCAATTGAAATTTGTTTAATATTACTTAAAAATTGAAAGAAAATTAACTATAACCAATAACTGTATACTTTTGAGGCAAATTGCATTTAAAGGTCAACTATCCCTACTATGCGAGACGAAAATGTAGGTACCTGGATTGAACCACTCACAGTTTTTTTTAATTATTTTTTAATATCGATAGGGAAGCGCTTGACCACGATTTCGCCTGATTGTAAGCTAAGATGCAGCCTAAGATGGAACGCGCTTCCCTAGAAGGTACCTGTTCACTCTTGAAGATCCCTAGATTGTACTCGTCGGGTAACACAGACTCAGGAAGCATGTTTTAGTCCATTGCGGTTCGAATGAAGAATGTCGAATGAAGAAACCTCTTTGTCCGGCTACGTGGAACGTCCACCATATGGCGATGCCTAGAATCGGTGTGCCTTACAGTTAAAATATTTATCAACCCAATCAACCCAGAAACGGTTAATAAGTATCTTAACTAATCTCTTTTGTTTTAACTAATTCTTTGATTTGTTAGTCATAAATTCTCCCCGGTGTAAATAAAATTATTAATTGCGTATTGTAAATAATAATTGAATTATGATAACTTCGCGTCTCATCCAATAGAGAAGTTAAAAAGAAAGTTTGTTAGAGTTAATATTTCATGAATAAATAACTGTCGCAACACAAATTACATGAATTGATCTACCCCAAAGTAAAGAAAATCAAACCCAGGACGGGTTCGATTCCCGGGCCGAGTAAATCAAAAATGTGTTTTTTCTCAGTTTTCTAATAAAAACAACGTTGCCCGGGATTGGATAGGGTCCAGTTGGCGATAGGCTTGTCACCTACCAAATTGTGGGTCTGTATCTTCAGCTAATTGTGGGTGTACTGGTTGTACATTTGCCTACCTCTTCGGGGATTTGGACATGCAGATATCTTATTAAAGTATTTTCTCTTTGTTTTTCTCACATACACATTCTAAAAATAAATTAAGTCGTTTGAACCGCGGGTCCTGTCGATGTGGGTCCAATCGACTAAAAACCTATCATCATTAGTCATTTCATTATCATCTTCATCTTAGCCCATTGACTTCCATTGTTGTGTACCTATTTGTTGTTTTGTACAAAAATGATCACCGTAAAAGTTCCATTATCATCATTCACTATTTTCTTCTCTGCCCATTGACTTCCACTGCTTATGATAAAAAGCATACCTCAAACTTTGCCAAAACTTTCTATCCTCCACTGCCTAAACTTCTGCATGTCTTGACTAGAGTTGTGTCTTACCTGTAACAAATAACCAGGTATTACTTTTAGAAAACAAATTAAAACACTACATAGTATACTCAAAATAAAATAAGATCATTAAAATTTTATAAGACGACAAACAAACAGATGGCTCTCCTGATGGAAAGAGAAAACTATCGCCTGTAAACACCAAAGATGTTAATAATGCGTTGCTATCCGTGTGGTGAGGAGTTGATGTCATTTGCATAAGTTTACCGGCTACCTTACTCTCCAAACCAGAACAATAACAAACATTGACGCTATTGCGGCAGGAATAGGTAACAGACCCAGGCGAAACATTGCAGAATTTTACCACATAGTAGTCACAATGGTAGTGGCACGTATAGCCAATATTTCGTCTTTTACGAACTGTCTAGGAGAAAAGCGAATGATCTATTAACAATTGAAACTGGGTTAAAATGCACTTATGCTTTTACTTCACTATAAGTATATAGAAAATTATTTCAAATTAATAGACCGGTTTCACTTTTTAAGGCATCTTCAGGACGTTACATTCTTTATTCAAGAATTGAAAGAAAATGTTTGGCTCAACCAACTTCAAGTATTAAATTCATACACTAATTTGATATAAAAAGTATATGATTATAAAGAGAAACCTTAATTCTTCAAATTCTGTATAACTTTAAGCCTTTGAAGAGAGAACTCTCTAAAATCTTGTTGAAAACACATTTTAATGGCCGTCATTTTATGTTTGTAAGCACGAATAGTTTGATTGGCTTTATAAATTCACTTTTTTTTATCAATATTATCTAATCCACTCAGAATATATCTATTCAATAGATCTATACAAAATCACTTCATTTGGATATGTTTTTTTATAATAAATAATTTAAAGAAAAAAAAAACATTGCAGCGTGCACTTTTGGATTTTCCAAATTTATTTTTTGGTGCCTATAAGCAATGGCCGTCTTTTCCATCAGAATTCAGAACATTCAACTTCTTGTTGAAATAAAACATACACAAAGTATTCATTACTTTAAGTATTTATTACAGAAACACAAACTATAAATATGTGAAATATTACGAAAAAAGAATTCAATCTCAAACAGAAATAATTAAATGTATGAAATACTTCAAATACTATCATATCATTAACTAAGAAATTCTTCATGAAGACGTAGGGCTCAAGTGCCAAGTTCATCGTACCGACAACTCAAGTGAAACATACACTAGAGCATATATTACTTTAGAATGCTTACATCGGAATATAAATTGTGAATCAAAATTTAATACACTGTGTAAAATCAAACCTATCATCTACTACTATCAAAAAGCGGCTATATATATATATATATATATATATATATATATAGCCGCTTATATATATATATATATATATATAATATATATATATATATATATATATATATATATATATATATATATATATATATATATATACTTTTACAAGTTGCCCGAATACAATAGTGTAGTCTTCGCAATATCACAAAATCATATGTCATTATAAAAAATTGAAAAGTTGTTCTGAAAAGTCGTCATTGTATACAAAAAAATACACATACAATGCGGTCCAAATAAGAATTGGACTGTCGGGATGACATATGCTCCGCATTTTGCAGAAACTTCGTAAGTGATGAGTAAGGTGTGCAAAAAAATTCTAACAAATCAATACTTAAATAGATTTTATTTAGATTCCCATCAGATTATGTAACCATGTATTAAATTAAGGTGTAAAGTAACTAACACGACTTTTATATATATACGTATATTTAGATGAACGGCTAGACTGATATATTTTACTGTTTTTTATTGATGAATATTATATTTTAATACTTTTTAGCCTATTTTGGACAAAGACAACCCAAACCCACAAAAATCGCAACAAAATTGGCCCCGTCGTTTTTGACTTGTAAGTGGTGTAAATGACACGACATCTTTATATAATTTATAGATGAACAGCTAGACTGATGCTTTTTACTAATTATTTATTGATGAAAATAATATTATTAAAACGTTATTTGTTTTTCAATAAATCATCAATATTTTTTGAACAAATATTTTTTTGCTGACATTACTAATTTCACACACACACAAGCGCGATCCTATTCTTCGTTGGAAAGCATAGTATATAACGTCTCGCCCGGTTGTTGTACCACGGCCTTAGCAATTACTGCCGTAATAGCGTCAATACTTGTCATTGTCATGTTCCGGTTTGGAGAGTAAGGTTGCCGGTAAACTTACGTCTGTAAGCAGTAGTTGTATCTTTCTGAGATCCATCTGATTGGTTGCTATCTTTAGATTTATGATATAAAAAAACTGAGAGCCAAGTGCGGTGTAGTTGCTATTTATAATATCACTTTTAAGTTTAAATATCACCCACGAATGGGCACTCTAAGTGATTCATACTGGCCAGACGATAGCGTAGTAAAATAACTTCAAAGAGAAATACTGACTAAAGTTAAGTGAAAATGTGCAATGAAACCGAGTAATGTTTCCAGCTTATTAGAATATGTCTGCCTTCGGGAAATTAAACGCCTTGAGAAAGTTGTTTTTGCTTATGCTGAATCGTCTACTTTTCTCATAATATCTGCAAATTCACTGTTGTTTAAAATATCATCACGAACTGTCTCCATAATTGTGTACTGTTCCTACCAACTGACATAAAGCTGTTTTGTTTTGATTAAAATAACCCACGATAGAAGGAATTAAGGAAGTTACAATCTATTGATCGAAATTAAAACACAGACCATTACACTACCGCACTGACATCACAAGTCATTGGTCAAGTACCAACCAATCGCATTCATAATACTAATATTATCAATGCGAAGTTGTCTAATACAATTTTACGGTTAAGCCGCTGAACCGATTCAACCGAATTAATTTAAAAAACGCGATCAAAAGATATGACCGTTTATTCGCATATTTTACGAATTCACAAGGAAATCAAAACCTATAGGGTACTTCTATGTATAGCTAAGGTTAACTACAAGTTTATACGAAACCCTCGGTATGCGAGTTCAACTCGTACTTGGCTGGTTTTTAGTAATCCGATGTAAACTAGGAACCCTTAAAGTTTCGCTATGTTTATCGATCCGTCCGTTCGCCCATCCGCAGTCTAGCTCAGAGATCCTTAGTAAGTACTAGAAAGATGTAATTTGGCATGAATATATTAGTCACGACAAAATGGTAACATAAAATCTTAAAGGGAACTTTTTTAGGGTGGCTCCTTTACATGTAAAGTAGGGATGTCAATTTTTTTATTCGCTTTCCTCATAGTATGGGGTATCTATCGTTGGCTAGGTTTTTAAACATATATTTTTTAATCTATTTGGGTAGGTTTGAAAAGTTTTTCGATTAAGGGACTCGTTTGTGAAATAGTAAGCTCTACAGTACTAATTTTTGTTAGTCAAATCTCCCCCCTTCCCCTCTCCCTTCTGTCAGCTAAACGGTTGATTTTGGGGGTAGAAAAAAATCACGATAGTAGTTAATATAATGAATTTAAACGGAAAACTATCATGGCTACGTTAGCTTTCCAAGTTTGCGAGTAATGTCGACCGAATTATAAAATGTATTTGGAGAAGAAGGCTCACCTTTAGAGAAGGTTCACTACTTAAGGTGTGGATATATCCGGTATTGACGTTAAATAGGTTTATTATATATAGGTAGATTTTCATAGGTTATTAGGTTTATTATATATAGGTAAATTTTTATATATAGGTAAATTTTCATAGTATGAAACAATAACAGCCCTCTTCTTAGTCCACATTATTATGATGGGGAATTTCGTAACTCCACATCGCCCGTGGCCTTATTAATTAAAACTTATATAAATACAGGTTTTAATCATGTTTTTTGTGTCAGTTTTGTTTTAAGTTAACTTGTGTTTAATGTCCTTAATTAGGGAAGTTATTGATTTTTCTATGTTCGACCCTTGCGCCTTCGTCGTTTGATTTTGTAGTTGACTGGCAGATAATGCTTTTGGGTGTTAAGTCTATCTGTGCGATGTATGGGTGCAAAATTTAAATAAATAAACCATCGCATAAAAACACCAAAGATGTTACTGGGGCGTTACTATTCGTACAGTGACACGTTAATGCCACCTGCATAAGTTTACCGGCTACCATACCCTCCAAACTGGATTACAACAGTGACAAACACCATCGCTTTTGCGGCGGGGCTACGTTAGGCGGTGGTACCGGACCAGGGTGAGACAATGCAAAACTCTACCACCTCGCAGCCACGATGGTAGCAACATATATATTCACGTAATTGAGTCAATGTGCTTAGGGCTCTCACACACATAAACACGATAGAATGTCGAGACGTGCTACGACGCGGCATGATATGTAAGAAAATGTGTAAGAGTCTTAAACGCTTCGACTAGATAGCCGTTTAATTACATGAGTTAGGCCCCTGATATTTGCTATTCACACAAACAGACATATTTTGTGTGGTCTGATTAGTTGCTATCTTATTCATTTTAATTTCACTTGTACTTAACATTCTTCAAAAAGATCTTTATGTTTATTTTTATACGAGAAAAGAATTCAGCAGAATCGTCTTACAAATAAGAAATAAAACAAGTTATTGAATACTAGCTGTTGCCCACGACTTCGTCCGCGCGGACTTCGTTTACTCCGGACAGCTCCTCCCCCGAGGTGATACCGTGATAATATGTAGCCTATATGTTGACCCGACCTGTTAGTAATATTCATGCAAAATTTGAAGTAAATCCATGCAGTACTTTTTGAGTTTACCCCGGACATACATACAGACAAACAGATAAACAGACAAAAATTCTAAAAACTATATTTTTGGCTTCGATATCGATTGTAGATCACGCCCCAAGTATTCTTTTTAAAAAATATTCAATGTACAGTTTTGACGTTCCTACGATTTTATTATATTTATAGATTTTACCATGGTAATATTTAACAATATTGAGTTTATTAATTTCTACACAAGTTATTTACATATTTATGCATAGTATTTGAATTCATTAATTTAAATTGGAGATTACATTAAATTCATTTACATATATTAAATATTAAGGTGTGCTTGTATTTATACTACTCTTGGATTTAAAAATAAAATCTTTATTACAAATACTTGAAAATATCAAGAAATTCTCAAACATCATAATATAAATACGCAAAACTTTGGGTTTTGCGTATTTATATTATGATGTTTGAGAAAGACAAGAAGACCTAGAAATACAAATTCAGATCTCAGACAGATCTACGAGTATGTTATTCACACATATATTTGCCCCTTTCAGGAATCTAACCCAAGCTCAATCGATTGCATAGTCGGGGTCACTTAACAATCAGCCAAAGTATAATCGATTAAATTAGTTATTATTCAATGCATACAAAAGAGGCTTTGGATTTTGGGAACAAAACATTAATATGCGGAGTCAGTGGATTTGATCATGCCCGATTGGCTTCCGCATCCATTGGACCGGACGGAGTTACACAAAGCGAGATGTGTCTTAAGACCGTACGTACTACAAACATATACACGACTACTTTGATATTTACACCAGTCAGTTTATAGGCCAATAAACATTGACATTACGTCAGTTGTGGGTAAATACCTATTTCAGTATAGGTTATTGATATATAAACTTTTAAACTAAAGCGTTCAATTATCATTAATTGAAAAATAAACAGCTCAAAATAGCGTACATATCATATGCACATAATTAATACCTATATAGTGAAGAAATGTTTTGTTTCTAATGGCATAGAATAATTAACCAAGTTTTGTTTTTGCTTACATTTTTATTTTTTTTTATTACTTCATGTACTTTTTTATTTTATCTTATCTCTTTAATTTCATAGTATAAAAATTAGTATAATTAAAGAGGAGCACTACTATCCTAAATTGTATGCCATACTTTGGTTAAGTGATTGGTTTATATACACTGATGTAATTATAATATTTTGTAATGTTTTGTCACTAACTGTTTGTGCATCATATTAAATAAATAAAAATAAATAAAATAAAAAATATACATATAAATAAAAATGAAGTGTCTATCTGCCCATGCGAGCTTACGCAACACCGGAATCAGATTGTGAATTCCGACTCAAAATAAGAGGGCCATTCCGAATGTATGAGCCCAGCCTAATTAATTACTAGATAAATATCATTAGACAAAGTACACGAATCAATATAACCTCAATATAAGCAAATTATTTCCTTGTAATATGGGTGTCAGTCAGCGATACCAGCGGCCGGTTTCCGGTGTGTGTGTGTATGTAAAGAAAACCCTGTCCGATCAGAAAGAGGCAAATAGGTTGGTTAAAGGCATTACTGAAAAAAATATTAAAATAATTTTATTTCAAAAATTAAAAAAAATATCGCTTTTTTAATATTCGTTTCTACTTATATTTCCTAGAGTTAAGATTACTTTTTGTTTTGTTGGGAAAACTAATTAATTAATTTCCATAAAATAATTACACGTATATAACCGTATTACGGTACCAAATAACACCTTGAATTATCCGACAGGGTTTTCTTTACACAGTATATATATATATATATATATATATATATATATATATATATATATATATATATATATATATATATATATATATATATATATATATATATATATATATATATATATATATTACAAGCAAATCATTTACTTATTTTGGCGTTATGCCGATTAGTGTTTTATAAATAACATCACCCGTATTTAGCCGAAGAAGTGCAGCTAGTAAGTAATATTGTATTGGACAACCTGGCGATAAATTGAAGATATATCCAGTCTCTTATCATTATTCTTAAATGACCGCCGAAAACCATTAGGATTTTAAAAGTCGAAAAAATGGTAGGATATCTAAAGAGGTTCAATTTCCTCTGCCTAACGTGCGAAAGATTATGCTTGCAGGGTAGGCAGAGTACACTGAACATTGATGATATTCCAAAATAATAACCTTTCGTTGTAAGCCATTGCATGCAAACGATTGAAGGAGGGTTATTTTTTCGGAGCGGGTCGCAGTTGGATTTTAGTTTTTATAATTATTATTTGCTACAGGTTAATAATTCATATAATTTTGGGTGAAAGTGTTATTTAGGTGTGCGGAGAAACAAGACTTAAAGGACAATCTACACCCTTTAGCTACGGCGTTTAAATTGTCAGCAAAGTTGATTGGACTATATAAACTAACCATATTGCTGATTACAGCAATCACAGCTCTGTAAGTTTATCCAATAAGCCTAAGCCGGATTAGTATATAAACTCAGACTAATCACACTAAAACCATATCGTTTTCATTAATCTTTTGTTTTACATTAAAATATTTATTATTCAAAGCGTGTATGCACTTATTCATTTAAAAATAGCTTTGAATATTTTTATATATACTAGTATATTGTTATAATTTGCTTTTACTAAAGGTTGCTTTCGAGTATTTTTATATCATAAGAAAGCAAACAAGCAGATGGGTCTCCTGGTGGAAAGAGTCAACCGTCGCCTATAGACACCTAAGATGTTAATGGTGCGTTGCTATCTTGTCGTGAGGTCAAATGCTACATGCATAAGTTTGTCGGCTACCTTACCCTCGAAATCGGAACACGACAGTGACAAGCACTGGCGCTATTGCGACAAGAATAGGTAAGGTTGTACCAGACCCGAGCGGGACAATGCAGAACTCTACCACCTAGTAGCTACGATGGAAGTGACTCACACAAGAAATCGTTTGCCTCTTACGAACTATCTAGCAGAACGGCGGTCTATACTATACAAACCAACACGGGGTACAGCTATATGCAAAATCAAACTGTATGAATTCGCATTGGAACTATGTGTAATTAACCAGCATCCAAAAAAGGAGGATTTCAATTCGAGCGTATTTTTTATTTTTATTATTTCGAAAGCCAGACATCTATTAATGGATTTAATAAATTCTTTTTTGCTTGGGGAAGTATACTTACTTCCATTTTGGTGCCATTTACATATATTTTGTGAAGATCTGATCCGAGGTTCCGGAGTTGCAGTTTTATTGAGTTTATTAGGGCGAGCGCAGCGAGCCCTACACTAAGCGACGATCTTTGCACTTTTGTGGTACTTGTTACTAAAAAAGTATCGCATTTTTAGGTTTGAGCTTCGACGTGGTAGTTTATATTCATGTCTAGATTTGTTATCTACCATAAAAATATAAAGGCGAGGTTCAAGTATAAACTGCAATAGCTATAGGGCCATCAGTTTGATCAGTTTGGCATCGAAGATGTATGATAAAATCATTGAAAGGAGAATGCAAGGGAAGTTCGAAGTAATGTTGTGAGAGGCACAAGGGGAATTTATGTCTAGAGCAGGGATGTTTGCGGGGAACAGAGTAAATAGAGCGTTAGAGAGTTTCACAATATGCTTATTGAGAAACAGTACAGATGTATTAATTGATTTATATTGTATTGAAATCAATTTCCAATCTTAGCCCGAGGGTAAAAAGCTAAAAAAAGGTATATTCACGCCCGTATCCCCGAAGAGGTAGGCAGAAGTACAACGTGTGCATCCACGGTTTGCCGAAGATACTTAAGTCCCACAATGTGATAGGTCGCCAGCCTATCGCCAGTAGGGCACTTTTCCAATCCCGGGAAAAGTTGTTTTTATCAGAAAACTGAAAAAACACATTTTTTCATTTGCCTGACTCTAGAATCGAACTCCGAGGGTTTATCTGAGAGAAAAATTCGAAAAATGTATTCGCTGAGTGTCTACCGTCAATTCTTCGTGCCTGCGTTAAGTCCAATGTTAAGTCCAAAAATTTTGAAGGTTTATTTAAATAAAACATTTTTTGATTTTGATTTCGTAAATCGACGTAAAACCAAAAACTTCCTGATTTTAGAAAAAAAAAACAATTATTTCAGCAAAATGTTAAAAATGTGTTTTTTTATAAGATCAACCTTCATTTTTAATACATATTTTTCCTTGAAAATACCAACAAACAAAAACCAAATATTCCTAGTCCAAAACTTGACGATGCGACGCGGGCCTTTGATGCGAATGTAATGTTTAGGTGAAAATACGCTGAGTTATTTAGGTTAGATAATTGTAAATAAAGTCCATACATTAAAATATGTAATTCTCATAAAAATACTTTTATAACAATATTACTAGATAGTATAACTTTGCGAGCCCTTACAAAGCTCTGCTTTTTGCTAGAATTATACCATCATTTTTCTCCTGCAAGACTCTTCATAAGGCGAGCTAATAGTAAACGCACCAATAACTAGCATCAAAACAACTATGCGGTAAAATAAAGTGACAAGTTTTTTCGGGTATCATGCTACCGCCCCATCTATTATTATCGCTATTACGTCAGTATTTCTTTGTTTTAGTCCCTTTCGGTTTTACATTCCTGCTAGAAAAAAAGTATATTCACGCCGTATCCCTGAAGTAGTAGGCAAAGGTTTAATAACTGCACCTACGATTAGCCAAAAATACTTAGTCCCACAATGTGATAGATGGAAAGCCTATCGCCTACCGGGCACTTATCCAATCCCGGGCAACTTTGTTTTGATTAGAAAACTGAAAAAAACACATTTTGAATTGCCTGACGCGGGAACCGAACCTAGGACCTCATCTGGTAAACACCAACACCGGACCACTAGACCACATCGACGATCTGTCAAACAAACAGAACATGTTTTTTGTGGTCTGATTAATTGCTATCTAATTAATTTCAATTTCACTTGTATCTAAGATTCTTCAAAATGATTTTCATGTCTATTTTTATAAGAGAAAAGAATTCAGCAGAATCTTCCTACAAATAAAGAAAGAAAACAACTGAATATTTTGCCATTATCACATTTAACAATATTAAGTTTAATAATTTCTACACAAGTTATTAAAATATTTCTGCATAATATTTGAATTCATTAATTTAAATTGAAAATTATATTAATTTACATATTTTAAATATTAAGATATATTTGAATTTATACTACTTTTGGATTTAATAATAAAATCTTTATTACAAATACTTGAAAATATCAATGAGACATTCTTTAACATCATAATATAAATGCAAAAGTTTGTATGTCAGAATATCTGCCTGTTATGCTTTCACGGCTAAGCCGCTAAACCGATTTTGATAAAATTTGGTACGGTTTTGAAAATTAGAAAACCAAAGGTCAAACCTTGGTTATTTTTTTTAAATCATCCCTCACCATTGGGGTTAAAATGGGTGAATGGTTATATTGATGACATGTTACCTACTCTAACCACGGGCGAAGGTGCGCAACAGCGCAAAACGTAAAAAAAGTATATTCATTTTTTTGTTATTTTAAAGTTTTTCACGACACTGACAGATCGGATTAACCGCCCCGTTCGTCGAGTGGTTAGGGTCCCTGACTACGCAATCGATGGGGTTCGGGTTCGATTCCCGACAGGCACAGGCATTTGTGTGATGAGCATAGACGTTTGTATTTCTGGGTTTGCGTGTTTATTAAATACTAGCTGTACCCGCGACTTCGTTCGCGTTTGGCCATCCTTGCAGAGTAATTATTAGGAACTGACCACAGTATTTCTCGTATTCAGCAATACTTTGGACGGCGAAGCACTTTTATCAAGTGAGAAATATTAAGAAAGGATTCTTTTAGTGTGGATTTAAAAACACGTTGACTTTGATAACGAACCTTGTGTCTTGTAGGGATTTAGGCAGTGTTTAACTGAAGTCACCTCGCCTTTTATTTTCTACAGTCATGCTTACAGTTTTATTTGTTTGCCATTATATACTCATTCCATTTAAAAAATGATTTTATATTTGAATAAAATCATTTTTGCAAAACCTATTTTTTATAGAAAGGAAAATTGCACACCGGTGAAGCAAATGTCTTCATCTGTATTATAATTTTTAAACATGGCTGGGGCTATCCTTCCACCGGATAAAAATGTCGCAACTAAAATATGCCACTGCTAGGGCAATCATAATCAGCCAAGAGACTGCGAATTTAATTCTTATTGGTAAAAAAATGTTTTCGTCTACCTTGAAGTGAGTCCAAAAAAACTTCCACCCAGAGTTATTTACGGTGTTATCCTTACTCCATTGACAGCTGTTCGTTATTTAACGACTGCACGGTTTAGTTTATATTTGTTATATTACGTGCAACGTTTGTCACATCATAGCCGGTTTCAGAGCAAAAGACTCGGTCAATAATCCTTCAGGAGTGTGTTTAAACATAAAATGTGGTTAAACATAACTTTGAGATTTTTCAACCAGTTAATTTTTTCCCAAGACAACGTTTTTCATCTTGCTAAAACTGCGTTTAATGCTGTTTGAAAGATTAAAATCGATAAAATCGCGATCATAAGTTACAACATTAAAACTTCAAAATAGACATTTTTGGTATCAACAACCTTAGATATTATTATCATAACAACTTTAAGATTTTTTGAGGGCAAAAGATTGAAGGTGAAAGTATTGGCTTGTACCTAGGTTCCTAATGGGCAACGATGATATTTAAGCTAACTAATTTTAAAATCCATGGTGTATGTCTGATAATTAACAATATCTGACTCCATTGCAGTAGTATTAGTCAAGACCTATAAGTCAGGGCGAAATAAATAGTATTTGCTTCCAGTAAACGTTATAACTGCAATGTTATTATTATTAAGCATAATATCTTGACCGTGGAGGAACCGTTCAATTCCTCCGTTAGGTTAGGAGGAACCGTTAGGAACATTTTGTTTAAAACAATTAAAATGCGGCTTTTTGCAATTTTTTGCCAATGTTTCGTAAAATACGCGTGGAATCGACATGTTTTTTTATTATCAATAGGGAAGCGCTTGACTACGATCTCGCCTGACGGTAAGCTAAGATGCGGCCTAAGATAGAACGCACTTCCCTAGAAGTTCCCTAGAGTTCGAAGAGTTCAAAAAATCTAGTTTATGTAAATGATACTTAAGAAATTAATGTTTGAAAAATATACATCATATTTTTTAAAATTGATGATTGATTGTGATCTTTCGAATGGCATTGAACGCAATTGTTTAACTCAAAATTGTTTTAATCGATAGTTTAAAAAACGTCGAAGAAATGTTAAAAAAAAAACTTTTTTTAATTTTTTAAAACTTTTTTTTATATTGAATCGTCACTGACAAATCCCAAATAAATCCAGTTTTGAACCAATTTCCAGTATTTAGCGCGGTTTTTTAGAGGACAAACCTAATTCGATTTTTATATCAAACGGTATATTAACCTGAAACTTTTTAAAAAAATCTGTAATAAGTTTACTGTAAACAACGTAATTTTAATGTTTGAAAAGCTGTACCTTTTGAAAATTTGACTCGATTTTGATTTTTGAAATTCAATATAGTTTTTTTAGTAAGTACTAAAATATTGCAAAATATTAAAAATGATTAGTTAAAAAAATTCGAAGTTATGTCAAAAAAAATAACTCCGAACGGATAAATATATTTTGATGCAATTTATGCATTGGAGGCAGTTTTTTGAGAAGTAAGGCTGATTAAATTTTGTACTATATCGGTTCAATAATCTGAAAATTGTATTAAAAAAAATTGTTCCGCCAAAAACCTTTGTGAGGTTTTCCAAAATTTCTCAAAATCTCCTTTACTGAATTAGTTAAAATTTTCAGGAAGTCTAAGTTGAGTGGAATCCAATCAAATCCCATTAACCACGTTTCGATCGGTCAAGCCGTTCAAAATTAATGAGATGTTTACATACACACATACACACTCACGCGCGCGCACACACACACACACACACACACACATACATACATATGTCATCATGAAAATAGTCGGAAAAGGTTCCTAGATCCTCAAAACGTGGAGATCTGGTGAACACTCGATTTTCGAAAATCGAAGCAAAATCAGTAACTTCCTTATCTACGTAAAATTTATATCTACGTAAAATACGTAAAATATATACCTAATTAAAAAGATAAAAAGTTATTTATTCAGGTTTATTTTTTGAATAATTTTTATTTAAAGCAAATTTCGTAGCGGGAAGTTAAAAATAAATTAATTAACACATGGCTTTGTAGTTTTTTATTAATAAAAAACAAAAATAGCCTTTGACTTTTTTTGAATAAAAAAAACATCTTGTTGCACTTTTCTTAAATTTATTAATATTTTCATTCTCTAAAAAATATTTTTAATTTAAATTTGTATCATTTTCAATAAGCAAGATAAGCAGTCAAGGGTTTTTTTTATTATTATAACAAACTACTCTGCCTCGTGGTCTAGGGACAGCCTATTTGGCTCAGATCATGAGGTCCCGGGTTCAATCCCCGGGTCGGTCAAAGATGTTATTGAGATATTTTCGAGGATTTTCTCGAAAATCTAAAATCTCAGTAGTAACACGGAAACTGGCGGAGTGGTATATATATTACCACTGCCGTGCCTCGGATGAGCACGTAAAACTTTCGGTTCCAGTTATCTCTAAAAATAGTCGATCGAATATGCGGCGATGAGGATTACTATTTATCTCACCACCGACAAACCGGTGAATCGCGGTGAACCGGAAAGTCTATAGACGGTCGGTTTACTCTGCCTACGTCGCAAGGGAACCGGGCGTGATGATACTTTAATAAAAAACAACAACGCCACGTAATTTTTCCTCACATTTTTGATTTTTGATTCTCACAAATAAAGGAAAGTTAAGTATCTTTTGATAGAATTTGTTTTGATGATTTTTTTCTGTAAGATGTTGATCTTATTCTGGATAGAACTTATAAGTACATGTTCGTATATTCTACTTAACAATTTTTTGTAAAGTATTTTGGAGTCCGACGTTAGTCAGTATACTAAGTGGCTTAGGCACTTTAACATCTACACTTGCAGAAGTTTCATTCATTTTAAAAGATAACTGATTGATGTATCTAATTTTGAAATATTTACCGTGTTGTCTTAGCGGTCCGGTGTCGTCGTTGACCATATGAGATCCCGGGTCCGATTTCCGGGTCAGGCAAAACAAAATGTACTTTTTCAGTTTTCTGATAAAACAACGTTGCCCGGGATTGGGATGCCACCTATCATATTGTGAGAGAGTATTTTCGGCTAATCGTGGGTACACTTCTTGCACCTCTGCCTACGTATTCCAGGATATGGGCGTGTAGATACTTTTTTATCCTTTTTTATGTTATGCAATGTAAAAACAAAATAGTGAATTTTCCCAATAGCCTATCCTTACGTTAAATTTTATAAAGAACAAATTCTATTAGTATACTCAATTTCGATTAGATGCATCTTTTCTGAGATATTAGCAAAAACCTGAAAATTGACCTGTTATATTTTCAAATATATTATAATTATTCTTATATAAATAAATAAAATGTTTAGGTTTATATTTTACACATATTTTACTAATTTTTAAGCTAGTAAAATTGCAAAAAAGTATACATTCTAGAACTGAATCTCTCGTAACACTATGAAATGATAATGCTAACTTATATTGAGCCGTGCGTTCAAAGGTTTTGTATACACTCCGGGTGTCACGTTCAACTGGACTTACCACCCGAAACCGTTGAAACTTCTGATGTCTGTAACTTCTAAATTATAAAACTCATGAACTTGAAATTTTTAAGGGATAATCTTTAGAGTACTTACTTTTGAACAAAAAAATAATAAAGGATTTCGGATGACAGGTTAATGAATTAAAGCTAAATATACGTTTTTATCTTCATCCCCTATCCCACGGGAACCATAAATATCCTATAACCTTCTTCGGAGTAGTAACTCTAATCATGCTAAATTTCATTTGAATCCGTTCAGTAGATTCGGCGTGATGCGCGGCTTTGATACAGACAGACAGACAGACAAAAATTAAAAAAATTACATTTTTCGCTTCAGTATCGATTAAAGAGTATCTTCCAAAAAAATTTTTTAAAATATCTTCAATGTACAGAAATCGACCTCTTACAGTTTTATTATATGTATATGTATAGATAGTTCAGTATTTGCCTACGTATTTCTATCTATTAATATCTTTTTTTTATAGAAGAGGGGGCAAAGGAGCAAGAGGTAAGTGATCACCGCCGCCCATGGACATCTGCAATGCCAGAGGTCTTGCAGTTGCGTTGCCGGCCTTTTAAGAATGAGTGAGCTCTTTTCTTGAAAGTCCCTATGTCGTATCCGTTCGGAAATACCCCTGCCGGTAATTGGTTCGACTACAGAGTAGTGCGAGGTAAAAAGTGTCGGGAGAATCGCACTGTTGTGGATTTCCAGACATCGAGATGGTGAGGGTGGAACTTCGAATTTTGACGCGATGACCGATGGTGGATTTCGGCGGCAGGAATTAATCCAAAAAACTCGTCGGAACACTCCCCATGATATATACGATAAAAGGCGCAGAGAGAACCTACATCTCTGTGCAATGCCAAAGAGTCAAGCTGTTTCGAAATAGCCTGGTCGTCAACGATTCGAACTGATCTACGCTGAATACGATCAAGAGGAAGAAGCTGGTACTGTAGAGCTCCGGCCCAGAGATGAGAACAGTACTCCATGTGAGGCCAAACGTGTGCCTTATAAAGTTGAAGGCGATGGGCCGGCAAAAAGTACTGTTTCGCTCTGCTGAGCACGCCGAGCTTTTTGGAAGCTAGTTTAACCTTGCCTTCCAAATGACCGCGAAACTGAACGTAATTCGATATGTCAACTCCCAGGATTCCGACACTAGCTGAGGCTGTCAGGAGAGTATCCTCAAATCGAGGTAATACGACAAAGGGCGTCTTTTTAGCGGTGAACACGCAACGCTATGTCTTCTTGGGGTTAAAAGTGACCAGGTTTTAACGACCCCATTCCGAGACATCGGTAAGCCGATTCTCGACTTCAGACACAAGCTTGTTTCGGCACTCTTCGTGGTGTTCCTCAGAAATACCGCTTCGGCCGGAGTATGTAGCATCACCAGTACCGTTATCCGCATAGCAATATATGTCGCTAATTCGCATCATGTCATTGATATGCAGAAAGAACAGTGTAGCACGCAGGCTTGGGGAACACCAGCATTGACAGATTTAAGGTCGGAGCACGCACCGTCGACAACGACCTTGATGCTCCGGTCAGCCAAAAAACTAACCGTTATCGTTGACCAACACTCAAATGACAAAGAAATAATTTGCTTACTTGGGGGTTAGATCAATCGTGAATTTATCAAGCGATATTTATTATTATTTATTTATGGAAAAAACTTTAAAAATGTATTCCAAAACGCAATTCAAATAATAACTGTATTTTCATCTATATATTAATACGTGAAAGAAAAACTTTGGACCCCTTTTTAAGACGATTGCGCAAACAGTGGAGGATGAAATTTGGCATAGTCAAAGTTTATATTGCGGAGGATTGCGGAAAAATTCATACTATTTTGAAATAAAATGCATTAAAATTACATTAAATTAATAAAAGTAAACTTTACACACACTTTATTTATGTGACATACACGATAATATACACACATGTATACTTTTTTCTTTGCGGCCTAAGTCAGTTGTCATACTTAAAAAGATTTTATTGTTTAGTATGGTCGAATTTCGGCCACAGGCGATCGCTAGTTATTAATAATTCCTCCATAATTTTACTAACTTACACTTTGTTTTTGTTACTTACACTTTTAAGTAAGGCACTGTACAATTTACTTAGTTAAGAGGCTAGTCCCCGACCGTGGGAATTTAAAATCGAACACACACATCCATATATTTTACTAATCATATACGTCGACCATACGTCACACTATGGCCCACACTAGGCCTAAAAATTGTGTAATCGTTGCGTGTTTTCTTCTGCGACATACGTAATGACACAAAAACCGCAATGTTTCTATTTTTCATTGATTTGGCAAAAGTCAAGGTGGAGTCATAGTGAACACGTTCTACGTGTAGTAATACATTGTTATTCACAACTGATTGATAATGTATAATTTTGATTAAACTGCTATTAAGTACTAATACTTAATTACTTAAATATTTAATACTTCAGAATATAATACAGAGCCATGGTACGTAAATTAAATGTATATTAAAATCGACCAAAAGTATTAATTTTTTTTAATGCATCACAAAATTAATCAAATCGGAACCAATCTCCTCAAGGGACCATAGTAATTTACGTATCTATATATGTACATATATTTAGTAACATAAAAGTACACAGTCTTACAACATGACTTATTTGTGGTTAAGTTTTTGTTTAATGTGAGTGAAGCCATCGGTGACCGCTCTGTTATTCAAATAGTTAACAACACTGACTACGCAATCATTGGGGCTCGGGTTTGATTACCCACAGGGTCAGGTATTCATATATTGAGCATAGGGTTTGTACTTCTGGGTTTGGGTGTTTAATAAACATATTTGAGTGTATTTATATGTATTTCTACGTATTCATTAACACATAACACATAATTAGCAAATAAATTAATTACTTTGGGGTTAAGTCAATTTGTGTAATTTATATACCGATGTTATTTTTATTATTCTGATATAAAGTTTGCTTGTAATTAAATAATCCATCCAATCGGCACCTATGCTTATAAGTATTTCATAATTAAAATAATATAAAATTTACCTTGGAATGTTGACCGATTCTTATGTTTACTAGGACTCACCAGTTAGTCATTCAGTAAAACGGGTGGTGTCTCTCATCGCCCCATTTGTCAACTTTAATAAGTCTATTATTAAAATTTGACTTAATGAAACAAGGGAGCCCATGCTCTGAGTTGAATAGTGTAACTAGTAGATTAATGCGGAACTCTTGCTTTCTTTATTTACCCCATTTCAAATTATTAACAATATTTTCAACAATATTCCTCAAAAAATGCTGTAGGTTTGGAAATTTATTAAATCTCGATTAACATTGCAATTTTTCGTATTGGCAGACAATACAGAAAAGTATTGGCGGATAAATTTTGAAACATCATTATTATTCAATATTATGCTACTATTACGCTTGCCCGAATATGTAGGGGAAAATTGGATGAAGTCATATAAGTGTAGTGACTGCATATTTTTGGTTCACTTTTTGAAGCAATTTTTAAAATTTTTAACAATAATTTTAAAATTTCTCTTTTATATACAAGGGTATGTGAAGAAAATAAAAAAAATGCTTTGCTAATATAATACAGTGACATAGTAGAAAATTTAAAAAATATTTTTAACTTCCCACTACGTATACAGATAGAAATTACTCATTTTTCAAAAATCGAGTTTTCACCAGATATTCACGGTTTAAGATGACGTCAGTATGTCTATTTTTTTTTGTGCGTGCAAACATCGCACTACTTTTTAACGGCTTTACCTATCGAAACGAGGTTGATGGCATTCAATTGGACTCCACTCAACTTAGATTTTTTGAACATTTGAACCAATTTGTTTTAGGAAATTTTGATCATTTGATCAATTTGGATCAAATCTCAAAAATTTTTTTGACGAAATAGCATTTTTTTAAAATAACTTCTAGGTTAATGTACCGCCTGAATACAAAATCGAATTGGCTCTTTTCCTCAAAAAACTGCCTCCCTTCAATAAATTGAACTAATAATATTTTTTTTTATATCATAAGATAGCAAACAAGCAGATGGGTCTCCTGATGGAAAGAGTCAACTATCGCCTATAGACACTAAAGATGTTAATGGTGCGTTGCTATCTTGTGGCGAGATCTAATGCCACATGCATAAGTTTACCGGCTACCTTACCTTCCAAACCGGAACACGACAGTGACCAGCACGGACGCTATTGCGGCAGGAATAGGTAAGGCGGTGGTACCAGACCCGGTCGAGCCGATGCAGAACTCTACCACCTAGTAGTCACGATGGTAGTGACGCAAATAGCCACTCAGTCGCCTTTTACGACCTGCCTGGCAGAACGGCAGTTGGTCTATTCTTCAAAGGAGCCCGGGACCAACACGGGGGAAAAATTTTTTGGACCTTTTACAATAATTTAGTACGTAAAAAACTACATCAAATACGATATCAAATATCGAATCAAGTTTCCAAAAGTTACAGCTTTACAAATATTAAAATTTTATTGTTTACAAGAATATCATTTCATATTTGTAAAATAAATTTCAGATTAATACACCCATTGATTTCTAGACCTTAACATCTCTTTTAATTAAAAATTTTATCTAAAACTGTAACTTAGATAAAATCGATTAATTTTTTCAGGATTCTTCAATAGCAAAATTTTTTTAACAATTTTTTTAATATATTTCTTTGTCGTTTTTCAGTCAATTAATTTTGTAGTTAGTAAAACATTTAAGGCTCTAAATTGCATTAAATGGCTTTCAAAAGATTAAAATCGACCATCATTTTGAAAATAACCAGCTTTTAAAGAATTGAAATACTGTCATTTTTATAAATTGTTATTTTTTTAACTCTTCGAACTTAAAACCTCAATTTAGCAGAAAGTTTCAGGGATGGTCTGCAGAGTTAACCAATTTACAAATTTTTATGAATATAGGAATTTGAATATTACATATGACTCTAAAATACTATAAACATTTTGCACGCCTCATAACTCAAAGCGTTTGAAGTAGTGTTACACTTCCGATTCGTCAAAATCAAGCACTTTAGTAAATTAGTAAATAAAAATGCCTCTATGATCACCAATTTTCATTTATGCTGTTATGTGCTTCGGGATCGTAATTGTAAGAAAACGCCACCTATATTAAACCGTGTATTTACAACATATAACACACTGATAAGCTGTAAATACACTATACACACTGGTTTCACTCGCTGTACTAACACCAAACTTAACCGCCTACGCTGTATCACTAAAACACTTCTCTTATTCACTGTATTACACACTAGTCACTTCGCTTCACACTGGACGCAAGATTATTCGCAACAATACTGTGACATGAGTCGACATAAATTAAGAAAACACTAATTAATTTATTTATATTCATCAAAAATTATTTTATGTAGTTATTTCCACAGAACATATTTCGAAACAAAAAAGTTTGAAAAAATATTTACATAGACGTATTTATTTATTGTATAGGAATCACGATAACTACCAAAAACACGGACGGTCTCGAGACCGGTTTTTTCATTATTTCTAGAATTTCATACTCTTGTTTCGTATTTTATGTCAATTGAATTTTTTTATATAACAATAAATATTCACAATTTTTTTCTCTATTTCTTATTCGTAAGATAGCAACAAGCTGATGGCTCTCCTGATGGAAAAAGAAACCATCGCCTAAAGACTCCAAAGATGTTATTGGTGCTATCCGTTGTTTTTCGTGTTGCAAAATGACAATGCCACACGCATAGGTCTACCAACTACCTTACCCTCCAAACCGGAACACGGCAATGACAAACATTGAAACTATAGCGACAGGAATGGGTAAGGCGGTGGTACCAAACACATGCAAGACGTTGTGGAATTCTACCAAGCACTACTGAAAGGTTTGTTGCAAAATCTACTTTATTTTGTTAAAATAAAAAAGCTTTAAGTAATTGTTGCTTACTACTGGCTTAATTTTATAAATAATTGTCGTGAAATTATTTTTTTTCATAATAATTAATGATATTTTCATAATAATACTTTTATGAGAGTTTAAGTAAGGATAAGCGATTTATTACACTCGCAACCCACCCTGATGGAATATTTATGTCAGAAAATAATTTTAAACTGACGTGCTTCCGCCTTCGATTCTGGGGGGATACTGAAATTTTTGATGGACGTTTTTAAAAAATCATGTTGACATTTTACCGATTAAATTCTTCATATAAATTTGCATGGAAGATGGTGGACAAAAATATTAAGCATATTTGTATTCAAATTACTTTTTTATAGGGTCGTTTAATAAAAAACTAAGACGGTGAAAGTGTAATATAGTTCTTTATTAAAAAATAATTCTAAAAATTTTTAAAATCGTTGGCCAATAAATACTGTAATTTTTGCAAACGGAAAAGGTCGATTTTAAGGTTTTGGGTGAAGTTTACGATTTTTTTTCTACAAAACTAAGAATTATTTTGAAAATATCTCTCGGTAAAACTGTTAACAGTTTCATTAAGATTACCACCGAATTTTTCTAGAAAGCAATTCTATTTATTCATTAAGGAATTTTGAAAACCGCAACACTCGTTTTAGCAGTTTTTAGGGAATGGGGCCTTAACCAACGCTTAGTCTATATTTGCTTTTCGGCCATTTTTATAGAATTTTTTTGCGCTTTATAGTGATAACTAAAAACAATATTTGCCCGAACAAATTAACAACGAAAGCCAAAGCTTATCAATATGGTAAACTATGCAAATCAAATACACTCAAGCCTGGGATTTCAAATATTGTATTGAAATTATTATAAAGCTGTTCTAAAATTTGAACACTAGTTTTTGTAGTTTGTTAGTTTAGTGATTAATTACTCCTTTATACAAGCTGTTACACGCGACTTCGTGCTACGTGCTCTTGTGGCCCAAGATCATTACTTCCTTTTGATTAGTAGAGTTAAAACGAAGTCTGTATTAGTTCCAGATAGTGTATTTTTTTAATTTTTTTTTATAGAATAGGGGGCAAACGAGCAGGAGGTGATGGTAAGTGATCACCGCCGCTCATGGACATCCACAATACCAGAGGTCTTGCAGTTGCGTCGCCGGCCTTTTCTTGAAGGCTCCCAAGTCGTATCCGTTTGGAAACACCCCTGCCGGTGTATATTTATATGGTAATAGTCCTGTAAAAAGTTTAATGAAACCATGATCTGGCCAGTTTTGGCGCAATGAGTAAAAATGTGTTCATTGATACTTAAATAATAATAATATTATGAAAGAAATTTTGATTAAAATTTAGGGGAAAGGGATGAAAAAATAAAAAAGGGTTGAAAAATGCCTTTTTTTTTTAAATAACTTAATAACGGTAGGAAACAGAAAAAAAAGTTTCAAGTAAAAGTTGTTGAAATAAAAATTCTACACAAAAAATCCTCTTCATTTTTTTGTTATCTGTTTTAGTTTAGCTACAAAAAATAAAAATTAAATTTGTAGTAAAATATCTAAAAATACATAAATATGGGAAAAACATATGTAGTAGTGTTAGTACATATTTATGTGATGCGCGCGCTGCATGGTACAGGGCCGTAATAATTCTGGTAAGTTTTTATAATTAATTACAAAACAAATTTTGGGGGGGATCGATTTGTGTAATTTGTCCACAATAGTATTATATTATAATTTTATTACATAATAATTATAGTCGTTCGCATAATTAATAATTAGATCAGTTCACGTAATAACTTTTGTAGCCATATTTATTGGGATCTCTCAGAAATCTACCACCTAGTCGTTATGATTGTAGAGACATGTATAGTTTTTACTTTTAACTTCGCAGATTGTTAAGTAACAAGGTCACGCAACTTCTAACATCTTTAAGAAGTTTTTGTATCAAGAACCTAAGCCGATGTCATTAATTTAGAGCGGTCTATTATTCATGTCGGCGTGGTGAGAAAATGGCGGCAACTAACAAACTAGATAAGTTTTATAAGAACCAACTTAGATGAATCTTGACTGCATAATGGCGCTGATTAAAACTTGAAAATTGTAAAATTCTAATATTGTTTGACAGGAATTCCAATATTTTTTATTAACTAGCTGCAGCGTGCAGCCCGCTGCATTATAAGAATCTTTGGCGAATCCCGCGGGATCACCTAATTTTTCCGAGATAAAAAAGTAGCCTATGTGCTATTCCAGGTTATCATCTACCTGTGTACCAAATTTCATCTAAATCCGTTCAGTGGTTTTTGCGTGATTGTGTAACAAACATCCAACCATCCATCCATCCAACCATCCATCCAAACTTTCGCATTTATAATATTAAATATAGATATAGATTATATGAGTAATTTTTATTAAGTATAAAGATTTTTTTATATCGTTACATAGCAAAGCAGATGGCTCTCCTGATCGAAAGTATTTTTTTGATTTTCTAAAACAACTCGGATTTAAGCTTTTTTGATTTACTTAAAAATATGGTCTGCAGGTTTTCTTTAAATCTTATATAAATTAAAGTAAGACAGCACAAGTTATGGGCGAAACAGATAAGGACGCCATTTCAACATGTGAGAGTGAAAGAGATAGCAAGCATGAGCATCATCAACATCAGAAGTTAGAGTGAAACGGATAGAGACGCCACTTGTGTTAGTGAGAGTGTGAATGCAAGAGTTAGCAAGCCTGATCATCATCTACCGCTTTTTATAACAATTAACATAAACAAAAAACATTACATAATAGTTTATGATACCCTTCAGTGGCTTCAGCAAAATTTTTATGAGAATTTTCAAGTTCCGTTTTTTTATTAACGAATTTGGAAAATTCTTATTTAATTTGAAAAGGCATATTTCCCATGAGGTCACATATAATATGAATATTCAGGGTTCTGGAGACATCGGAGTTTTGAAGTCGATCGCTGTTGTTTTACTGTGTTAAATTAATTATACATGATACGTTCCTCTGGCAAGTAAAATTGCTGTCTCAAAATACTTTTATTTCTATAAAAAATGCGTAAAATTCATTTTTACTTACATAACAAAGAGAAAAGATTTTTTTTTATATTGTTAATTAAAACGCCCTATTATATTTTGGATAGCAATGCATCACTAACATCTTTGGTGCCTCTAAGCAATGGGTATATCTTTGTATTGGGAAAACTATATGCCTATTTGCTATCCTCGAAATAAAATAAACAAATAAAACTTAATTCAAAATTCATTAAACACAAAATAGCCAAGTTGTTAGCCTCAGCTAATTTTAAACATTGAACACTAAAAAATAGATTACATAGTACAGTCAATGAAAAAGTCACAATGATAAAGGAACAATAAGTCACAGGGGAGGCATATGCAAAGAGAGTAATTAACACAAGCTGTTCTATATCAATGGTACATTAACATGTAAAAGCTAGCGCGCTAATGGTTCGTGTGCCAATAATAGCTCAATAAATTGTACAACCGAGAAGGCCGAGGTTACACTATTTATTGCGTTTCGTTGAACTAGCAAAATAAAATTTAAAACTAGGTACCTAGCGTAATACCATTATTTTGAGTAGTCATATTAATTTATACTCAGAGAAAGCACGCTGAAAAGACTTCGGCGTTGATGAGTATCTTGATCTTGAGATCATCATAAAATATCATTGCAAAAGTTGTGTGGGTATTTTTTAAGTATAGTTAAATTTGTAACAATATTTCAAGTGATTGTTAAGTTGGCAAAACGTTTATAACACTTCATCGAGAACAGACCTAAAAATAAATTACGAGAATAGACTTATGCAAGAACAAAGTTTACAAATTGTGATATACAGACTGACTGGTGAGTTACCTTCAATATTTAAGGACGTGATATTATGACATCATATATATTATATGATGAGAAAAGATAACATTTAAAATAAATATTAAATTACTTCTTAGTAAACTTAGTGAACAGTATATCGAGAATCCTATATTTACCAGCGCTATACTTGGACACCGCGCGGACGCACATGTCGCGCAGCGCGCTATCCACACAGAATACATAGGTAGGTAGAAAAAAAACAGCGCGGCGTGTTTAGAGAGTACCTATAATATCCACATTTCAATTATTTTTAGGGAAATGTTGGTCAAGAATTAAGCCCCTAATTTTATTATTTCATTTTAACGAGAATCGAGTACCGAGTACTCTCCAGAAGTATCGAAGGTAACTCACCAGTCAGTCTTTATAATGAAAATAAATTATTTTGGGAAGCAAGACTCAGTTAACGAAAATTGTTGTACTCTACACTTATTTTCAGATGAATATAATAGTACATTTGAGCAAGTATTCGGATCCAATCGATGGAACGTAACTATATCTAAATGGTTTTTGACCTAGCTACAAAGTCTATGTATATTGATGTGGTTGGTGGTTGGTAGTATCGTAAAGGAATCGAACTCACAATAATTGTAACTGAGAAAAAGGAAGATTTTTTTGCTAAGTTTTTAAGATTCCGGTTCCTTTCGGTTAAGATTGGTTCCGGGCTCTTTTGAAGAATAGACCAACTGCTGTTCTGCCAAGCAGGTCGTAAAAGGAGACCGATTGGCTATGCGAGTTACTACCATCGTGACTACTATAATAGATGGTAGAGTTCTGCATTGTCTTGCCCGAGTCTGGTACCACCGCCTTACCTATTCCTGCCGCAATAACGTCAGCGCTTGTCACTGTCGTGTTCCGGTTTGGAGGGTAAGGTATCCGGTAAACTTATGAATGTAGCATTAGACCTCGCCTTAAGATAGTAACGCACCATTAACATCTTTGGTGCCTATAGGCGGTGGTTGACTCTTTCCATCAGGAGACCCATCTGCTTGTTTGCTATCTTATGATATATATAAAAAAAGATTTTCCTTTGAACGAGTGAGTTCTAAAACACGAAAGTATGGATCTATATCGTAAATGTGAATTTCATCTGTAACGATAAACTCATTTGATTAAGATATATACAAGTATATCGGATAGAGCGTGCCAGCAAAGAGGCAACGCAGATTCACATCCTGTCGCGACCAAATTTGTCTTTGTTAAGTTTTTAAGGTTTTCCTAGCACGGGGTGAGTGCTAAAACACATCACCAACACTCGTGTTACAGTTGTGTTATTTTAAGCTGCAATTTCACTAAGTGCCGACGAATGGGAAGTAACCAGTTCAAAATATCTATTTAAGATATGTTTGTATGTGTGTGTAAATTACTGTGATTTGTATAAAGGCATCATTAAACTGCCCAGAGAATTGATATGCATAAGACGTTGAACATCAAACTTAACATTGGCCAGGCGAAGCTGGTCTAAGTTAGTGCTACAAACCTGTAAGTTAGCAACTTGCATGAATAGGCCAAATTGCAAATAACGTCCAGTGCAGTCACGTTGAAGACTGCAAACCTTGTGTACTTACTCACAGAATGCTAGCTTTGGCCAATGACTGTCCTTCAAACATTATTAGAAAAATAAAACCATAGGATTTTTCATTTAATGTAAGCCCTGTTTTATTTATCAAGGAATTAAAATTAAGTAAAACTGCAACAACCGATTTCCAACTTCATATATCTCTAAAACCTGACAAAAGAAGGAATTATTAAATTTAAAAAATACAGCCTAATTAAGAACTTCCTTTTTTTGGGAAATCGGTGGAAAATTAGTCGCCTGTATTAGTCCTGATCTCTATTCAGGAACATCTGCCTATTGAGGAACATATGCCTAGAACATCTGCCTTAACGTCAGGCAGTTTCTAAATGGTGTAGTGTTGATCAAGACGTGTTTCACTACAGTCATGACTATTAGATGGTTAAGTTTTCCCCCCGTGTTGGTCCGAGCTCCTTTGAAGAATACGCCAACTGCCGTTCTGCCAAGCAGGTCATAAGAGGCGACCGATTGGCTATGCGAGTCACTATCATCGTGGCTACTAGGTGGTATGGTTCTGCATTGTCTCGCCCGGGTCTGGTACCACCGCCTTACCTATTCTTGCCACAGTAACATCAGTGCTTGTCACTGTCCTGTTCTGGTTTGAAGAGTAAGGTAGCCGGTAAACTTATCCATGTGGCATTAGACCTCGCCACAACATAGCAACGCACCATTAAAATCTTTGGTGTCTATAGGCGATGGTTGACTCTTCCCATCAGGAGACCCATCTGCTTGTTAGCTATCTTATGATATAAAAAAGATTTTTGCAATGCCATGATTTAGTACTTTACTTCTACGATTTTGTCAGAATAGCGCTAGTGTTTGACACTGTCGTATTCCACGTCTCTAAAGCTAGCATGGCTAAATGAGCAGAACCCCTAAAAACTTTGCGCAAAAGTAAATGCTTATTTAGTGCCAATTGGCAGAAGATTATAACACTGCTAGCTTGTAGTCAAGCTAGCAGAGCTACTCATTTATACTAACTGAATAATTCAGAATGACAGAAAATTTAGCGCTAATGAGTGCTGCCCATACGAGGTAAGCAATTAGGTGAATATTTTTACATATACATACAAATCTTCACGCCAGATCCCTTACGGGGTAGGCAGAGAGAACCGAGTGCCATACATCACGATCCTTGCAGGCTTGTCTTGCTTCCTCCACATTCATCACTCTCTTCATACACACACGCAGGTTGCGAAAACTCTTGACACCACCTTCGGGTAATACTCGATCAATCTGATCATGGTATGTCCTGAGTATATATATATCTATGGGTATGTCAGTCTTGATCTTCCCCGGTACCTACATCCTTCCACATTCGCATTGTATGTTTGTTTTCTTAACCTTTTATCTACCATTCATTTTACATGTCCGAACCAACGGAGGATACCCTTTCTTACCTTTTCACCGACACTTCCTTTCAAGCCTAACCTCTCTCTCACTTCCACATTACGAACTCGGTCCGCGAGTATTATACCACATATTTTTCTTAGCGATCTCATCTCGACCGCGTTGATTCTACTTTAATGCCCTTTCTGACATACCCAACTCTCACTTCCATGCAATAGTGGATATTTTTTTAAACTTTAATAATCAACTCTGATAGCTTGACAGACAAATCTCAGATAAAATTAGTAATTGATTAAAAATTGAAATAGAAAACAAAGAAAAGTTTCTTTCGCCAGATCCTCTCAGTATGAAGTCTCGTTCAGATTCGTGGATTTGATTAGTAGCTATAAAATAATCAACCCATCAAAAGTATTTCTAAAGATTAATTTAAATAAAAAAAAT
This sequence comes from Apodemia mormo, assembly GCA_036924255.1. Taxonomy (NCBI): domain Eukaryota; kingdom Metazoa; phylum Arthropoda; class Insecta; order Lepidoptera; family Riodinidae; genus Apodemia; species Apodemia mormo. Next base: position 22,630,440 of record JAUPFN010000019.1, on the reverse strand, counting down.
GACTTTGACTTTGACCTTCGCTGAGTGAATATAATTTTAACAATAAAATTAATCCTAAACTTTCGAACAACTCTTTCGAACATTTCACACTAATTAAAAGGTAATCTCAATTAATAAAATCATGAATCTATGAAATCGTCCGCAATTCGGACGGTCTCGGAACGGTCTGACCACAGCACTTAGCGAATTAAACATGTCACAATTTAATGGTTGATACAGACAAGGGTAAGGTGGTATTAGAGTAAATTAGCCATGTCTGTTTAACCAAAGCAGGGCAAGGCAGTCAAGCGAGAAAATATCCTAAATAATTGGCGGGCTAAAAGCTGGTGAAGAATGATTACTCGGTTAAGAAAATGGACCCTTTATTATTCATACATAAATTTACGCCCTCATCGCTTCAAGTAGGGGATTATTTTTATTTACCGGACTAATAACAAGGTTTTATGAAAAGGGTTTGAGTTCCTAAAATCTTTTACCTTGGAGATGCTTAACTAAATGAACACCGCCAAAATATAATATTTTTTTTTTACATTTTTCCTGGAGTCTTTGAAAAATGCTAGTTCTAATAATTAATGACTCTACGCGTTCTAGTCTATAATTATTATAGACTAGACCGCATAGTCATTAATTAGAATTAGTATTAATATTATAATTAATGACTCTTCGCGCTCTTGTCTATAATTATTATAGACTAGACCGCATAGTCATTAATTAGAATTAGTATTAATATTATAATTAATGACTCTACGCGCTCTTGTCTATAATTATTCCAGACTACAGCGTATAGTCATTAATCAGAATTAGTATTTGTCAAAGATTCCAGAACAAAAGTAAAAAAAATACTATATTTCGGTGGTGTTCATTTTTAACTATAACTTAAAAATCTAGTTATTATCGTACTACGATTGATCAGTTTATCTTATATATAAAATTCTCGTGTCACAATGTTCGTTCCCATACTCCTCCGAAACGGCTTGACCGATTTTGATGAAATTTCGTAAGCATATTCAGTGGGTCTGAGAATCGGCCAACATCTATTTTTCATCCCCCTAAATGTTAAGGGTTGTCCACCCCTAAATTTTTTTTTATTTTATGGACAAAAATTTTTATTTTTATTTTTTTATGATTCAACATTGAAAAATATATACAACCCTTAATTTTCAACCCTCTACGATCAACCCCTATTTTTTAATTCAATTCAATTCAACGCGTCGTCCGATTTGGAAATTTTTGGGTTTTCGACGTAGTTTTTTTAACAGCAGAAAATTGCTGTACGGGGTCGAACAACATTCAGTTTCGCGGTCATTTGAAAGGTAAGGCTAAACTAGCCTCCAAAGCGCTTGGTGTGTTTAGCACAGAGAAGCAGTACTACTCCCCAACTCATCGCCTCCAATTTTCTAAGGCTAAATTCTGCCTCACATGAAGTACTGTTCTCATCACTGTGCCGGAGCTCCCCAGTACCAGCTTCTTCCTCTTGATCGCATTTAGCGTAGAGCGGTTCAAATCGTTGACAACCAGGCTAAATGTAGGTTCGCCGTGCATCTTTTATCGTGTCTATTATGGTAAGTCTTTTGAATGGTTTGGATTAATACCTGCCGCTGATCACATCAACGAAAATCGCGTTCAAATTCAAAATTTCACCTCCACCACTACAATGTCTGGAAATCCACAAACGTGCTTAGCTCTCTCGGCACTTTTTGGCTTGCACTACTCTTTGTGGAATCATTTACCGACGGGAGTGTTTCCGAATGGATTTAAATTGGGGATTTTCAATTAAAAAGCATACCCATTCTTAAAATGCCCGCATCGTAACTGCAAGATCTCTGGTATTATGGATGTCCATGGGCGGCGGAGATCACTTAGCATCAGGTGCACCTCGTGCTCGTTTGCTCCCTCTTCTATAAAAAAGGTCTTCACTAAATTTATATGGAACCAAATGAGAAGTATCATCCAAACAACAAAAAAATATATTTTCCTAATCGATTAAAGATTAGGAAAATTCTTTTTTGTTATATTTGTATTTGAAGGACTTCTGAGGTTACAAACATAAAAAATACAACCGTATTAAGTCCCTCCTCCATTTTAGAAAGTCGGTCGAAAATGGTCCCAAAGAAATATAAACTATTTACGTTTACTCCTAATATAATAAATTTAGACATAGCGGATTCGCAAGCGCAGTATCCTATTTAATTTAACCCGATTTATAGTAGTCCGTTATCTAGGGCCACTCAGGCCCTAGTGATGTATTTCAAGCTTGTAATATCGAGAGTGTTAGTCTAAGTATCGCTTACCATAAATCCTATCTGAATAGATACGGCTGTTGTCCGCCCAGATAAAGCCTCTAATGCAACTGTCATGTCTCCAACAACACTGTAGGGTTTATTTGTCCTTAGATTTCAGGACAAGATTAAACAATTGTGTTAAAATTATTTAGTGTTTTAGCATAATTTGGTTCGTTTTTGCTTTAATGTGAGTGCAGAAAGTTTTTTTAAATCATAATACAGCAAATAAGCATATGACGCTCTTGATGAAAATAGACAACCATATCCTATAGACATCAAAGATGTTAATAGTGCATTGCTATATGTGTGCTGGGATGGTACGATGCCAAAGGCATTTACCGAGTTTACCGAGTTTATTCTCAAAAGTCAAAACCGGAACACGTGACAAGCATTGACGCTATTACGGCAGGATAAATAAAACGGTGGTACTAGACCCGGGCGAGGCGTTACAGAACTCTACCACCTAGAAGTCGCGATGATACTAACATATTTAAATAATCGTTAGCAAAAACCTTCGACAAAATATGTAATTTAATTAAGTGAAGTTAAGTAATAATTCAACTATATCATTATAAATGCAAAAGTATGTTTGGATGGGTGTAAGTTTCTCTTTCGAAACTCGAAACAATTTAGTATTCAGTTTTAGTAAGGTTAAACGGTGTAAATTCCACAATTTTGATATAACATGCTTAAAATATGTAAAGTCTGAACAGCAATAGTTATCGAACACCATAAATCTGGTACAAGTTAATCGGTAGTACGCTTGTGAATTTACAATATCTAAGCTTATACTGCGAAGCGATATCATGTGAATATCAAGCTCAATTGCGATGAGATTTATTAAAGTTAGAGAAGGGCTTATAACTTGCTTTCATTTAAGTGAAGAATAGCTATTACGGTTATATCAGTAGAGGAGAATAGAGTAGCGGATGATCGAACCATATTTTACTTAATTCTTGCCTTGAAATGACTGCCTCGTGGTCTATGGAATAGCTATTCGGCTCAAATCATGAGATCCCGGGTTCTATCCCCGGGTCTGGCAAAAGTTTCATTGGGGATTTTTCGAGATTTTTCTGGAAACTCTTAAATCTCAGTTGCAGCGCGGAGTCTGGCATGTGGCGTGTTACAATTCTGTACCTCGAATGAGCACGTAAAGCCCAATCTCTCGAATCGGGACCGACGCCCCGATTATTGCTAAAAATAGTCAATAAACGTTATGAGATCGATGAAATGCAGCGATAGTATTTACCACTCATCTCGCCAACCAACAAAACCGGTGAATCGTGGTGAAGTGGAAAGTCTATAGACGTTCGGCTTACTCTGCTTACTCCGCAAGGGATTCGGCCGTAATTATATTTTTTATATAAAAGAATTTTTTACAAAGCTGATACCACTATCAACTCTGTAAAAATCTATTGAAAAAATAGCTATATAGTGCCACCACTGTATTGTTATTTTTAAAGAACCGTAAAGCGTACACATTACGGCAAATGAACGCGGTTGTTTAAAGTAACGTACAGTGTTATTGCAGTGTCACTCATGACTTTCGATGTCGGAAATAATGGCAACCTTACAAGCCTATTGCATATTTGTTTAACAGGCCTCAAAGAGACTTAAAAGTAACAATATATAAACGATAGCGAAGTTAGAAAAGAATAAAATATATTGGATTGACGTAAGCCGCCTTAAGTCACGTGGTTGGTAGATAATTGTTAGAAACTGCGCTTAACGACAAGTACTAGTGGGCCAGGTGTGGCGCACCTATGTGATTTATGCACCTTATTTATTGGACAAATATAAATAAGGATAGTTAAAGTAAACAGGGATAAGATGTTTTCGATTCATTGTAATTCTGTCGCTACTTGAGGGCGTTACTCTACCCAAAAATTATACTGTGCGTCTAAAAGTGATTTAAGTGTTTGATTTGGCCAAACTGATCGGTTATACAATGTTATACGTAACAAACCATAAAGTAACGAATTGTTCGAACACATTTATTTTATAGTGAAGGTTTCGGTTGACAGACACATGAATTTTATTTATTTTTCTGAGATATTGATCGAACCACGTTTAGTTATAAAATCACCTAATTTGATTTAAAACATCTAAAAAAGAATTTCTTAAAGAGGAGTACAAGAACCTCCAAGGGTCCTTAGGAGTCCACAGCTACTCAGTTAACAATCAATATTTTTATTATAATTTTATACAGTCATTTGTTTGTCATACAAAATCCAAACAACAGCATCTTTCTCAGTTACTCAACCTATTTCCGGTCTTTCTTACTAGTATTGTAAATGCGAAAGTTTTTGAAGATGAATGAATGGATGGATGGATGAATATTTATTACACTTTCACGCAAACACAGCTGAACTCTTCTCGCCCGGGTTTTTGGTAACACTGCCTTACCTATTCCAGCTACAATAGCGTCAATGCTTGTCATTGTCGTGTTCCAGTTTGGAGAGTAAGGTAGCCGACAGACTTATGCATGTGGCACTGCCGTCCCGCCACACAGATAGCAACGCACCATTACCATTTTTGATGTCTATAGGAGATGAAGAAAGACGGAGATATGTGGAATGGACTCCGTTTAGCGGAGAATAGACACGCCTGGGTTTTAGTCGCATTAAACTTGACCAGATTGGCATCGCCCCAATCGGAGACTGCCTGTAACGACAGGTTCAAACGATCGACCATCACCTCCCTTAGAGACCGGATTTGTGCCGTACAGGCTCGCGTGGTGGATGCGTAACTCTCCACAACCACCACCATACCATACCCATAGATACCGGGCTTCAGCAGGTTGTTAATGTGTAGCAGGAATAGAGTTGCGGAGAGAACTGAACCCTGAGGGACTCCGGCATTAATTGTCATTTGGTCGGACGAGCAACCGTCGACCACTACTCGAATCGACCGGCCACTCAGAAAATCTACAATCCAGGCGCAGAGACCAGTAGGCAGACCATACGATGGAAGCTTGCCAATAAGCCTACCGTGCCAGACCCTGTCAAAGGCCTTCAAGATATCAAGGGAGACAGCTAGTGCTTTACCATTATTCTCGATGGCCGCGCTCAAGATGTAGGTGGCATACGTAGAAGATTCCCAGGGGACCGATTTCGGCCAAACCCGTATTTGCGGTCATTGAGTAGATCGTTCGCTTCTAGGAGTGTCATTAACCTGCTGTTCAGTACACGCTCCATAGTCATCCAGAGTATGGACGTGACTGCAATTGGTCTATAGTTGGAGAGGTCGGCACGTCTGCCTTTTTTGGGCACAGGCTGCACCTTGGTAAGCTTCCATGATTTCAAAAATTTTCAAATTTTTTTTTATAGGTACGTTGTTTTATTTTCCCATAATAATTTTTCAACTGAGTTCTGGGGTAATTTCTGAAAGAGGTCCATGTGTAAAAAAGTTAAAAAAACTTTGAGCTAAAATATAGTATAAGTGTAATAGTGGCACTCTGATGTTAAAAGTGCCTATAAAATTTATTTGAAGAAAATCTTTTTGATTTTGACTTTGGCCTACTTAGGTTTTATCTGTGCAAATCATATTCCGACTCGCCGAAGGCGTAGTTAGGTCAATGGCATTATCAAAAAATAATAACATAGTTCTCTGAATTAAAAATTATGGTAAATATTTGCAATAACTGAAACCGGTTGGTAAGGTAAATCAAAGGGGAAAGAAATTTCTTTCACCTTGAGAAAATATATTATTAGTGTAATATTATTAGTACACTATTTTGATGAACTCTGCCACCTAGTAATCACTATAATAGGGACACGTATAGCCAATGGTTCGCCTTTTACGACCTGCCTGGCAGAGTGACGGATGGTCTATTCTTCAAGGAGGAGTTTTTCGAGGTTTTCTCGAAAATCCAAAATCTCAGTAGCAGCTCGGAATCTGGCAAAGAAGTGTGTTAAAACTCCCGTCTCTCGAATGAGATCGTGGCTATAAGCACAGAATACTTAGAGACTAACAGAAGTCAATGTTACATACAAGTAATATTCGAGCATAGCACACATAGACACCTCTCACGGACGCGATATCTCGGACTGGTGTGGAACAAACTGTATCGAACCATTCCGAGATATCGCGTCCGTGAGAGTTGTCTATGTGTGCGTTGCTCGAATATCACATGTATGTATATTGACTACTGTTAGTCTCCAGTATACTGTGCTATAAGTGTCATCAGGTCAGTCCCTGTCATCACTAGAAATAGTCGATAATTGTTATCAGGTCGGTAAAATGCGGCGATGTGACTCATCTCGCCAATCGACAAACCGGTGAAATACGGTGAACCGGAGAGTCTATAGACGTTCAGCTTACGCTGCCTACTCCGTAAAGGAAACAGGCGTGATGATGATACTTTAAAAAGTATCTTCACGCCCGTATCACCGAAAAGGTAGGCAGAGGTACAACAAGTGCACCCACGATTAGCCGAAGATACTTGGGTCCCACAAATGTGATAGGTGGCAATCCTATCGCCAACCGGGCACTTTCCAATACCGGGCAACTTTAGTTTATCAGAAAACGGAAAAAACACTTTTTTTAAATGCCCGACCTGGGAATCGAACTCGGGACCTCATGTGGTCAACGCCAACGCTGGACCACTAGACCACAGAGGCGATTACTTGTATTCACCCATTATACCCATACCATTTCAGAGGTATTATGGATTATTAGATTAAGGTAGGTGAACTAGGTGAAGACACTATTCATATATTGTAAAGTAAGAGGGCTTTCCCAAAGCCACAAAAAGCATCGTAATATATATAATACAAAATGATAAACCACAAAGATTTTGCGTATGAGTTTTTGCAACAAAATACTCGTGAAATATTAAAATGGCAGCGTCTAGCCGCCACGGCGTCATAGTCTATAAATCACGTGTGCCGAACGGCGGCAGATTAAAAGATTATAAGAACTTTTGTACCTAAATGTGTACATAAAGTTTTATATGGATATGACCTTTACTCTACTATCGCGCTTAGATTTTATTCTTGAACTTAATTTTATTAGCATAAATATTTTTGATGGATTGCTGTTACGCCGTGTAATGTCAATTTTTAGGTAACTTATATTCAGCGTATTTGATCCTAAAAATATAAAAACACTACACTCCTATTCTGACGACAAAAGATATAAAACATTTTTGGCTAGTTCACTTATCTATCTAATCATGCGTGTGTATGATTCTGTATGTGTGATATTTTTCAAAACGTTTCAAACAATTCTTTTCACTAGTAAATACAATTGAAAAAGTGTAAAAATGTTAGCATTGCGTCCAATATCCTGGAATAGAGCAGTCGTCGATAGATAAGTACGACTCGACTTCAAAGCAAGCTCAACTTATGTCGAAATAACTTCTTTCTTTGAGTAATTGTAAAAAAAATACTGCCCACAAAAACCGTCCCTTGGCATAGATGGAAAACTAACTTACAAAGTTACATTAAATATTACAATTCTAAGAAAAACAAGGTCTGTATTTCGTACCAAGTTGTCATATAACTGAGTTAAATTTCCATCAGAAACGAATGGGAAAATTTGTTGTACTGCGTTTTATCCATGAAATATGTGGCAATCGGGTGAAACTTTTGAATTGCCTGATGCCAATTTAACTTTTTCAACAAAAGGGTATTTTTTCGATTACCCACAAATGCGAACGAACAGGGATTACAAGTATAATCAAATATAAAACTTGCAAATTTCGTTTTCAATACAATTGAAATACTATTTCAATTCTACGAAACAGTACGGTTTACGATTCTTTCAATTTTCTACATATCAAAAATATGGAAAATTAAAAGAATCGTTGATCACCTAATTCAATAAAATAAACATAGTAACGGTTTCTTTAACAATATTATATGAGTCACTTTATACTAAAAATATTAAGAGGAGAATCAACTGTAATATAGTAGTAGCTTTTTAGGGTTTCGTAGTCTACAAAAAACCCACCATGATCGCCCGTCTATCCATATGTCCGCAGGTTAGGGTAGCGTTTATCCAAGAGTTTCTGGCACTCTTAATACTTAGAAAGCTGTTATTTGGTATGAACATACGCATTAATTATCCGGCTAAGTACCTAGTAAAATAAAATATTGATAAAATAACTTTAGGGTACCTCTATAGGTAAATTGGAAAAGCTTTGTTTGTCGCGTACCGCAAGGTGTGTGATGTTATTGGATAGAGCTTTAAAAAATTGCGTCTTTGTGAAAACAATGTTTCGATTACGGAATACTTAGCTAGAGCCTAGAGTGGCAAATTTGGGGCCAACTTCATGTGGTCTGTGGGGCCAACACAAACAACGTAATATGTTAAGTTTTTAGACAGTTTTTTACTTAAATTTACGTAGACGTGTTTACTTGCGATGCAGAAATGAGTGACACTATGGTCTGGCGTACTTCATCTCGCTTTATTAATTGATACTAATTACGAGAAAAGTGGTGTAATTAAGCAATAGTGTACAATACGTAAAGTTTCAATTTCATTGACAAAGAAATGTAATTGTGAAGTTGGATATCAAATTTTAGAGCTATATGCGGCGAAGTTTAAATAGCCTACTGGCGGCAAATAATCCGCCATTGTTAAGTTCTGTATAGTTTTATTTTCTGCGAAACAAGCACATGGCTTGTCTGATGGAAAAAGAAAAGATTGTTTATAGGCAACAAAGATGTTAATGGTGTGTTACTATCCGTGTGGTGGAATGGCAATGCCACATGCGTAAGTCTACCGGCTACCTTACCTTTTAAACCGAAACACGACAATGACGAGCATTGACGCTATTGCGGCAGGAATAGGTAAACCAAATACACGGGTAAGATGTTGCGGAATCCTATCACATAGTAGACACGATGGTAGTGCCAATTTATCGCCTTTTACGACCTGCCTAGCACAACAGCAGTTGGTCTATTCTTCAAAGGAGTCCGGACCAACACGAAACAAGTATTTAAACAAACCTTTAATAAGTAAAAAAGTCGTTTCGTATATTAGTGTTCCAATCTATCGTTTAATATAAAAACATCGATTATTCGTAAAGAGACACCAAAAATTTTTATCTAAGAAAGCTTACATATCAGCAACTTCTCCCTAAGGTGATATTCCCAAACATCCGAAATAAAGATCTTATCCCCATCTCATTAGCCGTGTGAATCGTAAATCGCGATAGGGCTCTCCGACTTAAAAATGTACCGACACGTTGATTGAACGTTATAAATTTGTATTTTATCGACATTTGAAAATACCGATAAAAGTTTACGTATTTACGGCTGTGCTATTCAAATGTTTATGTATAAGGTTTTGCCTCAATCAATCAAAGCTTTCGTTAAGTAACAGATAAATGCAAGCGTGTTATTAATGATATCTGAATACAGTTTCACCAAGTTTTTTTACATCATAAGATAGCAAACAAGCAGATGCGTCTCCTGATGGAAAGAGCCAACCATCGCCTATAGACACCGAAGATGTTAATGGTGCGTTGCTATCTTGTGGCGAAATCTAATGCCACATGCATAAGTTTATGGCTACTCTCTAAACCGGAACACTACAGTGACAAACACTGACGATATTGCGACAGGAATAGATAAGACGGTGGTACCAGAACCAGGCGAGACAAAGCAGAACTCTACCACCTAGTAGCCACGATGGTAGTGACTCGCATAGCCAATTGGCCTATTCTACAAAGCAGCCCGGGACTGGGTAAAAAGCCGAAGATTTACAGCATATACAAACGAGAGTCAATTTTGAATAATTAATTGGAAATATAATCTATATCATCTTATTATTATTATAAATTTTAAAGTTTAAATGTTTGGGTGTATGAATGGATAGATATTTGTAACTCAATCAAATAAAAACGACTGCGTAGATTTAGATTAAATTTGACACACATGTATAATATGATGACCTGGTATTATAGTATATAGGATACTTTTATAACCATATTACCCTGAATTTTATTTATACTTAAATGTACTTTTATAATAATATTACTCTGATTTTATTTATACTTAACAAATATTTCCATGACTTAAATAAATTCTTCTCAAATAGTAACTAAGGTTCTCCTACTGCAATATTCAAGTTCAAGTTTTTTTAAATATATTCATGACTTAAGTTTTAAATGTGACTCTTTAATATTATTTTTAAGCTTTTTTAAATATAGAAGATGACATTAAATAATTAAATAATCAAATATGAAATAATAACACGATATGAAATTGATGTTCTTTTTATTCTTTTTAAACAACCTTTTAACATTTAATGAGCATAATATTTTATAATCCAATGTTTCTGAACAAAAATATAATTAAAGATCTATTGTCAGGTATAAGTTATTAATAACATGTAATGGGACATTTTTCTTATATTGATTTTATGAGTTGTAAGTACATTGTTAAGATAATTTATGAGCTTAATTTTAAAAATTAAGATTAATTAGATTATAATTATGTATTTGCACACCGGATTTGCCAGTAGATTATGGCGATCTGAAAAAATTGTAACACCTATTAACTGTAGCCAATTTTCATGCAAATAAAATATATTCTATTCCGTGGAAATCAGCAATAACTTTTATAATGCAGTGGACAGCCGCGTGCAGCTTGTGTTATTATATTAATCTACTAGCTGCTTCGTCCGCGCGGACTTGGTTTACTCCGCACAGCTCCTCCCCCGTAGGTGATAGCGTGATAATATGTAGCCTATATGTTGACCCGACCTGTTTAGTAATATTCATGCAAAATTTAAAGTAAATCCATGCACTACTTTTTGAGTTTACCCCGGACATACATACAGACAAACAGACAAACAGACAAAAATTCTAAAAAGTATATTTTTGGCTTTAATATCAATTGTAGATTACGCCCTAAGTATTCTTTAAAAAAATATTCAATGTACAGTTTTGACTTTCCTACGATTTTATTACATGTATAGATACTATTATATAAATCTGTAGCTTTCGTATTGTACATACAATTTTTTGGTAAAAATTCGCGGCAAATATTCGTTTTACGACTTACTAAAATTAATTTAACCAATTTGTTTTTTATCTGTCTGTTTGTGTGTCACGTTATAGCTCAAGAACGACTTAACCAATTTTGTTTAAAATTAATATACAGTGGGAACAAGAGGTTGCGCAAATGATAGTCCATATTACTCTGAGTTAGTCTAGCCTCCACTTGAAGAATAGACCATCTGTTATTCTGCCAGGCAGTTCGTACAAGGCAAACTTTTGGCTATACATGTCACAACCATCGTGACTATTAGGTGGTAGAGTTCGCAACACGTCCAAGTATGTGGTACCACCACCTTACGCAATCTTGCCGCTTTTCAAAAGCTATTTGGGCGCCCCGTAGCTTGAGTGGTTTATGAACCTATATACGAATCAATGGGGTTCGGGTTCGATTCGCGTTAGGGACAAACATTTGTATGATGAGCATAGATGATTGTATTTCTGAGTTTACGTGTTTGTTATGTATATTACATTATTTACATATGTATTTCTACGTATTAGCATCGTTAAATAACACCCATATCACATGCAAATAATTTGCTTATTTTGGGTTGACATCAATTTGTGTTGTTCCAGCAATACTTATTATTCATATTGTTTGCTTGTTTGCTATCTTATGAAAAAAAAATAAGGATTACGGAAAATATTTTAGATTTTCAGCCATAAGTAGAGATAAACCTTTTCAAACGTAAGAAGATTTATCGCAATGGAATATACTTGTCATAAATGATATAATACAGTTGTGACGTTCAAAGGATAAGCAGTAACGAGGTATTATACTAAAAGCTGCAAAAGATGGCAACCATGCATAATCCTGAGTACAAATAAACGGATAATCCGATTTACGTACTTTCAGCGTATAAGGCAAAAGCATTTTGTTTATTAAACACGCTAAATACAGCGGAGAATTCCATACTTTATAGTCATTGAATTAGCATATTTGAATATTTTTGCTCGAATATTAAAATTATTATACTTATTATGCATATGATATCTTTATTTTCGCAAAAAGTACGGACGCGATCCGCAGTGAAGTTTTCAATGTTTTATTGAGTCAAGCGTTACTTTACGGAAATCCATTATTAAAAAGATGTAATTAAATAAATGTGTTATTATCCGCGAACTTTTCCTGAAGATGCTTCGGTTGCGAAGTGAAACGTGCGTAGAGTGCGTAAATTATGTGTTTTTGTGCTTGGTGCCGACGTGGGACGTGGGTGGATGGCACTGGGGTCTTTTTTTTGTCCGCATCATCGATGAGTTTTATCCATTTATTAAACGTCTTTCTTTTTGGTGCCATCGCGGAATTAATTTATTATTTTTTAAATGTATGTATTATTTATTATTATTATATTTAATCTTTTATTAAATATATTTAATGTATTAACTGCTAGCAGTTACTCGTGATTTCGTTCGCGTAACCAAAAACCATTACTCCTGGATAATGTAGCTTTTTAAAGGTAAAGAATATTTATAATCGGTCGAGTAGTATTTGAGTTAAATCGCAACAAACAAACAAAAAATCAAATATTTCCTCTTTTTAATATTAGCTTAGACCAGATGACCCGCGCAGCTTCACCCGACCCGACAATCACCCGTCTCGCAGATAAGGGAAATTATAACCCCCCTTACCCCTTAGAGGTTGGTTGACTTTAAAAAAAAAACCAGCCTATGTTTGACCTTGGGTTTTCAACTTTCTCATGGCCAAATTTTGTCAAAATCGATTTTTGCTTTTGCATTTATAATATTACTAGCTGCAGCGTGTGCTGGCTGCACGCACCACATTACAAAAGTTTTTGGCAAATCCCGCGGGATTACCTAATTTTTCCGGGACAAAAAGAAGGTTTGTGCTTTTCCAGGTCATCATCTACCTGTATGCCAAATTTAATTCAAAGCCGTTCAGTAGTTTTTGCGTGATAAGGCAGCAAACATCCATCCATCCAAACAACCATCCATCTTATCCAAACTTTCACATTTATAATAATATTAATATAGACAGTTTGGATTTACATGGTACATTAACCATAGCAAAAAAACAAAGAGTAGGTAGCAATTAAGGTCATTTAATTTGCAACTTTTCGCGAAATCGTATGTATGTGTTTTCAGTAAGTATAATACTTAAACGAGATTGTATTTTATTTAATAACAATGCATTGATTGATATTTTAATTAATGACATTGAAAAGGAAACAAGCAGATAGTTCTCCCGATAACCATCACCGATAATCACCAAAGATGTAAAGGTGCAAGTATCTGTATGGCGGGAGTAGCTGTATGAATATCCATTTACATCAAAAAAGCCATCTGCTTGTTTAGTATCGCATAATATAAAATAATACTTTTTAAGTAAAATTAAATAACCCAAAACTAAATAAAATAGCTAGATTTTAACCTAGACCTCAAGCGTCTATTTCGATTCTAACACCATTATACTATTGACACAATCATCATTACTACTAAAATAAATCTAAGCCAACTATTTGTGACATTATTAAATCCTTGTCAAATCTTGGATTAGAATTCAAAATGTCTCAAATAAATGTTCAACAAGAAAATTGATCTGTAACTTCATGAAGGGGCTCTGTTCAGGTCGGGTATGAAGCGGGGAACTAGTTTGCCTTGTTGTGATTACCCCGGGGTCAAAACTTTGTTTATACAAATGTTACAATGAATTTCCCTCACAATTATTACATAGTTATTGATTATACTGGCCTTTGTGAGAGTTCGAGGGCACCGAAAACTTACAATAATTGAATAGTTTATGTACTGTTTATTTTTACTAGTTTATTTACTGCGGCCCAGTCTTGCTATACATTACTTAATCGCAGAGGATCTCATATAAGTCAACCTTCAGCTGTTGGTTAATGGATGACATCTATACATATAATAAAATCGTAGAAAAGTCAAAACTGTACATTGAATATTTTTTAAAAAGAATACTTGGGGCGTGATCTACAATCGATATCGAAGCCAAAAATATAATTTTTAGAATTTTTGTCTGTTTGTCTGTATGTATGTCTGGGGTAAACTCAAAAACTACTGCATGGATTTACTTGAAATTTTGCATGATTATTACTTACAGGTCGGCTCAACATATAGGCTACATATTATGACGCTATCACCTACGGGGGAGAAGCTGTGCGGAGTAAACGAAGTCCGCGCGGACGAAGTCGCTGGCAACAGCTAGTATCCAAAATTTACGGCCGGTTAATAAACGCGAATTAATTGCAACAAACAATTAATTTGCTTGTAAAAATTATGTCACACACATATTAGTTGCTTGTTCAGAAACCGGGAGTTTGAACTTTTTTTTATTTATTTGACGGACTTTTTTTACTGTCGATAGGGAAGCGCTTGACCACGATCTCGTCTGATGGTAAGCTAAAATGCGGCCTAAGATGGAACGCGCTTCCCTAGAAGGTATCTGTTCACTCTTCTTTTGAAAATCCCCAGGTTGTATCCGTCAGTGTACACAGACTCAGGAAGCATATTTCAGCCCCTTGCGGTTCGGATCAAGAATGTTGAGTCGAACCGCTTTGTTCGGGTATGTGGAACGTCCATCATATGGCGATGCCTAGTATCTGTGCGCCTCGACGATCGATAGAAATGACTTAGTCACTGCGTGACGTAACTATATCGTCCCATCCGGTTTACAAAAGTAACTAAAATTGAGATTTCCTTCTCGACGATGTTATTGGGACGCAAACCTCAACTTTATGATTTTGTATAAAATTCTAGCTTTTTCGGATATGGGTTCATACAAGATTGAGTTACAGATACCTACATTATATCTAGGCGTAACTTTTAAAAATGTATTTCTCAGTTCGAGTTTGAACTTTGATGTTCACAGCAAGATTAATTTATATTAATGTATTCATTTTCAATTTTATATCACAGCAAACATGGTGATGGCTCTCCTGATTGAAAGAGATCATTATAAGCTATAAACGTGGCGCGGTTGGAATGCAACATGTGTCAGACTAACACTGTCAGTTTACCGGCTACCTTACCCTTCAAACCGGATTACAATAGCCAGTAATAGCGTTGGTGCATGTCACTGTTGTAATCCGGTTTGAATGCATTTTATTTCCAAATATTAGGTTTCTGCTGTCCTCCTTTAACTGTGCCAAATTTAATACTCCACCGTTCGCGCAATTGTCTTAAAAAGGGGTTTAAAGTTTTTTCTTCACGTATTAATGTATATTGTTGTAATGTATTATTTTGCTCTCAAACTACTACAAAGTATGTAAATTTTTATTAAGAAGGCTTACTTATAGACGCAATTAACAACATATTAAGTCTTGAAAAGGTTTTACACTTAATTAAGGGTTAAACTGTATTACCGTCTTATAATAATCAAAGCCTTTTAAATAATTAGGGCTAACGGAGGTGCCGCCGGACCGTGGGCCGAGGGAAATAAACGTCAGGAAAAGAAGCAAAAAACCTTTTTCTTAATTAGTGAAATTAAAGCCGTCATGTTTAGATCTCGTTTTATCTTAATAATATTAGATTTGGGCAAACAAAAAGACACTTTTCCATCCTTATTCTTAAACAAAAAACAGCCAAGTGCGTATAGGGTTCGCAGTCGAAAATTCCGTAAATTTTTGGTGTGTAACTAGCGACCCGCCCCAGCTTCGCACGGATATTTTTATTAAATATGAAAATTCTTTAAAATTCTTAGCATTTGTCTACTATTTTAAGACTCAGGCCCAGGCTCCTTTATCCCAGTAACAATAGATCAACTGTTGCTCTACCAGACAGGTCTTAAAAGGCGACCGATTGGCTATGCGAGTCATTGCCATCGTGGCTACTATGTGGTAGAGTTCTGCATTTTGCTCGCCCGGGTTTGGTAACACCGCCTTACCTATTCCTGTCGCAATAGCGTCAGTATTTGTCATTGTTGTATTCCGGTTTCGAGAGTAAGGAAGCCGGTAAACTTATGCATGTAGCATTGGACTTCGCCACAAGATAGCAACGCACCATTACACATCTTTGGTGTCTATCCGTGATGGTTGACTATTTTCATCAGGAGATGGGCTGCTTGTTTGATATCTATGATATAAAAAAAACCATAAAACCTTCCTTTTATACGTCGTCCATCCACATTAAAATCCGTTGCGTACTTTATAAGATCTAAACGAACATACAGCAAAGCGACTTTGTTTTGTACTATGTAGAGATTTCTTACAAAAGAAAAAAGTTTACCTAAAATAAAAAAATAAAAATTATTCATCATAATCATCTGTCACTTTTCCAAAAAATTTTAAAACAATTCAAATTAAATATACACTGTCCTTGCCTTTTTTTCCAGCAAACTGATTTATTTAATCCATTTATAGCTGATGATGACTTTAGTTTTTCCAAAGTTTCTGCCTCTATAGACAGTTTACACACGTTGGGGGCCCCGTGGCTTGGGGCCCCATATAATTGATACGACAAATATGGTAGTAGCTACGCTCCTGAAAAGATAACTGAACTTAAGTACAAATGAGTTTATTTGTAATACATATTTCTATTACAATGAACAAAATACATACATATTAAGATGCAGATGAATGGAATAAGGCTAAGCCTTGTTAACAGGGTCTCGTTGCCTTGTTATATTATAGAATAGCAAAAACAAGCTGATAACTCTGTCGATGAAAAGAGATAACCATCCCCCATAGATACCAAAGATCTTAATGGTGCGTTGCATTCTGTATAGCGTGATGGTAATGCCACATGCATCAAACTGGCTATCTTAACCAACAAACCAGAACACGAAAGTGACAAGTATTAACGTATTGCGGCAAGAATAGGTAATGCGGTGGCAGAAATCCAGGCGAGGTAACATAACTCTACCACCACCTTGTAGTCACGATGGTACTGACTCGTACAGCCAATCTTTCTTCTTTTACGAATTGCCTGACAAAATCGCCAATATAATAAATTAAATAAATTGAATTGAATAATTTATTCTTGTATATTTACTTAGTTAAGATCTTATTTAAGTTATATACAATGACCTGTGACAATGACCATTACTGTCATAAACAAGTTAAACACTGACAGAGGTTGTATCAAACTGAACATCACTTTAAAGTTCTCATTTTTCTCCTTATATTCTCAAATGTTTAGTTACAAGGTTTTTATTTTGCAATAAACCATTAAAACGAGGCAGCTCCATAATTATTATGGCGTGTTCAGTACGCTCCTCCAAGATTGCTTGTCTTGAAAATAGTTTTTGTTGTTTTAATTTTGCAGCAGTTTGATTCATTAAATTTTTCAATCATTTTCCCCACTTCCACTCTTCCACTCCTTTGCAGCTATCATACCTGTAACAAGAAAATTAAATGTCAATAAACAATGCTAAAACTTACTAACAACTTTTATAGAATCCATTTAAATTAAAAGTTTTATAAATGTGAAGGAAACAAGGTAAGTTAATTGCAATATAGTTTACTCAGTTTTCTTTGTACACTGTGTTAATGATTGAGATTTAAAATATATTTTCTAATTACATAACCATTTGTCCTTGTCGGGAATAAATCCGAGCTCCATCGATTGCGAAGTAACTCACTTGACACTTCGCAATCGACGGAGCTCAGCTCAGCTATGCAACCATTGCCAATAAATATATTAATTGCTTAATCTTATTTAAATAACAATATTATGTTGTAAAAGTAGATAGATGTGAAATATTTTTATATGTGTAATAATTCTTTAGAAAGCATAAATAATACACTTTAAGGTATTGTACGCACTTGTGTAGAATAGAATAGAAAAATATTCCCACTAGGTTGATTATTATACTTTTACTGTCCTTATATTTTTCCTAATAACTATTAAGAATAATCGAATACATTGTAGGCGAAAGTGACAATTATTTTATACCTGCCATTGGTACACAATTACTAATACTTTTTTTTTCTACCTCATATGGTGTAGGAACAAAAAAGGTTCAAAATCGACTGGTTGAAAAATCTTGAAAGCATCAAAAGAAGGCAGAAGACGAACGTGTTGGTCGTGGTTCACGTTTGAGAATAGACTATCGACCGTTCTATTGGGCAATTTGTAAGAGACGCACGATTGACTATGCAAGTCACTTCCATCGTGGCTACTAGCCACTAGGAGCTGAAGTTTTACATTGTCTTGCCTGGGTCTGGTAGCACCACCTGACATATTCCTGCTCCAATAGCGTCATAGCCTGTCACTGTCGTGGGTCGGTTTATGAAGTTAAGATAGCCGGTTCACTTATATATAGCATTCCAACCTTGCCAAGAGGATAACAAAGCACAATTAACATTTTCGATGTTTCTAGGTGATTATTACTTTCTCCATTACGAGTATCGTCTATTCTGAAACTATTTTTCAATTTATTTATTTATTTTACTTGCTGCCCCGCGCAACTTTGCTCGCGAGAGCGCCCTCTATATGGATGAAATACAAGATTAACATGTCCATAAAGTTTTTCGTAAAATAAATTATCTCCAACTTCAGCCTCTCAGGGGTTGATTTTTGGTAAAAAGTTAGCCTTTGTTCGACTCCGGATTTTCAACTATCTTCATGCCAAACATTAGCGGTGTAGTCGTGAAAACGTAACAGAAAAACAGACTTAAATATAACAAGTAACATAGTAAATAGAAATAAGTATGGAAGTATGGATTTTTTAGGGTAATAGGTCCTATAAAAAACAAATAAATATAAATATAGTTTCAGAACAGATGCAACCAAGTTTTAGAGATTTTTGAAGTATGAAGATAATAAATATTTACCACAAGTCGTTATAAGTTATCCATGCGAAATTTATAGACATCCAGCCGTCTATACAGTGAGTAACAAGGCGTAACGGATATTATCTTATGAATATTCCGTGTTCACATCAGTTAGCACAGTACTAGACTCTGCGGATGAAATACGCTCCAGTAGCTAAATACTGACAACAGGGCCACGGGTGTTATCTATACTACTATATATATATATATATATATATATATATATATATATATATATATATATATATATATATATATATATATATATATATATATATATATATATATATATTGTAGGGATGGTCCAAAATTCGTTTTAAACTCGGTTTAACCGAATTTCGGCAGTTTGAACCGAACTTCGAAACTGGGTCGAAATTCGGTTTAATTTCCGAACATTCGGCGCGGTATCGAATAAACTCAAAAACTAATGTACCGATATGAAAAATCCTTTCACCATTACAAATATATTAAATCCTCCCCTAGTAACATAGTACTCCCCGAGTTAACCTACGTTAACTCGGGGAGGATTTAATATATTTTTTTAGATATTACATTTTCTCAAAAATCAGAGATTTTTTTTTAGAGATCCCTCTAAATTAGAATAATGTAACTTAAGGGACCTACCAAAATTTTGACGATAAGCTGCGAAAACTTCGACCAAAATTTTTCCTTTGGTCGAAATGCGAAACCATTAACAATCTTCGACTAAAGTAAATTATGGTCGAAGTTAATAAATAGTACGGGAGCCCACGACATTAAACCTAGTCCCATAAGACTACCGGATGGCATATACATAGTTAGATTCGTCGTTAATTGGAGAATACGAAATGGCTATGCTGCAATGCGAAAAACCGGGTGGCGCTATTAAAAAAAAAAATGAAAAAAAATGATTTCTAGTACGATAAGATACAAGGCGTCACTTATAATGCTGCTGCCACTGATACGGGCCAGGATGGGGATATGCAGCACCGCATTTTCGTATAGTCCTACCCTTCCCCTATATCGAGAAACAAACGAAATTCGTTAGTCTTATCGTACTAGAAATCATTTTTTTTTCATTCTTTTTTTTTAATAGCTCCACCCGGTTTTTTGCATTGCAGCATAGCCATTTCGTATTCTCCAATTAACGACGAATCTAACTATGTATATACCATCCGGTAGTCTTATGAGACTAGGTTTTGTGTCGTGGGCTCTTAAACCATAACAATATAATATAAAATAATTTAAGTAAATTCGTAAACAAGTCACGACGCGCGACGTGTCGCGAGAAAGCGCGCCAAAATTGAACCGTAGTTGTATGTATTTATCTTCACCGAATGTTCAGTTCGCTCACCTAGTTATCTCGATGGCAGTGACTCGTACAGCCAATGGTTCGCCTTTTACGAACTGCTTTGCGGCATAGCATTTTCAAAGGCTGCCCAGACCAACACGGGAGAAAAAATCTAAATCTTGAAATTATATATTTCTCTTATCGCCTCTGTGGTCTAGTGGTCCTGTTTCGGTGTTAACCATATGACGACCCAGGTTCGATTCCCGGACGGGCAAATCGAAATAATTTTATTCAGTTTCCTAACAAAAACAACGTTGCCCGGGATCGGTTAAGTGCCGGTTGGCGATAGGCTTGCCACCTAACACATTGTGGGACTAAGTATCTTCGGCTAATTGTGGGTACACTGGTTAGACCTCTGCCTACTTCTTCAGGGATAAGGGCGTGAGGTTATTTATTTGTATATATTTCCCTAAAAACCTTATCCAACCGACGCCATTAATGATAATTCCAGAAAACGACCCGTATAATTTGTTTCCACTTAGAAATATTAAGACCACTGCTAGTTTAAATGGTAATTTAATTTTCTCAATGAGTGTCTAAATGCCAGAAGACAAGTCTAGAACAAAAAATCCACCCGACCCGATCTCGTAATTTCACTAATTAACTCCCTGAGGCACGTTCAAATTAAGATGAAAATACGGTGCTATATTCAAGTGGTGACTCTGGCAAATGAACGACTTTGCCGAAATTGTTAGAATAAATGGTAATGTGATAATATTTCGGAGTAATCACGCGGTATACGAATCAACACATTTAAATATAATTGAGCCAAAGAGTTGTTTGTTTGTTTGAACGCGCTAATCTTAGGATGAACCGGATCGGATCTCAAAAATCGGATTTCAAAAATTATTTTTTAACTTCCCACTACGTATGTAGATTAGGAAGTTACTGATTTTACCCCGATTTTTGAAAATCGAGTGTGTTTATATAAAATCTCATAAATTTTGAACTGCTGGACCGATCGAAACGCGGTTAATGGCATTCAATTGGACTCCGCTCAACTTAGACTTCCTGAAAATTTGAAGCGTTTCGGCCCAGGAGATTTTGAATTTTGGCGAAACAGTATTTTTTTAATATAACTTCCAGATATATGTACCAATTGAGTACAAAAACTAATCAGCTCTATATTTAAAAAATTACGTCTAATACATAAATTGCATCAAAATCGGTTTATCCGTTTGGAAGTAATCGTTTACGGAAAAATTTGAAAAAAGTGGTTTTTCGACATAGCTTCGAAATTTTTCAACCAATCATTTTTTGGTATTCTACGATATTTTAGTATTAAAAAAACTACGTCAAATGCCGTTTAAAAAATCAAAATCGAATCTAATTCTCAAAACTTATAGCAAACTGCCTTAATTTAGTGGGAAGTTTCAGAGATGGCCCGTAGGGTCAACCGTTTACACATTTTTTTTATGATAGACAGTAGACACATTCATGAGGAATATTATACCATATCTATATTTACTTTTGTAATTACTAGATGCTTAAGTTAAAAATTATTAACCTCGGTTAAACATTGAAAAATTTTTTTTTTATATAATGCAGCATGCAGCATTAGCATGGAAAAAAGCATTTATAGTACCTATTTACAAAAGCGGCTTAAAAACAGATATATCTAATTACCGACCTATATCAATCTTAAATGTGCTCAGCAAATGCTTGGAGAAACTAGTCTACAAATATGTATTCAATGTCATAGCTCAGAGCATTCCTCCACAGCAGCATGGATTTTTGAAGGGCAAATCAACAGCCACAAACTTAGCTGTTTTTACCAGTGATGTACTACGTGATATAGATGGTGGCGGTCAAGTTGATGTGATATACACAGACTTTGAGAAGGCTTTTGATCGTGTTGACCATATAATACTAATCCAGAAGCTTAAAGAAGTAGGAATTTGTGGTGATCTTCTACGTTGGTTTGAGTCTTATGTTAAAAATCGTAGTCAGGCTGTTGTTGTTGGAGGGTTCAGGTCCAACTACGTAACGGTAACGTCTGGTGTGCCTCAAGGATCACTACTTGGTCCCCTGCTCTATTTAGTATATATATATGACATACACAAGTGTTTCACTCATTCGCGGTTTCTATTGTATGCGGATGATAAAAAAATATATATTAAAGTTAACGAAATATCAGACTGTGCTCGATTGCAAGAAGACCTTAATAGACTCAGTCATTACTACACTAAAAATCGCATAAGCGTAAATGTCAACAAACGTTTATGTATAACTTTTACTAGGCGTAGAACTCCCATCAATTATACCTATTACATTAACAACTCCGTCATATCTAGGACCAATCTTGTGAGGGATTTAGGCGTACTGCTAGATACAAAACTGACTTTTACAAATCACGTAGATTCGGTCATAGAAAAGGCATATAGAAACCTAGGCTTTATTATACGCACCAGCAAAAATTTCACTGATGCTAACTGCATAATCGTTCTGTACTACAGTTACGTGCGCAGTATTTTAGAATATTGTTCCGTTGTATGGAATCCGCAATATGCGACGTACATTAACAGAATCGAACAACTGCAGAAAAAATTCCTCAGGTTTTTAAACTTTAAATGTTTTGCTTCTCCGGTTGACTACTTAGAATCCTGCCAAAGATATAATATGTTAACTTTAGAATCGCGGCGACATCTTCTCGATATGTTGTTCATGTACGATGTGTGTTGCGGCTCCATTGATAGCGATGTTCTAACATCCAGATTGATTCAACTATGTGTACCTAACAAACGCACCAGGCACACTCCACTTTTTGATACTCATTATAGTCGAACACGATATGCAAGTAATTCCATAGTAGCCAGATTACAGACTACATACAATAAAAAGTTTGCCTGTGTAGACCCCTTTTGTGTTACTAAAAATAAATTTCGTAAATTAATACTAGAAACTACTAAGTCTATTACTCAACATAAAACATAAAAGCCTCTAAATATCAATGACAAACTTTATAAAAAAATTAGACTTATCATATTTTATAACTTTTAACATATAACACGAATATACACGCAGAGACATACACACACGCACATACACACACACGCACACACGCACACACACACACATACACACATACACACACACACACACACACATGAACATACACTACGTGTCCCCTGAAAAGAAAACGAGTAGGTATAATATAATTATATGTTCTTACCTCTAATATAGCTTAAAGTAACTGTTTTTCTTTTTTGCTATTAATAATGTAAGTACAATTTAGTGTTATTTTTATCATCACTAACGTGCATTCAGTTTGGTTTATAAAATGTAAATCCGTAATTGGCTGTAAATTATTAATATTCATGTACAGCTATTCATGTAATTTAAGCGCTGTGGATTTTGTTAATAAATAAATAAATAAATAAATAAATATTGCTATTGGTCCGTTTTATTTTTATTCAAATTTTAATTGTTTATACAGTAAACAATTTGTTATAAACAATTAAATTAAAAAAATTTTTTTTTTAACTCTAATAAATACCGTAAAAACAGCCCAGTATCTGTTTTTGGGAAAAATTGATTTTTCGATTTTTTATTTAATTTGAAGTTCTCTCGTATACTTAAACTTACCTTTCGCGCCTGCTTTTCTTTATTAATATTAATGTTACTTATAAACTATTGCAGATACAACAAATTCTTCTAAACTTTTTTTTTCTAAATTACTTACTCGACAAATTTATAACAAATCTAGAGCTCAAACTTTATTATTTCAATAAATTTTTAGTGATTATTTATAAAAATTTAAGGAATTTTTTTTTGCTTTTAACATCGAGATATCTCATTAACTATAACAGATACGACAAAATTAAACATTGAAAAAAAAATATTTTTTTCAATGTTTAATCGAGGTTGATAATTTTTTACTTAAGTAAAATTGTTAATAACAAAGTGAAAATTAACAATTTTTTAATTTTTCCAACGGGAATCTTTTCTATAGCCTTTGTATGATAGCTCCATAAAAGGAAAAAATCCCAGGTTAATATTTTAACAACTATCGTACTTTCAATGTTGATGTTCGTGCTACGAAAAATTGTTAATTAATTAATGGATATTTAATTGGAAAATCGCGATATATCACCCATTTTTTTTATTAAATTGTTTATAACTTTTGTAATTTATGCAATCAAAACTCCAAATTTTTAAAAAAGTTTCTAAAAGCGATCACGAATCGAATGACACCTCGATCATAATTTAGATAGAGAATAGATCATAGACCTCAAAGGCACATGTTGACCAGACTAGAAATGATCTGAAAAATATCCACAACCATCTTAGTGAGTATGTCCAAGATATACATATTTGCAGTTTTGAACAACAAACAAGGAAATATAATTTAGTACAGCTACAACCTCAGTTTTAATGTTATCCATACTAATATAAATGGGAAAGTGTATTTTAGTGTTTGTTTGTCCGTCTTTTACGGCAAAACGGAGCGACGAATTGACATGATTTTTTAAATGGAGATAGTCGAAGGGATGGAAAGTGACGTAGGCTACTTTTTGTCTCTTACTTCATGCAAGCGAAGCCGCAGAAAAAAGCTAGTTGGATGATAAACAAGTAAATAGTTCTCATGGAAAAAAATAACTATCGCCTATAGACACTAAAGGTATTTACGACGCGTGGCTGTCCGGTGAATCCAGTTCGTGTCATAGCGATGTAATAATACTAATAATAATTAATAACACAGGCATGCATTTACTGGCTACCTATCCTTCCCATACGGAACACGACGGTAATAATTGATTACGATATTGGTATACAGGAATAGGGAAAACGATGGTACCTAGCCTGGACAAAATGGTACAATATTTTACCATCTGTAGTCATGATGGTAGTGACACGTTTTACCTTTACTCGGCAACCGCCCCGTTGGTCGAGTGGTTAGTGACCCTGACTATGCAATAGACGCGGCTTGGGTTCGCTCCCCGACGGGGACAAGCATTTGTGTGATGAGCATAAATGTTTGTATTTCCGGGTTTGTGTTTATTATGTATGTAAAAGTACAGTACCCGGCGATAAATATTGCACATCGACCTTTGGAAAGAGACAATCGGCTAATTTCGGCTTCGTAGAGCGTTATCTCTGTCGCACAAAATACAAACAGTCCGGTACCTATTAGGAGCTGTTAAAACAAGTATGATTTGCTTCTTTAATATTTTTATTCTTTGTATAAAATACACTAATTTTTCTATAAGTGATGGCTTTAGGTTGGGGTAAAATAAATTAAAAAAACATGTTCACATTATATTTACGTATTTAATTATTTTGGAACATTACAGCTTTAGTGTACATAATAAACACCATTATACCTATTGCTAAAATGAGACATTGCAATAAAAATAATAATAATTCTAATTCTCAATTACTTCCATTTCACTATCTGTGCTCTCAAAGAGGTCAATATCACTGTCACTATCAGCCGTATTTATCACTAATCTATCAGTGTAATTGTCTAAACTGTGTTGAATGCTTCTATATTCATTCTCACATTTGATTGCATGATCGCAAACCTTTTTCCACTCTTCAGCGCCGATCATGTTTACTTTTTCAGTCAATAATGTTTTTACTGTAGTTAAGTTCATACCCACATTTCTAGAGGCTACATAGCCTTTCAGTTGAGACCATATATTTTCAATTGGATTAAAATCCGGATGATATGGTGGCAATCGCAACACAGTGTGCCCATGTTCGGCAAGTACTTTGTCCACAGAAAACTCTGTATACCTCTCCTTGTGCTGACATATAATAGCGTAAATCTGGGTTTTTGTTAATTTTGGATCAACTGGAATTTCGTGTCTGTTTAACCAGTTAACCGTATAAATCCACGGACACTACAGGTGACTATCACAATGAAATGAATAACGATAACTATGAGAAATGGCTGGTTAACCAATTAATCCCAAATATACCCAGTGATTCTGTTCTAGTTATCGACAACGCACCCTATCACAACAAGTATGTTGAGAGACCCCCCAACTCAAACACCATTAAACGGGAAATGATCAACTGGTTAAACAGACATGAAATTCCAGTTGATCCAAAATTAACAAAAACCCAGATTTACGCTATTATATGTCAGCACAAGGAGAGGTATACAGAGTTTTCTGTGGACAAAGTACTTGCCGAACATGGGCACACTGTGTTGCGATTGCCACCATATCATCCGGATTTTAATCCAATTGAAAATATATGGTCTCAACTGAAAGGCTATGTAGCCTCTAGAAATGTGGGTATGAACTTAACTACAGTAAAAACATTATTGACTGAAAAAGTAAACATGATCGGCGCTGAAGAGTGGAAAAAGGTTTGCGATCATGCAATCAAATGTGAGAATGAATATAGAAGCATTCAACACAGTTTAGACAATTACACTGATAGATTAGTAATAAATACGGCTGATAGTGACAGTGATATTGACCTCTTTGAGAGCACAGATAGTGAAATGGAAGTAATTGAGAATTAGAATTATTATTATTTTTATTGCAATGTCTCATTTTAGCAATAGGTATAGTGGTGTTTATTATGTACACTAAAGCTGTAATGTTCCAAAATAATTAAATACGTAAACATAATGTAAAAATGTTTTTTTATTTTATTTTACCCCAACCTAAAGCCATCACTTATAGAAAAATTAGTGTATTTTATACAAAGAATAAAAATATCAAAAGAAGCAAATCATACTTGTTTTAACAGCTCCTAATAGGTACCGGACTGTTTGTATTTTGTGCGACAGAGATAACGCTCTACGAAGCCGAAATTAGCCGATTGTCTCTTTCCAAAGGTCGATGTGCAATATTTATCGCCGGGTACTGTACTTATATATGTATTCCTATGTATTAGTATCGTTGACTAACACCAATAACACAAGCAAATAATATGCTTACTTTGGAGTTAGATCAGATATTTATTTATTTACTAAGAGCCAGGTAGGGAGACACAAGGTAATTGTCAACCTGCTAAAAGGACCAAATGTAATTCACCATTCGAAATAAAAAAATACCTACTCATAAGAAAAATAGAGCTTACCCTACCCATCCTCTTACACAATGCTCAGATAAAAAATATTTCATCTCATAATCTGTTAACCAAACTATAAGTCGATCACACTTGAACGATATCAAATAACATTTCGACTTAAATTCTCGTAACAGTCTCATATCTCGTACTGGAAATTCCTGCAAAGAATATGTGTTCGTCCTTCAGACTTTTTACGACCGTCATTAAACTAACAACTACTGTAAAACTATGCCGCTTCGTGTTAGTTTTTGCTTTAGCCAACTTTCTTTTAAGTTCGTAACCCAAACGTAACACCCTCATATAAAAAAAACTTCTAAATCCTTTTGTTTGTCGGCGCTATTAAACTCTAACCGATCATATCGCATGTTCAGTAATAAACTGACCTAAATAAAACTTTCTGGGAAAATCCAAAATCTATTTAAAATACAAGACCTGTTATTGAATAAATATATTGTAGTTAAAAAAAACATCTAATAGTTTTTTGGGTTGTCAGTTTGTTGTTATAACACTATTTTTAAGTTTGTTTCTATAAACTGTTCTCAAAAAATGGATTTTCGCCTTAATCTCAAAAAAGTAGTTTTTAAAAGTGTGCCAGTGTAAAATTAAAGGTGCAGTATTTATCATATATATAATGCGTAACTTTTTTCATTTTAAAACCCTTACAGGGTGAATAGAAGAACCTACATCACAATTTATATAGATTCATAACTCCCGTTATACAAACACAATATCTAACTCGTGACTGAATGTAACGTTATTCTCCTTAATGCCAGTAGTCCTAGTCTTCTAGAATAGTGGGACGTTACTGACACCTATGTGTCTATAGGCGATGATTGTCTCTTTCCATCAGAAGAGCCACGTGCTCGTTTACTATCTTATGATGTAAACAAAATATAAACTTAATAAATGCGAATAATAATATAAGCATGTATACAAAAATGTATCTAATGACTTGCACAATTAATGTAATATAATTCAATATAGGCTTCTCAAGTTTAATAACAATGAAAAGATTTAAACCACTTAAATAAAACTATATAAGTGGTTTACACTTATATAAACTATGCCAGCGACTTCGTCCACGTGGAAAAATTCTAAAATAAGCCTTTTTACCGTGATTTAAGAGATAGTCCTGGGATTTTACCTGCATAGTTCTCTAGTCAAAATTCCACTAGTTCATAGTGGAATTTTTGGGATAAAACCGATAAAAACTATCCCATGCCCTTTTGTAGGTCTCAAACAATTTTTGTACCAAATTTCATTCAAACTGGTTCAGTGGTTTAGGCGTGAAGAAGGGACAGACAAAGTTACTTTCGAATTTATTAGTATGGATAAGCCGAATTTCACAATAGACGTTTTAACACAAGGCTATATGTTACTCAAGCATAATAATGACAAACCGATAACAATGGTTAGATAATTTGTAGAAACCAGACATATATAATTAATCAAATATCATAAACCAAATATAACATAACCCTGTAGGCTTCTCAAGTTTAATATCAGTAATGAACGCGCTATGCAGTCCCGTCACACGTCAGACTCGCGTTAATATCAAATTACAGAGCGCAGTTCGCTCGCTGCCACCGAAATTATAATATGATAATAAAGGAGATGCCTGCATCGCTTGTAATGCAGTCTAGATAAAACCGGTACAGTAATAGAGTTAGACTCGTGTGTTATGGGCCATATCGCGTAATTTAATTCCTAAATCTATGATACATACATTATATTATAATATACAATAAGTAAGTGAATAATCTCGTGGTCTAAGAAAGAAAGAAAGAAAGAAATTATTTATTTGTCAGACTATGGGAGTTACAAGTTATTAAAATTTGATTAAGTTACCAACATATTCTACCATGATATGGTGTGCAAATATTTTAAAATTATAATTATTTATCAATAAACTAAAAATGTTGTGAGTCGATTTTTACAATTACTACCGGATCGGAACGCGGCCACACACTGAGAAGATCCGGCGGAAGAAACTCAGCGGGCTTGTTTTTTTTTTTTCTAGTTGTACCATCGACATGTACATACATAAGTTTTACAATTGCACTGCCGGCTTTTTAAGGATAAGTAAGCTCTTTTGTCGAGGACCTTTGCCAAGTCCGTTCGGATACATCGCTGATGATTAATTCCATAAAAGAGTAGTGCGATGCAAAAAAAACACATGTAGAATCATACGGTTCTGAACTTCCAGTATTAGATGTGATCATGGGGGAACTATCATCTTTAACGTGATATTCAATGATGGTAATTAAAGGCAGGATTAATCCGAACAATTTTTCGGAACACTTTCTATGATACCATGATAGACAGAAGACACAGAGTGAACGTATATCTCTGCATAATGCCGAAGTATCAAGCCAATCAATAATAGCCTGTTCGTCAAAAATTTGAATCGTTCTACACTGTATGCGGTCAAGTGGAAGAAGTTTGTACTGAGGAGCTAAATGTACTCAATGTAAGACCGAATTTGAGCCTTATGTAAACAATGGAATGGCAAGAAGTATTGTTGCAGGCTTTTGGCAGCTAGTTCAGCCTTTTCTCTAAATAAGTGAGTAACATGCGTGAAGGAATGAGGAGTGACAAGCATACATACACGTGCACATACACCATTTCGCGGATATAATAGCAGAGAGATTATGTATCATATTTTCAAACGGGAATGTATTCAAAAGCAACATTAATTTTAAATAGCAATCTCAAACTTCATCAAAAATAGAGGACAAAATGTACAGGGCCGTCTTGGCGCAGTTTTGCATTTTTGATCATGCTCCGGATTTGTGTCGAGCGCTCTTGTATAATGGCCAGGGCGATAGTAGGCTACGACATGTCCTCGATACCGGTGCAGAAACGGATCGTTTCACGAGAAAAACTGTGTGTAACCTCAAAGGGAAATACGTTGAAACTGTCATTACAATTTCAACCTAAAAACAGGTAAATGCAGGTTTTGTTCTTCATGCATAGTTATGTAAAGGTAATTTTATTTTTTGTGGATTCGGAATATTTGTTATATCTTTACGACTTTTTCGTTGATCTAGTAGTTACATTGTTTGATTCAGATCATGAATTCAAGTTCCATATTCGATTCTTGGGTCGAAAAATGTATTATTGGATTTTTTTTGGAAAAGTCACGGTAGTCGACTGATCATCGTTGTACCTAATGTGTTAAAACTCCCCTGGATTAAAACATCCGCGCGTTATCAATATATGCAAGTTAATTGTATTATATATATATATATATATATATATATATATATATATATATATATATATATGTATATATAAATTGACTTACGTGAAGTTGTCAAAACGATTGAAATGGGATAAACTGAATGAACGACAACGAAATAATCAAATATTGATTTTCAGATTTAAGGTCACGTTTCAACGTTTCGGCTGTATCATATAAAAATGGTATAAACAAATGGCAAGTCTTTTAGGTGGTGATTTACATTTAAAAAATTTCACTACGAGATTTGTACTACGTTAAAGTATCGGATTAAAATTATAGCACAGCTAATATATAAAAACCTTTTGACAAATTATACATCTAAGCTTTTTTCATGATTTCCTCTGTCCATTGGTGAAAACCGCAATGATCTTTGAAATCTAAATCCGTTCAATGGTCCGTTGGAGTTTATCGCGAACAGACAGTCAGACGCGGCAGAGAATTTTGTATTATAATATGCACATAATAATAAGATACAGCGCGTAATTTAAATGTGTAATGTATAATTTATACTTTCCATCGTCGGCAGTTGGTGAAACTCCGTCATAATTATTGTTTTAAATTTTACACTTGTACTGTTTCACAATTCACTAATTATATATAATATATAAAATATATAAAATTCTCGTGTCACAATGTTAGTCTCGATACTCCTCCGAAACGGCTTGACTGATTTTGATGAAATTTCGTATGCATATTCAGTGGGTCTGAGAATCGGCCAACATCTATTTTTCATCCCCCTAAATGTTAAGGGTTGTCCACCCCTAAAATTTTTTTTTTTACTTTATGGACAATTTTTTTTATTTTTATTTTTTTATGATTCAGCATTAAAAAATACATATAACTCTACATTTTTACCCTTCTATCACCAACCCTTATTTTTTTATTAAATAATTTATATGGCAAAACAACGTTTGCCGGGTCAGCTAGTAATATATACTTTTTTACACGCTTTTTATTAACTTCACCTGTATGTTTGTATGTTTGTTTGTATGTTTGTTTGTATGTTTGTTTGTATGTTTGTTTGTATGTTTGTTTGTATGTTTGTTTGTAACCGACTTCTTTGGGCGCGATTTTGACCCACTTTAAACGGCCAGATTTCGTTCAAACTTTGTAGATTTATCGAGGTCCGATGACAATACACTAATTTGATAAAATTATTCCAATTTTAACCGACTTCAGAAAAAGGAGGAGGTTCTCAATTCGGCTAGTATATTTTTTTTATGTATGTACACCGATTTCTCCGAGGTTTCTGAACCGAATTACGTGATTCTTTTTTTGTTTGATGCGGAATAGTTTTGAATTGGTCCCATAAAAATTTGATTCAGGTAGGGCCAGTAATTTTTGTTTTATGAGAATTTTTTTATTTATTGTACCTATCTCGATGTCTGAAATCAAATCTCGCAAGTAAATTTGATCCACTTCCCGGTTACCGATTGAGCTGAAATTTTGTATACGTATGTTAATTGAATGACAATGAAACCTTATTATGACATGGAGCTGATCTGATGAATCTGAATCGGAAGGTGACCACAGGAACTTAATAATTAAATGGTTAAAAATCGGTTAATAACAAGACTATTGAGTTTGGACTCATTTGATTCATGTTGACGAGCACTTTGGTGCTTGGTGGTGACTAGGATCCTGCAGGGTCCGATGATGTAGCTAGAAGATGGTCATAGGAGCTCAGCAATTAAATGACACAACTCTATCGAATTTGGGCTCATTTGATTAGTGTTGACGAGCACTTTGGTGCTTGGTGCTAACTAGGATCCTGCAGGGTTCGATGATGAAGCCAGAAGGTGACCATAGGAGCTCAGCAATTAAATAACACAACTCTATCGAGTTTGGGCTCGTTTGATTCGTGTTGACGAGCACTTTGGTGCGGGTGGAAACTAGTTGTAAAAGGAACTACTCTTAACAAAAGTCTTTGTTCTACGTCTGCCAAGTCGGTCAGTTCAAGAGGTAAAGTTATAACTTCCATGTTGTTCCAGTAGGCCTGAGAAGGAACTTTTCTTTTTTTATGGTAGTCGAGCAAAAAAAAAATCAAGACGTGCTTTAACTAATGACGTCTGTTGTTTTGGATATAATAATTTCTTACAGATTGTACATGGTACTTCAGCATATTGATTTATGGTGGTTATAAAATTACGCTCAGTAATTGAACGAAGTCTTTGTGACGTCTGACGCGCTACCGCTAGGCGGTTCTCACGTGGCTGAGCAGACTCAATTGCTGTACGGTTTCGTATCACTACTAATCCACGAGCTCTCTGCTCGGCGGACTCTTTAGCTAAACTCTCCTCAATGAGACTAATTCTATGAGCCTTCTGCTCGGCAGACTCGTTCGCTAGTAGTTCTCTCGCTAGTCGCTAGTTCGCTAGTTCACTCAATAATGAGAACAACCCTAATAGCTCTCTGCTCAAAAGACTCATTCGCTAGACGCCCTTGGATCTTACCGAGTCTACTTCTACCAAGGCTAGGCCAAAGCGGGTTTCAAGCATGGGCCAGAGGTAGACAGCATTGCGCCAAGCATGGCCCATACCTGGCCCCGTCGTATTGTCCTGTATGGGAGTACGACAGGAACGCCTTGCACACTTACACACACACACACACACACACAAACACACACACACACAAACACACACACACACACACACACACACACACATGTCTATAAGCGTATAAGTAGTTCCGTGCTTCTATCGCGGCATTCGACTAGGTATGCGCATTAGAGTTTGCAACAGTGTCTGCGCATATAACTTAGATTTCACGAGCCACGAAGAATCCGCCACTGTCTCTGTGACTGAGTTTAATTGACTGAATAAAAAAACAAAAAACAAAAACAAAATAAATGTACATAATATTTATAGATATAGATATATCACCATCCATGTTAATTTTACATGGATATATATAGATATACAGTCTTGTAGTTTTCGTTTTTTATTAATTGTAATTAAACGACACTGAATTTATTAGCCATTCGCATGCGATGATCTACAATTGCCGATTAGAATTAAAAAAAATAACTCAAATAATTGATTTTTTCATAAGTTAAAGTGTTTCCGGAGTTTCATACATGACGGACATGAAAATTTTTTGACCTATTTTCATATTTTTTTCCGTTTCTATTGCACTAAATTAATTTTTAGCAAGTATAGAATTAATTTCCATTAAATTATCTAGACAATAGTATGCAAAATATCTTGATTCCGTTAACTAACAAGGCTATAATACTAAAAATAGTTGCCAAAATAAGGCGAAAAAAAATTCCGAAGGTGGTATCAAGAGTCTTCGCAACCGGAGTGTGTGTATGAAAAGAGTGATGAATGTGGAGGAAGCGAAACAAGCCTGCAAGGATCGTGATGTATGGCACTCGGTTCTCTCTGCCTACCCCGTAAGGGATCTGGCGTGAAGATATGTATATATGAAAAAAAAATTTCGATCGTAAAGCACTCTCTGATGCTTCGCATCATGAGTCGTGCAATAGTTTAAAATTAAAAAAACAAGCTATTATAAATAAACCAAACTAAAAAGTAGAAAATAAATAATAGTTTAAAAAACTAAAAAACACGCTTTTTATAGAAAACCGAACTAAAAAAATAGAAAATAAATTTTAATAAATTTAAATTAAGAATAGTGTTAAAAATTTCAATAATTATAAATTAATAATAGTGTGAATAAAAAAAATAATTTTATTTTAAAAAAAGCGTGGGGTGCTTTTTAAGATATTACCGAAATGATAATCACTCTACTCATATGTGTCAATAAAATATTTATAACTATTGACACCATGCACCCCACGCTTTTTTTTAAATAAAATTATTTTTTTTATTCACACTATTATTAATTTATAATTATTGAAATTTTTAACACTATTCTTAATTTAAATTTATTAAAATTTATTTTCTATTTTTTTAGTTCGGTTTTCTATAAAAAGCGTGTTTTTTAGTTTTTTAAACTATTATTTATTATTTAAATAGCCAACCGGTTTCGCATTTTACTGCATCATCAGGACTAAAACTTAAATTGTCAACAAATACGTTGTGTTAGGAATTGTTAATAATGGTCGGTAGATATGAAATATTGAGTTTGATAGAAAATATTAATGTTGCCAAACATTATTTCCAAATCACCACAGTACGAAGATACAAAATGAGGTAAGTGACATTTGATTTTATTATTACTTTAGATCCGTTGTTAGTTTTGGATTTCATTTGTAATTTTGTATAATTTTTATTTTGAAGTTTGCCTCATTTTGTATCTTCGTACTGTGGTGATTTGGAAATAATGGTTGGCAACATTAATATTTTCTATCAAACTCAATATTTCACATCTACCGACCATTATTAACAATTCCTAACACAACGTATTTGTTGACAATTTAAGTTTTAGTCCTAATGATGCAGTAAAATGCGAAACCGGTTGGCTATTTAAATAAAAAAGTATATATTATATATAATTAGTGAATTGTGAAACAGTATAAGTGTAAAATTTAAAACAATAATAATGAGTAATGTATACTAATATAACAAAGAGAAAACATTCATACAATACTAGCTGTACCAGCGACATCGTTTGCGTGGAAAAAATCTAAAATAAAACCCGCACAGTTCCCGTTCCCGTGGGATTTCCAGGATAAAAACTGTAACTTCTGTAAACCAGAATCGACAGCGGCAACCATCCTGATAACCTCTTAGTTGCGAGCTCAGGGTGCCCTGGGGAAAAGCTAAGCTGTCTTGGATCCCGCAACGAAATTAATCAGAAGTATATAGGAGGAGTAGGAAAATACATCCTGTTTTCCTCCCTTTTTAGCAGGAGACAGCAAAATGTTAAAAGCATAAAAATGCTACGAAATGAGACTTTTACAATCAGGTAGGCTTAATCTGATTGTAAAAGTCTCATTTCGTAGCATTTTTATGCTTTTGACATTTGATTGATTGCTATTGCACCACGGAAGTTTGAAAATTAGGGACCAACCAGAACGGCCTACTTAATTTTGCTTCCAGTAGTAAGTATGACAAAATCTCTTGAAGGCACACTCCCAAATAATGTGATGTGCAGTTTGTTCACATTTACAATTTAATGTAGAGCACTCGCAAAAAAGAGGAGGAACTAATTTAAACGAGAATAATTTAGCTTTAAAATTACCGTTGAGTTAGTGAGAAACTGTACAACGCAATGATCTATTTCTATCCAAGTTTTACTTAAGTGATCCCGGACGCATGGAAAAAAGTTATATAAATGTCGTCCTTTAGTTGAACAACACCAACGCGACTGCCATTCATGAATTAATTTATTAGAAATTAATTAGTATTCATTAGTTATTAATTAATTAATATTATCATGTTTGTGATACTTTAGGATGTATACAAGTTGCACCCGTACACTTATTCAACGTATATATACTGGTTACAAATACTACATGTAACAATTACTATCCGTTTAATTGTTGTTTAAAAGTTAATTATATGACAAAATTGACAGTATTATGACGTTTACACTACTAAAACCTTTACACGACGAAAAGTTGTTTAAGTAAGTTTTATATATTATGTTGTTGTAGACGCTATTATATGACGATAGTAAAAAATATGTCGAAATAACGTGTATACGACAGTATTGTATTACAAAAAATGTATATGACTATTAAGACACATAATGCACCAGAACATGACGAAGAGCAAAGACCTACAAAAAATATTGTTTTGTAGGTCTTTGATGAAGAGTTTAAAAAATAACTCAAGGTCATGTAATAGTTTGACTATAGTTATAACAAAAAAGTTTGTTGGTTGGGTTTGGGGTATTAACCTGTTAATAATCACGGTATTAGTGCCGCTTATTAGCCATCTCTCGACTTTTACAAAATGATTTACTGTTCAATTAAGGGCCCGGATCAAGACAGGTATCCCATGAAAACATCGCATTTCTTCGTTATACGTGTGTAACGTTCCATCCAAATATTTTAAGAATTTTCTCTATAGCTCTTCGCCGGATTAAAGTATGTTTTAAAATCTCAAAGAAACAAAGATTTTGTTAAAGTATTAAAATGTGTTATGTATGAGTATAGATAAACAGTATCAACATTTTTTTGTGTCTATTGGAGATAATTATCTCGTTCCATTAGGAGAATCATCTGCTACTTGCTAGGCTATGAAATAAAATAAATCCGACCGACCGACCGACTTCCCATTTTCTGTATCTCCAGATCTTTCACCAAATCACCAAACGTTGGACCACACGAGGACCGAGATCCCAGGAACAAACTTTTTTTTGATTACTAACAAGCTGATTTTTGTGAACAGCTTCGTTTTGACGAGACAACCATCTTTTCTATCTTCGAAAAATCTCAAATTGGGTAGATAATAAAGTTATGGGGCTTTGAAAATTTTGATTCGGTGAAGAAAAAATATTTATTAATAAAAATAATGATTTTTTGACTTAAACCGCTTGAATATATTATGAAAAACACGATGAAACTTTTGTCCTACACATTCGATGGTTTTTCTGGCGAGTCCTCCACTCTAACTTTTCGGAATTATGAGATGTTTAAATTGATATTAATTAATCAATTTAATAACAACCTAACTTTCTCACAACAGCTTGTTAATTATTATTGTTATTCAAAGGTAACATTGTCCTACACGTAAAGAGAAACTTTTCTTAATCCAACACTCTAAAGTTTTATTTTTTATCTACTTTATTAGTTACCCGACTCGAGATTTTTCGAAGATAGAAAAGATGTTCGTCTCGTCAAAACGAAGCTGTTCACAAAAATTCAGCTTGTTAGTAATCAAAAAAAAGTTTGTTGCAGACCTAATATTAAAACCCTCCAAAGCATTAAAAGAATTTTTATAATCGGTTTATAAATGACCGCGTTCTGAATTAACATACTTGAAAAAACATGTAGTCGAATTTATAACTTCCTGCTTTTGGGAAGTTGGTTGAAAATACTTTTGTTGGGTCAACAATTTTACCGCTACTTCGCGATCGGCAGCTAACACACTTTTCTTATGTATTATAACGATTACTAATAAGTTATGGTTAAGTTTCGGCCACTAGGTGATCGCTAAAATATGTAAATCCATTTTTATCCATCAACTAACAATTTACATAGGTATATTTGTCATGTCATGCCTTACAAAATATACCGTGCCTACAAAGTACAGAAGCCATAGAAACGGGACTTTATTGATTCAAACTTCAGTATGAGAGCTTAACGTCACTTTGGTTTACTGCCAAAGTATTAATCCTATGAATACTTTTTAGTTCTCAAATGTATGGTCAAATTAAGAACATTTCGTTGACTATGTATTCAGATGGATAAAACATACATTACGTATTGTGGAATATAAATTATTATTATTTCATAGGTAAGTTACCTATAAAAATTTAGTAATTAAAAAAACATTTTTCAATTTATCAATCAATATTACTTATGAAACCCTATGTATTAATACGTGAAACAAAAACTTTATACCCCTTTTTAGAACAATTAAGCGACCGGAGGAGTATAACTTTGACACAGTTAAAGTTTACATGGTGGAAAAGTACTGAAAGCTCATATTTTTATATAATACTAGCTGCTGCGTGCAGCCTGCTGCATTATACATTTTTTGGTGAATCCCGCGGGATTGCCTAAGCCTCTGTGCTATTCCAGATTATTATCTACCTGTGTGCCAAATTTCATTTAAATCCGTTCTGTAGTTTTTGCGTGATTGAGTAACAAACATCCATCCAAACATCTATCCAAACATCCATCCAAACATCCAAACTTTCGCATTTATAATATTAATATAGATTCATTGAAAATATATTAAATACACTTCATAGCTGAACTGTGAGTTTTCCTTATCTATTTTTTCCTACTATTTTTTATCATTAGTATGTTCTCTTGTTTGTGTTATTTTCTGTATAAAATAAAGTGTTAAATCATTACATAGTATAAAACAAAGTCGCTTTCTCTGTCGGTCCCTATGACTCTATGTATGTATAAATCATTAAAACTACGCAACGGACTTTGATGCGGTTTTTTTAATAGATAAATTGATTCTTGAGGAAGGTTTTAGTATATAAATCTTTCTGATAATCCCACAGCAACAAAAGCTACGCTGGTAAACCGCGGGCAGGTCGCTAGTTAATAAATAAATACATACTCGTAAAAATAAACATTATATTCTACCATTCATTTGACATTCATCATGCTCATAACAACCCATATTTTGTGCTATTTTGTTATGGATTGTCACTCAGCAGAGATTGATGTTGTCACTCAGCAGAGATTTTAGTGTGTATTCTATGGTCAAACGGAATCACAGAATTATGATCGAATTTCGACCAGGGGTAGATCGCTAGTGAAAGTTAAAACTCAAACTAATGTGTTGCTTTATATTATCTACACTAATATTAAAATATATTTTAACAAAAAATTAAACCGACGAAAAGTTAGCGTGTGTACCTACTATCAATCATCCCTAGTTTTCGTACCCTTGTTACTAAAAATTTAATGGGACCACCCTCGCAGTATAAGAAAAGATCGCAATAAAAAAAGAATTATCTCAAAATGGACTACCCTGTAATAAGTTACGCGTGGTCTAACATAAAATAAATATAAGTACGCGTCGAATCGGGAACTTCCTCCGTTTTTTCGTCGGTTGATAAAAAGGGATTGCTTGCAATGAATAAACTCGAAAGCTACTAAATTGATTTTAAAAATTCACATCCTTGAAAAGCTACATAATTCTGAAATATTTTACTTTTTTATCGACTAAGCAAAAGAAAGTACCCACCTTGTGTATGTAAAGTGTTATTAGGTCACGCGAACGAAGCCGTGAGCGGGCGTGCTAGTGTTTCAATAAATGTAATATAATCGTGGTCAGTACGATTTGTACGAAACTTCACATTTCAGAAATATTCGCTAACTGATAACTGACTTCGCCTGCGTTGTTTATAACCAGTATATCATTATCGCTAAACACTTGCTATTCCGGGCTCCTTCGAAGAACTGACCAACTGCCGTTCTGTCAGGCACGTCGTAAATAGCGACCGTTTGACTATATGTTTTTTTTTTTTACTATCGATAGGGAAACGCTTGAACACGATCTCGCCTGATAGTAAGCTAAGATGCGGCCTAAGATGGAACGCGTTTCCCTAGAAGATACCTATTCACTCTTTTCTTGAAGATCCCTGGATTGCACTCGTCGAGAAACGCAGACTCAGGAAGCATGTTCCAATCCATATCTCACTACCATAGTGACTAATCTAGGTGGTAGAGTGCCGCAACACCTCGCCCGGGTTTTTGGTATCACTTACCTATTCCTGTCGCAATAGCATCATTGCTTGTCACTGTCGTGTTTCGATTTGGAGGATAAGGTAACTGGTTGACTTATGCATGAGACATTACCATTCCGCCACACGGGTAGCACGATTAACATCTTTGGTGTCTATAGATGATGGTTTGTCTTTCCTTTTTTTCCGTTAATACTTATGATATAAAAACAACGTGGTACTTGTAAAAATCGTAATTTTATACCACTTTAAACTAAATTACAACATCGCATTATTTTTCAATTAACTTCTCAAAAAGTGGAGGTGCTTAATTCAACTGTATTTTTTATGTATGTTACCTCAGAACTCGGTCATTTATGAAACAATTTTGAAAACAAATCGGCTTAGCCATTTTGGAAATTAACTGGAATAGACAGCCAGACATTTTACTACTATATTTTAATAATATGTAACGTGTAAACGTCGTAAAAATCAAAAAAATATTACTATACACAAAATTCTCAATAAGCCATTTACTCAAAATATTCAATAACAATTGTAATTTTTTATATAGTAGTTACGATATTATAAACACTTTTTTATATAACTTCACATAATAATGTTACCATTTCTTCTTAAAAAAAGAATTTCCCCATTACAGTAAAAGCAAGTCCGTTATTTCTTTTAATAAATCCGCCGCAAAGACGAACAAGTATGCACTCAACGGAAGCAACATAGTCAAAGCACCCTTAAATGATCTTGAGCAACAATCACAAGAATTGAGATGAAATATAATAAATTATAACATTTTATATATTTTTAACTACTAGCATATAATGTAGTTAAAAATTAATGTTATTTATTACAATATAAGAGTAAGTTGAGTAAGATATCTTCTAGTAAGATATCAGAACTTTGAACAAGAATATCGTCGACACTTGGTAAAACTCCATGTTAACTGTGTTATATTTATACTGTGTTATAAGCACTTGTGCTGTTTTACTTGGTGAAACCAAGTTAACTATGGCCTAACAACTGAACTTATGTCCTCGGAGTAGGAATTCCAGATCTTTTGAATTAAATCGTTTTTTTTTAATTTGATAGCCAGCAAGCAGATGGCTCTCCTAATAGGAAGATAAACTATTGCCTAGGGACACCAAAGATGTTAATGGTGAGTTGCCATCCGTGTGGTGGGATGGCAACGTCACATGCATATGTCCACCGGCTACACTACCCTCTATGCCGGAAAATGAAAATGACAAGCATTGACGATATTGTGGCAAGAATAGGTAAGGCGATTGTATCAAATACCCTGGCGAGACGTTACAGAACCTAGTAGTCAACTAGTAGTCACGATGGTAGTGACAGGTATAGGCAATCGGTCGCCTTTTACGACCACTGTGACAGAACGGTAGTTGATCTACTTTTCAAAGAGGCTCGGACCAACACAGGGGTTAAACATTATTCATTACGATTATTTGAATTGTAATGAAAAAATTGTAACCCATTGAATCTATTCGCAAACTGCAGCGGATTCATTAGAATCAATAATCAATATGTTTTGATAGTATTATAATTGTAGGTGTTTGAGTTTTAATTTTTGACCAGACTGGATTTGAACCAGTTTGAACCAGTCACGTGTCGCGTGGCTCAACGTTTGACATGACAAAAAAATTTTTGACATGACAAAGAAGAACTTCGCTTCTTTGTCATGTCAAACATTTTTTATTGTTAAGTTTTTCTAGTATAATAATGTTAAGTAAACAAAACAATTTGTTTGAACACATTAATTAAGAAACTTGTTTAAATTAATATGTCCATGGGACGTTGTTTGTGATGATTATAAATAAATAAATAAATATTCACGGGACAAATTACACTTACTGATCTAACCCCAAAGTAAGCTAATTATTTGCTTGTGTTATGGGTGTATGTCAACGATACTAATACATAGAAATACATATATAAATA
This sequence comes from Apodemia mormo, assembly GCA_036924255.1. Classification (NCBI taxonomy): domain Eukaryota; kingdom Metazoa; phylum Arthropoda; class Insecta; order Lepidoptera; family Riodinidae; genus Apodemia; species Apodemia mormo. Next base: position 22,588,556 of record JAUPFN010000019.1, on the reverse strand, counting down.
CTAGAATATATTTAATAAACATCTAAACTCAGAAATACAAACATTTATGCTCATCACACAAATGCTTGTCCCCGCCGGGAATCGAACCCGGGCCCCGTCGATTGCGTAGTCAGGGTCGCTAACCACTCGACCAACGGGGCGGTCAAATTATGTTTATGTTTCTATAGTTTTACCTATATTTTGCCATAGTTTGCATTTACAATATGATATAGTTTAAATGTCTATGATATTTGCAAGTTACACATTGGCGGAGGCAATTATTGCAGCATAATTAAAATATTCCAGGCCGACTGCTCTTTGATGGCAAGGGACGTACAAAAACCACTATAGTTAATAATGTACATAACATATTTGTGACAAAAAAAATTAAAAATTAAAAACAAACAAACAAAAAGTAAATAAATCAAATAAATTACTCTACTGATGCAGTAAAAACTAAGCTTTTGGCTATAAAAATATTGAAAATTATATTGTAAGCAATATAAATAAAAGATTTGAATACCGTGTTTAAAACAATATAAATAAAAGAATTGAATGTCGCGTCCAAATCTAGCTTAAAGCAATATAAGTAAAAGATTTGAATGTCGCAGTCAAATCTAGCTTATAGCAATGTAAACAAATTTCTTCAAATTAATATACGAGTATATATGTATGTGTTTTATCACTTATCCAGGGCTAGAGAAAAATTTAACGAAAAAAAAAATTTTGACACGACTGGATTATTTTACTTAGATTTTTTATTTCTTACATTTAATTAAAAAAAGCTGTGAAGGGATATGGGACGGCAACATTTTAGGTTTTGTTAAATTGCCTATAATATTCATCACATTCAACTCTATAAGGCAAAAGACTAATCTTAGACCGCTGTCACTTCAGAATAATGCAACTTTTTTATAACGCGAAAGAATTATTAAAATTAGTAGTATCAAAAATTATCGGTTACAATCAAACAAATCATTTAATTTGATTCACAAGTATAATTTGAGCATAGCCTGATATTGCAGATAGCATAATACAATACAGCATTTGGATATATATTTAAACCACAATTTACATGTATTTACAATATATGTAACATAATACAATTATTTGGAATACAGTAGGTACTATTAAATTTTCATCGTAAGTTTTGCGACGGTTTCAAAAGCTATTTGCATTGGCGACGGAACTATTACGGCGCGACGGCTTATGGCTTATGGGCTTGAGACATGTCACCCTCCGCAATAACTGTGATTTGAGTCAACGTTGATGTCAGAATTAATATCGGACGGTTTGATCGGCTTAATTTACTTGAAGCTATAATTCATGCTCCGATGATGATCTCAATTTCCTCAAACGACATCAATTTGGAATGCTTAATATACATTTGGAATATTTATGAGTATGTAATGTATTGTGTGATGTTGGATATCGAAAATTTAATTATTAAATGTATATACATATTACATACAGATGTACCGACGTCATCGTAAAAATAGTTAAAAAAATACTTCCTTACTTCCTAGGACTTTATAATGTGGAGATCTGATGAAAACTCGATGCTCGAAACCAAAAATTTGTAGCGGAAAGTTAAAAACTACAATTATTTCTTTTAAAGGGAAAGATGAACAAAAAACTTATATGAAACTTTTTTATTTTATCGCCAACGTTTCGTCAACTTTGTTGACTTCTTCAGGACTCTATAATGAGAAACATATTATTTACAAATTATTAATTTTACAATTACAAATTTATTTATTTTTTGCATGAAATCACATGTATAAATTAAGTAATTACATTCATTGTTATTGTCTGATTTTAAATATTGTCTAGAATACAATATACAATACATAACAATGAATATTTACCAAAAATTAGACGTTTTATATAATTTGTCAACTTTAAATGTATTGACTTGAACAAAACGTGGCGATAAAATAAAAAAGTTTCACATAAGTTATTGGTCCATTTCCTCTTTAAAAGAAGCAATAGAATTAACATAATGAACTCAAATATGAATAAGTTAAAAATTACTTACAATAATAAATTGTCAATTAAAACAAATTAGCGTCAACATTTTTGGGGTTTATTCTATTAATTGAAACAAACAAAATATCGTCGGTTTCAAATGAATTCGGTGCGACTGAGAGAATCCGAAAGTTAACGGTATTCTTTTAAATGCATCGTTCTAGTGTGCTTCACAAAAACACATCCAAATTCTATTATCATAAATATGAATATTTACATGTGTGTCTGATTATTTCATGCTCCTAATTACCGAAACGACCGACAGAACGAATTTAGCTAAAATTTAGTATGCTATTTGTCCAAATTCACACATAACACATTTTATTTTTGAGAAAAAAATGCAGTTGTTTCTGTAAGAGTTTCAAAGTAATTGCGCAAATAGCCATAGGGAAAATCGTCAAGATATTCGGAAGGAATTAGATACACAATTGTTAATCTGCGCCCCGTTTTGAAGAATATATCAATTATCTTACTGCTAAGCATCAAGGAAAAGGCGAGATAAAACGAAAACGTCGCACTAAGGTTGGTTATACCTTGATTAGTGCGAGTGCGAGTGTTTAATGCAGGTGCTTAGTATTAAGCAAAAAACACGTGCAGATAGCCATTGATGACAGTGAGTGATTAGTGATCAGCGTAGTAAAGTGAATAAATGCTGATTATTAATCACTCGCACTAATCAACGGATTCCTACACGTATTTTTGATTAATACTAAGCACCTGCATTAAACACTCGGACTAATCAAAGTGTAACCGGGGCCTAAAGTCGTGACTGCTAACTAGGTGTTTGAGCTCCGTAACGTCTCGTACGGGTGTTGTACCTAGGACTTCGTCGATGCGTGTTGCTGTCGTATAATTCAGGTTTGGACAGTAAGGTAGTCGTTAAACTTATAGAAATGTTATTTCAACCCCGCTACACGTATAGGACGCACTGTTTGTTTTATCTGTTTCAATCAGGAGAATCATATTTGTTATCCTATGAAATAAAATAAATACATAAGTTTGAATCACGCAACGGGCTGCTGGGCTCGAATAGTATTTCATAATAAAATTTCGTCAAACTGTGAAATAAAATAACCATTATCAATAAAGTATTTCTGAATTCGTTTTATCTATCAATACAATATGGCGGCAGTGAGCTGTCAAAATGCATAGAAGATAAATGTTTGGCCGTAGCTTGACATACGTCAAAATGATTTGTGATCAAGTCAACTGAATGTGTATCCGAAATAACATAAATCGGAATATATCTATGTATATCGTCGTCGTATATCGGGGCTCGCAATAACGAAACTTGAAGACAAGAAATATATACTTTTCAATTCTATTATTGTATTTTAAAATATTTAGCAAAACTGATCTTTATGCAATTTGTAACATTTATTTGTGTATTGTTGTTAGGTTTTTTATTTTTTTTCTGAAAAACATAACTCGCCCAAAACTTGATAGGTGCCCTATTGGTGATAGGTAGAGCTTAGAGGCCACCTGTCACATCTCGGGATTAAACTCCATTAGCTAATAATCGATGCAATGGTTATATTCATCGATAGCAAACAAGTAAAGAGTGCTCTTAGTTGTAAGGGATAATCGCTTCCAATGATTTGTTGTGATGCTATCTTCGTAAATGCATTAATCATCTGTACACATCACAGACCACATGAATACTAATAGACACGTCATTGGGAAGGAAATGTGTCGCTGCGCATACCTATGAGTAAACGCTCCTATAACTGTCAAAAGTGTCATACATTTGTAGGTTATATTACATTGCGCAAAAATAGAAATAAACCATGTTATACTGTTTTATCGTACTTATGAGATGACAAGGTTTAAAAATTACCCTTGAAATGATTTTATTTCATCGCTAAGTAGTATACCTCTGTATTTCAGTGTGTAAATGCAAGCTACACTGACAAACTATGAATCTGTCTTGAAAAGCGCATCTATTTAATCCGTGGTACACGTCAATAGTGTTTACATTAACAACTATCACAAATAGACATCAAAAATATTAATGGTTTGTTGCTATCCAAATCGGGACACGACAGGCGTTTGCGCCTGTTTCCACTACATCGGCAAGCTGTCTCAGAATTCTGTAATCATAATAACATTCCAAAAAAGACGCGTGGCACTCGGAGACTGCCGCGGTAAAGCTATTGCATAGCATTTTTTTATCAACTTTTGCAATTACAATTATATATTTATTTTATTTATGCAGTATTTTTTTTTCTTTGTTTATTCATATTTAAAACACTTTGTACACAAATTATACGAGTACAGATATTCACTGTTGTACGTAGATGATAAATATCTATACACCTATATACTTTCTCACAAACAGCTGATTACGGTAGTTTTCCAATACAACCAATGCCACCTAAAGGCGGGTTGCTGAACTAAAGAGACAAGCGTGATATTTCTAAAAGTCATTAAAAGTTCTGCTATTTATCGATAGATGGAAAAACTAAATATTATCACCCCTGTGCCGGTCGGAGTGGGGCGTGTTAGGTTTTTTCGTTACGGAATTTCTTGATTCGGTCTCCACGCTCAAGGCCCGCGATAGAAGCTATGCAATAGCTTAAAAAATTGCCATGGCTTAAAATACAGAAATACTACAAAGTGTGACCTTGTCCATCATTCTGTTCTAGTTCATTGCAAACATAAAATCTGTCGGTTTATTTGGACTGAGGAAATATTGGCATATAGTAAATTTAATCGACGCAATAGTTTTATAAATTAAATTCTATAAAAAGAAAAAAGTTCAAGCCTACTCCGTTACAAAGCTAAGCAAAATCTTTTCATAATTTTTAATTTAAACAATTTATTTAACTTAATTTCAAGACTTTTCATTATAATTTAATAAGCGGTATTTAAATAAAATCTTCGATGGAAAAACACAGAACTATATTCGGATAATAGTAAACTAAAATTGTGTTTAACCTATTATATTAGTCTCTTTAAGTCATGATAATTTTTCAAGTTACATTTTTATTAAATGTGCGAATTAAATTATGATAATAATCTATAAAAAAACTGTCAGTAAATTTATAGTGAAAAAGAGAATGATGAGATCGGGGTAGCTACAAAAATATAGCGTCCTCCGAAATTATTAAATTAATTTAATTTATAATAAGTCAACAATGTTAATTAATTCAACGGACACATTTTGATAGCAAGTTAATTTAAAAAAAAAATAATTGGAAAGTCATGAAACTAAGCAAACTTGTACGCTTTTTCTTATTTCTAAATCAAGCAAAGATTTTTCTTTTCTTCCATCAAGTTCTGAATAATTAAACAAAACATAAAAATAGCGGATAGTTAAGACGCAAAATTTTAAACAAACTATTGTATAAAATACAACAAAAATGAAAATATTTATTACTATAGTCGAAACTAACAACATAGAAGACTGTACTATAAATAAGTACTCCTAGTATCATTCTAAAGAAACGAAAAAAAAAGTGTCATCTATTTACACTGTAAACGAGTACAATAAATGTAAACGAAGGTCTTTTTCGTTTTTTAACGTTTTAAGTGGTTAAAATCAAATAATTTTTATGATGAGTGATACAAAAATTAATTATATTTATGTTGACGATATATTGCGATGTGAGTGGCTTAAAATAGAATGTAACAATTGTAAATTCATATAAGTAATATTAATCTTTAAAGGAGTTTTGTGAATTTTAGTATTATAAAAAGTGTCCGTGATACAATTTACATTTCAGAAGAAATTAATAACGTATTACAATACGGTAAGCAGCTATCATCATAAGTTGCGTTTTAGGTCAAATTTGTATGGAGCCTCATCATTCTCCTTTAAATCCTAGATTATTAAAGATCAACAAGTGAACATGTTGTATTAGGGCAAGCAATCGCATTTTATATGTTTAGTATGAATACTATAGTTAAAAATCTTGGACATTACGACACCTACATGGAATAAATATCAGTTGCATCAATGATCAATACGTGGATATGAAGCGTTATTGTTTAATTACACAAGACTATGGTTGCAACAAATCTGCGAAGCTCTACGAAGCTACTCAAGCTCATCACGATTCACGCGTCGATACCGTCATAGTATTTAATTCAAAAAACAAGTGATGGCTTTCTGTTCGAAACTCAACCGTATTTCTTTTAATGTTAAAGCACAAATACTAAAAAAACTAGTTAAAGCACAAATTATAGGATAAACATAACTCAGTTTAACCACAGACTATATGAAAATTACTTGAATTTTGACACCAAACCTTAACCATATATATATATATATATATATATATATATATATATATATATATATATATATATATATATATATATATATATATATAAACTTCACCTATCTAACTTTACTCAGACTGTGCAATTTTTGTAAAAAAGAGAACCAAAGTTTTCGCTTCACGTATATAGAATAAAATATAAATAAAATATACAACAAGTAAATCTAGTAAAAAATACAAGAAACATCCGTCAGCTAACCCAGGATTGTTATTAACGTCGTTAAGCTGCGTAGGAAGGATACGAAAAACATTGTAAGAGGTCTGTAAGTTCCCGCTTTGAAGTGACGGCGAGGAGCTTATATCTGTAATCTTGTCACAGGTCACTCGGACGACGTCACCTGCGATCATATTGTTTTTTGTCGCATGTGTCCCGAGTTACAGGCTATTTTGAAGGGTTTGAAATATATTTTGAATTAGTATTAATTTTTAAGCGACGGAAAAATTGAGGTTATCAATTTGACATGTATGCAAAATTGTTGGAATTATAATAAAAATAATAAATATTCACGGGACAACTTACACTTACTGACCTAACCCCAAAGTAAGCAAATTATTTGCTTGGGTTATGAGTGTTAGTCAACGATAGTAATACATAGAAATACATATATAAATACCATAATATACTTAATATACACCTAAATCCGGAAATACAAACATTTATGCTCATCACACAAATGCTTGTCCCCGTCGGGGATCGAACTCTGTGGGGATACCGGCGTGAAGATACTTTTATTGAAAAAGGTATTTTTCAATGTTTTTCTTTTATATTATAACCCTATATACCTACCAAATATACAAAAAAAAAAACGGCCATGCCGTTTCAGAAGAGTACTACAACCACAAACACCGTCACAAAGATAATTTTTACATATTAGGAGATTTTCTAATGGTTCTTTGAAATCAAAATGTATGCAATACACAAAATGTTCGCAAGGTAATGTAAGTGTATTAAAGTATATTTGCTCGCGGAAAGGTTTTTCTATTAAGCGAATTACTTCAGAGGCCCGCCATCAAATTGACGCTAATAAAGGACACGAAAAATGGACGGACGGTCCCACGGGGGTGGTACAAACTTTGATGTTCGCCACAAGCAGGTGTTTTATGATGTTTTATATGAACTTGAGAATATTACTTCTTGTGGTTTATTTTAAATTTATTAAGTTGATATTATTGTCACCTTGTGTCTACTGGGAACGGAATTTTTATATTTTTCATATTTGGCATTTGGTGAAACTCCATTACTGTTAGACACAATTTAAAATACACTTGTAGTGTCGCCTCTGTGGTCTAGTGGTCCAACGTTGAAGTTTACCACATGAGGTGTCAGGTTCGATTCCCGGGTCGGGCACAATAAAGTGTTTTTTCAGTTTTTCTGAGAAACACAAAGTTGCCCGGGATTGTAAAGTGCCCGGTTGGCGATAGGCTTGCCACCTGTCACATTTGTGGGACCAAGTATCTTCGGTTAATCGTGGGTGCACTTGTTGCACCTCTGCCTACCCCTTCGGGGATATGGGCGTGAAGATACTTTTGTAGTGTGAAAGTACCAATTGTTGCCACTGTGCTATTTGAGGCCATTTAATATCAATCTTTTTAAATAATTCTGTATAATTTTTTATATGATGAGCTGGTTAACGAGCACACGGGCCATCTGATAGGAAGCAGTTCCCGTGTTGGTCCTGGGCTCCTTTGAAGAATAGGCCAACTGCCGTTCTGTCAGCAGGTCGGAAAAGGCGACCGATGACTATGCGAGTCACTACCATCGTGGCTACTAGGTGGTAGAGTTCTGCATTGTCTCGCCCGGGTCTGGTACCACCGCCTTACCTATTCCAGCCCCAATAGCATCAGTTCTTGTCACTTTCTTGTTCCGGTTTGAAGGATAAGGGAGCCGGTAAACTTATGTATGTGGCATTAGACCTCGCCACAAGATAGCACCGCACCATTAAAATCTTTGGTGTCTGTAGGCGATGGTTGACTCTTTCCATCAGGAGACCCATCTGATTGTTTGCTATATCTTATGACATAAAAAAAGCGGTCACCAATGCACATGGACATCCTCAACATAAGAGATGTACTGCCGACTCTTAAGAAATTCATTGAGCCGCCTCTTAAAAGTTCCAATATAATAAATTTCAGGAAATATAAACTTAGGAAGTTTTCATTCCATAATTTGGTGGTACAAAAAAAAATCTGACTGAAAGGTACTGTTGATGAACATCATGAGTCAAAGTAGTATGGGTGGAGATTCTGGCCTCTATATTAATATCATAAATGCGGAAGTTTGGATGTTTGAATGGATGGATGTTTCGATAGGTGGATGTTTGTCACTCAATCATGTAAAAACTACTAAACGGGTTTAAATGAAATTTGGCACACAGGTAAATGATGACCTAGCTGAGAGATGAGATAGCACAAAAATAAGGTGATCCCGCGGGATTCGCCAAAAACTCTTATAACGCAGGGGGCTGCACGCTGCAGTTAATATTTAATAAAAATATTATTTTACTTTATACTTTTTCCAACATTGATTCAAATTAGAAGTGGTCAAAAAAGGATACTAAGATGGCCAAATCCGGAACATTGCTATACTTTTATTTCACTTTACAACATTATATTTTTTGCTACCTGTTATTTGCGACTTCGTTCGCGTGACCTATAATCATTACTTTCTTTTGCTCAGCCGAGTAAAAAAGTAGCCTTAGTCACGCCTGGATAGTGTATCTTTCTAATAGTGATAGAATTTTTAAGATTGATCCAGTAGCTTTTCAATTAATTGTAAAATAAAAACATACAAAAATACAAAATGTTTTCTCTTTAAATATTAGTATAGATTGTTATTCTTAAATATTTGTATTCTATAACAAGATTAACTCGTTTAATGAAAAGAAACGGACGCGTGATTAATTTCGACATGAACTAAACAAAGGAAACGGCTCTTGTCAGATCCGATTTACTGACAGTGACGCTGATATACGAAGCGCCCTAGGGAAATACGTCTGATTGCACTCATTCAGTATTCCTTTGCCGGAAGGGAGTGCATTTCTCAATTGCCAATTTTTTCCTGGAACAATGCTGTCCATCTTATTAATGTTCGATTTTTTAGATTCATCGTAAACTTTCAAAAATAGAAAAATATGCGTCATTCCTGAAAAATAGTCAAGAGACTCATCTAGTGCATCAAAAATTAGTCAATCTTAAATCCATGATGTTGCACGTTTATCTATCGATATAAGTATGGTATCAAATCTATCGAGAAATCAGGCGAATATCCAGTGTCCAATTCGCAAATTTTTAAAACGCGAGGATCTGGAGAATTATAACTGTTCAGAGACCTTACAAACGCGATGGCGTATCTTTATTTAATGTAGACAACTCAGAATTCATGCCACTATTCAGTCTCGAAATTATACCCGCGCAAAGCCAGATAAGCCGATAATTTAAAGTACTTTTTTATATAATAACAAACATAAGATGACACTCGTGGTTGACAGAGACAACCATCGACTATAGATGCCAAAATTGTTAATAGCGCGTTGCTAACCGTGTGGAGGGATAGTAACGTTATATGCATATGTTTATTAACCTTCTACACTACAACCCAGGACACGACAATGAGAAACACTGACGTTATATTGGCAGGAATAGACAAGGCGGTGATATCACATTCGGACAAGAAGTTACAAAACTCTAACACCTAGTGACAACGTTAGTTACTCTTATAGTCTTTTACGAACTAGATACCTAGCAGAATAGTAGATGGTCTATTCTCTAAAAGGAGCCCGGACCAAAACAGGTAAAATAAAAATAACATGACAGCACAAAATAATCTCCGGTGCACAATTTAACCGAACTGGTACAAAAAATTTATGGATATCTACTAAATAAAAGTTCTTTGTATTGTATAGTATTCTATTAGGACCCGATCACAGCCTAACATACCGACGTTAGGCCATACTAATACTTTCATGATGGGGCTACACTAACGGGGAACGTCATCATGCCCGTCGTTGCGATAAATACAGCGTTCATTATGAACGCGTTAAATAGAGTGGCCATACCAGAAATATCAACGCCAATGCACAGTCTCAGCGATAAAATTGATTACTACTGTTCCTTGAATTTTGGACATTGACAGTGCTATTCTGTTTTCATGAGTGTATATTTTTATTATATGAATACATTTTATAATTACCAAATCATTACCAAAGAAAAAAAAGTGTAAACGGTTGACCCTACGGACCATCCCTGAAACTTCCCACTAAATTAAGGTATTTTAAGCTTAAAAGAGTAAAAACTATAAGCATAGATTTTTCAGTTCAAACATCTATTTTGTTAAAAATGGTAGTATATTATTTTTTTTAAATCTGTATATTTGAAAACGATGATGGCGTTCAACTCTTTTTTTTGAGATCCAAAATATTGCTTTAGCTAAATATTCGGTAAGTTGAAAAATTTCGACGCTATGTCAAAAAAACACTTTATTTTTAATTTTCTTCATTGATAAATCCCAAACATATTAACCGATTTTGATTAAATTAACGGTATTTGACGCAGTTTTTAGGGGTTGAACTTTGAATTTTGTTGTTATGTCCGATGGTGAAATTCGGCGGCAGGACTTAATCCAAACAGTTCTTCGGAACATTCCCCATGACAGAGCCGTAAAAAATGCAGAGTGACGCCAAATATTAAATACAGAGTAACGCCAAATAGTCTCGTCATCGACGATTCGAGCCGCCCTAATCCCTATGTTAAATGCGATCAAAAGGAGCAGTACTCCATATGAGGCCGAATTTGCGCCTTTTAAAGCAGTAAACGAAGGGCCGGCCGGTGTGAAATACTGCCTAGCCTTGCAAAGAACTCCCAGCATTTTAGAGGCTAATTTAGCCTTGCCTTCCAAGTGACCGCGGAACTGAAAGTTGCCCGATATGTCAACTCCAAGTATTCTAATACTGGCCGAAGCTTTCAGAGAAGTATTTTCAAAACGAGGAGATACGACGAAAGGTGATTTTTTACGGGAAACGCGCAGACTTGTATCTTAATGGGGTTAAACTGAACCAGATTTAATCGACCCCACTCCGAAGCTACGGAAAGTTGCTCTTCAATTTCTGACACAAGTTTGTTCCGGCACTCGTTGACGTATTCCTGAGAAATTCCGGTACGGCCGGAATATAAAGCATCGCTTGTACTGTAATCCGCATAACAATGACTGTTGCTTGATCGCAACATGCCATTAATGTGCAGAAGAAACAGTGTAGGCGATGGCACACAAACCTTGAAGAATATCAGCATTGACGAGTTTAAGGTCAGAGCATGCGCCATCAAAACGACCTTTATACTCCAATCCATCAAAAAACTGGTGATCCACCTGCACAATTCCCCAGGTAGCCCATAGGATGGGAGCTTGGAGAGAAGGGGCCTTGTGCCATACCCCATCAAAGGCCTTCGCTATGTCCAAACTAACTGCCAATGTCTCTCCCTTATTCTCCCCAACGATGTGTTAAGTAAACCAGAAGATCACCAGCTGAGTGTCCACGATAAAAAACCGTACTGACGGTCACTAATCAGCTGGTGCTCCTCTAAATAAATCAGAATCTGGCAGTTGATAATGGACTCCATACATATTATACAGTGTTTTCATTTCATGTACCTAATTAATGCACAATAATGGGTAAAATGTACCAAATTTATTAAAAAATTAATTAATTTTAAGGTATTCTTTGTGCACGTGAGTTTGGGTTTCGGTTTCGGTCAGAAAAGCAGTTTCGGTCGGACTTTAGTAATAAGGTTATTGATTCTCATTCCAAAAAAAATTAAAAAAATAGGCAGTATTTGCGTAATATCTATTTATCTATGTATATGTATGTATGTATGTATGTATATATATATATATATATATATATATATATATATATATATATATATATATATATATATATATATATATATATATATATATATATATATATATATATATATATATATATATATATATATATATATATATATATATATATTGTATTGGTGCGCATGAATTATGAATTTATTGGATAATTAGGTTAAAATTTAAGGGTATGTTTCTTTAAGCGCCCTCCACCGCCCCGTTGGTCGAGTGGTTAGCGACCCTAACTACGCAATCGACATTTGTGTGACGAGCATAAATGTTTGTATTTCCGGGTTTGGGTGTTTATTAAATATATTCCAGTATTTATATATGTATTTCTATGTATTTTTTTTAATATCATAAGATAGGAAACAAGCAGATGGGTCTCCTGATAGTAAGAGTCAACCATCGCCTATAGACACCAAAGATGTTAATGGTGCGTCTAATACCAGTGGCGAGGTCTAACACCACATGCATAAGTTTACCGGCTACCTTACCCTCCAAACTGGAACACGAGAGTGACAAGCACTGACGCTATTGGCTATTGCGGCAGGAATAGGTAAGGCGGTGGTACCAGACCCGGGCAAGACAATGCAGAACTGTGCCACCTAGTAGTCACGATGGTGGTGACTTGCATAGCCAATGGGTTGCCTTTTGCTAACTGAATGGCAGAACGGCAGTTGGTCTATTCTTCAAAGGAGCCCGGAACCAACACGGGGAAAAATTATTAGTATCGTTTACTAACACCCATAACACAAGCAAATAATTTGCTAACTTTAGGGTTAGATCAGTAAGTGTAATTTGTCCCGTGAATATTTATTTATTAATTTATTTAATTTATTAGGAATGAGAATCAGATAACCTATCACCCCCTTCAAGGTTAAGGTCGACTTACCTAACAGGCGGTATACGAATGGACGAATGTTTGTGAAAGTAGTGCTCGATGTCAAGGCAATATTCATCAGTGGAAATTAATTTGAAATGAACCTGTATATACAAACAATAATGAACATTATGCGTAATGCCCTGAAATCAGCAGAACAGAACGCAGTCACGCGCCAATATCGTGGCTAATGATGTCTGATAGCCTGAATCAAGTTAATAGGTATAATATCTTGAAAGAGTGCGATTAGTATCCTACAACGACGTATTTCATGAAACTACTGACGTAATATTTACTTTTCTCCGTCCAAGATATTATGACGCGTCGATTCTGGCTTAGTTCCATCGATATTTTTGATTAAAATCAGGTATATTCAAACTTAGGGAAAATACTCTTATTCTAAGAACTGAATAAATCCAGATTATATCTCGCAAAGAAATATTGAGCATAGTCGTTAGTAGCATTAAATTATACCGTTGCCGTCGCGTCGTCAGATTGACAAATTTGACAAATGATATACTGAGTCCCCAGACAAGCAAGCATTGGTTGCTAAGCAATGCATATTTAGGTTAAATTTTACGTAATATTAAACCTATATTAAAGTAACCACGCAGGTTCACTTATAGAGTAAGCAGAGTAAATAAATAGACAACTTTTGATGGAAAGGATATACATCGCCTATAGAAACTGAAGATATTAATGGTGCATTTTATTATGTACTAGCTGTTGCCAGCGACTTCGTCCGCGCGGGCTTCGTTTACTGCGCACTACTTCGTTTTGGACCAACTGTAATGATATTGTAAATGAATAATAAATAAATAAATAAATAAAAAGCTTCTCCCCCGTAGGTGATAGCGTGATAATATAAAGCCTATATGTTGACCCGACCTGTTAGTAATATTCATGCAAAATTTGAAGTAAATCCATGCAGTACTTTTTGAGTTTACCCCGGACATACATACATACAAACAGACAAACAGACAAAATTTTAAAAACTATATTTTTGGCTTCGATATCGATTGTAGATCACGCCCCAAGTATTCTTTTAAAAAAATATTCAATGTACAGTTTTGACTTCCCTACAATTTTATTATATGTGATATAGATATATAGATATAGATGAATTCTAGCGTTCCACAACGCCTGACACATTTAGATCCCTTACCTCACCCCTTTAACGGGCTGCTTGACAGACAGGCTGACGGTCTATTCTTTTATGTCTTCTGCAAAGTAGATACGTGAACTAACAAGGGAAAAAGTAGCTCGCACAAAATCATATCTGCATACCAATTTATGTAATTTTACGTCATAAATTAGCAACAACAAGAGCCATCACGCAATTCTGTATCTCAAACCTTGACTTGAAAACGTGAAACAGCGTAAAAATCGTGTTTACAATGCAAATATATATGTATTACAGTGCATCAATCATACATGTGCATTTTACTTACATTACTACTGATTGCAATCGAACAATATGAAATATTAACAATGTTAATGGACCGTGTAGCGCGCTGGTTGCCTGAGCATCCCCAAAGACTTTGGCAATAAATACCAACGTTCAATTAAATCTTTATTCGTTGAAATACATTTGTCACGAATAGCCGAAACAATTTAATAAGACACAAGCTTCGCTTGCTCCCGCAGGGTAACATTTGATCAGATTATTTGAGCCCCACTGAAGCATTTGTTGGAATGAAAACTAGAGATGTCACGAATATTCGGTTACTATATAGGATCCGGCCTATTCGCCCGCTTCCTTTGGTGTTCGGTAGTTTGCCGAATATTGCGAACTTTTCGGCCATATACCGAATACCTAATAATGAAAAAAAGTCGCACATGTTACTAAAAAATTAATATAAAAATATTGCAAGAAACATCACAGTTAGTACTTAAAATATTATCGGATGTAAATTGTTATAAATGAACAAATTTTTTCAGCATTTTTTGATACGTATTATTCTTTGGACAATCAGATAGATATTTTTAGTAATACAGTAAATATAGCAAGACTTACTTTTTAGTTTAGTCATCAAGTTTTTACGTGTCGTTCACGACACGATAATATATCGCTAACAAAAAAAAGCGTCGCCGAATATTCGGCGGCGGATATCGGTATTAAGGGCTGTACGGCATTCAGGGACCCTTACCCTTATTTAGGGCCATGTAATAGAATTCCTGGAGTAAGGGTCCCTAATTAGGGCAACCGGACGGTTAGGGTCTAATAGTGTAATAACATTTACGGCGGTTAGGGAGCTTAATCGACTGTTTATATACGGTGCTACTAAATTTAATAAGTATTTAAATTCCTCCTCTCCATTCTTAAATATTTTTTTAAAATCCACTGGTTCTAGAACACGGACTATCCGCATGTAGTAGTGTTTTTCTTAATTTCAAGTTTTACTTGACCCAGATCCTTCTTCCTTTTTTTCTTCTATAAAATTCTTGGATGCAACCAAAGCCACGGCAATCGCTGCTTTTTTAATGGTTTAGATAAAACTGTGCCATGATACGTCTCTATCCGCGTTCACATTTCGACTGTACACCGGTGTTCTGGGCAGTGTAATAATCGACGCTTTTGCAAGGGGCCTCGCCCTACCTGGCTATCGGGACTTTAATACCGTGTAGTGTAATAAGCCTATTAGCCAGTATTCGGCTAAGGGCCTGGCCGGATATTCGGTATGCGGCAACATCACTATCCGCGGCATTTTTTATAAAAAACTAGCCTATGAATTAAATCTGGACATGTACATCAACTAAACTTTTTTTATTGTTAAAAAAAAATAAAAGAAATTGCTCGATATCGTAATAGTTGCGATTGTCCTAGATAGAAACTCCCTATTTCATAACATTTGAGCTAAAAAGCTGTTTAACTTAAATGCGTAAGTGATCGTTCCAGTAAACTGTTACGTTGCTGTTGAACGGGTACACCTACAAGAGATAAAACTGTGTTACTTGCTGGTTTAACACAATGAAGTCAAACTTGTTGAAACGTATATACATGAATGAATTGAGAGTTACACGTGGAATTATATTTTGACGCGCGTAAATTCTATAGGAAATGGGCGGCGCAGTATGTTCTGTAACCGCTGGGGAACGTGTTAATTTTCGGATAAATAAATATAGGACTTCAGCTGAAAACCAAAATTTAGTACATTCTTTTTTGTAGTTAAAACTAAATATCAACATATAAAAATCATGTGGAATATTATTAATATTATTAACAAATTATTTGTTTTTTTTGCCTGTTTTCGGAATTTTATATGATCGAGTAAAGTACATTCTATCATGTAATAAGTCAGCACATTCCTTAGATAACATCTTCAGGTATATCGTGGATTTTTTGTAAAATTGTTATTTAACAATCAATACAAAAAAAAGCGTGATTTAGCAAACCAGTTTTTCCCGTTTGTCCCGATGCCTCGCCTTAAATTTGCATTAATAAATTGTTTAATTTGAGAAAATGTTTTTTGCAGTTATTTTGATTAAGATAAATATAAATATTAAGTATTATTTTCTTAAATTATTTGAGATTAGAGCACTGACAAAATTTTTGTAGCTTTGTCTATTATGAAAATTCGAACTTGTTAGACAGAGATAAATCCATTTTTATATATACAGCGTTGAAATGCATGCTATTTCATAATTTTGGAAATTAATGCCAAGTCTTTATCCTTTCTTCCATCAAAGATCTCGTATGATATCGTATATTGACATGTATGTCAACCTGCATGAGGTCGTACGTATAGGTGACACTTTCTTGACGCGTCACGTTATAAAAGTGTCTTATAAATAGCATGTAATTTGTAATTTTAAATGTTAAAATTATAAACTTAAAAAGTAAATTTTCTAATAAAATCTTAGCCTAACAAAATTTTACGAACTTTCGTCGGTAAAGCCACGCAATATCCGAGAAAAACCATAACGTATATATTTTTTGTTTCTATGAATATCATTCTTAAGCCATTTTCTTACGCTGTTTGTAGGCAACGTTGAATCTTGTTATTTTTGATCGAATCGATCTATACATAGATTTATATGGAATCGTTTTTGCAGGTATCTTGTCGCGACGGCACGGAAAATAACTTATTAAAAATCTCCTAAAAAAACTACAAATCTCATTGCATCGCCGCCGCAGTTGCTATTGCATCGCATCTCTTCTGTTTTGCGACCGCAGCCTTAATAAACTTTTAATAAAGTATTAGGTTACCTAACATAACCATTTCTTTCAATCTAAATTTATGATTTTAAGTAGATTAATTTGACTGATCCATATTGCAGATACGAGTTTAAACTCGGTTTTATAGATTTACCGAGTCAAAATAAAGTTATTGCACATTATTAAGATTAATCTATCTATAGCTTGAAACTATAATATAAAACCAAGGACAAATTTAGAAATATCTACTTAATTATAAGAAATTGCATCATTTGTATTGCATTTCACTCCTATACATGTGTGAGGCAATTTTAACCAATACCCAATATACAAGAACATTTAATATGATACAAATCAACATACGCAACTAACAACATATTTATTTCTCTAGAGATTAACATTGGAGCCGTCCATTTTAAATTATAGTTCTCAATAACACAACTTAGAAAATGCAAATGAGCAAAATCTTCTAGAATGTCTACATAATATTATACATAGTGAAATCGTCAGAATTTATATACATATTTTTATATAATTTTATAGGGTAGCAGACAAGCAGACAATTCTTCTGATGAAAAGAGATAACCATCGTCTATATATATCAAAGATGTTTTTTTTTCATTGCTATATTTGTCGCCGGTTTGAAATGCCACGTACATATATTTACCGATGACCTTCCTCCAAACCAGAACACGATAGCGACGAGCACGAACGCTATTGAGTTAGGGATTGGTACCATTGTCGCGTGGTACCTCGACAATGGTACCAATCCCAGTTTTGATGTTGCACAACTTTTAGGTATTATTTTAGTTCTTGAAATATTTTCAACACAATTCCAAAAATTACATGTACATCCAAAAACATTTTTAACCGATCTTTTCCATGTTTGAAAGAGTTTCCGTCATCAATGTGGCAAGGTCTAATGCCTTATGCTTGATTTCCTGGTTACCTAACTCTCCAGTCTGGACCACGACTATAATAAGTACCTACTAACGCTATTGCGGCCAGAATGGGTAAGGCTGTGGTACCATTTGGCCCCTACGGATTATTAACTATTGCAGAGTTCTACAATCTAGTAATCTAGCCAATGTGCTCTTCTCATGCTACTAACAATTTTTTGTGGATTATAATATCACTGCCTTCCCAGTTAGGAACTGGCGTAAACATGCGAATATATGTTTATTAGCACGAGCTTGCAAATACAAATCAAATGACCAAAGCAAATGCAAATCAATTGACCGAGACATTAAAATAGAATGTAACCATAATTTCCCAATAACCATGTATGTATTCCGCATACTTGCCGACAGACGCAATGTTATGTCAGTCCATTTGGAATTCTAGAAGAGTCTGCGTTACACTTGTCTAACCTTAATTCACGCATTTTAGTATATTATGCAATTAATTATAATATTCCCTTAAAAGTGCTGTATCACGCAGTGTCCAAAAGTCCTATCACGATTTTCCTTATAAAAGGCAACCATTTTTAAAATATCCTGCAACTTACTGATTCGCGCAGTTGCGCGCGCGAATATAGTAACATATCATCAATATAACATGTCATACAAATATTTATTTTAGTCTCTGAGGGGAAAGTATCGTCACGCCCGTATCCCCGAAGCGGTAGGCAGAGGTACAAGTGCACCCACGATTAGCCGAAGATACTTAGTCCCGCAATGTGATAAGTGGCAATCCTATCGCCAACCGGGCACTTAACCAATCCCAGGCAATGTTGTTTTTGTCAGAAAACTGAAAAAACACGTCATGTTTAAAATGCCTGACCCGGGAATCGAACCCGGGACCTCGTATGTCGACCACCGACACCATACCACTAGACCACAAAGCGTATATTAAAAAAATATATAAATTTTATTGATATTACAACCATTTGAATTTATATGTCTTAAAGCCAATCGATTTCGTCTATAAAGGCATCATCATCATCAGGGCTTCTAGTTTACATTATATTATTTTAAAATAAATAGTTCGTGTATTCGCAATTATAGTTAGGGACGCCATTCACAATATTGACGCTCAGATAATAATAAATTCTATTATATATTTTACATAAACCTTTCAGTTTCCATTAAACTATTTAAATGTTTTCTAATCTTAATAATAAAATTTGGAATGAAATATAAAAAACCGGCCACATGCGAGTCGGACTTGCGCACGAAGGGTTCCGTACCCTCCCTATTCAAGTTTCTACCTTTTTTTAAGATCGAGTAAAAATTGCTTAAAAATTACGTTTGTTGTATGGGATGTTCATACATTTATTTTTATTTATTTATTTTAAGCGTCTAAAAATTTCAAGCGTCTACCTGTTACCGTTATAAATATTGAGCAAAAAAAAAACGAAAAAAACACATTTATTGTATGCGTATCACACACCCTTAATATTTTCATTTTTTTTATTTTTAGTATTTGTTGTTATAACGGCAACGGAAATAGATAATTTGTGTAAATTTCAGCTTTCTAGCTATCACGGTTTATCACGTTTTTACGGACAGGCAGACAGACGGACAGACAGACAGCGGACGCTTAGTAATAAGGTCCCGTTTTTACCATTTAGGTACGGAACCCTAGAAAGTACACACTGAGTGTTAGACATATTAAAATACTCAGCATTAATACTATTTAAAATACAGCACATAATTATTACTTTATTATAAGAATAAAGTAACCATTTACGTTTTTTATTATTTAAATTAAATTCATCGAAAAATTAAAAGTTAATATTTATTTAGGAAAATAAACCGATAACTAAACAAGTAAAAAGCCAATAAGACATCGAAAGTGACTTTAATCGTCGAATTCGTCGAATAGTTAAATCGATTGCAAATGATGTTCGTGATAGGGATTCTATATAAGTAGGTAAGGCTTAGTTTTCACGCAAGACAAGCAGGAACCGTGACACGGGATCTTGCACAACTCTGGTAATATTAAAGGTGTGCGCAGGCGCATCGCCGCACACGCACTCAATCTTCGAAATGATTCGCAACGTAGCTTGTGTGAGTTTTTTATAAGGCGTTTTTATTTTATTAGTTTACAAATTTGTGATTTGTTGATTTGTGTTTTTCTAAATATAATTAAACAAAATTTAGATTAGATTACGAGTAATATTAAGAAAGACTAGTGCCTTTGATCGACTTATACGAATTAGGGCGATTTCATAATTTATGGATACAAATAATTGAAGCTGAAGTGATCGTCTGTGATTTTTTGTTTGAATACGATACTAATACACCAGTCCGGTGTCGGTGTTAACCACATGATGTCCCAGGTTCGATTCCCGGGTCGGACAATTCAAATGGACAAGTGTTTTTCAATTTTCTGATAAAAACAACGTTACCCGTAGTGAATAAGTACCCGGTTGGCGACAGACTTGCCATCTGTCACATTGTGGGACAAAGTATCTTCGGTAAATCATGGGTGCTTTGGTTGTGCCTTTTTGGGGATATGGCATGAAGATTATTATTATGTAAACAATAATAATAATTATAAAAACATTAAAGCTGTTCATTGTACAATATATCTTATTGTATGTATAAATAATACTAATAATAACATTTATATTTAGGCTGTGTACTCGACAGTACGTTTAATCGATTTTTTAATACTAGTGATCGACTGTGGCCGAAATCCGACCATTGACTAATAAATAAAATGTCTTTTAAGTAAGAAAACTGATTTTAGACATAAAGAAATTAGTATCCGTGTTTGTACATTATCGTGTATGTCACATGAATGTAGTGTTTCGAATGTTTATTTTTACTAATTTAATAATAAGAAATTATTTATTAATGGACATTTACCATACAAAAACAAAAAAAAGAAACAAATCGAAGCTTATGCTAAAAAAACTTACTTATATCTAAACGAAAGAGCAAAAGGTGATAGTAATAATGAGTGGTAAATTGAGTCCATTATAAGGGAATAACTCAGTATTTGTCGAGGCTGCTTAATGCCTCCTCACTCCTCCGTTGCGGTGCGGTGGACTGCAGAAACCTGATATTTTTAAATAATATTTCTAATGCATATTATTTAAAAATATTAGGTTTCTGCAGTCCACCGCACCGCAACGTAATCTTCACATTCCAACGATCGCCCAATTGGTTTAAAAAAGAATGCAAAGTTTTTCCTTCGCGTATTAAAATATAGATTGGGTTAATCCCACGCTTTAATTTTATTAATACTGTAATGCTTTAGAAATGATTTTAATTTTTAAAATGTGGTAATTTCTGGAATCATCGGGTAGGTTTGTTACACATTAATATATTGAATATTGATGATCAATAAAATTAGTTGCGCATGTATGTAGGTTAATGAGTTGACGCTCACTCTTTTACCATTTAATTTGTTTACCTATAAAACGGAAGAGATTATCACGAAGCGAGATTATCTACAAGTAATTACCCTATTATTAGCGTTCGCCTGTAGCCGAAATTCGAACAAAGTTTGACAGCTGACTGTATCTGTAAAGAAAATAGTATATATGTGTGTATATTATCATGTATGTCACAGGAATGCAGTATGTATGACATTTGTTTTTATAATTTATTTTTGTGTAGAAAGCTTATTAATATTATTATATACTAGCTGTGCCCGCGACTTCGTCCGCGTGAAAAAAAACAAATAAAAGTAGCCTGATTTACTCCATATTACATCAGCTATCTGCCAGTGAAAGTCCCGTCAAAATCGGTCCAGCCGTTCCAGAGATTAGCCGGAACAAACAGACAGACGGACAGACAGACAGACAGACAAAAATTCTAAAAAATGTTATTTTGGTATATGTATCATACATATGCATTTAGTTAAAAGCGGTTATTTTAATGTTTCAGACACTCCAATTTTATTTATTTGTAAAGTATGTATAGATATTTATAAATAATATGCATTAAGTACATTTTATTTATAAATATTAGCTTTCTGCAGTCCTCCGGAATGGTTCACATTTAACTGTGTTAAATTTCATACTCCACTGTTCGCGCAATTGTCTGAAAAAGGGGTCTACAATTTTTCTACGCGTATTAATTATATGTAGATAATGCTTAAGTCCTGATACAAAAGATATTAATCAGTTTGGCTAAAACATGTAAAAACTGAATGTGGTCTACATTCAGTTTTTACATGTTTTAGTCAAACAGCATTTAGTTGCTTTTATTTTTATAGTGTTTTGTAATGTTTTTGTTTTATGTATTTCGCGTGATACCCACGTTTAATCCATAATTTAATTATTTTTGTCTTATGATATTTATCATTTAACGTATGCCTTAAGGGTTCTAGTGATGTTAGGGAATAGGTGGCTATATTATAACAATTTTTATTTTTATCTGAACAAAATTATGTGTAGAGATGGTATTGCAACTAGATTATTACAGATGTAACATATGAGTGACTTGTTTTTTTAAAAAAGCCATAACGTCTATACGCCTAAAGTCAGTGTTCCAAAGACTAGTCAAAGTATTCACATGATAAATAATCTAAAACTTGTCAAAAAATAATTTTTGAAAAAAATAACTCATTTAGGGCGCCCAAGCCTGGTTTTGAATCCAGAACATTTTGGGTTATACCAAGGTCTAACCGCTAGATCAAGAATGTTGCTTATTAAATACAATTAAAGACTTTCATGTTTGTAATTTTAGCTGATTTGGACCGCAGTGGTTGTCAGCCATCTCTGCGTGGCCAACCCCATAGCAGATCCAGAACCTGGCGGCTACCACAGAACACAGTGAGTAACATTTCCTTTTTTCACACATCCGCTATAATATTGGCATTTTTAAAGTACCCTCACTCATGTACCAGGATATAAGATACAAAACTCATACAGTTTAGATAAAGTGTAAGCGGTTATCTATTTTTTTTTACCAATTTGCCTACATAGCACAGTAAATAATATTTCATATTTTTTTTTCTCACATATTTGAAATGAAATGAAATTTATTTATTGTTCAGAATACGGTACAGTTTTATAGGTTTACATTAGTTATAATACATCCGCGTATTCTACCAAATTGGCATGCAATTATTTTTTTTGTTTGTAATATTATTTTTGATATACCACAGTAGGTACGACACTAGATTTTGTCTAACACGGATCCAACAACATCAAACATCGTGGAACAGACGAGAAAAGCGCATATATAATTTAGTTGCAGTAATAGCCTAATTTTTTGTGTAAAATTGTTTTTAAAAGTATAGTTGAAAGCCCTACCTCTATACGTGGTTTCTGTCTGTATGTCTGTATCACTGAAAATGTATGTATAATTTCATGATGATTGGTGAAAGTAACAATTTTTTTTTCATTTATAATATTAGTAAGGATAGTATTAATTTGTTTAACTATTATTTAATACTAGCTGTTGCCCGCGACTTCGTCCGCGCGGACTCCGTTTACTCCGTACAGTTCCTCCCCCATTACCCGACCTTGCAGTAATATTCATGCAAAATTTGAAGTAAATCCATGCAGTACTTTTTGAGTTTACCCCGGACATACATTGACTTTCCTACGATTTTATTATATGTATATATTTTAATATTTGATATACAAAAATATGCTCTAAACATTCTAAAAGTCAATAAACCAAATAAGAGTTCAATTCATATTTTACTTACTAAAAAATTAATAATTGTCTTACTTACTGTAAATAATCTCGCTAACACTTGTTACTAATTTCCCTTTGGATCAAACTTTTTTTCTCCGACTCCGAAACATATGAAAAATGTGTCGGGTAATTTGGCAACGAAGCGTATAGGTGATTTTTGTGAAAAAATGTTTGGTTTTAAACATATTTCAAAAATTTTTCTAATATAAAAAAATCTAACTAAAAGAAGAGGAAATATTCCGAAAAACAAATTGCGTCTCGGAACTGTGGGACTAATATTTATAATTTTTGCAGAGAATTGAAAATACGTCCGAAAACTCGTAAGCACTCTGGCTTGCACAAGCGACGGCCACTATGGATCTTTAATGAATAAATCTACGGAATAAATATTAATTTAACTTATTAAATATGAAATTTGTGAAATCCAAAAGTGCACGTCTCATAACTAATAAAATAATTTATTGAAGAATAAATTTTCTACAGGCTAATCATTATTACACTTCTATTTAATTAAATATTGTATACATTTATTTTTTTAGAATTTTATTATTTATAATTAAATGACACTGAGTTAGATAGTAATATGCAAAAAGAAACAATCCCGTGACATACTGAAGATATTAAAAAAGTGGTAGTTTAATATACCTAGATATAGACATCCAGACGTCCACGAACATTTTCTTAAATTAGTTTTTATATACTTGTCAATTTTTTTATATTATGAAATGTGTTTATAAAAGGGATATTCTTTATATTTGTGTATTTATATTATTGTATTAGTGAACTATCAGTACAACAGATACAATTAAAGTCCAAAAAAATGCTCAAAGGAGTGCTCTACTCTCAACATGTCAAATGTTGAGAGTAGAGCACTCCGCTTGTACGGCTTGCGATTAAGAATACAAAAAAAAATCAGACACATACCAGTAGGTTTCCAGATAGATGAACAATAATCCGTAGCCAAAAATTTTTAATCACGATTGTTTTATTAATTATGTATCAGTTAAAAAGCTTTTTTCAAGTCTAATTTTTAAAAGTTAAATTACAAAAGGCTAAAAGTTAAAAATTTAACTTGACTAAAATAATTCCTTGAAATATTAAATTTCATGATGTAAAATTACGAATACTTCCACTAAAATTACCTGTAACAAACAATAAATACGTCAATTAATTTTAAATTATCATGCTGCCTTATTATTAGGAAGGTTTACGAGGACTACAAAGGACTATAAAGTATAGGAAGACTATAAAGTATAATAAAGTTACTAAGTGCAAACAAGTAGACGGTTTTCCTTATAGTGGTGAAGAGATAACCAGTTTTTTGTGAATTCCGAACAATGCATGTTTTCGGGATAAAAACTAGTCTATATGTTAAGACTAGGTATTGAAGTTTGCGCGTGAAGAAGTAACAAACACATATACACACAAACTTTCGTATTTATATTATTAGTGAAATAATTTTAATATCATTATATAGCAACAAGCACATGGCTGTTCTGATAAAAAGATACAACTATCGCCGAAAGACAACAATGATGATTACTATCTACCATACGGCTATGCCTATGGCGAGATGGTAATGTCACTTACCTAAATTTTCCGGCTACCTTAGTCATGAAACAGGAACACGACAGTGAAAAACATTAACGTTATTGTGGCAGTAATAAGATAAAACGGCAGTACTAACTTGTAATGCAGGCGAGACGTTGCAGTCTCTACCACCATAGTTTCCGATGATGACATTCTAGTCTAAATATATAAAAATGGATGTATGTATATATGAAATCACTAAACACAAACATTAATTGACTAATCATCACGATTATGTATTTTTGTGGAGAAGAAATTTGTACGCCCATTGTTGTTACTCGCCACCAGATAACGCTACAACGTGTCACTGTTATAATATACACTGATACATTGATATAAAGAACCCAAGATGCACAGTCACGAACAAAACTTACACTTTAAAGTGTCCCTAATTTCATTTAAGTAGTTATAGATAATCCAAAAACATATGACTTTGCATATCCAACCTTAAGCACAAGACTTCTAGTTGTTTTACAAAGCAGTGTACAAAAAGAAATAAAATGATGTGGTGTCGCGGGACACCAGGTAGGAACGAACTTCCTTCGGCTAAACGGCACTACTCGCTTGTGTACGCGACTGTCGCGCCTGCGCACGTCTCATTTAACGGTTTTACTCCACGCATTTTTCTTACGGTTTTACTATCACATTTTTTTCAGTTCGGTCGCGCAGCAAAATCCCTATCCCCTCCAAGCCTGCCGTAAGGAACTTCGTTCCAAAAATTGAGTGTCGTGACCGACGCGATTCTATTAGAAATGAGCGCACAATTTAAAATTGTGCGTTTATTTTTGGAGGACGTTTTTGAGACACTGATTGTGTATCTAGGGTTGTTTCATATCAATGCATAAATAAAGTATTAGGGCTCAGAATTTCAGAAACTAACCACACTTTTTTGTTTCAGTGTAAGAATTCACGTGCCTTACGATGTTCACACAGTTCACCATCATCATATCGAAAAAGTGCCTATCTTTAAAGAAGTTCCCATCATAAAAGAAGTGCCCGTTGTCCACGAAGTTCCCATTGTAAAACACGTGCCCATTGTCAAGACTGTACACGTTCCAATAGTCAATACAGTAGCTGTAGAAAAACCAGTATTTGTACCATACAAGGAACATTTGAGCTTATGGCATTAACGTTAAATCATAAATTTAGGTGAATGTATTTTTAGGGCAGTTGATTTTCGAAATTGTCCAAATCATATGTTGTCTGATAAATTTTAGGTTAAGGAATTTTCTGATCATGACATGTTTTATAAATCTTTTGAAAATGCTATAACTACGGTTTGCTGACTGAATCGAATATTTTTCGTTGTAAAATAAACTCGTGTTATAGTTTCTCCGTTTTTATATTTATAACTTCCCATATTTTTTGAAAAAACTGGACAGTTCTACACCATATTGGTCTTCTTTCTTTATTTTTACATATATTTACGTAAAGGGATCCCTAGCATGGTAAGTTGTTTTAAAAGTAAGTTTTGTAATTCTTCGACACAAAGCTTTTTTATGATTGCGATATTTTTAAAGAATCGATTTTGTACCAATGACGATACTTTAGAGCTTAAAAAATTGCGTTTAAAAGATCAAAATCGTAGTGATCGATTTTGATTTTTTTTTATATCATAAGATAGCAAACAAGCAGATGGGTCTCCTGATGGAAAGAAAAAAATCATCGACTAAAGACACCAAAGATGTTAATGCTGCGTTGCTATCTTGTGGCGAGGTCTAATGCCACATGCATAAGTTTGCCGGCTACCTTATCCTCCAAACCGGAACACGACAGCGACAAGCACTGACGCTATTGCGGCAGGAATAGGTAAGGCGGTGGGACCAGACCCGGGCGAGACAATGCAGAACTCTACCACCTAGTAATCACAATGATAGTGACTCGCATAGCCAATCGGTCGCCTTTTACGACCTGCCTGGCGAACGGCAGTTGGCCTATTCTTCACAGGAGCCCGGGACCAACACGGGGGAAATGATTGTGATCGTTCAAAAGTTACAACTTTTTAAAAATGACAAAGTTGTTTGAAACCCCCATTCTTAGAGCTCCAAAATCTAAGCTTGACTACTGTGAAGTTAAAATTCTATAACTTAGCGGGATTAAACACCGGTTTACAGATTTCTTTTAAAACGTTATTAAGTATAAAGAAATTAATAATTTAAAAAAAAAAAACATACTTTTCTAAGTGTTTATTAAGAATAAGAGTTCTTAATTTAATAGGAAATAGAGATCAGAATAAGAATTAATTAAAACTTGGCTTTAAGGCGAGGCATCGCGACAAACGGCAAAAAACTGGTTTGTTTAATCACGTTTTTTTTTGTATTGATTGTTAAATAAGAACTTTACAAAAATTACACGATATACCTGAAGATTTTTTTTTTATATCATAAGATAGTAAACAAGCAGATGGGTCTCCTGATGGAAAGAGTCAACTATCGCCTATAGACACCAAAGATGTTAATGGTGCGTTGCTATCTTGTGGCGAGGTCTAAGGCCACATGCATAAGTCTACCGGCTACCATACCCTCCAAACCGGAACACGACAGCGACAAGCACTGACGCTATTGCGGCAGGAATAGGTAAGGCGGTGGTACCAGACCCGGGCGAGACAATGCAGAATTCTACCACCTAGTAGCCACGCTGGTAGTGACTCAATAGCCAATCGGTCGCCTTTTACGACCTGTCTGGCAGAACGGCAGTTGATCTATTCTTCAAAGGAGGCCGGGACCAGCACGGCGATATTATCTAAAGAATGTGCTAACTCATTACATGGTAGAATGTACTTTACTCGATCATATAAAATTCCGAAAAAAGGCTAAAAAAATCTCTAAAACAAATAATTTGTTAATAATATTTCTAATCTTCCACGTGATTTTTAAATGGTGATATTTAGTTGTAAATACAAAAAAGAATGTGCTAAATTTTAGTTTCTAGCTATATTTATTTATCCGAAAATTAACACGTTTCCCAGCGGTTTCAGAACATACCGCGCCACCCATTTTCTATAGAATTGACGCGCGTCGAAATACCTCGCCTTAAGTAAGTTTGCAGCGGTGGAAATTACCACTCATCTCGCTAACCGACAAACCGGTGAATCGTGGTAAACCGGGAAGTCTATAGACGTTCGGTTTACTCTATCTACCTCGCAAGGGAACCGGGCGTGATGATTTTTGACCATGAGTTATATTTAAATTTTAGCTTTCTTCTTTAATCGTTCAAATCATATGTTGTCTGATAAATAGCAAAATAGCAACATTTAATACCAAAAATGGATGATCTATTTAAATATCAAAATATTCATTGTACAAGCCAATCAATCTATACAAATATAGTATTTTTTAGCATTGATTGCTAAAAAATACATTGTTACATTGATCTTACTCATCCGATGTAAAGTGAAAGTGTGAATGCAGTATAAATGAAGAAAGTATGAATGAAATATGCTGGGAAGAGATTATTCCTGCCGCAATAGCTTTAGCACTTGTTATTGTCGTGTTCCGGTTTAGAGCGTTAAATATTAATTAGATTTGAACGGACAAATTTTTGCTTTGATTGAAAAATATAAAGTGTAAAACACAAGTTTAATAAAGACGTTAAAAATGTTAAAAATATATTTTTTCGAAAGTGTTTATAAGACTGTAAAATTGTGATTGAAAATTACTCGATATAAGAGCGTTCGCGCTAAGGCATGCAAAAACATAAATGTCCGAATTAAGAATCTCCTTCTTTAAAAAAATAGAAAAAATTAACAAACTAACAATTTAAACAAAGCATTAACGATAAAGTTCAAACAGGTACTCGTATACTTGTATGAAGTCTCTCCAGAATTCCTTGTTAACCTTGTAATAGAATTAGACCATCCGATATGGCTCCTGAGGGGTCGTTAGAAGCGACTAAAATATTCCGCAAGGTGTGCTTATATTAAATAACATTGTAGTGATAATCAATATTGATTGTACTTTCAATAATTTTGTAGAAAACATGTTAAGTTAATGACATTACATATTTTTATGCATCTTATATTCCAGATAACGTCATGATATATTTTCAAGGATAGCTAGTAGCACGTAATTCCTATTCGTTTTAGTGCCGTAAATTGCATCATATTGGTACATTGCTCGAAAGAGCTACAAGTTAACCGATTTGTTATATAAATATAAAGTAGCAGACTTGTTACGTAAATAGTTTTCTTCGTTGGATATGAAAAAAGTTTGTTAGGATGTGTTTAGGTCCCCCACCTAGTAAAATAACACGAGACTTTATCTACATTTTTGAGAATGACACTGAATTGCAGCGTCATTCTTGATAAATACTTGATAAATACTATTTTATGGTAATAATGAACAAAAACAAACAAAAAAGGTTTAATTTTAATTTTTAACGAAAACTAAAATCTCCTTAAATTGTATGTAGATACTTATTAGTTATCTATAAATTTATACGTAAAGCAAATAATACTTTGTATCCTTTTTATTAGACGGAGGAGGATTAGACGGAACGGAGGAGTTGGTATGATTTACATAGCGAAAGACTGCAGAAACTTTTAAATAATATGTATTAAAAATACATCAATGAAAGTAAAAATTACACATAGCATCCAAGTGACATACATGATAATATACACACATGTATATTATTTTACGGCTAAATTCTGTTGTCAAATTCAAAAGAGATGTTATATTTAGTCCATGGTCGAATTACAAACACAGGGCAATCGCCAGTTATTATTATTTATTACGCTTTACAGCAAACGAAAATTTTACTAAAATAAAATTATAAGGACGCCTCAAAACTATATCTCTCATTTACGGTAAACACAAAAACTGCGAGCCCATTGTACCGCCGCTGTCACGTCGATCAAAAGGAACGATATAGAAAACGTGATGTGTGTCAAATATTGGTATTAGTTGCTGAATAAATAATCGCACCTCTGACAGTCGGCGCGTGACTAGTGTTCCTCAAGGGAACGGCCTATATATGCTGCTACTTTCCTAGAGCATTGCGCCGTTCTCTGTGTTATTGGGGCCAAATTGTTCAGAGCTCCTGCCTTTATAGATCCCTAAAATGTATTATGCTTTGAACGTGTGAACATTTTACTTACGATTTTTGACAGCTGCATGCCTTTTTTTCTTTAATCAACCGACTTCTAACAAAGACAAATTCTTATTTAGGCTGTATTTTTTTAGTTTGTTAGTTTAAACTTCGGCCTTTCACCTATTAACCGATTTGGAAAATTTTTTTTTTGTTTGGAAGGTATACATCCCAGTTAGTCTCATTTAAATTTGGTGAAGATCTGATCGAGGTTTTCTGTGGAAAGTTCCCACAGGAGATTGGATGTCGGTTGTTGCGGATATCCTCCGCTTTGATTAAATTATCGTAGAAAACGAATAGATATAATAGATAGCTCTCCTAACAGAAAGAGCCTCTTACGTATTGCTTCACAGGAAGACTATCGCGTCAAAATGACCCGAACCTACATGTAGACTTATGGATAGATAGAGACAGATACTTGCTGTCACTTTTAACCTTACCGATAAGGGTTTGTAAAAAGAGATAATTGATCAGACAACTTTACACAATTGCACTATCACTTTTTTACTTTCGATTGTTACGAAGTTTTTTTTAAATAGAAAATAATCCATTTGTATGAGCGCGCCCAGAGTTCACAATCTGCAGCTCAACAGGCAATCTGAAAGACAAACATCTGAAAAGTATTTCACTAAAGGAACTGTGACGGGCCGCATCTTAGCGAAAAATGTAACAGGCCGCAGCGGAACGGAGGGGGCTGCTTGCAACGTAGTGGATTTTCGTATTTCACGGCATAGGTAAGGCGGTGGTACCGAATACCCAAGCAAGAAGTTGCGGAACGCCACCTAGACAGGTACAACCACATTCTAAACATACCAAAGGTATTAATGGATGGTTCTCATTCGTATAGAGAGATGGCAATATCACATGCATAAGTTTACTGGTAGATGATAACCAGTACCCTCCAAACCAGAATACAATAATGACAACTTTTGAGGCAGGAATATGTAAGGTGGTTGTACTAAGCCCCGTGAGACGTTGCGGAACTCTACCACCCAGTAAGCACGATGGTAGTGACACGTATAGCCAATCGCCTTTTACGACTTTTACTAATCTTCAAAGGGACTGTTCGTTCCTCGGATCAGCACGGAATAAATAAAGTTAAGATAATTAAATCGATTCCAAAAGGTATTCGTGATAGGGGTTCACGATAGATTCGCATCATACGTGGATAGGGTTTAGTTTTCTCGCAATTTAAACAGAAATAATATCCCGTACATTGCATGACGCAGTTAATATAAAGGTTTGGTCAGGCGCATTGCCGCGCACGTTTTCAAATTCCAAAGTGATTCGCAACGTAGTTTGTGTGAGTTTTCTAAAAGGCGTTCTTATTTTATTAGTATGTAACATCGTTTACATGTATAATAACTAAAACACAGTAAACCTAAAACAGTCCATCAAAAGAGTGTCTGCAAGCATACGAACAAGTAGGCCAGCTGATGGAAGACGGTCACCACTGCCCATGATATTTAGCCCAACACAAAAGATTAGTTGCCAATGCGATGCCGGTTTGTCAGAATTTTATTGACCCTGTTTTTATAAGACAGCAAACAAGCAAGTGGCTCTTCTGGTGGAAGTGAAACCATCGTCTACAGACAGCAAAGATGTTTGATAGTGCGTTGTTATCCGTGTGGCAGGATAGCAATGCCACATGCATAAGTCTGCGGGCTACCTTACCCTCCAAACCGGAACACCACAATGCCAAGCATTTACGGTATTGTGGCAGAAATAGGTAAGGCGGTGGTACCAAACACCCGGGCGAGACGTTACGGAATTCTACCACCGAGTAGCCGATAAAATATGCAAACGTTAGGTTGACTTTTTTCCGCCACAATCCCTGGGTAGGCAGGTTACTAGTATCGATTTACCTGTTTATACCTGTCTACCCATGATTGTGACGGGAAAAAAATATTCAACCTAACGATTGCATATTCTACAGGCTTCATTTTCGATTGGCATAGAATTTTTCTATTAACGAAACTAGTGAAATGTTAAAAAAAATGTTAATTAATCATATTCTGAAGTAACTTTTACTACTTGCAATATATTGACATACTAGCTGACCCGCGCAGCTTCGCCCGCTAGTATTTAATAAGTCGTCCAAATAGCTTTTAATAAAATATTATTAATTTAGCTGTCAAATATTATTAATTTCATAATTCAATTTGTCATAATATTAATTTTATCTGATTATTTTAAGAGTTAAGGGATAATTACAATTTTGTACTAGTACTTTAAGGGTCCACACACCAAACCACAGACTTTCTATCGGCCGATAGTTCGATCGGATCGTGCTGCTAGCACGTACACTAGACCAACTAAACAGTCGGGTTGGTGGTAAGTGCGCATACTAGACAACAGTCGGCCGACTGTTCTTGAACGATTTGCTAGTTGGTGAGCGACTTTTGAAGAGAGCGGTTGCATAATGGAAATTAATAGAAAATTAACCACAAATATTATTGCCTTTATACAACGGAGGGGAAAGGATCAAATCTGTAATATATAATATTATCATTAAATCGAAATATGTCACCAATCCCAACATTCCCAATCACTCTGATTTCTACTGAGTTATAAGGAGTTGAAGATATAGATGAGTGATCTAAACTCTGAAAATAACTCTGAAAGATACATAACACTCTTTTCTCTTCTCGGATATATTTTCCTCAAGTCTAAACTGAACTATCGGCTGACTAAACAATCGGGAATGTGCGCTCGTGGAAGAGCGCCATACTGAATTACCAGTCGGCCGATAGTTCGCCGATAGTTCAGTTTGAAGGCAATCGTATAGCCCATCAAACTTTTTTATTGGCCGATACCAAATCGTTATAGTGTACGCACTTGCACACAACTTTATACTGATTAAGGAACCGACTAAACTATCAGCCGATAGAAAGTCTATGGTCTGCGGGGAGTCTAAACAGCTTAAAATTTAAAGATCCTAGTGCAAGTTCATTCTTTATTTTATTTATTCCTTTTTCGTTAATTTTTTACTTTATTCTTTTATTTATTTTACTTACTATAAAACTTCATGATGTACGTTGCATGCTGTAAAATTACGAATTGTTCCCTCCGAATTAATTACCTGTAACAAACAATGATTACGTTATTAAAATTTTTATTGTCGTATTGATCGCCCGTCCGTCCTTTTTGGATGTTTGGATGTATGAACAAATACATGGATGTTTGTTACTCAATCACGCAAGGCCAATTTAGATAAAATTTTGCACATCGGGAGATGATGACTTAGAATAGCACATGGGATACTTTGTCCCGAAAAAATACGTTGTAGGATTCACGAAAAACTTTTATAAACAGCGGGCTGCGGATTGCAGCTATTATATTAATATTTAATAAAAATTCTAGCTGAGTTTACACTATTTTATAGCCTATATGGCTGTTACATACAAAGAATCTGTTAGATGTATTAATATTCCAAGCATATTATAAAATATTTTATCCTATTTATTATAGAAGTAATGAAACCGAGGATATGTATTTTTTTAATTCGATTTTTTTATATGAATTGAAAATATTATTTAATGAATTACAAAAAAAATATTAAAATATTAAAAAAATCTCATTTAGAGAGTGGTGTAACAACACCACATTAAATAATAAATTGACAATTTATTATTTAATGTGGTGTTGTTACACCACATTAAATAATAAATTGTCAATTTCGCCTTGTCGCTTACGTTGTCGTAATAAAGCAAAATTTTACACCTGTCGGTCGTTTGCGAGCATCTACTTAACGAAGTAAGGGCCACAAGCGTACTGTATATTTTGAAGTTAATATGATTAATATTTTTATAGTACTTACTTATAAGAGCTAATTTAATTGAAGGTAACTTTAACGCATGTTAAATTAAAAATTTAAAAGATTTGTTTGTCGTTTATTAGTATAAAGCATAGAGAAATATACATAATATAGAATTGTATATTTTTATTCAAAATCTCTGGTCGAAATTCAACCATAATACTAGGGCTCCGTTCGACCACAGACTAAACAATAAAATCTCTAATAAGTTTGACAACAGTTTACATGTGTGCATAGATTTATAACGCCCATGTGTGTATTTTATTATGCAAGTCAAATGAATTGTAGATTTCATAAGGTTTACTCGTATCATATTTGTGGGACCAAGTATCTTCGGCTAATCGTGGGTGCACTTGTTGTACCTCTGCCTACCCTTTCGGGGATACGGGCGTGAAGATACTTTTTTTTTTTTTTTTTTTTTTTACTCGTATTATTAATTTAGTGTATTTGTAATTCATATTATATTAAAATGTAAGCTTTCTGCGCTCCTTCGCAATGTAAATGGAACTATGCTAAGTTTCATACTCCTCCATTCGCCTAGTTCTCGTAAAAAGAGGTAAAAAGTTTTCGCTTTAAGAAATATGTTACTCTAACTAGGTAAGATTTGTTTGTTTTTAATGATTCTAAAAAATCTTCTACCAATATAAAGCTACATTATCAGTAAGTTACATACATAATAAATGCTACTTTTTTAACAATGTCTCGGGAACAGTTAGTTAAATATATTTCCGTATTTATTTATATGTATTACTTACTTACTGTTTTTTTTATATCATAAGACAAGCGACCTGTCTGCGATTTCACCCGCGTAGCTTTTGTTCCCGTGGGAGTATCGAAAAGGTTTATATACTTAAACCTTCCTCAAGAATCAATTTATCTGTTAAAAAAATCGCATCTAAATCCGTTGCGTAGTTTTAAAGATTTAAGCATACATAGGGACATAGGGATTAGGGACAGACAGAGAAAGCGACTTTGTTTTATACTATGTAGTGATAGCAAACAAGCAGATTTTGCGAGTGCTCTACATTAAACTGTAAATATGAACAAACTGCACATCACATTCTTTGGGAGTGTTAGCTTTGGCAAAACGAACGTCGCCAAATGCTTGATAGTATCCAATGTATATCCGGTGTAATTTATTACTCCGACCTTGTGGATACACGTGGGAACTTCCGTGCCTTCAAACGATTTTGTCACACTTACTACTGGAAGCAAAATTAAGTAAGCCATTCTGGTAGGTCCCTAATTTCCGAACTTCCGTGGTGCAATAGCAATCAGGCTTAACCTGATTGTAAAAGTATCATTTCGTAGCATTTTTATATTTTTAACATTTTGCTGTCTCCTGCTAAAAAGGGAGGGAAACAGGATGTATTTTCCTACTCCTCCTATATACTTCTGATTAATTTCGTTGCGGGATCCAAGACAGCTTAGCTTTTCCCCAGGGCACCCTGAGCTCGCATCTCAGAGGTTATCAGGACGGTTGCCGCTGTTGATTCTGGTTTACAGAAGTTACAGTGGTGGGAACGAGAGGTGGGCCCATTGCCCTTAAAAAAAAACAAGCAGATGGGTCTCCTGATGGAAAGAGTTAACCATCGCCTATAGACACCAAAGATGTTAATGTTGCGTTGCTATCTTGTGGCGAGATCTAATGCCACATGCATAAGTTTACCGGCTACCTTACCCTCCAAACCGGAACACAACAGTGACAAGCACTGACGCTATTTTGTAATTCAATGGCAATTAAGAACTAATACTTACCACATAAAACAAATATATTCTAATTTAAAAACATATCAAAGCCTTTGCTAACAAACTTATACCCAAAAGAAAAATAAAACAAAAAGTGTTAAAGATAGTGCGTGGTAACTTGAGTACATTAAAAAGGAATCTCAACTTAGCTCAGTATTTATTGAGTTGGTGCACCACGACACTGGTTATTTAGTATCGCCCATTTATTTGACATCAAACAAACTTACTGCAAGTGAGAAATAGTATGTATTAGTAATCTATTTACCAATATTTATTGCTAATAAGAAACTAACTGAAAAAGTTAAGAAACTAACAGCATAAGATTATCTGATGTAGCTCCTGTGGGGTCGTTAGAGACAACAAAAACAATCCGTAAGGTGTGCTTATGACAAATAACATTGTAGTGATAATCAATACTAATTGAACGTTCATTAATTATGTAGAAAACATTGTGAAAAATAATAAATAATTTTGAGTCCGCTTAGGATAAACAGCATGTGTCACGTGCGAAAGACGACATATTTGACGAATAATATAAACTAATTCCTTCGTATTGGTCCCGGCTTCTTTGAAGAATAGAAAAATTGCCATTTTGCCAGGAAGATCGTAAAAGGCGACTGATTGGCTATATGTGTCACTACTGTTGTGATTACTAGGCAGAAGAGTTCCGCAACGTTTTACTACTATTTGGTATCACCGCCTTACCTATTCCTGCCGCAATAACGTCAATGCTTGTCACTGTCTTGTTCCGGTTTGGAGAGTGAGGTAGCCGGTAGAACTATTCATGTGGCGTTGCCATCCCGCCACACGAATAGCAAAGCACCATTAACATCTTGTTCACATACGCATAACATCTACACGCGATAGTTTCTCTTTCCATCTGGATAGAGATATGCTTGTTTGCTGACTTACGATATAAAAATTAATTGAAATGGAGTTTCGCCAAGCGCTGACGACGAAAAGTGTGGAATCTATATATATAAAAATCAATCCCTAGTTTCCTTGGTCACGACATCACTCCTGAATGGCTGGACCAATTTCAGTATTTTTTTGTTGTGTTTGTAATTGTAAGGAGAAGGTTCTTATAAAAGAAAATATTAAGAAAATTGCGCGGAAAATTAGAAAATTTAAGAATACTTAACCACCATATAAAGTTTAATGCCATTTTGGCTGCGTGGAAGGACAATCCCGTTGTCTTATATAAATTACATGTCACGTTGTTTGTCCGCTATGGATTCCTAATATGTAAGGCAAAACAACGTTTGCCGGGTTAGCTAGTATAAAATAATTTGTGGCAATACATTTCTGCCACGCCCATAGCAAAGTACCATTAACACAAGTGATGTCTGTAAAGGATGCTTATCTCTTTGTTTGGTCATGGCAGAGGTTTGTAGAAATGTGGGAAAACTATCGCATGTCCATAATTTATTTTAAGGATCTATAAAGCCCCCCCCCCCTTTCCCCCTTGTATCAGATGACACGTAGGATTCTCAAACTCCGCAGGGAATATCCGACAATAGGTAAAGTTCGTACCACGGAATTATTATTTGTTCTGTGGTTCGTACTATGTAACAGTCAATATCAC
This sequence comes from Apodemia mormo, assembly GCA_036924255.1. NCBI lineage: Eukaryota > Metazoa > Arthropoda > Insecta > Lepidoptera > Riodinidae > Apodemia > Apodemia mormo. Next base: position 22,550,912 of record JAUPFN010000019.1, on the reverse strand, counting down.
TTCTTTTGACAGCAAAAAACCGTTAATTACCGTTGTAGTAGTATAATTACGCCTGGTTCCCTGGCGGGGTAGGCAGAGTAAACCGAACGAACGAACGAGTCTAGACTTTTTGGTTCACCACGATTAACCGGTTAGTCGGTTGGCGAGATGAGTGATGATCTCATCGCCGCAATTCATCGACATGACAACGATTATCGATTATTGATAGCGATAACCAAAACCGAAGGCTTTACGTGCTCATCCGAGGCACGGAAGTGTTAAGATACCACCCGCCTTCCGAGCTGCTACTGAAATATTGCATTTTCGAGAAAAGCCTCAAAAACCTCAAAAATACATTTGTTCAACACGGAGATCGAACCCGTGACCCCATGATTTGAGCCAAATAGGCTAGCCTCTAGTGTGCCTCGTGTAGACCACGAGGCAGACAAAATAAATACCGTTATATAGAGTTTTCTTAATTAATCTTGTAAAAAAGTAAGGATTAGACTACGATTATGGAATGATAAAATCGTTGTCGGATGCGTAACTAATTTTAGTGCAATAGTTTCCAGCTTGGTTTACCTGTTAGGACGCAGACCGTTAAGCTCCTGGTGCGTCAAAATAAATATGATTTTTTCTATTCACCAAGCTAAAGTGAAAAAGGTGATAGTGTTCTAATTTTTATATTTATTTGATAACACTTTTCGTAAAGGTTAAAAAGTGTAAGCGAGGATCCATCCCAAAAGTTTATATGTAGGTTCGGGTTCTTTTGAAGAGATAACTTTCTTGCCAAGCAGTTTGTAAGAGGCTCTTTCTATTTAGAGATCTATCTGATTGTTAGCTTTTCTATGATACATTAATTTAAGCGCAGTAAAACTGCAATAATCGTCTCCCAATTTCTTCTAAATCCGAATTCTGGAGCAGATCTTCACTACATTTTTTGGGGCTAAATGGGAAGTATGGTCTTGTAGGCCAAAAGAAAATTTTCCAAATCTATTAACAGGTAAAAAACCAAAGTCTAAGATAACAAACATAAAAAATACAGCCTATTTAAGAACTTCTCCTTTTAGAAATCCGGTTATTAAAAATCATACCCGTATCTAAAATCGTAAGGGAAATGTTCGCTCGTCCAAAATATAACACATTTTAGGTTTCTATAAAGGCAGGAGCTCTGAACAATTTAGCCTCAATAACACAGAGAACGGCGCAACCCAAGCAGCAATCAAGCATGTTTAATACCCATAAAGCAGCTCATATAGAACTTAAAGTTCTATTGCAGCCGTACAATGGTGTAAAAAGATGCTTTTATCGGTATAAGAGACCTTTATGAGTTTATATACAGCCTAATGCTGTACAAGGCCTTTCTTAGAGTTCCGCGTAAGCTTTAGGCGTTATATCTGAATATTAATACACTACTGTACAGCTTTAAGCAATTTGTAACTCATTAGGCTGATTTTAATCCTTAAAGCTGTACATTAGCTGTATTTTGTTTAGCACGGGAATTTATTACAGCTTTAAGTGTTATTATAGTATCACTCAACGCTTGTTTCTGTAAAATGGGATATGCGATCTCCGTTCTATAGCTAATATTTATGGCGTAATTGTAGACTGTTATGCAGCCAATGGTGTTAAAAAATCTGCATATACAGCTATAGTACAGCTCAAGGCTGTATTACTGAGAAAATTGTTGTTTGCTGTTTTTATATCTGCATAGTTGATATCATGTGGAAAAAATCAAGAGGAATATTGAAAAGGAATATTTAAATATTATAAATTACCAACCAAGTAATCGTGATGAAGATAAAGCTGAAAAATTACTAATTCAGGTAAACCTACAATCATCATTTTTATTAATGTTCAAGGAAAAGGGTTCCGTAACAAAAACATTAAAAAGTGATTGTAGGTTATCTGATTTATTATTTTTTAGGCTTATCTTCTTCATTAAGGTTACTTGGTTGGTAATTTACAATAACTGATTTTTTTAATGTCATAAGATAGCAAACAAGCAGATCGGTCTCCTGATGAAAAGAATCAACCATCGCCTACAGACAGCAAAAATGTTAATGGTGCGTTGCTCTCTTGTGGCAAGGTCTAATGCCCAATGCATAAGTTTACCGGCCACCTTACCCTCCAAACCAGAACATGACAGTGACTAGCACTGACGCTTTGCAGCAGAAATAGATAAGGCGGTGGTACCAAACCCGGTCGAGCCAATGCAGAGCTCTATCACCTAGTAACCACGATGGAAGTGACTCGCATAGCCCATCGGTTGTCTTTTACGACCTGCCTGGCCGAAAGGCAATTGGTCTATTCTTCAAAGAATATATAAAAAAGAGTTAAAAAAAGAAATAAAAATCATTGCACTGAGAAAATATGTATTTTTTTATTTTTAACTTGCTACTATACGGAGTTTTACAAAAGCGGTATAGTAAGTCGAAAGGGGGTGACTCAGAGGGTCATTTTGAACAACTTTTGTTCAACAATTTGTGAAAATTCCCGAAAAACAATTTTGTTTTTCCATTGTGAAAAGTCACGTGACCAACAAAGTTTCTATGGAGAATCAATATTTTTTTCGCGAATTTCCAAAAGTCGTTAAACAAAAGTTGTTAAGAATGACCCCCTGAGCCACCCCCTTGCGGCTTACTGTACCACTTTTGCAACAACCTGTATATATGTATACTTACAATCGTTTTAAAAATATTATATACTTAGATACAATTACAGGCAAAAGAGTATGTGTTTCTCTTTGAAGAACTAATAATATTAAATCACAAGCACGAAATAACGTATTCTTCTTAAAAATATTTTTGTGATAGGATACCAATATTCAAAGGACTTGATTTTTCGTTCTTGATCAACTTAGTTATATCAAGTTGTTTTCTGGGTCATTATAATTCACCTTTATCCTCCCACAAACTGGGTACGATACAAATACGGTTTTGGCTTCTCTCAATTTTTTTTATTTTATAAGGCATATTTCCCTGAAAAATAAAGTAAAACATGATTAAAATACATGTCTCATAAGTTATAGTTAACAATAAGTTGGTTTAGTTGTAAAGTCAAACGACCGACGTCAATACAACACAATAGCGAAATCAAGTGACAAACATATGTTTTGTATTTAGGGTTTTTCAATTTTTGTACGCATCTCTAAACACAAATTAAGTGATTAAAATCCAATTACTGTACAATAGATTTATATAGGGACTTAGTACAGCCTAAAGTGTATTTGGACGGTAATTAAAAGCCAATAGCCGTATAATAGGACAAAAAAGAGATTCAGTACAGCTATTTGCAGTATATCAACCTCCAAATACACTTTAGGCTGTATAACAAAACGCCGCCATTATTGTGTATTAAAAACAACATTAAAGAAATATATTGTTAAATAAAAGATATATTTAGCAATAGCTAAAGCTATATCTTGACAAACAACTTATATTATGATCATTATGCCTTTATATACAATATTGTACCATAAATACTTGTATATTCTAACCTTAAACACAAACACTTACCGTATTTTGCAATGATTTTATTTGTGTTATCTCGATTATTTCGTTAGCGCGTGAATATTTTGAGGAAAAACATACACGACTTCACAGTCGTTTAGAATTCGCACTTTGAATACACTCCAAATACTGCTCCAAGTCCAAGAATTTATCGTTTATTAATATATTTTTAATTATGCGGCGTCTGCAGATATAATGTTATACAATATCAAAAACAGATTAGTTACTTTTTATCATTTTCAAACACCTATTAAGAATATTTAGCTGCACAAGAGAGTATCTTAAGTATTATAGTTTCTTTATACACCGAATAACAGCCTTTGTACAGCCTATACCAGCTTGTACAGCTATTGTGCAGCCTATTTAACTCTTAGCTGTACAAGACAGTTACAAGAGAGTATTTTTAGTGTTATAGTTTCTTTATACACCAAATAACAGCCATTGTACAGTTTATAACAGCTTGTATAGCTATTGTGTAGCCTATATAACGCAATAAGCTGTATAACTTGGGGCCCTTTTTGGTGTTATATCGGCTGTAGAAGCGCTTCTACAGCCTTTGTACGGCTTCGTATACAGCTTTAAGTTTAAAAATGAACCTAAATGCAGCCTATATACAGCTTAACGTGCTACTTGGGAATGCTCTACTAAAATAGCAGCATATAGGCCATTCCCTCGAGAAACACTCGTCACGCGCCGACTGTCAGAGGTGCTATTATTTATTCAGCAACTAATACCAATATTTGACACACATCACGTTTTCTATATCGTTCCTTTCGAACGACGTGACAGCGGCGGTACAAAAGGCTCGCAAGTTTTTGTGTTTACCGTAAAGGAAATAAATGATAGCATTGAGTTAACCTTGTAATTTGATTTTCACTAAATTTTTGCTTGCTCCTAAGCGTATTGCAAAGCTTTAAGCAAACTGTGGTTTTTTGGTATTTATTATTTAACGCTTGATTTGTATTAATTTATAAAATAAATAAACCATAAATATATAGATAAAAGCGGATTTATTCTAAGCAGAACTAATGGTAATCCTAGGTACGGTTCGCTTTTTCGAGAGTTCTCGTGAAATAACAACCGCAGTCCCAATTGGTTCCAAATATACCCTGGAAGCTATAGCAAACTGTCAAAAACAAACTCCATTGCTTATAAAATGGCGTGTAGTCCTCAGAGAAAACAAGACTCATCGTCGTCATTCAGACGATTTCTGAATCAAAGCACAGAGAGAACCTCCAGGGAATGGACAAGAGGATTTTCTAGTTAGTCTAGAAAACTGATCGGAAGAAAAAAAAACAGTAGGTATGAAAGCGATGGAGTTTGTATTGGACCCGATAAATTCCAAATCTGAAGGTTAAGAAAACACCGAGCTATGACAGCATTCCAAACACATATTTACGGGTATAACGACAAATACATGGCACAACAAACACAAAATGTCAACAGAGATAACAAATTGCAAGGCGGACTCAGTTACAAGTCTCTTTTTCTCTAACATAAAGTATGTCCACAGAATCTTGACAAGTATTCATATGTAATTTCGCAGCCTACACGTCTTCACAGGATATGATGCGTTCAAGGTTTGCAAAAATTCTGTTAGTCAAATTAACCCCTTGCATATAGGATGATAATAGAGCTCAAAACCCTAAACTTTGTCCAAAGCATGAAAGCAGAAGAAGAAGAATACAATATTACTAGCAAAAAATAATACAAGTTGAATTCAATCCAAAATTCCACAAAATAAAGCGAATTATATGAAATTTCAATGGCGGTCACAAGTAATATTTTTAATGAAATGCAATATTTGTAAAGGGAAAAATCCGCTCCATAATTTAAATTTAAATGCATGTATAAATTTAAAAGACCTCTAAAAATTGAGACCGTTCGTCTTGTTAGATATTCTAACAATAATATATATATATTAGTGATATTCTAGTATCTGTATACCCTTGTGACTTTCGATTAAAACGAACTCAGGTATTCACAGTAAGCTTGTAATCGATCTCAGTGAACGTCAGATAACCCTCGAGGAGATGAAAATGTAATTAATAAGTTGGGAACTGACAACCTACTCCCGACTCAAGCTCAACCTGAGTTAATATTGTTTCATTTCATTGCCAACCCGTATCTTTAAGCACGGGATTAAAACTTTTAACTATTTGATAATTGAGAGATTCATGTTTTCACAAATGAAATCTTTACTGTCTTTCTTAACTTATAAATACCGTTCAGAATCTACATTAAAGTTATATATGAAGTGAAGTTGATCAGTTGATATAAATAAATATCATTGGACAAGTTACACGAATTGATATAAACTCAAAGAAAACTAATTATTTGCTTGTAATATGGGTGTTAGTCAAAGATACTAATGCATAAAAATACACTTATATACTCAAATATATGTAATAAACACCCAAACTCAAAAATACAAGCGTCTATGCTTATCATACAAAATGTTTGTCCCAGTTACGAATCGAACCCGATTGTCATTGATGCGTAGTCAGGTTCGCTAACCATTCGGCCAACGCGACGAGGTGATTAAATATGATATATCAATATCTGATATTACTATGCGTATGAATTATTAAAGGTATATGACTTAATAAATAAAATGTGGAATCAGGAGCAAATACTAAAACAGTAAGTGTTGGAATAATATGCCCTATACACAAAAAAGGTCCAAGAAGAAAGTATAAAACTACTGGGGTATTGCCCTGCTTCCTGCAGCAAACAAAAACTTATCCTACATATTGCTAAAAAGACTGAAGCCGTATGCTGAGAGAGAGAGAGTACGTAAGCCGTAGGCGGTTATCAGTGTGGCTTTAGGCGTAATCGTAATACAATTGACCAACCTTGAAACAGACAACCTGAAAACTGACATCTTTTCGCGTTCTCTTAGGCATAGAGATGATGCTGCATAAGCATTATTCCCCTCGAGATTGCTAGTAAATTGTTTTTAGACATCAATCAGTTTGCTGTAACTGATTTTTACGACCCCATACGAGACTTCACGATCTGCAATCTTAAAAGCTATCCAAAAAGGTCAAGGAAAAGTTTCATTTCTTTAACGATCGACTAAAGATGTTAATGGTGCGTTGCTATCTTGTGGCAAGGTCTAATGCCACATACACAAGTTTACTGGCTACCTTACCCTCCAAATCGGAACACGACAGTGACAAGCACTGACGCTATTGCGGTAGGAATAGGTAAGGCGGTGGTACCAGACCCGGGCGAGACAAAACAGAACTCTACCACCTAGTTACTAAAAATCTATTTCCATCTTCTGAAAGAACTAAATAAAGTCAATAAAGAAACATGATACAGACGGTGAACATTAACTAGAAATGTTTGTCGATAGTGTCACGTTATGTTACAAAAGTTCTAAATGTAATATATTATTCCAGAGAAAGCTTAGTTTGAAACGAACACTTTCTATCTGAATTAGAAACGAATGTAAGACTTCATATATTATACAAAGGAACAAGTTGAAACGAGGACATATGACAGTACCATCACCTTATATGTTTCTGCCACCAACACATCAGCACTAACAAGCATTAATGTCATGATCCAGTTTGGGAGGTTAACTAAGAAGTAAGCAACTATTCGTAAGACAACAGACATTGTGCTTGACAACATAGAAGACTATTAGATGATTCTTACTCATTACAGCACTAAATAAAATAATCTTCAATATTTGATATGACGGTATCGACGAACTGAGCAACCGAAATATAACCGGGAAAGTAGTTTACGTGTAATGTCTGACATTATTTCCGGGCGATATCGCAATTTGTAGCAGAAGGCGGATGTCTGCATTTCGGTTCCCGTGCTTGACAATTTACTAGACTTTTGGAAGATTTTTACATATTGGCGCCAGGTAAATAAACTAAACTTTGTGGCAGAGTAAATGTATAAACTATCTTTAATGTTAAAGACAATTCAGGTAACTTCCGGGCGTATAGGGTACCTAGTAATAGTACAAAATGCGATACGTGTGTGCATGTGGACTTTAATCCCATAGAGGATGAAAAGAAAATATTAAATGTTATACTAAAAATATTATTAAAAATAGCAACGTTTGTGTGATCAATCTGATATGACGGTATCGACGAACTGAGCAAACGAAATATCACTATGAAAGTAGTTTGCGTGTAATGTTCGACATTGTTTCCGGGCGTTATCGCAATTTGCAGCGGGCGGCGGCTATCTGCATGTCGGTCCATTGTGCGCGCATCAAACTTGAAAGCCATTTTGTTTGTACGCATTCAATGCCAGAATACAAAGTTAGCACTTCACCCGTCGCATTAAATTTTACGTCCATGAAAATTTATTTTAAATTCGAATGTATAAGATAGGCTAGGAAGACATCACAACTGAATAGCTCGTATTATAGTACCCTTTCCCATGCACTCTTTTTTGCATAAATGTGTTTGCTCCAGAACTCTAAATGCATCCGCTAGATCTCATTTATTGAACACGCAGATCACATTCAAAAATCCCACTTATTGCCATTTATTCCAAAATTGTGACTAACAATTCTTACATCTATTTTAAAGATTTATTTAAATCACTACATAGTATAAAACGTCGCTTCTCTGTCTGTCTGTCTCTATGTCCCTATGTATGCTTGAATATTTAAAATTACGGAACGGATTTTGATTTTGTTTTTTTTAAATAGACAGATCGATTCTTGAGGAAGGTTTTAGTATGTAAACCTTTCCGATATTCCCACGGGAACAAAAGCTACGCGGGAGAAACAGCGGGCAGTTCGCTAGTATATTATATACTCTAAAATTCGTTCAATTTTCCCCATTGTGAATGGAACAAACTTATTGTTGTTCAATTAAATCAATAATCGTCAATGCTCTTATAAAGTGAAATGCTATTCGACTCTCCTAAAGATGTTTCGGTTACAAAGCAAAACGTGCATTGGGTACATAAACTGTGTGTTCCTGTTTGTGCCACTGACGTTAGAAAAAGTATAAACGACGTGAGTGGACAATAGTCCACAGCCATCTACTTGTTTGCTACGACATAAAAAGACTTAAATATTAAATTTTGATACAGTACAGTAACATGATTCATTATCATAACCTAATAAATAAGAACAAAACATTCGATCAAAGCTTTCAAAGTGAAACTACAATAGCCGACTAAAACGTGGCTTGATAGTCTGCCAACTCTTCATAAAATAACTATGGCTGGAATTTAATAACGTAATTCAAAACTATTGACCTATATAAATCTAACAAAGAGGTTAGACTATAAAACCCTTTGTTACAGAATGATTGATATGGTAATTGTGCTATGATGGACGGTAGTAAATAATAAGAGTACCTTTTACAAAAACTAGCGTAAGTACGTCGTAAAGTTGATTTTATATGCAAGCAAACAAGTGACGACTCTCCCGACGAGACGTCGAGGAACAACCGTCGCTTGTGTTGGGGACACATTACCATCTAAAGCAGGGTTTCTTAAAGTGGGGTCCATGGACCCCTAGGGGGTCCGTAGCATGTGTACCAGGGGTCCGTAGTAGGTAAGTTAAAAAACAGTTACATTGAACAAAGACTAAACTGGGCAGGGTTTCTTAGCAGCGCAGTTGTTTCATGTTTGTTTCTGATTATTCATTTACTCTTGTGGCGCCACACTGATTGAACGTAATTAACCTGTCTCTTCAGGGTCCTGCAGTGACTATCGCGGATGTGTTATCTAAACTGTTGAAAGGTTTTTTATGTAAACTGCCTCTTTGGAAAAGGAGGATAGAATCAGATAATTTCGGAAATTTTCAGAATTTGGAAGAGCTCCGAAAAACTCGTCAAAGAAACGTGGGCGCGAAGTCCATTTTTAATTGAAATTGACAGCATCAGCGATGAAGCTAAAGATGACTTACTTGACATGAGATCTAAAGCAGTTTTGAAGGCTGAATTTCATGCAAAAGGTCTTGGCGAGTTTTGGTGTTCTTTGAGTGAAGCTTACCCTCTTCTTGTCAAGCGAGTTATGTCCGTTCTAATACCATTTGCCACTACGTATCTCTGTGAGGCCGGGTTCTCGGTTTTGGTGTCGATAAAAACAAAAAGTCGATAAAAATAAACATTCCTGCCGCAATAACGTCAGTGCTTGTCACTGTCATGTTCCGATTTGGAGGTTAAGGTACCCGGTAAACTTATTTATGTGGCATTAAAACCCCACCACTTATGGATCCTTAGATAACAACGCAACATTAATTACAAATATCTTCTTGCCCGTATTCCCGAAAAGGTAGGCAGAGCACCCACGATTGGCCGAAGATCCTTAGTCCCTATGTCTGTGATAGGTGGCAAGCCTATCGCTAACCGGTTATTTATTCAATCTTAAGCAACTTTGTTTTTATCATAAAACTGAAAAAACACATTTTTGAATTGCTCGACCCGGGAGTAGAATCCAGGACCTCATGTGATCAACACCGTCACCGAACCACTAAACGCCAGAAGCAATTAGTATAAATTAATATCTTTAGTGTCTGTAGGCTTTGTTTGCTACCTTATAATAAAAAAATCGTTGGCAATAGTTAATCTCATTTCAACTCGTGCGCATCGATGAAACAGGTCGAAAAATTAACAGATCTTCAAAGATTCGCGATTCCAAAATGTTCCAACACACGCATTGCGACAACGCGAATCTTCGCCATAGGGCAATGACATAACCATACTATAAGTCGAACTACGTGGCCACTAATAATAATTCAAGTTCACAATAAATAGTCTTCTTTTCACCTTGCGATGCGCATCGATGCATAATTTATTCGCAGTTAATCCGACAGAAGCCTGAAAATTCGCGATTCAGCGAAATGCTTGTCAGTTGTCACACACACATCGCGACAACACAAATCTTTGCCGTAGGGCAATAGTGCAGCCATAGTATTATAGATATCAAAGACTGCGAGCAAAGCTATAAAGGCAGGAAAAATGTCAGGTTATTATGCGCATGTTTATCAGTGACAGAGTGACTATTGCTTTTCCCCTTTTCTGAAGATTTGTTGAAAGCTAAAGGAATACGAAAATATGATCCAAAATAATGGCGTTTATTTATTTTTTACCTCTAAATTGATTATAAAATATGTACTCATGCATATGGCGATACGCTGGGTTCGTAACTGACTGCACATTTAACTAATCTCATAAAAGAATATATGCTCAGTAGTTTCTGTTCTGGGTAGAATAAAGTACACAAATATTTTTAGCGAAAATAACATTGTCATTATATCTCAAAATCTGACTTCAGATTTAAAATTAGCATCCCGAAAATGCATAACAAAAATCTTGTTACCTTATCTAACAATCAATATAAATATTGATACCTTTTTTTAAAAAAACCCAAACTAAGAAACATAAAGATCTATACTTATCAGATAAATGCTTGACGTAGTCGGGGATCAAATTCGATCTTGTAACGATCTGCGTCGTTAGGCATACGTTGATTCGATCGACAATTTGGTCAAGTAATATGTCATTTCGCTCGCTTCTACACGCTAAACCCCAACCGTAGCAGACAGAGAAGCGAGTTCCATGTACATCATATACTAGGCAACTTGACATGCTACCTCCACTTTCGTAACCCACTTCATCTGGTAACTAAGTTTCGGTGGCTAAACAACAATCTCGGAGAGTGTTTGGTCAATTTGATTAAGTGGAAGCCTAAAGAAAGTTTATTTTAAAATATCTGACCGCCCCGTTGGTCGAGTGGTTAGCGACCCTGACTACGCAATCGACACGGCACGGGTTCGATCCCCGACGGGAACAAGCATTTGTGATGGGCATAAATGTTTGTATTTCCGGGTTTGGGTGTTTATTATGTATGTAAAAGTATTTATATATGTATTTCTACGTATTAGTATCATTGACTAACACACATAACACAAGCAAATAATTTGCTTACTTTGGGGTTAGATCAGTAAGTACAATTTGTCCCGTGAATATTTATTTATTTATATTGATCGAAACTCGACTGTTTCTTATACTGTTTTAGCACAATCGAACGCATGGTAGGTAGTTTGTGTAATGTTATTTTAACTTATTTTTACATATATTATATGAAAATATTAACTTTCTGCGCTTTTCTCCATATAAACTTTAACCGTGCGTTCATAATCGGTCTGGGCAATTTTCATAAAAGCGCGCACAAAGTTTTCACTCCACGTATTATACCACGAACTACAAATAATTAAATATATACTTAAGAGTAAAAATATTGGAAATAATACCCAAATATTTTTGTCAAACAAATATCATGTAATTGTAATTTCCCGGTATCAGTATCATTAATGCTTACAATAAAAAAACGAGATCCGTAGCGTTTCAACTGGTATTGCAAGTAGCGTTTTCGCTCAATTAATTTACAAACGGTTAATTTTCGCCCAATTAGTTCTTTTGACTCTCACTCACTTGTTACTCGTAATTATTTCGCTCATGAATACACCCCTTGACAACTCTGATAACGTGACAGTTTTAAAATTGAGATGGCAATTTAAAAGCCAATTTATTTCACGAATTATTTGCCTGAAACAATGAAACTCTATGTTGTCAAATAATTTAATTTATCGCTGAGGTCGCCTATGATTAATGAAATTATATGTGTTTTATATCATACTTAATACTGGAATAGCGTAATGTAATACGACCTTGTTAGATCGCTTAATTATTCCATTGTTTGAAGAGTGATAAAACAAGAAATGTGTTTCTTACAAAACATAAACGGTATTCAAACAATAAAAATTTTCATAGCTTACATTTTAGGTGTACTAAATATCTGTTTTTACAAACGATGCTCAAGGCAATAGTTAACCAAATAGTACTTGCGACATAAAAAATAATAAATGGAATAATAATTATATCTTCACGCATAGGGTATTGCATGGTAAGCGTTCACTAATATAGTCGTAATACATATATGTTTTTTTATACGAGTATCATAAGATAACAAACAAGCAGATCAGGAGACCCTGATGGAAAGAGTCAACCATCACTTATAGACACTAAAGATGTTAATGGTACGTTTGTTATGTTGTGGCGATGACTAATGCCACATATGCAACGCATAAGTTTACCGGCTACCTTACCCTTCAAACCGGAACATGTCAGTGACTAGCACTGACGCTATTGTGGCAGGAATAGGTAAGGCGGTGGTATCAGACCCGGGCGAGCCAAAGCAGTCACAACAAATCATTGGTTAATAAACAAACAACTGACAAGGCTGGGGAGATAGATGGTGGTTTTTATCTTTGCTTTTGATGATTTTAACGACTATCACTTATCACAACAAAAGTGAGATTTTTTTTTTAATTTGTGATGAATATACTTAATAATTAAAAAGCTATTAAACCGATTGTATTTATTGTGATTATTTCATCAATGGAATGTAAAGTTTTATTTAAAAAAATTGGGATTTGTAAGAAAAATCAATCAAAATCACTGTTTTATGTCTTGGAAACGTAATTTCCTTCTTCCAATGAAAGGTCTTTAAGTCCAAGAAACTAGGCATGTCATCAAAAAGAAAAGTCTTTAATATCTGTGTTCTTCCAGAAATTACCTTCGGCTGTGAAACATGGTCTCTTACTAAACACCACAGGGCCAAGTTGGAACGTTGCCAAAGAACCATGGAAAGAAGCAAGATGGGAATAAGAAGGTCAGATAAAATCAATAGCGCTCTAACAAGAGTAAAAACTGGAGTGAAAGATATAAATGCTCATATAGACCAACAAAAGTGGAGATGGACAGGACACATGATGCGAGATCCAGAAGAGAAATGGAGCAAGAGATGGTCTCAGACTGGTATCCCAGAGATGGCAAACGTTGTCAAGGACGCCAACAGATCAGGTGAGAAGACGACTTAAAACTGGCAGTTGGACATCACTGGAGAAAGGTAGCCAGGGACAGAACCCAATGGAAAATGTTGCAGATGGCCTATGCCAAAAGGCTGAACTACGGGATATTCTATAACCAAAATAATATTACCCAAACATAATGAATGTTTTTATTTCCTCATAGTCCAGAATAAAAGGCTATATTGTTACTATTATTTTTTTTTATATATCTATCGATTGAACGACTCTACTAAGCGGTAAATAGTACGGGCCGTAGCCAAGTACGTTTGAAATTTTTAGAAAAAACAAGCTGTTAAGAATTTCCTCACGATTCTGCATGTGTTAAGAATAACAGCTTTTTGAAGTTGAACGTAAATGCCTGGTGGAATGTTCAGATATTTTAAACTCAAGTGAAGACTTTTAGGAATTACACCGGTTGTTGAGATGGTGATAGGAATGGTTCTGACAGTTTTTACGTCCCATTGTGTCTGTACTTCTATGGCGAGATCAGTGTATTTACTGATCTTCTCTGAGAAATTAATTTGTAGGTTGTGAGTATTACATATTGACACATCTATGAATTAAACAGTTTGGTCTCTTTTGGCAAAAATAGTTATATCGGGTCTATTATAATGCATTGTTTTATCAGTTTCTATTGTCCTATCCCAGTATAATCTATATTCTTTATTTTCTAAAACAACTTCGGGTTTATATTTGTAGTAAGGTATTTTATTTGGTATAAGTTTATACTTGTATGCTTTTTGTAGTCTGTTTGCATTATTATTATTATTAGGTAATTTTAGTGCACAAGGTACACTTTATTTCTATCACGTAAAATACAAATTACAAAAAATATTTTTCATGTGTCAAAAAACACTCACATTAAAAAAGCGTCAGACACGTTTTGCTCAACGCATACCTTTTCATTTATTTTTTTTATGATTTCTGTTAGGCTTTAGTGCAATAAAAGTGAAAAATGGGTCATTCAAAACCAGGGGTATTTATGTGGCCTACGTTAAAAACTATTTTACCAACGTATTAATTACGTTCAACTAAATTGATAGTTGAAGCTCTTGGTGTAAGACAAACTTCTTTAAATTTAAGGGGAATTTGAAATATACATTTAGTTATTTTTTAAAAGAGTATTGGAATAGAGTTTGGTGCAAGCCAGTCTTATAGTTGTCTCTCTAAATAACATTTTGTGTCTAAAAGTTAATAAAAGCGCCAGCAGAAACTAGAGCACGGTATTCGTATCTTGGTATTAACGCTTATCTAAATGAAACCACTTCGTATTCTAGGCTGGTTCAGCACCTGTAGATTACTTTTTAAATTATTCAAATCGGACATATTTTCATTTAAAAGATATGAACTTAGGAATGTTACCAAAACCAAACATTTGGAAAGTGTACTATCAAGAAATAAATATTCTTAACACAAATTACAAGAATTGATCTAACCTCAAATTAAAGCAAATTATTTGATCTTTGGCTTAGGTGTTTATTAACTTACTAAGTTTTGGAGACCATAAACACCACCCTCGGAGAGTGCTTGGAAAATTGGATTAAGGGGAAGCCTATAAAAAGTTTATTTTCAAATATTTAATATCAGCTGTACAAATACGTAGAAATACATAACATATCGAAATATATTTAATAAACACCTAAAAACCCAGAAATATGAGCATGTATGCTCATCACACGAATTCTTGATCCTGCCGGGAATCGAATCATAACGACAGTAGCGTCGGTTTGACCCGAACGGCACTCTACGCAGCGCGCTGTGGACGAACGAAGGTCTATAAATGTATTTCGAAAATTTAACCCCTAATAGAGCGAAATCGATTTCAGTGCAAGTGAAGCTGCATATATTATACGTAAAGAAAAAAAAATTATACACCGACAATTTTTTCCGGTAATTACGCGACTGGTGGTGATATTATAAAACAAAGTCCACTACCTCGTCTGCCTGTCGGTCTGTTCGCAATAAAGTCAAAAACCACTGAATGGATTTTCATGCGGTTTTCACCAATGGATAGAGGAATTCATGAGGTTGGGTTAGGTGTATAATTTGTCAAGATTTTCTTTATATCATAAGATAGCAAACAAGCAGATGGATCTCCCGATGGAAAGAGTCAACCATCGCCTATACATACCAAAGATGTTAATGGTGCGTTGCTATCTTGTGGCGAGGTCTAATCCCACAGTCGTAAGTTTGCCGGCTACCTTACCCTCTCAACCCGAAAACGACAGTGACTAGCGCGACGCTATTGCGGCAGGAATAGGTAAGGCGGTGGTACCAGACCCAGGCGAGACAATGTAGAACTCAACTACCTAGTAGCTACGATGTTAGTGACAAGCATAGCAATCGGACGCCTTTTACGACTTGCCTGGCAGACCGGCAGTTGACCTATTCGTCTAAGTAGCCTGAGACCAACACAGGATTAATTATAGGTTTCCAAAAAAGATTACGAGCTGCTACTGAGAGTTTTTCCATTTAAATACTAATAAAACTTTGCTACATTTAAGAATTAAACCGAAGATCTAATAATCTAAATCTTTAAATCTAAATTTTAAAAGAGGTAATCTTGTGATTAGAATATCAATGCATTTAAACGTATTTGATGTTTTCTTTATTTAAAAGTCGGAGAAAGTCGCTAGTAAAGTCATTTAGATTAAATGTTAAAGTTTTATCCAAGACTAGGAGATTTTAGGCCGAACAGCCGAACCATTGGACGAGGCAATTGAAAATCAAAAATATTTTTTTAATATTTAACAGCTTTTCTAAATATAACATTTCGTTAATTATTCGCAATCAATCGATCTTTAAAATTTCTCTTAAGTTCTCAAAAGTTTTCCAGTGGCTTCTCAGAAAGTGAACCTTGTTTATTTAATAATCATTCATTTATATTATACCTTTCACAAAGCAATAAAATTTACGTAGAAATTACTAAGCTCGTATTATATATAATAGCTTGAGGGCCCTTTATTACCTGCTTTTATTATAACGGTAAATATAATATTAGCTAACTGAAATACACAAGATTATATAAAATAATAGCGATTGCTTTCTGGTCGAATCTCGATCGTAACTCTATTATTGTTATATTTTATATCATAACAGGCAAGCAGATGGCCCTCCTGATGGAAAGAGAAACCATCGCATATAGACAACAAAGATGTTAATAGTGCGTTGCTATCCTTGTAGTGGAGTTTCAATGCCACATGCATAAGTTTACCAACTATCTTACCCTCCAAATCGAAACACGACAGTAACAAGCACTGGCGTTATTGCTGCCTCAATAATAGGTCAAGCTGTGGTATAATGAAGCGAGGCAATGCAGTACTCTACCACCTAGGAGCCACAATGGCAGTCTATTATTTGCCTCTGCCTGAACTCTACGAAGTGCCTGGGAGAAAAGCAGTTGGTCTATTCTTCAAATGGAGCCCGGATCAACGCGAGGTAAAAATAGGGTTCAAAAAAAAATTACGGGCTGCTACTTTTACCCATTTAAATACCAATAGAACTTTGCTTGATTTAAGAATGAAACCCAAGACTTAATAATAATCTAAGTTTTCTATGAATTTTCAACTACTAGACCAAACAGATTACCTGTTTGGTATAGTAGTTAAAAATTAGACCAAACAAGTAATCTTATGATTAAAATATAAATACATTAAAACATATTTCATGTGCCATCCATAAATTACGTCACACGAATTTCATGATTTTTTGACCCCTCCCTCCCCCTTGTCACAGTCGGTCACATTTGTGAGACCCTCCCTACCTAGTGTAACGTCACATATTTTGCAATTTTACATTGGAATAATGATCTCATTTCTTTATTTTTTATCTACACAGGTGGCTTTTTAAATTTATTGTTTAATTATATTTTGATAAATGTGATGTCACAAAAGTTGGAACCCCTCCCCACCCCTTGTCACACAATGTCACACTTCGTCGACCCCCTGCCTCCTCCATAACGTGTGACGTAATTTATGGATGGTCCCTTATTTATAATCAGAAGACGACATTCACGACCTTAGGAATATTTCAAACAATAAAGGAATTGTCAAAATCGGTAAATTCGTTTTCGAGTAATCGGGGAACATACGGTACGGGATTAAACATTTATAGTTGTCTCTTACTTGAAACGAAAGCCGAAACTAGTTTGTTCAGAATCAGCAATAAAACTGATTGCAATAATTTTAAGTCATTTTAAAAAATTCTGCCGTTTGGCTGGCTTTACGTGTCACCACCATCGTGACTACTAATTGGTAGAGTTCCGCAACGTCTTGCCGAGTATTTGGTACCCACTTTACCTATTCTTGCTGAAATAGCGTCAATGCTTGTCAGATTCCGATTTGAAGGGTGAGTTAGCCTGTACACTTAATATGTGTGTGGCATTGCCATCCTCCCACACGGATAGCAACGCCCTATTAAAATTTTTAGTGTCCATAGGCGATGGTTTTTTTCACCATCCGAAGAGCCATCTGCTTGTTGCTATCTAATGATATGAAAATTAAAAAAAATGTTAATCCAAAAAAAGTGCATAAACTTTTGTTGTACCTAGACACATATTGTTTGTAAAATGTTGCCTATTTATTATAAACTAGCTGCGCCCGCAGCATTATAAAAGTTTTAAGTGAATCCCGCGGGATCACCTAACTTTTTCGGGATAAAAAATAGCCTTTGTGTTATTCTGAGTCTTCAGCTATCTACATACCAAATTTCATGGTATTCGTTTCAGTAGTATTTGCGTGAAATAGTAACAAACATCCATACATACATCTCACAAACTTTCGCATTTATAATATTAGTAGGATTATTCTTATTATTATAAATTATTGTCATATTGTAAAATATCTTATTGTATAAAATAGTTCAATATTACACGTATACATGTCAAACTGATGACGGTTTTTTCGTCGGTTGATAAAAAAACAGTAAAATAATTCAATTTATATTATATAATTAACTAATTTCAATTGAAAGCCGTCTAAATTCCTGAACGACGGTTTACGTTTGTCATGCAAAAAGATCAATTAAAAAGATTAGTTGTCTCTTTTAAAGATTACGTCATAGTCGGCGTAGATAAGATACGGGGGTAGAATGAGTGAGGGTGCCGAATACGCGCAATATCTCTTTCATTTTACGTTTAAGAGAATAGTCTAGCGTGATCAAAAGTCACATTGATACAACTATATAAATCTGTATTATACGGGGTGTAAAGAAAACCCTGTCCGATCCGAAAGAGGTATATAGGTAGGTCAATGGCATTGTCAAAAAAAAAAAAATTCTTTTTATTAAAATAAGAAAAATATCGGAGTTTAAAGTGCCTCATTTTAGTACCAAAACAGAGCAACTTCCCCTTAAATCAAGCAAATATTTTGAAAATTTATGTATTAATATCCATAAAATAATGTCACAGATATGTTTGTATCAAGCTACTAAATAATGCCTTTGACGATCGGACAGGGTTTTTTACACACTGTATAAGGTCATTCCATAATAGGTGAAAATATTTTAACACAGCCTTTGGTACGTCTAACCAAAGATATCCAGCTAAAAATAAACGTCATTCAAGGGTTTAAACTTTTTAATTTGAATGATGAAATTTTATTCGTACAAATCAAAAGTTTTATACCCTTGAATGGCATCTGTTTTTAGCTGCATATCTTTGATTAGACGTACCGAATGCTGGGTTAAAATATTTTTACCAATTATGGAATGACCTTATATATATAACGCAACTATTTAATTCCGTCTGTACAACCATTTTTTGTCTATAATTTTCGTTTTATGATTAAGTGACATCAATTTTACCATTTTGTTAATTTTTGTCTTTTCAGGGCTCCGAAACAAACTAGGAACCCTTATAGTTTCGCTATGTCTGTCCGTTCGTCCGACCGTCCACAGCCTAGCTCAGATCCTTAGTATTAGAAAGCTGTAACTTGGCATGATGGCATTTAGTCACGGCAGCAAAGTGGTGACGTAAAATCTTGGAAAATATTTTTTAGGGTAGCTCCTCTTTATATATGTAAAGCGAAGATGTCCATTTTCTTCTTCTGTACCCCATACTATGGGGTATCATTAGATAGGTTTAGAATAACTTCGACTAAAGGACTCGTTTATGAAATATTAAGCTTTAGTGTCGTTTTCGTCCCCCAGGGGGTGGGGTTGGGGGGTTAGGGGTGGACGAAATCGACACTTGAACTCCTCCTCTCCAGCTTAGCATTTGGTTTTGGAAAATAGGCGGAAAAATTCACGGTAGAAATATATATAACAAAATTAAAAGGTAAACTATCACGCCTTACTACTAAAGGCATTATGAGTAATAATCGACCAACCTATAAAAATACTTAGAGAATACTAAATGTACTTGGAGAAGTTTTTACTGGCGGTGAACCTGTGGTGCGGATACATTTGTCATTGACGTTATAAATAGTCATGTCTGAAACAATAAAAGCCCTGTTCTTAGTCCGCATTGTTGTGCCGACAACTTCGGAACCCTGCATTGCGCGTGGGGCGACACGCATTTTACCAATTTTATAATGCTAATGGTGCATTGTCAACCGCGGGACGAATCGTTTAATGCCTTATGCCAAATTTACCTTATTTTCGTGTTGTCTTTTGAAATTAGGACAACGCATCTTATTTTCTACGTCATCACATTTAAGTCTTAAAACAAATTATGCTTAATATTTTAGTATGTTCATTTAACAATAAAATTATTACAAGGAATTAAATCAATATTTAGCGTTTAAAAATATTTTTTCAGACCTTTGTACGGAGTTGGTACGCACTAAACTATTCTGTAAAGCCGAGGGGGAATGGCTGATCTCCCTCTAACTCTGTCACATAAACATCGTCTGGGTGACTCATATTTATATTCACGAAACGAATCCTAGGTGAAACACAAAATTTCGTTACAGAAAATTATAGTTTGTTTTGCAAACGAACCACATCGTGATTCGCAGTTCAGTTGCCTGACATAGAGCTTTACGTGATACAATAGCGTAAATGTATACAAATCTTTAAGACAATTTATTTACTAGGCAGCCAGAGAAAAAAAAGATCGAAATTATAGGTATTTGAATACAGTAGATTAAAATTAATTAAATCAAACGTAGCAGCGTTAATTTTACATAACCAAAAATAAATGGTCGTGGTAAAAAATATCAAAATAAAACCAATGTTGCTTACTAAGGAATAATGTAAATAGACATTGAAATTTATATATTTCAACCCGTTGGTCTAGAAATAGACTTTTCTAATTATGTTTGTGCTATAGCACTCACCCCGTGCTTGGGAAAACTTGAAAATAGTCCGATGTCGGTGTTGGTCACATGATGCCCGGGTTCGATTCCCGGGTCGACCATATTAAAAAATGTGTTTCCTCTATTTTCCGATTAAACGGACTTGATCCGGGATTAAGTGCCCGGTTGGTGATAGACTTGCCACTTATTACATTGTGGGACTAAATATCTTCGGCTAATCTTGAATGCACTGGTTGTACCTCTACCTACCTCCGCGTACTTCGTACCTGTCCGTATCCCCATACGGGCGTGAATATACTTTCTTTCTTTCAGAAAACTTTTAACTTTCGGCACTTGTTAACATTACATTGCACAATATGGTATTTACCAGCACATTTGCGAGTTTACGGAATTCTCTCTATTTTATTCTCATCTCTACTACATGAATAAATAAGATCAAATTCTGAAAATACTGATTTGTTCCTGTAAAGATATACGTGTCTATAAAGAAAACTTTTAACTTTCGGCACTTGTTAACATTACATTGCAGAATATGGTATTTACCAGCACATTTGCGAGTTTACGGAATTCTCTCTATTTTATCCTCATCCCTATTCTATTCTCATCTCTATTTTCTCCTCATCTCTACTACATGAATAAATAAGATCAAATTCCGAAAATACTGATTTGTTCCTGTAAAGATATATGTGTCTATAAATACTTGTACGAGTACAGTTACATCGACTCGGTAAGCAGTCACACGAGTATGTTAGTATTATAATTTTTGTACAAAATATAAGAAAATCTTCAAAGTCTGAGTTTTTATAAACAAAAATATATCTACAAAAATCTGTAGGTAAGCCGTACAGATTTAAGGTTCTAAAATGTAAAGTTCGGTAAGTAATTTCAAAATATTTTGCTCGTCACTGACGAAATTGGCTCTTAAATAGAGGCTTAACGATATAAGCCGCTATAAAGTAGACACCGCTGTAGCGATGGCTCAATTTGCGTATTTAAGTGTTATCTGCGGCGATAAAGTTTGATTAGAACCTCGGACTATTAAGAATTGAATGGTTTAGATTCAAAAAATACCCTAAAACCCCTATTAGAAAAGGAAATAAATGGTATAAACTCTACAAATTCTATGTAGTATGTACAGATAAATATAATATTTCATGAAATATATAAATGTTACCTTAACCTTTGCTCAAGATGAAATATAAATATACTAAGCCCTACGACTAGATTGCCATCTGTCTGCCTTTAGCCGGACATGTTTGACTTTTTGGGTATTTTGACAATTTATCCATTAATAATAATAGTACTTAATATCATTGGACAAATTACACAAATTGATCTTACTCCAAAGTAAACAATTTATTTGCTTGTAATATAGGTGTTTGTCAACGATACTAATGCACAAAAATACATACTGAACTATATTTAATAATCACCCTAAATTAGAAATACAAACATCTATCAAAATTAAATATATTGTAGACCTTCAATTAAAGTTATTTAAACAAAAATATGATATTTTAGATTAATTTAAATTAGTTTAAATATTTGAGTTAATAATAATTTCAAGATCTTTATGTTCCCTTTTTTTGCAATAAATTATATTTGATTTGATGCCGAATCTGTTTGGCTTTTAAGGAAGATAATATCTAGTTTAACCACGGATTAAACAGGATACGCGTTTTAAGGCAATTTCTTGGGATGTCCATGTCGCTTGAAGTTACACTGAGGAATACAGAGTTATAATACTTAATGGTGAAATAAAATCACTCCAGAGGTATTCCTTAAGCTTTAGCTTTTTATTCGATACGATAAAATAGCACAATATGGCATCTTTCAATTTTTTTACGATATATCTTTGACAAGCGTTTGACATTTACATATATTTGCTCATGAGCAGCTACGCATTTTACGCCCAACACTATGTCTATTAGTATTTGTGTGATCTGTGGGCTAAACACAATGCAGAGATAGGCTTTATTTATTATATAATCGCGTGATCCGCTAAACTTGAAAATGAAAATCGTTAAATGTTTGACAGCTAGGAACTTATTCTATAGGAAAATAAAAATGTTTTTTTATTATTTCCCTCACAATTTTTCCAAGTTCTCACCCCATAAGAACCTTCCTCGCACATATAGTTCAAAAAACTATTAGCCGAATTGGCCCTGCCGTTCTCAAGTTTAGCGATTGATTTTTATTTATATAGCAGTTACTCGCGACTTCGTTCGCGTGATCAAAAATCATTATTTCCCTTTGTGAAATCGGGAAATAAATTCATAGGCTAATTTCAATCACGCCTGGCTGATGTTAGATTTCTAAAGCTAAATGAACTTTTAAAAATCTTTAGAGTAGTTTTAAAATCATAGCAACAAACAAAAAATCAAATCTTTTCTATTTATAATATTAGTTTGGAACATGACAAGCCTACCTGAAACTCGATTATAGCGAGGAACAAGCTAATGTGATTATCGAGGCGGTAAATATGGGTTAACCACTTTTCCCGCCAACCAATAAATCGGTGAATTGTGATAAACCGGAAGGTTTATTTTCGTTCTGTTCACTTTGCTTACTTACCCCGTAAGAAAACCGGCGGAATGCTATTTTTTATAAGACACCATAAATTAGATACCGCTAAAGCATTGGCTCAATTTGCGTATTTTACCGTTATCTACCGAGATAGCGTTTGAAATTAGCTCGAAACGAAATTGCGGCCATTTTTTCCTTAAATTGTTTTCACGATTGCATCTTTCACTTACGAAATTTCTTCAAATCTTTATGATGATAGACATTTTTACGGCACTACGAGAGAAAATCAACTTGTACTTTTTGTAGTTGTGGTGTATATCTTAATTTTTCCGTGTTAGTCCGGGCTTCCTTTGAAGAATATACCATCTGCCATTCTACCAGGCAATCTGTAAAAGGTGAACGATTGGCTTAACGTGTCACTACCAACGTGGTACTCTACCATGTAGTAAAGTTCCGTAATGCTCTCGTCTTGTTTTGGTACCACCTTCATACCTATTCCTGCTGCAATAGCGTTAATGCTTGTCACTGTCATGATTCGGTTTGGACTTTGGAAGGAAATATAGACGACAAAATTATGCATATGGCATTATTATCCCGCAAGACGGATACAAAACTTCTAGTAACATATTTGTTGTCTATAGGCAATGGTTGTCTCTTTCATCATGAGAGCCATCTGTTTGTTTGTAATAGGTATAATATAATATCTATATATTTTTGGCTGCTTCCATTATTTTTAACTGAAAATAAATCCTAAAAGTAAGTTAACGATTAGGATAGAAATATGAATTAATTAGATACTTTGCAAGTGAACTAAATAATGCGAGTGTGCGTCACGCGTGAACGCCTCGAGCCAGAGAGTATAATAAGCACAGATAATAAGTGTTCTGTGCCTCGAGCACAAATGTCAAAGTGAGCGCGCCCCACCCATCGGCACACAGGTGCAACGCCTTTTATAGATGCGATGATGTTTGTTTTTTTTGTTTAGCGGAAAGTGTTGCTAGAAATATATAAAAATTAATCCCTATTTTCCGTGGTCACGACATCACGCGTGAATGGCTGGACCGATTTCGCTAATTATTTTTTTGTTGTGTTTGTAATTGTCAGAAGGTTCTTATAAAAGAAAATATTGAGAAAAGTGTGCGGAAAATTAGAAAATTTAAGAATACTTGACCACCATATAAAGTTCAATGCCCTTTCAGTTGTCTGGAAGGACAATCCCGTATACTTATATAAATTACGTGTCACGTTGTTTGTCCGCTATGGATTCCTAATATGTATGTTAAAACAACGTTTGCCGGGTCAGCTATAGTAGTGAGGCGTATTTGTCGTAACAGATACAATTCACAGGTATTCGTAAATACTAGATAACAATTGTTCCTACAATATCAAATATCTGTTGAAAAATATCAGTCACAATACTGAATCACAATCCGCACTACGTTCTTCAGTCACAGTAGGTACTAGATACTAGGTACCTACTCAATAACAGATATTCGTGTTACCTGTTCTTCGTATGTATTAGTCTCTCTCGCTCACACCCGCTTAATTAAATCTGCTAAAACGAGAAGCACCTAGTATTTATTATCCGAAAATTCAAATAGTAATCGTTTATAACAAAATATCTTCCTAGAATAGTGACAACTGTTTCTAGTCGTATAATCTGTTATCTGTTCCTGTTCCTAATTTTCAATTTGGAAACACTGCAAGAATACTTCTAACGATATGTTGAAATATTACGTCCTTTTTTAGGTATGTAAAAACAAAAAGGTCGATCTCAATTATTTGCATAAAATCATCAATATAGGTACTCGTACAAAATTTAAATAATGGTAAAATATTTTTTTCTTCGTAGTAAAATTACAACAGAAATTATTTGAAAGTTCGAAACGTTTATATAATGGCGCGTTTCCGAACGTCTTTGTTGGCATTGACGCCATTGGCTACAAAATGTTCAACGTAACTACGACTTTATGACTTAACCATAAAGGTGATATTAATTAGACACCCAGGCCATAACGTTTCTTTGGTAATTTGTTTTCTATCCCGTTTCTCGGATTATATTCTTTCGATATCGCTTTGAATTTACTTAGCGAAAACAAAAATTGTTTTGTAAACAAAAGGTTTACTAGTGCGAATAAAAATACTTAGTAGGTATTCATATTCTTTTTGTATATATAGGTAATAAATTAAGCAGTTCTGATAGGATATACTTATCTATTAAATTTAAATAATTTAGGTTGAAGTTGTATAAAAGTTTTTATAATATTAGTTCAGCAAAATGGCAAATGTAAATAAGAGATGACAGTGTTGTGTGTGTGTGGGACCATTTTGTAGATGTAGGTGACCACTATGCGAGCTGCAATATATCTATGTAAGGCTTAATTATCTTTTGATCATCCGTATTTGCAAAAACATATGAATAAAAAGCATCCCACGGTTCGGGTGATTAGCAGAACTGATACCTAGTTATATTTATTATAATGTTTTTTTTTAATATTGCTTCGACATTTTTCAACCCATCGGCTATCAATTATGTAGCTAAAATAGAACTTTAGATCACAAAAATTAAATTGAATGCCATTTGAAAAATCAAAATTGATCATCGTTTCCAAAATACCTACACGGCTTTTAAAAAATCAATATAGCCTACTGTGATTTTTAACTAACTATCTATGTAGATGTTTGAACTAAAAAAAATATATTATTATGCTTATAGTTTTTACTCATTTTAGCTTAAAATACCTCATATTAGCGGGAAGTTTCAGGTATGGACTGCAGGGTTAACCGTTTACACATTTTTTAAGATTATATCAAACAATAATCAACTAAAGTAGGGCTAATTTAAAAGGTCATATTTGTCAGATCTTAAATCTAAGAATGTGAAATGGGATCTAAAACGCAGTAGCTCCATATAAACTTGTACGTGTCTGGCATCTGCCAAATGTCGTCTACTAAAATGGCCTTAGTACTCACTACTCTCTACTCACCACAGAGTACTTTGTAATATGCTACTCACATATTTTGTACTGTACGTGAATTATATACTGAGACCGAGCTTGGAAAAATAACAGGCTGTTCTTTAGTAACAGATAATGACATCTGTTATTTTTCAGTAACAGTAACAGGATCAACAGATATCTGATTTGACCTGTTATAACCCAAGACTAGTCAGCTAGTCTATACATATAATAAAATCGTAGGAAAGTCAAAACTCTACATTGAATATTTTTTTAAAAGAATACTTAGGGCGTGATTTATAATCGATATCAAAGCCAAAAATATTGTTTTTAGAATTTTTGTCTGTTTATCTGTTTGTCTGTATGTATGTCCAGGGTAAACTCAAAAAGTACTGCATGGATTTACTTCAAATTTTGTATGAATATTACTCACAGGTCGGGTCAACATATAGGCAACATATTATCACGCTATCACCTACGGGGGAGGAGCTGTGCGGAGTAAACGAAATCCACGCGGACGAAGTTGCGGGCAACAGCTAGCATAAAATAAAAAATAGAACTTTAATTTAGCATGGTATTCCTGTTTCCAATCATGATCAAACAATGCTTGTATCGCTAAGTTCAGAGTTAAAGCACGCTTTAGGCCCCGATAACACCTCGATTAAGACGATGAAGAAGAGATTAAAGACAGCCGTCGATCAGTGCGAGTGATTAGTAATCATCATAGTAAAAGTGAATAGACTCTGATTACTAATCACCCGCAGTAATCAATGACTGTTTACATGTAGTTTTTGTTTAATACTGTTGCGAATAATCTAGAAAGGTGAAGAGTTGGAACGCTGGAAGGATCTAGAAATAAAAGAACTACTCCTATTGACAAACAAATAGTTGACCGTTACCCGAATAGCTATGCCATAATGGACTTTGTGATATAGGGCATAAGGATGAAAATAGCGTGTACTAGGACTAGTTTATCATTGTTAATTATTATTGTTTACGCAATAAATTTAGATTTTTCTGGATCCAGGTAGAACTGTACCCTGGGTATAAATAGAGATGTGTTGACAAATAGAAGGCGACGACTGGCATTCACTCCACAGACTCTGTCGGCAGTTCTCCAGAGCGAAAGAACCCACTCGTCCACTAAAACACCCCGATGGTTCATTACGCTACGTCGCCGTGGACCGTGCGGAAATATTCGCGGGGCACTTGGCGCAGCAGTTCCAACCTAATCCTCCTCAAGATGCAGGACAGGCCGAAGAAGTTGAAGCCCAGATGTCAAGGATCCTCAATGGCTCCATTCCACCCGAAGAAGATCCCATTGTTTTCACGCCAAATCAAGTGAAACAATGTATAGCTAAATCGAAACCACGCAAGGCCCCGGGGGCTGATGGCATCACTAACTCAGCCTTACGACAAATGCCATACAAATACGTCGCGGCCTGGACACGCCTCTTCAACGGCATCATGAGGACTGGACGCTTCCCTCATAACTGGAAGATCGGACGTGTCATCATGCTGCCAAAAGCCGGCAAGAATATACTTTTACCTAACAGCTACCGGCCGATAACGCTGTTACCCACGATCTCCAAGATCTTCGAGCGTCTCCTCCTCCGCCACTTTGACCAACATTTTACCCCAAGGGCTGAACAATTCGGCTTTAGGGCCCAGCACAGTACTACGCTGCAACTGTCGAGAGTGCTGCACACTCTAACGGCTGCCACAAACAAGCGAGAGAGGGCCGTGGCCATTTTCCTTGACATGGAAATGGCCTTCGACCGCGTGTGGCACGCCGGACTAATCCACAAGCTGACAGAACAAAAGATGCCTAGAAGAATTGTACGCGTCATCTCGTCCTTTCTATACCAAAGAAGATTCCAGGTGTCGGTGGAAGGTCAGCTCTCCTCGGTGCGCCCTATCTTGGCGGGCGTCCCGCAGGGCAGCTGTCTCTCGCCGACCCTCTACTCCAGTTACACAGATGACATCCCAGTGCCTAAGGACACCACACTGGCACTGTACGCCGATGATGTCGCGTACATCAGCACTTCGCTTAATACCGCTCACGCAGCACTTAAGATGCAGAGGACGCTGGATGCCCTTCAACCCTGGTTAGAGAGGTGGAGACTATCTGTGAACGTCAGGAAAACACAGGCGCTAGCACTCGGGATCGGACCGCTGGCCAGCAAGATACCGAAATTAAAACTCGCAGGTGAGGACATTGAGTGGCAGCAATCATGTAAATACCTGGGAGTTTTCATCGATTCCAACCTAAGTATGAAGCACCATAGTAAATACACTATCAACCAGACGAGAGCTGCCATTTCTCTCCTTCATCCGGTACTAACGTCGAAGCTGCCACTTGCTCAAAAGTTGGCTATCTACAAGATATACATCCGCCCCCGGCTCACATATGCCGCTCCTGCCTGGTTCCAACTTTTGAGCAAGACCAACAAGAAGAACATTGAAGCTACACAAAGTAAATGCCTGAGGAAGATCACTGACGCTCCTCGGTATGTAAGGAACTCAGTCATCTACAGAGACCTTCACATGCCGACGGTTGAAGAGTTTGTCATCCAACTCTCCAAAACGATGTACGAAAGAACCCAAGAATCCAACCACGAACATATTCGAGGCCTTGCCCCCTGGAAATCTACTCCTTGGGACAGAAAACCATATCCGCGGGATATCCTCACACCTGATGCGGGGGGTATAACCTGATAAAGCCGCCGCTTTCGCTGCTGGTCGCCTGCCGGGCTTCCCACCAGCGGGTTCCACCCAGAGCGGCTGACCTGCGCGGAGCGGCGTGAAGAATTGGGAAAGTACCCCCCGGTCCACCAGAAAGACCATCACTCCCAAGGGTAGTAAGCACAATGACCGTTGCATATTCATGTAACGCGTGGAATATCACGGGCAGGGGGCATAGCCCCGGAACCGTTTCCCCGCCTCCTCATCCAGGGGACGCGAGAAGACCACGACGTCATAGAAGGCACTTTTATACAGTGATCGAAAGCGATAGTACAAGCGACCAGTGCGAAGCAAAGTGAACAGTTTAAGTGAATACGAGAATTGTTTTCTTTAAATGTAGTCGGTTAAGTTTAGTGCTATTGCAGCGAGGTGACCAGTGTGTATAGTGTATTTACATATTACATTTTGTTGTTTGTACACTTGTGTTTTAAATACACGGTTTTAATATAAGTGGCTTTTCTTGCAGATTGCGAACCCGAAGCACATAACAATACTAAGCACCTGCATTAAACATTCGCAATCGCACTAATCAAAGAGTAAGCAGGGCATTAAGTATGAAAATGATGTAAAAAAGTTTAGATGCGTTCTCCGCTTTCCAAAATAGGCAATATTAACACATGGTCTGGCATACACGCTCATGCTCGCGCTAATTTATTCAATGCTTAGATGAAGGAAAATACTACTAGATATGAAATAACTGAGGGAAAACCGTGTAATTTCGTCCTGACTAATGGCGGACTTAAGAACAGCTGTTTATTGATAAATTATATTGCAATTGGGCATTTTACTTTAACAATTTGTTTTTATTTTAGATTTAATGTACACACTAAAATTATAGAAAATACAAATAAACGCACAAAAGAGAAGGGGATTTTTGGGCCCAAATGTAAAGGGTTGAAGTATGGTTCAAAAAAATGATACTATTTTTCTATTTCATAGTTCAAAATATGAGCTTAATCCGCTTTCTGAGAAAAAAGAAATCACGAAAATAAGTTTGTGGTACTATAATTGTATAATCGATAAAATTATAATCGATTTACGTAAATAATTTTAATCGAAATATAAGCTCGTAAATATATGTAAAAGCGCATTTTTGATTAATATTTAGTATATTCAACAGTAAGTACCATCATTATTTTACAAACCATTAATAATATAAAAAGAAAAAATATAATCGATACAATTTATATAATCAATTGATTACGTTACTTCAAACTTAATCGATTTAGTGTCTGTGGTTTTAATACAGCTAAAATTGACAATTACAACTGGCATCACTGACGGCTCGCAAGAGTCGCACCAAAGAGCATATAATCACTACGTTTTAAGAGACGGGTGTTCCACAGAAAAAAACAATGTATGACATTACATGCTCGACCAATACCAACATAACAAGATGAAACTAATACCACAGATAACAATTACTGTTACTGAATAAGCAATACTGCCAACATAGTAAAAAGGTTTGGGTTCTTGCGAAATATATCGATATTCTTTATTCTATCGATAACCAATTAAAATGTTAATTGCTTTAGCTGTAGTAAAATAAAACAATAACATTTATTACATTTTTAATAAATAATAGTATAGGTACACAATATTTTGCTTAATACACTTGAAAATATGGTAATAAGAAGAAATAGAGTTATTTAAAAAAATTAAACAATGATATGAAATATCAAAGTTATTTAGGAACCGTACTAAGGTTTTTCAAACGATCTCTTTAACTGAAATCAGGTCTTTCAACTTTCAAGATAATTTATGCATGTTTTAATAGACAATGATAAAAGGTAAAATGAGAATTCAGAATATATTTTACCTACAGAGTAAGAAACAAAACTAAGGACTTTTAATTTCATCGAATCGATTAATATGTTAGACACCTATCTTATATTTTTTATAATAACTCTATAACACCTATATTCTACAAAAAATATTTTTTCTTCTCCCTTTTTACATGATTAGCTGTGAGTGTTACAATCAAAGCTTCATATACAATAAGGCTTAATAGTAGGCGGTAGTGCTCAGCATAGTGTCACGCTGGTCACCTTTCAATTATCTGTAAGAAATAAATGTGTCTTATTACAAAATCAGTGTAAATTTGGCAAAACACAGGTTTTCGTTATCAATTTAAATGTTTATTGGCGTAGATAGTAATGATTTTTTTTGCACCAATAGCAAACAAGCGAGTGATTTTTCTAGTGGAATAGTGAAATAGGCACTAAAGATGTTAGTGTTGCATTGCTATCCGTGTGGCGAGATGTTCATACTTCATAATAGGTAATAAGACGGTGGCTCCCAAACTCGGGGAGATGTTGTAGAACTCTACTATTCCCGTCTTGGTCCAGGCTAATTTTGAAGAATAGACCAACTGGTGTTCTGCTAGGTAAGTCACAAAAGGCAACCGATTAACTCTACGTATGGCTACCATGTTGACCACTAATTTGTAGAGTTCTGGAACATCTTGCCCGGATATTTGCTACCATTGCCTTATCTATTCCTGCCGCAATAGCGTCAATGCATGTTGTTGTCGTATTCCAGTTTGGAGGATAAGGTAACCGGTAGAGTTGCGCACGTGGCATTGCCATCTTGCCACATGGATAACAACGCATCATTAATATCTTTGATATCTATAGACGATGGTTTCTCTTTCCAACAGGAGAGCCATCTGCTTGCTTGCTATTTTGATATTAAAAAAATCTAGTATTTCTGATAGTATTGACGTTGTTAGCCAACCGTTTGCCTTTTACGAACAAGCTGGCAGGATTGCAAATAGTCTTATACTCAAAAGGAGCCTCAACCAATACGGGAAATAAGGAGAGAGAAAAGCAAATTTGTCTGGATAATGATTGATATACAACTTTCGATTTTTGCTACCCATATGGGATTTGATATGAACATTTACATATATATGACTTTCATAAATTAAGTTGCTATTTTGGCAATTACTCAATACTAAATACATCTGAATACATCTGAACAGTAAAGTGTTAACCAGCAATATACTATCTCGATTATGTACTTAAAGTAATACAAAAACCTAACCATTTTGTATAGTGTTGTGGTGGTATCTTGATCATGTTGAAAAAATTCTATAGAAGTGACAGCATATTTTTACAACTGTATTTCCTTACCTTTTTGAAAGGCTTTCCTTTCTGAAATCTTTTGCACATACAAACTTCAATTGATGCAACTTCATAATTTTTATAAAATCTGTCATTTGTCTCTGTGACCTCGACCCCTCTACATTAAAAAATTAATTTTAAATCATAATCAAAACCAATAAGAATTGCACAAGTGAATATTTGTCAGTAAATACTATCTACTGACGAAATCTATAAATATTACTAACTAGTATTTTTTTTTAAATTTCATTACAAGTTAATGAAAGTTGTCTAAATAATTTATTAATTCGACTTTTATCATATCAATCTTGAGAAT
This sequence comes from Apodemia mormo, assembly GCA_036924255.1. Taxonomy (NCBI): domain Eukaryota; kingdom Metazoa; phylum Arthropoda; class Insecta; order Lepidoptera; family Riodinidae; genus Apodemia; species Apodemia mormo. Next base: position 22,518,631 of record JAUPFN010000019.1, on the reverse strand, counting down.
TAAACACCAAAACATTTTTTTGTAATATAAAAATAATTTTATCGATAAACGCATTAATGTAATATGCACTGCACTACTACTCTGCTGTTTATTAAAATCATTTAGATTTTTTATTAAATACTTTATAATTGCATTGTAAATAATTAGGAAAAAGATAAAATAATAAATTTAGCGCTTACCGTTTTTTGTTTCATATATATTTGGCAATAAATACATTCACTTTGTTTCACCTAGTTGGCCAGTTTTTATACAACATATTTAGCCAATTGTATTAATCATTTTAGTTTTGTGTTAATGCATACTCCTTTTAATATTTTAACGTTTTAAAAACAAAATATATTTAAAATCGTAGTAGATTAGATATTATATTTATTGTTATACAATAAAATCAATTTAAAAATGGCGGGATGTTACAACTTCTGAAACGACAGATAAAATAATAATTGACAACTAGTGGGTCATGGCGCTATCATAAACCGTTTAACTTTAAGAGTCTTTACGCTAGTAGAAGATCTAGATTTTTGCGTACTTCGTAATATGTACGGGTTATATACAGCCATTAAAAAGACGGCAATGCCCGCACATTTTGGTTTTTCCGAATGACTTGCGCCAGACTGGTCGCACTCGCAAGTCGCAGACTTCACTCTTCGTACCTACCTACAGAGAGGCATCCTTTAATTTGTGTTTTCCAAAAATCTGTGTTTTAGTATTGTGTCAATTTATAAACATGAAGCATAGTTGCCTGTATTACAAGTATCAGTTGTTTATATAATAGTAAACAGTTATAGTGAGTTAAACTATACCATAGTACCGTAACCTTACTTCTAGTGAATATCTTATATCTCTGTTCTCAGATTGCTAAAATCTGTAAAATTTTCAGTATTTATATAACGTTAAACTAGCTATTAATTAACATAATATTGATCTTATTACAAGCGGGCCCAAGTTTGTATGCAACGGTATCAGTCTCCTTTAATATTTTGTAAACAAAGGGTTATTTGACGTTTTACATACATTGACAGCGTATTTTAGTAATGGCGTATTGGCCGCAAGCTGTTTAAGGTGACGTTATTTTCTTGAATGATTTGAAATAAGAGCACTGACAAAATTTTTGTAGCTTTTTCTATTATGAAAATTCGCAGTTGTTAGACAGAGATAAAGCTATTTTTATATGTTCAGCGTTGAAATGCATGCAATTTTATAATGTTGATTTATACCAAGTCCTTATCTTTCTCTTGTCAAAGATTCAATGCATACTAATGATCTCTATTTATCTGTTTGCATAACACGATACTAATGATCTCTATTTATCTCTTTCTAACGTGATTTATTCTAACAATTCTGGCTGGACCGTGATATGTTGCACTGAATTCTCTCTGCCTACTCCATAAAAGTTTGGCATGAAGAAATATATGTATGTTTACGGCATATTTTTGTGATCATACAATCTAGTTGAGAGTAAGGTAGCGTCTAAACTTATGCAAGTGGCATTTACATCCTGCCATAGAGATAGATTTTAGAATTTTTGTCTGTTTGTCTGTATATATGTCCGGGGTAAACTCAAAGAGTACTGCATGTATTTACTTCAAATTTTGTATGAATATACTAACAGGTCGGGTCAATATATAGGCTTCATATAATCACGCTATCACCTACGGGGGAGGAGCAGTGTGGAGTAAACGAAGTCCGCGCGGACGAAGTCGCAGGCAACAGCTAGTATTTAATAAACACCCAAACTCAGAAATAAGAACATCTTTGCTCATCTCACAAACGGTTCTGTTTGTCGGGAATCGAAACCGAGCCCCATCTTTGTTAGGGTCGCTAACCACTTGACCGACCGCGACAGAGCGGACCAACTTCTAAAGAGGGTGAGGCTTTTTGTATGTTGCGTTTTTACATTTTAGTTAGTGCGAGTGCGAGTTTTTAATGCAGGTGCTTAGTATTAAGCAAAAAACAGGTGTAGACAGCCGTTGATTAGTGGGAGTGATTATATATTCACTTTTACTACGCTGATTACAAATCACTCACACTAATCAACGGCTGTCTACACGAGTTTTTTGCTTAATACTAAGCATCTGCATTAAATACTCGCACTAATCAAAGTGTAACCGGGGCATTACGGTGGAAATCCCGCTGAAATTTTATCCAAACACTATATTACTATTACCTTCAAATATTTGTAGCTCAATAGCTGTAAAGGCAATTTATAATATAGGCTCGGTGGTTTCCCTGAAAAAATAATTTAAAGGAATTAATTTTCTAAGTATAACATCGCAGATGTAATATGTATATATTACATCTGAGAACCTGATGTACTCGAATGTACCTCAAAATATTTGTTTATTAAAAATTGGTAATGTTCACACTTCACACACAATACACATCTCGTCTCCGTATTTCAATATCCCTTATTTCGGGCATAGCGCTTTTTTATGTCATAAGATAGCAAACAAGGAGATGGGTCTCCTGATGGAAAGAGTCAACCATCGCCTATAGACACCAAAGATGTTAATGGTGCGTTGCTATCTTGTGGCGAGGTCTAATGCCACATGCATAAGTTTACCGGCTACCTTACCCTCCAAACCGGACTACGACAGCGACAAGCACTGACGCTATTACGGCAGGAATAGGTAAGGCGGTGGTACCAGACCCGGGTGAGACAATGCAGAACTCTACCACCTAGTAGCCACGATGGTAGTGACTCGATAGCCAATCGGTTGCCTTTTACGACCTGCCTGGCAGAACGGCAGTTGGCCTATTCTTCAAAGGAGGCCGGGACCAACACGGCGAAAAATAATAAGCTTCCTGAAATACTATTAATCTATATGTATAAAAATCAATTCCTGTACGTTAGTCACGTTAAAATTCGAGAACGGCTGAACAGTTTGGCTAATTTTAGTCTTGAATTAATTGTTGAATTCCAGGGAAGATTTAAAAGGTGAGAAAATATAGAAAAAAAATTAAGAGTAGTTAAAAGGGCAAAACAACGTTTGCCGGACCAGCTAGTATACTATAAAATACTATTAATATACTATTTAAAAAAAGTTAAAAAAAGACAAACACGTTGAGTTTTTTGCCCTATCATAGTGTTTCGCCAAATTATCAATCCAGTAGTAGCTACAAAAAGACCCGTCTAAACTTCTCGTACCGCAAAGGTCTATTTGAAAAAAAAACTTATTTTATTTCTGCACTGCTTGTTCCACTAACTTAATGGCAAGTTAACACCAGATGGTATTATACATATCGAAACAAAAATCCTTCACATTTTGACTAAAACAAATTTAATAACTAAATTATCTCCCAATCATTTGTAATAATTTTCTGACACGGCTTATTGCGTGACAAGTAAGCAATGTTAGTTAATAATCTTAATTAAAACAGTGTTACACAAGATTTCCACTAATAGTTTACTAATTAGTTAAACGGATTTTCAGTATAATCTTAGTCGTTGTTACTTCGCGTCTTGCTGGCGTGGTGAGAATATCGAAATAGCTTTTCAGCGTCTACAGATTGCAGAATAATATCGCAAGACCCTGCTATGATTCTTGGATTCCGCAAGGACTGAATAGAGAAACTTGTTTTTTTGGAAAGAAAAAAATTATCTTCACGCCCGTATCCCCGAAGTCGTAGACAAAGGTACAACAAGTGCATCCAAGATTAGCCAAAGATATTGTCCCATAAAATGCTAGGCGGCGAGTTTATCGCCAACCTGGTACTTATCCAATTCCGGGCAACGTTGTTATTACCAGAAAAATATACAAATTTTGAACTGTCTCACCTGGGAATAGAACCCGGAACCTCATGTCATCAACACTGATATCGGACCACTAGACCACAGAGACGACAGACTCTACAGATTACAGAATATATCGCAACACACCACTATGACTTCTTGTATTCAGCAAGGACAAAAATTCTTCTAAAATTCTCTTCCCTTTGAAATGTTTTAAGCAAAAAGACATCCTTATTGAAGACAACGTCATACCACTAACTGACGGAAAGTGACCACTATCGTCTAGACACACCAAACATGTTAATGGTGCGTTGCTATCCGTGTTGCGGAATGATAATGCCACGCAGGGCTAATAAACCGGATAATTGCGCAAATACATAATGAGCGTTTTGTAATGTTTTGTTCTACCTTAACCTCAAAAATACCGGTTTTCTTATGAAGTAAAATTATAAGAGTTTTTCATCAATAAACCGGTTATTATAGATTTTTTAAATATTCCTTTTATGTTCGCTTCTCCCAATTTTTGTTCACACTGTGTATTACCTACAATTCCACGGTTTTGGCTTAAACTAGTCTACATAGGTCCAAGATGCTCTCTCATGTCAGATACGCCCCGAGCGAAACCTTTTATAAAAACCGCTACATACATGGAACACAGAAAACTAGCGGAAGTGGGAAGTACAAACATTTGTATCAGGACCGCGATCGCCATACTCACACATAAAATTGTTTCATTGGTCGTTTTCATTTTAAACAACAATAATCCGAAACACACAAACAGAACATTTAAAATTATACCAAACTGCGTTACAATAAATTTTATTTTGCTACAAAAAAAGGATTTAACTCCTTTTGTAGTTTATTCAAAATAGACACATCTATTTGTACAATAGTGAAACTATAATTTTAATAGTTTCGCTATTCCACTATTGTGGAATAGCGAAACTACGGAAAAATCAATACTGCCATCTATTGATGGCAGTATTGATTTTTCCGTAGTTTCAGTTAGTCATATTTTAATAGAGAACTTTCTAGAACGATATACGTAATGACTGTCATTACGTATATCTTTTTAGAAAAATTAGGTCAACCTAAAATGAACTTTATATGTAAGATGTACGGCTGATTTTAGCTTGACTTTCTATTATATCATTAGAGATTATGTTAAATCAGAAATTTTATTAAAACAAAATGAAAATTGTACTTTCGGATGATATGAAATATCTCCATTTTTAATAATCTGTATTCTACTATCATTTCTGCATCCAAGGATGGCACCATACGGCATAATTCAGTGTATAATAGATTTTCGCACGACGACTATCTCCTAAAGATATGGTAAGTATCAATCACTAAGGCAATTTCGAGTAACAGCGCATAATAGTGATTGATGCACGCGGCACGCCCACTTTTCACTTCCACTTGTTTTCTTTGTTTCATGGCTACATACCTCTAGTAACCGATATTTTTACACCAATTTCAAATCCTGATGCCACATGCATAAGTTATCTTATTCTACCGGCTACCTTATCCTCCAAACCAAAATATAACAATGACGACTATTTAGAAGACAAAAAAGCCTGGAATTAATTGCTCCTCATACCGATCTAATATATATTTTTTATTAATATTGTGATATTATAAAAATATAAATGATATTGACTGCCCCGTTGGTCGAGTGGTTAGCGACCCTGACTACGCAATCGACGGGGCTCGGGTTCGATCCCCGACGGGGATAAGTATTTGTGCGATGAGCATAAATGTTTGTATTTCCGGGTTTAGGCGTTTATTAGATCTATTTCAGTATTTATATAATATGTATTTCATGTATTAATATCGTTGACTAACACCCATAACACAAGCAAATAATTTGCTTACTTTGGGGTTAGATCAGTCAGTGTAATTTGTCCCGTGAATATTTGGGGGCACGGCAGTGCCCCCGCCAAGTCGATCTTATCATGCGATGCCAAGCCATATCATCTAATCATGCGATGGCCAAGTCGATCTATTTATTTAAAACGTAAAAGATTTTTAACATTGATATGATAACAACTTACGTAATAACTTAAGACAGAAGGTCCCTTAAGTAGGGACTAAATAAATTAACCGACTTGGTATTACATGAATCTTACAACTTTTTACGGTAGAAAAACTGAGCTGCGAGACTTGGTTTTTTTACAGGATGTTTTTGATGATATTTATATTTATATGAAAAAAGACAAGCCCGCTAAGTTTCTTCCGCCGGATCTTCTCAGTGTGTGGCCGCGTTTTAAATCCAGTCACATATTTACTCCGTGGATCCAGTAGTAGTTTTAAAAAAATATGTTGACGTGTCAAAATAACTTGTAAAAAGTTTTATTGAATAAAGTACTTCTGATTTCTGACGAACACTGACATTGCGTTAGAAATAGATAAGTCAGTGGTATAAAAACCCGGGGGAGATGTTGCGGAACTCTACCACCTAGTAGTCATAACTGTATTGAGATGTATAGTCGTTGTTTTCCTTTCACAAACTGCCCGGCAGAATGGCAGATACAAAGCGGTCCCGGACCTATACGGGGAGCACTAATAAAGCATTAAGGATTGCTGCAAATTCAAACATTTAAACTACTAGAGTTCACTCGTGTTACATCAGGCAAATTACAATATTCGATGTATTTTATCCGTCAAATTAACAAACGTCTACGTTACGAGATAAACAGTTAAACCACGACAGAAACAAGCCCTGAACTTATCGAGGTGTTTATTCGAGCGATCCTTCTAAGAAGGGCGAACCAATAATTAACCTAAATATCGAAGGTAAAGTGAAAAGTAATTTATGAATTTATAAAACATTCTTTGAAAATGTTTTGAAGTATTTAGAACCAAAAGGTCGTAACTGTGGTCAACTACTGTTATCTAAATCTATCCAGAAATTTCAGGATATTGCTATGTCATGACTAAACGTTAGTGATCCATACTATAATATAGTCCATACTAATATTATAAATGCGGAAGTCTGTCTATCTGTTACGCTTTCACGACTAAGCCACTAAACCAATTTTGATGAATTTTGGCATAAAGATAGTTGGAGATCAGGGTCAAACATAGGTTAACTTTTTTAAAAACCGGCCCCTAAGAGGCTGAAATAGCGGATGACAGTTTGTATAAAAAACTATATTGACGACATGTTAAGGGCGCGTATTCGATTTGTAACGAAAACTTCATGTTTTCAATTTTTTCCACAGCAATATCGTAATAATTGTTGAATTTGTCTTGAAATACAACTCTGACGCCTATTTTCGTAAAACGCTATGCAGAGATTGTCTTGGTTTTAAAAACCATTATCAAAAATTATATTCTTGCTCTGAGCACTGTAATATTCTTTGAATAATCTGCTCACATTATTACGATATTTCTCTTGAAAAAACTTGAAAACATAGTTTCCGTTGGAAATCGAATACGCGCTCTTAAACTTGCAAGCGAAGCTGAGAATTTGTATTCTATTATTATTATCTTTGGCTTTTCGTTAAAATAGTCAAATTATTGTTTAGTTTAGATCTATTAATACTCAAATTAATCCTATTAAATTTCAGGCAAGTTAAATTAAAAATAGAATTCGGCGCCTAATTGGCTAGCTTTTCGTTAGTAAAATAGACAAATTATTGTTTTTACTTTAGATCTATTAATACTCAAATTTCATCCTATTAAATTTCAGGAAGATTAAATTAAAATTAGCATTCGGAACTTAAATAACAACGATAAGATGTCTATTAATAACAAAATGATGCTTTTTAAGAACTAATTAGTATGAGTGAAAAGAAAATGAATCTTCTTAAAATTAATCGAAATGTTATTAGTTTACCTCTACAAATACGATGCGTAGTAAGAAACGCAGCCTCTTCCACCAGCTAGACTACCTTCTTGTTTATCAGCAGAACGAGCAAAAGGGTAATCAAAAAACTAGTTTTTTTATTTATTTTTTATTTCGCTAAATTCTTTTTTCCTGATGTTTCTAACTCCCACAGAGGCGACTAGTCGCCTCTTTTTTTTTTCAAAGTTAGCCAATTTTTATTTAGTTTAACCTTTACAAGCACTTTTGCCGGGTCGAAAATTATATAGCTACTACCAGTAGCTGATCCAGATCAGCGATTTAGCACTCTAACATTTGTTCGCGCCGCTGCACTGTCATCAAGTTCACTTCCATAAGAATCTATGTGTTAGGTCGCGCCGCTCTCGCCGTCGCGCCGCAGATCGCTGACATCCAGTTTGAGGCCTTACAAATAATGCCGCATAGCGTCGTAGCACGAACCCCGTGGTGGTTCGGGCTCCCTTTGAAGATTAGACCATCTGCCGTTCTGCCAGGCAGTTCGTAAGAGACGAACGATTGGCTATGTGACTCACTACCATCTGACTATAAATTATTATTAACTCGAATATTTGACCAGTTAGAGCATAGTAAGCTAATCTAAATTAATTTAAAATATCTTTTAGTATAAATAATGTCTACAACTTCGATAAAATTAAGCGAAAGTCTACGATATACTTAATTTTAATAGATGTATGTATTTGTAGTTTTGGGTGATTTATTAAATACTAGCTGACCCGGCAAACGTTGTTCTGCCTTTTTTTTTAACTCCTTTAAATTTTTTTCTATATTTTCTCACCTTTTAAACCTTCCCTGGACTTCAACAATTAATTCAAAATAACAATTAGCCAAATCGGTTCAGCCGTTCTTGAGTTTTAGCGAGATTAACGAACAGCAATAATTGATTTTTATATATACAGATAGTACAGTACTACGAATAACAAACAATATTCGTAGGTTCAATTTGTATTTTTCTGTATTACTTAGTATTTTTGACTAATACCTACCCATATCACAAGCATATATTATTATTAATGTATAAAATTTACCCCCAGTGTTGGTCCGGAAATAGACCAACTGCCGTTCTGCCAGGCAGGTCGTAACCAGCCTATTGGCTATACATATCACTACCATCGTGAGTACTAGGTGGTATATAGGTTTCGCCGGTAATACTCGGGCGAGACGGTGCGAACTCTACCACATAGAAGTCACATTGGTAGTGACAGGTATTGCCAAATCGGTCGCCTTTTAGAATCTGTCGTCTGGCAGAACGGCAGTTGGTATATTCTTCAAAGGAGCCCGGACCAACACGAGGAATGCCCCTATTGGGTGGGACAGGGTACTGTTTGTCACAGTATCTATACATATAATAAAATCGTAGGAAAGTCAAAACTGCACATTGAATATTTTTTTAAAAGAATACTTGGGGCGTGATCTACAATTGATATCGAAGCCAAAAATATAGTTTTTAGAATTTTTGTCTGTTTATCTGTTTGTCTGTATGTATGTCCGGGGTAAACTCAAAAAGTATTGCATGGAATTAGTTCAAATTTTGCATGAATATTACTAACAGGTCGGGTCAACATATAGGCTTGTATATGTAGCCTATATGTAGGACTACAGTAAACGAAGTCCGCGCGGACGAAGTCGCTGGCAACAACTAGTAATAAATAAATTTCGCGAAAAATTCTCCAATTTACTGTTAAATAAAACATACTATGATATTAGAGAATTTTTAGCAGATAAGATTAAATGTTAATAAAAAGAAATATAAGTTTGTACAATTTACCTCAAAAGTTAAATGTAATAAAAAATTAAATAATAAATTTTGTAAATGGTAAAATTTCTTTGTAAGTTGTAAAAATTTGGATTGAGCATGATATTTTGTAAATTGGAAAAATAGCTTTTTGATGTGAAATAATACTTGTAAATATTGTAATACATAAATAATTGTAATACATGAAATTAAAAAAGCCCACTGAGTTTCTTCCGCCGGATCTTCTCAGTGTGTGGCCGCGTTCCGATCCGGTAGTAATTATAAATAAATCGACCGAAATTTAAATTTTTGCACACCATATCATAGCAGAAAATGTTGGTAATTTAATTTATTTTTATAACCTGACACCCATATTCTTGCAAATAAATACTTTTTCATTTCATTTTCATTTTTCATTTCAATAATCTTTTTTAAATACAGTATTATTTCAATTTGGGATTTTTTAAATGTCAAAATTAAACTACTGCATCTTTCATCTAATTATTATTCTACATTAACATTAAACTGTTATATCTATCGCGTCAAAGCTTTTACTAACAATTACCCTTACTTTGTTAACTCTTCGTCACTAACATTAAACCATTATTTGAATATTCATAATGGAAGTGTATTAACATAAAATCCGGCCAAAGAAAAAGTTTAGTTTAGAATATGTAAAAATATGCTAATGCTCTGGAAATTTTGTGAAAAACACTAACTGATAATTTTATGCCTTGGCTACAACCGAAACACTTAAATACCTTTTTTATATCACAAGATAGCAAACAAGCAGATGAGTCTCCTGATGGAAAGAGTACCAAAAGTACCAAAGATGGTAATGGTGCGTTGCTATCTTGTGGCGAGATCTAATGCCACATGCATAAGTTTACCGGCTACCTTACCCCCCAAACCGGAACACGACAGCGACAAGCACTGACGTTATTGCGGCAGGAATAGGTAAGGCGGTGGTACCAGACCCGAGCGAGACAATGCAGAACTCTACCACCTAGAAGCCACGATGGTAGTGACTCGATAGTCAAACGGTCGCCTTTTACGACCTGCCTGGCAGAACGGCAGTTGGCCTATTCTTCAAAGGAGGCCAGGACCAACACGGCGCTACCTACTTACTTATTAAGGAAATCTTAGTCGTCGGAAACAATTGCGTCTGAAATTATTACTAACGGCAATGACGTTGACTTTCTTGATATAACGCATAAAACTCATGTAATGTCACTATGAATTTAGAAGACACCAATAGCGTAAAGCCATATCCATACTATCCACACTTTCATACTAATATTATAAATGCGAAAGTCTGTCTGTCTGTTCACGGCTAAACCGCTGGACCGATTTTCATGCAATGTGGCATGGAAGTAGTTGAAGATCCGAGGTCAAACAATTTTTTTTTAAAATCAATCCCTGAAGAGCCGAAATAGGGGATGAAATTTATTTTAAAAGCTATTTGGACGACATATTTATCTATTCACGGGTGAAGCTGCGCGGGTCAGCTAGTTATGTATATTGCCAAAACAGTTACACACTGAATCTTTCTGTGGTGGGAGAATAGGAGATGGAAGGTAACGCCACAAGGATAATATTTGTCTTGTGAAAATGTATGGTCTAATAGGGTTTATATTTTTGGTAGCAAAACAAACATTTGAGTTTTTATTGTTTTCTTTAACTTATTTTTTTTATAGTATGAGATAGCAAACAAGCAGATGGGTCTCCTGATGGAAAGAGTCAAACATTGCCTATAGACACCAAAGGTGTTAATTGTGTTGTGGCGAGGTCTTATGCCACATGCATAAGTTTACCGGCTACCTTACCCTCCAAACCAGAACACGACAGCGACAAGCACTGACGCAATTGCGCAGGAATAGGAATGGCGGTGGTACCAGACCCAGCCAAGACAATGCTGAACTCTACCACCTAGTAGCCACGATGTTAGTGACTCGTACAGCCAATCAGTCGCCATTTACGACCTGCCTGGCAGAACGGCAGTTGGCCTATTCTTCAAAGGAGCCCGGGACCAACACGGAGATTTTTTTTTTATTTTATAAATTTTTATTCCTTCATCCCTTTAATAGTTACGATTAACCTTCCGCTAATATCTAAGCTAATCGTTTATTCGGGTCTACAATATACATATTACTTTTGTACAAATTATGTGAGGGCACTGTAGACTTGAGTCACAGGCATTGTTTTCTTATAACAATAATGCCATAGAAATACAATGTTACCTTTTAACTGTAAGATGTTCTGCCTATTTTTTTATAATCTATACAAATAAATAAAATTAGAGTGTCTGATTGTAATGTTAAAATAACCGCTTTTTACTAAATGCATATGGATTTATATACGGTACATATACCTAAACAACATTTTTTACAATTTTTGTCAGTCTGTGTGTCCATCTGTCTGTTTGTTCCGGCTAATCTCTGAAATGGCTGGACCGATTTTGACGGGACTTTCACTAACAGACGGCTGATGTAATAGGGAGTAACTTAGGCTACTTTTATTTTAGAAATTTTTCGGCGCGGACGTAGTCGCGGGCACAGCTAGTATATCATAAAATAGTAAGCAAGCAGATGGCTCTCCTAATAGTAAGAGTACACAAAAAATTAAAACATTCTTTTGTTATGATAGTTAATATTATATATAATATGTAGATTTAGATCTAAACTAATACTTATTATCATTTGCTTTTAGATTATAGATAAGGGTAGTTCTACAAACTAAGGAAGAATATGAGTATGATTTCGGCCAGACTTTTTTTATGTGTTTTGGTTGAGAAATTTATTTTAATAACAAGAATACAATATCTTTTATCTTATCCTAAGGGGGACAGTCAAAATATTTATTAGTTTTTGATTTGTGGCCATTTAAAGACAATCAAGCGACAGGAAACTGATAGTGTAATCAGGAAACTAAGAAAAATAAAAATAAATAATTGAGATTGTGTATTATATATTAAACAATTTTTTAACAGTAATTTGTAATAATCTAAGAACCTTCTATAATAACAAAAATCAGCTTAATACTAAGCTTGGACACTAATTCTCTTTTAAAAGAGTCTTGAATAAAAACATTAATCTTCAAATGATCATTGAGCACTACAACTATTATCATATAATTTAATTTGTTAAAATCTTTCTTAAAAATAATGTAACAACATGAATGTACGAAGTTTTAGATCAACGATATTTCAATCTAGTACAATATACTTAAATCTAGTAACAGTAAATAATAATTTTGGCAGTTTGGTTGAAATCTTGTTAAGCTATTTTTTGTAATCACAGTTAAACAGTCAGGACACGCAAATAATGTAGGTTTTTACCTTGTGACCTTTAATACATCCCTCTTGTGCCCAATAATTACATGATAGACACTGAACCCAGTTATTTTCTGTCGTATCTTCACTGTAAAGGGCACCAAAAATAAGGCACTTGCAATCACTAAGCTTATCTTTATTTTCCTTTGATTTCGATGATTTATTTTCTTTACCTGTATATTTCTTGAAATTTAATTTATTTTTCTGTATCGAGTCCTTTTTTTATAGTTAGTCGTTTTTTAATTTTATCTTTCCTTAACATAATTACTTTTTCTTTTATTGTTTGTTAATAGTATCTTTAACTTTTCTTTCTTGGGTTATATATTTTCTTTGATTTTCTTTTTCCTAGGATAGATCTGGGAAGAGAGTAGTGGGATCAATTTGCAAATCAGGCATGGTAGCTAAGATTTCTGGGTTTTCCAAATTTAAAGTAAGATCGCTTGCAACGCTCATGTTATCAAGCTCATCCCTTGATTCTATATCACTTTGGTAGACGTCGTTGAAAATTTGCCGTGATTTTGCCGGGTATTCTAAAAGACCCATTCGGTAATCTTTACACATGATACCTTAACCACAAAAACAGCTGAGTGATTTCATCTGTAGCTTTTGTGGCATAAAAGCACTACCCTGTACTTGATGGACTTTGAGTGTTCCATTAAAAGCAGTTGATCGCTTGAAATTAATCTTTCCATATCCTCAATTTCTTTTTTAGTGACTATAAGAAGTGTCACACCTGGACAGCGACTTTGGATGACTCCACAGAATTCGGTCAGATTAGTAACATCACCTCCATAAGCTACAACATCATTTGCAGTTCTTTTGTATACGGCACTACTGGATCATCAGCTAGTTTAGCCATTGTGGTTTTAGGAGAAATATAAGGTCCTTTCTTTTGATTTTTCAATCTCAGTTTTCTTTTTTATATCTGTTAAGTTTTTGTTTCAGCTTTGCAATCAACTTATCTTTTTGTTTTATTTCCTGGTTTCTGGAGCTAATCAAATGACTTGTTATATCATTTATTCGTAGGTAGTTGTATATTTATAGGTTTAAATTATTATTATTATGTATAACATGCACCAAAACAATATTTAAGTATGATTTTCTCAGGATCCTGGATAGTTCTCAAGTATCCTGGGTCACAATTGGACAGGATGCTGAGACCAGGTTCCTGAGAAATTCTAACTAATGATGAAAAAACAAATCAATTTATAACATTTAACAAAAATAAAATTTAACTAAGCTTGTGTGCGAACAAACTACATATCAAAATGCTAAAATTGCTTATATTTTGTTTATTTTATTAAAGAAATATCTTACCAGGATTCTGTGAACTCCACTGATTACGGCACCACTCTCCTTGTCTACCACACTGGGCTGACTAAACGACGCGCTAGGAAACATATGATAGATAACATTCGTTGTCTCTTTCGTAGGTACGTTCGACTCAGCTGAACGGTAACGTCGCACGGCAAGCAGTTTTGCGAATATTTTCTTGTTTTACATTGAGCAGGATCCTGATATTAAATCGTGGGGACAAAATGTTATCAAGATTTACGGAATATATTTTTGAGAAAACAGGATAATTATTGTCCTCCCTAGTAAGAAAAAATAGTAAACTTATTAACCTGAGTTTCATTTATGACCTTGATGTATAATAAAATAAATCACGCCGCACTTTCAACTAAAATTTGTTCGAGGGACATTGCAGGATTCTGAGAATTTGGGACTTTAAACAGTAGTTTCGATTTGAAAATAATTGTGAATCTTAATTATTTTTAGTGACCGAATAGAAACAGTTAAAAATAGTGGTATGCTATACAATAAAACGTGTTTAGAACATTTTTTTTGTTATATTTTGGCTGAGCCGCCGATAATTCCTTAGTTTGTAGAACTACCCATAAATAGATATCTAGTTTATAATAGCGCATTATGATATGTGTGACAGCGCTTGAGCGCAACGTGGATGCTAAGCGATATTATTTTATATTTTTCCTGACGTAAACCCGCACTTAAGCCATACTTTTCGCTGTAAAAGCAGTAAAAACGTTGCTAAAGTGCGTTTAGGTCACTCAGTGTTAAAAGTAAAATTAATAGAACGATTTTAAAAATTTAGGCTAAATTATGTTTAAAAAAATGGGGAATTTTAACACGGCCTACGTAACCCTAGGCCTAGTCGTTGACTATCAGCTTCACAGATCGCTCGCACACGAGGCGATCGCTTATATATAAAATTAATAAAGTCTTAAACATAAATTGATAACATTAACGATAAAATTCCACGCAATATCGAAAGTTCTTCAACTTGACATTGACTGATCGCTGGCGCTGGCTAGTTCAGACTTCAGACTTTGCAGACGCCACCCATTTTACCTCCCTTTCAACTTTACAGTTAAACAACTAAATATAGATTGTGACGTAATATAAAGCAACATTGTTTTAGAGTAAAATATGAATGTAATGGTGAATTGTATAGAGCTTTGATTTGAAAAGTTTTCATAATACCCTGTTTCAAAGTGACACAATAATTTTTTTGTTTCAAGACTTAATAAATAGTCCATTGTAATCAGTTCATTCGTTCAGAAATAGGCATTTTTTATACCATAGGATAATAAATAAGCAAATGATCCTCCTGATAGAAAGAGACGACCATCGCATTTAGATAACAAAGTTATTAGTGGTGCATTATAACCGTGTAGATGTAATCCTACGTGCTTGCAGAAATAAGTAAGGCGGTGGTACCGACCCCAGGCTAAATATTACAGAACTTTACCACTTAGTAGTCAAGACGGTAGTGGCAGATTTAGCCAATTATTCGCCTTTTACGAACTTGCTTTTAGAAAAGCTGATGATCTATTTTTTATTTTATTTTTCTTCCATACTAAAACTTGCTAAAACTCGCCCGCGAGTAGATTAACATGTCGTCAAGATAGCTTTTCATACAAATTTCATCCCCTATTTCAAACCTTTAAGGATTGATTTTGAAAAAAAAAGTAGCCTATGTTTGATCCCGGCTCTTCAACTACACCCATGCCAAATTTTATGAAAATCGGTCCAGCGGTTTAGCCGTGAAAGCGTAACAGACAGATAGACAGTTAGTATGGAATTAGTATGGATATGGACTAAGCGTTCTCAGTATCATAATTTATTACTCTGTTATAAATTACATTATATATGTAGGGGTACATATCTTCTAATTGAACAAAAGTGCGACATAGCAATAAAACGTAAGACATCCAGACAGATACGTATATTTTGATGGAGTGTTTGATTTATATTAAGGGAGACATTTCAAATGAACTTGCATTTAATATTTATATTTTTGTTAAAACATTTAATAGCTTGAGCGTTTAAGAAGATTTATGTTCTTCGAAATTTGCTTGTTTGAAAAATATTTACTACTAATAGGAGAGCTGCGTGTCGAAAATGACTTAAATTTTTGAACTATCGATAAGTTGCGTGTTATAATAGGTTTATTATAATAACACGCACCTTATCGATAGTTTCGAATATGCTGCGATGCGTGTTATAAGCGATAAATAAAACAACTTATTTGACATTTCTATTTTCAAAGATATAAAAAGTTTGTTAATGTACGAAAGTCTGCTTGGCCTAAAGTAACATGCCTTTGGTTATACCAGTCAGATTGACCTATATCCCTTGTTTGAAAATACTATTCGTTCTACTATTTATCATGACTCTGGAGAATGGCCAATATCTCTTCTTTATATCTACCAGGCAGTTTGGCTTATAAATCCCTTGTTTAAAAATACTCACAAGTTTAGTCTATAATTCTTCTTTTAAAATGCTAGTCAATTTGACCTATATTTCTTCTCTCAAATTGTTAGTCAGATTGGCCTATCACTTCAACAACTTTTTTATTATCCGGCAGTTTGGTGTACAAATCCCTTATTTAAAAATACTTATCAGTTTGGCCTTTAATTCTTCTTTTTAAAATACTAGTCAGCTCATGTATACCGTATTTCAAATTACTAGCTAATATGACTTACAGGTATCCTTTCTTGAGAATGCAAGTCGATTTAGTTTATACCCATTCTGTAAAAATAGTAGCCTGTTTTGGTCCATATCCCTTTTTTATACATATTTAGTCAGTATAGATAGGCTATACTTCTTAAATAATTGAAATGCAGTAGAACTGCAACATCTGAATCCGCATTTTCTGTATCTCTAGAACCCTGCCCCCCCCCCCCCCTTAAACAAATAAATAATTTTCAAAATCTGGTCATAAATGACCGAATTCTGAGATAACAAGCATAAAAAATACAGCCAAATTGAGAACCTCCTGTTTTTTGGAAAATCGGTTGAATATACGAAGAAATTTTATCTTTTTTTATATATCATAAGATAGCAAACAAGCAGATGGGTCTCCTGATGGAAAGAGCCAACCATCGCCTATAGGCACTAAAGATGTTAATGATGCGTTGCTATCTTGTGGCGAGGTCTAATGCAACATGCATAAGTATACCGGCTACCTTATTCTCCAAACCAGAACACGGCAATGACTAATGCTGACGCTATTGCGCCAGGAATAGGTAAGGCGGTGGTACCAGACCCGGACGAGACAATGCAGAACCCTACCACCTTGTAGCCACGATGGTAGTGACTGGAATAGACAATCGGTCGCCTTTTACGACCTGCCTATTCTTCAAAGGAGCCCGGGCCGACACGAGAGAAAATCTATATCTATATCTCTCCTTTTCGAATTCTTATTTAAATAAAAATAATTAAATAAGTATTCTAATCTATATTGTTTCTTTAAATACATTAATGCACTTCGACCTCTTAAAGACTAATGAAAAAACCCCCTTAAACAAAAAAGTTGTAGTATGATTTTTCTCCTCATTAAAAATAAATAAAAATGTTAATTGCACATATCAATTTATACTGTTAATATTTTTACTCAATAATTATATTATAATATGTTAATTTTTCCTTTTACATGTCACATAAACAACAAGACAATAAATAATTTGTAATTCAAGCTGGAATGTATTGAACGGAACAATTTATTGCCACGGTGATGCCATCAATTGATCTAAATGGTTCGGAGAAATTCATAAGAAATTCTTTTACAGAATCACGTAACTCCAGTCTTTGTCGGTGACCTGTGCTGGAAACTACGTGACAAGTTGCTCGAGCAAAAATTTATTTGTACATTTCAAAGTCTCCTTAGCAAAAAGTACTTTTATCATTCCAACAATTGTTACTTTTTAATAAGTCTATATCATGTACACATAAAAGAAAATTACTTTATTTATTATTAGCATTCCATTATTTTACCTATTTATTAGAAAATTAAATATATTTTATTAGTGTTTCCACTGAAAATTTAGTTATTTTTTCAATTTACTTTTATTAAACTATTCATTATTCATTTTTCACTCAATCTCCTAGCAAGACGGAAAAAGCCTGTAGAACAGTAATACTTACATGACAAAGTTTTGTGAATTTATGTAAAAAAGTGAGCAACACAAAATATTAGTCAAACTATCAATCACGTCCAAATTATAATAGTATATTGTAACTATCCCTGGAAACAACGAAAGTAAAGTAATTAACCTTTACCTGAATAAGATCTAGATCCATCTTGGGAGGGAGGTTAATCAACTCACGAGAATTTGATGGAATTGATGGAACTAATCATGTGAGTAAATTCAAAGCCATTGTGTACCTATATAACAATTATTATCTAACAAAATATTTTTATATATGTATATATTAATAGGTGAAAAAAACATCAGGTACAAATTTTTTTTACGCAAATTACGTAAACGAAGTAGTTTGAATTTGGCACGGTTAAAGTAATTTACATCGAGCGCTTCTTGACTAGCCGGCCCGACACGACACCGGCACCGGTCCGACACCGGCACCGACACTAGTGGACGCATAATTCTATGAAATTGTACTGCACGCTGTCTCACTGGCCCGGCCGGCACCGACATGTTGGTGTCGGCGCCGGCATGACGTCGACAGCAAGCCTCCCACTGGTGTCGGACCGGTATTTTTATGCATGTGTTATGTACACACCACCGACCACACAACCCATAGACCCCTAATAACAGGCGAATGGCTTCTGTCAACACATCTGACTTATAGTTCCGATGTAAATGTCCATGCACCAATACCCAATCAGTGTCGACCAATCAGATTCGCTGTACATCACTATCTTTCAGTTACAGCTCAGCTCAGCTAGTTGCCAGAATGCATTCAATACGGAAAATCGAACATTAGGCGTCTATGGGCTATGTGGTCGATGGTACACACGCACGCTTCCTTGTAGGCATGCTAGTAGCGCATCACCGAACCTGCCTGCACAGTTTTCATTACTTAGTGCATGCGGGGGAGTAATTATTTCTTAGGGTTCCGTACCCTAAAGGTAAAAATGGGACCCTATTTCTAAGCCTCCGCTGTTTGTCCGTCTGTCACCAGGCTCTATCTCATAAACCGTGATAACTAGAAAGTTGAAATTTTCACAAAATATGTAGGTATTTCCGTTGCCGCTATTACAACAAATACTAAAAATAATAAAAATGAAAATATTAAGAGAAATCCACATACAATAAACGTGTGTTTTTCATAAAAGTAACAGGCTTAAATTTTTTCAGAATATTTAGTTGTATATTACCTTTCAAAATAAATATATAAATAAAAAAAAGTAAATATTAAAAGAGGGCTCCCATACAACAAACGTAATTTTAAGCATTTTTTTACTCGATCTTAATAAACAGGTAGAAGGGTCATTCTTCGATCGTAATATATTTTCAATGATTTGGTGAAGAAAATAAAAACCTCGTGGCACAACAAGTGATCAGTACTAGAACTGTTACTTGATTCAAATCTTTGATATCGGAGTAAGAGGCACCTTTGTATTATTAATATTTAGGCAGATATTCGAAAAATTTTAAAAATACAATGACGACTTGTTGACAATAATGACAATTTAATTAGGATAAATGACTTTTGTTGAGGATAATGATTTTACACCTGTTTTATTGCACTTATCATTAAAATAAAACAAAATATTAAGAATCAACATAATTATATTTAGTCGTAAAATCACGCATTGATAAACACAAACATAAATTCTTGTGTAATTAGTATAACAATATAATGTTAATCAAAAAATTACATATTGATGAACAGAAATATAACTTCTTGTATATAATTAAAATATAACAACATTTTTATTATTTTTCAATTGTTATATCCTGCATCACATTATATTAACTAATAACTATCAGCTCAAAGAAATAAAATCGAAATAGATAACACTTAACATTGTTAAGAGTATAACACTGGTTAAATAGGAGGAAAGGATATTTATTTTTCTGAGATTGGGATCGCGGCTCTCTTCTTTATGTGTACTAGATAATGAAACGACAGGATTTGGATTAATATTCTCAGTGTACTTACAGTTATTATTTGGGATATGGTTTTTATTATACCTATGGAAACACTTTTCATCGATATTACAATCAAAACAACTAGATTTGATTGTAATATCGATGAAAAGCTCGTCTGCGTTCCTGCGGAGCGTTCCTGCTGAGCGTTTCTGCGCTCCCGCATAGGAAGCTACGTGAGTTATGTTCTGAAATTGGAAATATGGTCAAATCTTCTAAAACCAAAAACAAAGCGAATTCCTACATTCTGTAAGCGCTCGAGTTTATTCAGGCCTTCTTCTGTGATATCAGGATAGCAAATATCAGCATAATCTAATAAAGGAAAGATTTATGTTTGCACTAAAATAACTCTAGTCTTAAAAGGAAGAAATCTTTGCAAACGTTTGATAGAATGAAAGGAGGAATGAACTATTTTGCATACTTCTGATATATAAGCATTCCAAGAGAAATCTTCACTTATAATTTGACCTGCATTTTTAGCTGATTTGCTATACAGTATAACACTGCTGCTATATACGAGATCTACCACTACCTATAATTAAAAACTGTAACTTTTGGGATTTACTAATAAACCAGATGACTCCGCTCATGAGTGAATACGCGACAGATCTTCATATATAGCGCTGATTGCATCAAGAACATCCGGAGCAGAGAAAGGACGATACGATTACAGATCATCCGCATATGATCCGCATCCGCATATGATGATGACGAATGAAAACTGGAGGACATGGCATTGGATGTTATGTTGATAAACACGAAAAATAGGAGTGGAGCTAGAACACCCCCCCTGTGGAATACCAACTGTTAATTTACTAAAACCTGAGAAAGAATCCTCGAAATGAACACATTGAGAACGATGTCGGAGATACGAGTCAAACCAAGATACAGACTGAGGGGAAAGATTCAGAGAACGAAGAGTACTAAGCAGCACATCAAAGTCCACAGAGATAAAATCGTTACTGAAGTCCAAGAAAACCAATAAAGTAGGTTGTTTATTACCAATAGCATGTCTTATGTTATCAGTGACTTTAACAATAGCAGTAACAGTGCTGTGCCCCGAACGGAAACCAGATTGATACGGATTGAACAAATTACTATCCTGCAGGTAAGGGCTAAACTGAGTGTCCAAAATCTTGGACAAATATGGAAGAATTGGTATAGGGCGATATTTAGAGAAATTAGTAGGAGCTGAGACTTTAGGAAAAGGAATGACGTGAGCTGTCTTCTAGGCTTAAGGAAAAGTGCCAGAAAAAAGGGAAAAAATGATAATATATGTTAGGACGGGGAGCAGTGAAGCCACCATGCGCTAACTGATATTGTCGTTGCTGATGGCATAGGAAGATATACATTTAATGTGTTTGGCAAGGGCAATTACTCCTAAAGGGTTGGCAATTCTGAAAGATTCGCTTGGGCTGATCTTTTAGTTTCTTAATTAATCTTTCCATTGTTTTATTTTATAGTAGAGGGGGCCAATGAGCAAAGGTACTGCACCTGATGGTAAGTGCAGTACCTTTGTACATCTGCAATGCCAGGGGTCTTGCAGATGCGTTGTCGGCTTTTTAAAAATGAGTAAGCTCGTTTCTTGAAGGTCCCCAAGTCGTAATTGATTCCATAAAGGAGTAGTGCGAGGCAAACAGTGCCGACAAAGGCGCACTGTTGTTGTTTTCCAGGCATCGAGGTGGTGAGGATGGAACTTTAAATTTTGACGCGATGTCCGATGATGGAATTTAACGGCAGGAATTAAGCCGAAATATTCGTCGGAACACTCCCCATTATGAATGCGGTAAAAGATGCAGAGCGAACCTACATCTCTGCGCAACGCCAAAGGGTCAAGCCAATTAGCCTGGTCGTCGACGATTCGAACCGCTCTACGTTGAATGCAATCAAGAAGAAGAGGCTGGTACTGAGGAGCTCCGGCCCAGAGGTGGGAACAGTACTCCATGTGAGGTCGAATTTGGGTCTTGTAAAGTTGGAGGCGATGGACTGGGATAAAGCTTTACTCTGCTGAGTACACCAAGCTTATTGGGGGCTAAGGTAGCCTTTCCTCCCAAATGACCGCTGAAATGAACGTTGTTCGATATGAGCGAGTCTTATTTTATATATGTTCTTATATAACTAGACGTAACCTAGCAAGCAAAAATCGCGCGGTGCAGCAATACTCGTCAGTTTACGCTCTTCTTTCTTTTTTTTATATTCTGTCGCCTTCTCACTTGTTCTAAGGCTAGCAGTTCTAGATCAATAATCATTTGTTGATACCACCGTTTCTGACACATTTTATATTGGGCTTTACGATTCCTTACTGATTCCTTACTTCTAGGCATGCTGATTTTTTTCCCAAAACAACTGCAGAGACATTACGAAAAAAAATAATCAATTGATGTACCAGCTTACTTTATTTTAATGGTTATATATGCTAATAATTGTATTGACGTCATTATTCTCAACATTTGTCATTGTTCAAAATCCGCAAATCATTATTCTAACCCATACATCATTATTCTCAACAGTCATTTTCAGGATAATGATGTCAGCAATAATGGCGAATTCCAGAAAACATCTCGAAATTTGTCTTAAAAGATTAGATACAGCTAATAAATATCTATGGGAAGTTATTTGCAGTTCGATACATAAATAAAGCCATGAATAAAATCAATGAACATATTATTTACCACGATAAAGTGAATAAGGATAATGATTATAAAGATGACAAATTTCGAAGAACCATATTCAAGCTTACCTTGAGAGAAATATGACCTGTCTAATCCGTTCAAAGTGTGTGGCCTAACCGAAGAGTACCGAGGGGCATCCGGTAGATACGAAACATGCCCCAAAATTGCAATCATCGTGGAAAAAATTTGAAAACTATTCCTGTTTTTACAATGACGCTTTTTTTGTGACAAACTTTTGAAAGAGTATTTTACTATTTTAGAATTAAGTCAATACTTTAAATTGTTAAGAAACAGAAACAATAGACCTTTAAATGCGATTTTTTACTATAAATAATTTTATTAAGTGGTATTTAAATATTTTAGAAGACCAAATAGCCAAGAACAGGTGATCTGGACACGCGAAATAATGACGTTTTCAGTAGATTTTTGCGTTTTTTTGTTAATTAATTATAAGAAATGTTTTCCTTTTACTTGTTGATAGTTAAAAAACTAATAATGGAATAGGAAAACATTGTTTTTCTTCATCGTAGTTATAACAGTAAAGAGAAAACTGCCTGGAACCGTATTATCCTCAACATTGAAGAATCACCCAGAAACTTGAATAGGGATGGTACGAAACCCTTTGTGCGCGAGTCCGACTCGCACTTGGCCGGTTTTTCATTATATTATAATCATTCGGAAATATTAATTGAAAAACTTATTCGAGTCATCAATTAGTTTTCCAAATAAATTGTACTACATGCCATCTAAATATCTCACTTTCATAATTGGGTGCAGCCGAAATGATCTCAGAACTCGTCTTTTTTATGTCTTAAATATAGCAAATACAATCAAAATACAATCTATTATTTTACGCTAGCATCACGCATCGCTCTTGTCCACGTCTGGAATTATATAAGGTCGTGTCGGGTCGGAACGTGTCGGTGCCGGTTTAATGAAGAATGTAGCTGCCGGTGCCGTGTCGGGTCGTCGCGTCAAGTACTGTCGGTGACGGGCCGGGGCCGGTGCCAGGCCGGCCAATCAAGAAGCGCCCATTGACTGGCAGACTGCAGAAACTTTAAACAGTATTCATTAAAAAACATTCAATTAATAAAAATAAACATTACACACACTACATTAATGTGACATACATGATAATATTATGTATACTATTTTTTTATGATTAAAGTCTGTTGTTAAATTTATATGAGATTTTATTGTTTCATATTTGTTCAATTTTTCAACCACAAGGCGATCGATGGTAAAAATTGCTAGCAGGGAGCAGCTTACTACATATTGTTTTTAGGTAAAAGTTATCGACAACTTCCTTCACCATCGTGCCTATTCCTACAACCATAACGATAACGCTTGGCACTATCATGTCCTACACTGGATGATATGACAAACGAATGGCCGACCATGTCTCCTAGGTCGTAGAAATCTACGATCTAGCAGACATACAGTCAGACAGCAACGATTCACCCGGATTTAGACCATCGTCAAATCTTGTAATGCCGCAATTGTGTTTGTCGCTGCCGTGTTTTGGTTCTGAGAGGGGTTTTTTGTTTTTTTTTGGGTAACGTATCTAAGTACAAAACTGGCTAGTACATGAGTATTAGATGTTCGCTACACTGATGGCATTGCATTAGGTCATGGCAAGCATCACCTAAGATGCGATGGTTATCTCTTTCTGTCAGGAGAACCATCTGCTTGTTAGCTATCATGTGATCTTAAGAAACATATTGCAAAACTAAAAATACGCGACCCTTTTTAGACGTCACACGACACAGCTTAACAAAGACAAATAAAACTGGAGGATGTCGCCACGTCCAAAGTAACAGGGGTTCGCCGGGAGAAAGCCGCAAAGCTACTTGCAACTTCAACTAGTATGCGGGCGTCTCCCTCAATTTTTGTTAAGAACGCGACTTTTTTGGTTCACAGCGCGTGTCGCATCCGGATTTGCATCGAATAGACTATGAATATTAACACCTTAAATTTATAATACTTACATCGGAATAATATACTCGTAAACAAAATTTGAATGTATATTCTATATTAATATTATAAATGCGAAAGTTCGGATGTTTGGATAGATGTTTGTTACTCAATCACGCAAAAACTACTGAACGGGTTTGAAAAAAATTTGGTACACAGTTTGGTGGTTAAGCGATGGTTATCTAGCTTTCTATTAAGAGAACTCTGTTTGTTGGCTATCGTATGATAAAAAAGAAATCATACCAACTTTTTCCTCTTGATCGCATTCGGCGTAGAGCGGTTTGAATCGTTGATATTTCGGAGTATTTCGAAACAGCTTGTCTCTCTGGCACTGCGCAGAGATGTAGGTTCACTCTGCGTCTTCTACCGTATTTATCATGGAGAGTGTTCCGACAAGTTGTTTGAATTCAATTCAATTCCTGCCGCCGAATTCCATCATCGGACATGGCGTCAAAATTTAAAGTTCCATCCTCACCATCTCGAGGTCTGGAAATCCACAACTGTGTGATTCTCCCGACATTCTTTGCCTTGCACTACTCTGTTGTGGAATCAATTACCGGCAGGGGTGTTTACGAACGGATACGACTTAGGGACCTTCAAGAAGAGAGCTTACTCATTCTTAAAAGGCCAGCAACACAACTGCAAGACCTCTGGTATTGCGGATGTCCATGGGCGGTGGTGATCACTTACCATCAGATGCACCTCCTACTCGTTTGCCCCCACTTCTATAAAAAAATAACACGTGTAGTAAAAATTTGTACCTCTTTTTACGACACCTGTAGTAAAAATTTGTACCACTTTTTACGACAACACCTGTAGTAAACACCTGTAGTAAAAATTTATAGCACTTTTTACGACAACTACGCGAACTGAGTTTGAAATTAGGCACAGTTAAAGTTAACATTGCGGAGGCCCACAGAAACAAAATCTTATGCATGCTATTTTAAATAACATGCATAAGAAATACATTAAATTAATTCAACAAACATTATATACACTACATTATATACACAAATATATACTATTTTATTTACGGCTAAAGTCTGTTATCACACTTAAGAGATTTTATTGTTTAATCTATGGTCAAAATTCGAACCACAGAGCGAACGCTAGTAATATTAAATCTGTATAAATAACTTGCATTAATTATCTAAAAAATATCTTTAAACATGGACGGCTAAACGTTTATCCTTAGAAATAGTTAAGTCCGAAGTCTGTGTTGGGGGCACCGAAGCATGAAGTCAAGCCAGCGCTCTTTTACCGGACGTGACAAGCCGCACCACCCAGTTAACGGCACCCAACACCCACTTGGATATTTACACATTCTTATACAATACCTATGTATACTATGCGTTCCAACTGAGAATAGGATCGCGCTTGTTATCATCTTTATATCACAAGGGTGAAATTAGAATTGTCAGCAAAAAAAGATTTGTTTAAAAAATATTGCTGATTTATTAAAGAACAAATAACATTTTAATAATATTATTTTTCATGTCGTATCTTATTTTCTTTTCTTAGACTAAAGCCTAGAAACAAATGCAAGATTGAAAAATAAAGTACCTATTATTGTACTATTAATTTTTTCGTAAATTTTTTTTTTTTGCGTCAAGCGATATCTAATAATACTAAAAAGCATTAAAATATAGTAATCAGCAATCAAAAACGGTAAAATACACCAATCTAGCCGTTGATCTATAAATATGTATATACAAAAGTCGTGTTAGTTTTTTACACCTTATTTTAATACATGGTAACATGATCTGATAGAAATCTAAATAAAAAAATTAGAATGAAAATATTTTTTACTAAAGTATTTCTTTGTTAGAATTTCTTTGCACACCTTACTCATCACATATGAAGTTTTTGCAAAATGCGGAGCAACATTTCATCTTTACAGTCCTATTCTCAGTTGGAACGCATAGTACAAAAAGATAGTTCGTGACTATGTAGGGTAGACGTACCGGTTGTGGCCACTGGACAATTTGTAGCCATTTAAAATCAATTTTTTTTTACAAAAATAAGTCTATATGTATCCAACCCTACTATCTAGTATCTATATACTATACTACTATATATATATATATATATATATATATATATATATATGTATATATATATATATATATATATATATATCTACTAATCCTACTAGTATTATAAATATGAAAGTATGTTTTGATGGATAGGTAGACGTTTGCTACTCTTACGAAAAAAAGGTCGAACCGATTTGGATGTAATTTCGCACACATATAGGTAATATCCTGGAATAGCACTTAGGGTACTTTTTATCCCGGAAAAAAAATGTTGTTGGATTCACCAAAAAATGTTATAATGCAGCAGGCTGCAGGGCGCAGCTAGTATTATAAATGCGAAAGTTTGTATAGATGGATGGATGGATGTTTGTTACTCTTTCATGAAAAAACGTCTTAACCGATTTAGATGATATTTGGCACATATAGATGATAGCACATATGTATAACCGAGAAGTAGTTTGCCCGGATAAAACACTTGAATCACTTTTACACGCACAGTATAATTTTTGGGCAGAGTTACGCCCTCAACAAACGATAGAATTACAATGAATCGAAAACATACTATCCCCGCCTATTTATACCATTCTTCGTTATATATTTTGTCAATTGTTGTTGTGACGTCATTATCTCAAAATAACAGGCGCATAACACAGATGCGCCAAACATCTGGCCGGCTAGTAATTGTCGTTAAGCGCGGTTGCTAACATAGGATACTAATATTGCAGGCCTGCAGTCTATATTAAAATTATTATAAATGCGAAAGATTGGATGTTTGGATATATGGATGTTTGTAACTCAATCACTCAAAAACGGCTTGACTGATTTGGTTGAAACTTGGCACATAGATGATGACCTGGAATAGCATATAGGATACTTTTTATCCTAGAAAAATAAATTGTTCCTTGCTGCTGCAGGTTGCAGCTAGTATCATTATAAAGATTAATTTAAGTGTAAAAGTGTGAATATGTAATAAAAATATTATTTACTATCACTATGATTGTAAAGAATCCGGTTGTTACGCTGTCTATCAAGCCAAATTGTTTGTCTAAAATCTAAACCATCTAAAGAACCACTTAAACGCACATATAAACTAATCAAAATCGAATTAGCCGTTTTCACTGCTGATTTAGCAATTCTGGCGAAACTAATGCACGGCATTTGATTTATACCTATAATATAAACAGTGAACAACAAAACCCCCCGAACCGAAAAGGGCATATAGATAAGCCTAAGACATTACCAAAGGTAAAATAACAAATTCGTAGTTAGTATAGTTATAAAAATCAAAATATTATTGTACTTTATAATTCTGGTATTTACACTTTTAAAATTTGACTAATATTTTAAACTGAACCACACCACGCCGATACAGGAGCCACAGCGTCTTTGATGTCGTAGCCTGCTAGTGTCTGCCGACATGTTTGCTGTTGACTATCGATATGTTATATGGAGAAAATAAAACATCAAATCAAACCTACTTATCACGACCGCGGCGGACTACGAGCCTGCACGCAGCCAATGCGCAGGCTCAAGAGGCCCTGCCACGTACTTTTCTATCTCGATTCCCGACGACGATCCCGAAACGTACACCATAACACGACACCGTCCTTGCTGGTCTCGACGACGCAGACTTCTATATCGCAATGCCACTAATCCGCCCTCCATATTTTGTCCAAACGCCGCACTAAGCCGAGGCCCGGTCTCGCAGCAGATAGCCCTGAGCGCGGCCGTTAGTAGCCCAATTTTAAATTAAAACCCTGTTGAGCACTCTGCTCGCCCCTAAAGTCCGGTGTTTTAGTAACGATCGCAAGGTCAACTTTAGTTAGTCATTTCGAAAACAGTGTGTTATTACTGAAAAATTGATATGCAGGCAATTTGGGCTGTAAAGTTTTTAATAGTGTTGAGAAAGTGACTAGACAAGTAGCATTTTCCAATTTTGTTAGAAAATATATATCATTACTAAGACTTGCAAATAAATTTATGAAAATATCGTAAATTTAGGACAATATCGTTTAATCTTATAAGAACAAAAAATATCTAATGATCGGTTCTTTTTAAAGAATAAATCGAAAACATCGCGGTTGAGCCGATAATGGCTTAAAAGGATAAAATATTCTAACAGGATCATTTTCCCTCACGAAATCCTGTAATCGGATTATATTGTACGTATTTCTTCAGAACCTACAAAATGTTAAAAGATCGAGCCGGATATAATACATATTTTTATATTGAAACTAAGAAAAAACATAAATCTTGACTTGAAAACGTTAGTTTTAGAGTTCCGTGCCAAAATGATGTCAACAAAACCCTATATCTAAGGCTCAGCTGACTGTCTTTTCATCTGTTCATCCGTCTGTCCGCCTGGCAGTCATGTGTAGATTGTACTCGTTCGATCCTATCAAGAGTCGTAGCAATACCCGAACGAGACTGAATGAGCGCTTTAACATGACCATTTCAAGTCACTTACAGTAAGTACTATTATATCCTTGTATATTTTAATGGTATGTTTATTTGTAATGAAACACTACTTTTTATTTAAATCAAATGCTGAAGTATAACTGGTAACTTATATTTTAGGAATAGTCAGAAATTACATGTGCCTAACTAGACACCAAATATTTTTACAAAAAACGTGTATTGTATGTCAATCCGTATACATAATATGTATATATTGTATAATCACATTCCTGATAGTTTTTAAATCGGCTCGCTTTTAGATAAATCATATTATAACAGAAGATTATTAACAAGACCATACAAGTATAAACTCTATAGTAACATTTTAGTAGACGGTTGTCGCGATATAAAGAGATAACCATCGCGTATAAACATCGAAGATGTAAATGGTGTTAATATGGTGATTACAAATAAACTTAATATTAGTGCATGTTTGTAACTTCTTCACATCTTAACCACTAATTATAGACTTGCATAAAATTTATCTTAATGATTTCGGTTTTGGATGGAATTGAACAAGAACAAATAATCATATACGGGGTTATAGGGCGCAGCTAGTTTATCGTAAATCTAAAATCCTAAACAAAAGAGACGTAACTTCTTCACATCTTAACCACTAATCATAGACTTGCATAAAATTTATCTTAATGATTTCGGTTTTGGATGGAATTGAACAAGAACAAATAATCATATACGGGGTTATAGGGCGCAGCTAGTTTATCGTAAATCTAAAATCCTCAACAAAAGAGACGTAACTTCTTCACATCTTAACCACTAATCATAGACTTGCATAAAATTTATCTTAATGATTTCGGTTTTGGATGGAATTGAACAAGAACAAATAATCATATACGGGGTTATAGGACGCAGCTAATTTATCGTAAATCTAAAATCTTAAACAAAAGAGACGTAAATTATTCACATCTTAACCACTAATCATAGACTTGCATAAAATTTATCTTAATGATTTTAGTTTTGGATGGAATTGAACAAGAAAAAATTATCATATACGGGGTTATAGGGCGCAGCTAGTTTATCATAAATCTAAAATCCTAAACAAAAGAGACGTAACTTCTTCACATCTTAACCACTAATTATAGACTTGGATAAAATTTATCTTGATGATTTCGGTTTTGGATGAAATTGAACAAAAACAACTGATTGCATAGGGGGTTATAGGGCGCAGCTAGTTTATCGTAAATCCAAATTCTTTAACAAACGACGTATAAACTCGTAACTCGACGTCGTTCACTCACAACAGGGAGAAGCTCGGTAGAGCGTGCGGAGCACCCGTCTGCCAGCCCTCTGTTTACCAGATCCACAATAACTCCATTGTATGAGTAACTTTTCACATTGTAAAGGGTTATTGGTATGAAACTGAGAATCACTTGGCTTTCCGTCACTATTTGTTCCATAGTCTCGTAAAGTCGTAAATATCAATAGATAAACTACTATTCAAAATTTTATGACAAAGCTGTAACAGAATTTTCTGTGAGAAACAGATTATCGACTGCAGACGAATTTTATATTCATTCAATAAACGTAAAACACAGTTTTAAACATTTTTATAGCATAGTAAAAGTTGTACATGTTTTGCCGCCCGTTTGTTACGTCTGCAAGTAAAGTAACATGTCATCAATATATTGTGGCCGATATTTGACCCCGAGACTTCAACTATCTCCTTGCATCAAAATCGCTCCTCTTCATCAAAATTGGTCCATCGGTTTAGCCGTGAAAGCGCAACGACAGACATACTTTCACTTTTATAATAGTACTAGCTGACCCGCGCAGCTTCGCCCGCGAGTAGATTAACATGTCGTCAAGATAGCTTTTCATACAAATTTCATCCCCTATTTCAACCCTTTAAGGATTGTTTTTTGAAAAGAAAATAGCCAATGTTTGACCCCGGCTCTACAAATACTTCCATGCCAAATTTCATGAAAATCGGTCCAGCGGTTTAGCCGTGAAAGCGTAACAGACAGACAGACTTTCGCATTTATAATATTAGTATGGTTAGTATGGATGGATATACTACTTTAATGTCTATAGGTGATGGTTGTTTCAACATCGGAAAAGCCATATGCTGGTTGATGGAATGTAAATCAAGTGAACTACGATTCAAAATCGCAGCTCACTGCCAAATGACAAGTGACAAGCACTGACGCTATTGCGGCAAGAATAGGTTAGGCGGTGGTACTAAAACCGGGTGAGATTATGCAGAACCTAGTAGGCACGACGGTAGTGACTCGCATAGCCAATCCTTCGCCTCCTACGAACTGTCTGGCAGAACGACAGATGGTCTATTCTTGAAAGGGAGCCCGGACCAACACGGAGTGGTTTTTAGCTACACAAATGCTTCGATTCGATTAAAGTTTTGATACATGAATAGGGGCACAGTTATCTGAGTGGGTGGTCCAAAGAAATGGAAATGAAATTTATACGGTATTAATAGGTACCTATCACAGATTGTAACATTACACCAAACGGAAAATTAATGATTTGGAACCACTTCACGTAGGATGTTTTCTCAAAACTTTTAATTGCTTCCGCACATAAAAGGGCACGATAAACCATTGTTGACAAATATGATGAAACACACAAAGTTTCTTTGCCATAACCATCGCCTATAGATACATCGCCTATAGTGCGTTGCTATTCGTATGACGAGATACATATGTTAACCAGCTACCCGTTAACCGGAACACGAAAGTAACGAAAATTGACGCTATTATAACAGGGAAGGGATGTGGTACGAAGTCGGAAATGCGGATCTCTACCACCTAATAGTCACGATGATATTCACATGTTTTGCCAATCTTTCGCCTTTTACGAACTGCCTATCAAAATTCCTGGCAATATATTCTTCAAAGGGGTGTAGACCACAACTTTTCCCAAAAATAAACCCCTAAGGGTCTGAAATGGAGGATGAAAAATTATATGTAATTTCTTACATTGTCAGCTAGTTTTTGTTTTATATAATTAAATGCAAACAAGCAAATGGCTCTCCTGATGGAAAGAGAAACCATTGCGTACCGAAGATGTTAATGGTGCGTTGCTATCCTAGCGGCAGGATAGTACCGTCACATGCATAAGTTTAAAGGGCTACCTTACACTCTGAACCAGAACACAATATGATAGCATAAACGTGATTGTAGCAGGAATAGGTGTCGTACCAAACCCGGGCGAAAATTCTATTACCTACTAATCATGATAGTGATAACACGAATAGGCAATCATCTTTCTTTAACGAATTAAAGAGAATATCAGGAGATTTATTCATCCAAGAGGCCCGGACCAATACTAATTCCTTACTTTTAATATTTCGGTTAGTAAAATCTCAATTAGCTAACTTTCTAGTCACAAATGAACGTTCGACCGTTTATTAGAAAATCTATTCACCCCGTCCATTCCCGTGTCACTTGACATCCATAGTCTGTAATTGTCGCCGGTGTGAAAGGTCTCGTCAGTCATTGTTCGTTGGACAATAAGAACATCTCTCTGAATAGTAATTTTCCAAAGTATATTACATAAATTGAAATTGTTTAACTTCCATACCAATTCAATAGTTTGTAATTAGTAAGAATGGTTTTATTATCAAAATTCGAGTTTGGCAAGCGCTATAAAATAACAATGTAGTATTTTCTAGGTAATGTATTCCTTCTGTATTTAAAGGGCTTTGATTAACTATAGTACGCACGGAACTAGTTGGCCGCGCCTTACGTATTACGTATTACGTATGGCGCGGCCAACTAGTTCCGCGCGCACTTTGCAAGTTTAAAAAGGTATATTAATCCATGGTTGATTTGGACTTGTTGCAAAAACAGGCAAACGTTGTTTTGCCATAAATATTACTTGGAACTTGAATTTAATGAAGATAAAAACTTTTCTATTTTTATGTCGAACCAAACATATATCTACAAAATTTCATTGAAATCGTTTCAGTGGTTTCGGAGTCCATCGCGGGCAAACATCGTGACACGTAATTTATATATATATATATATATATATATATATATATATATATATATATATATATATATATATATATACATATATTAAGAAGAAGATTGTTTTAGAATGCAATAGGTAGGATGTTTGAATGGATGGAAGTTTGTTACTCAATGACGCAAAAAATACTGAACGGATTTGAATAAAATTTGGCCCACAGATAGGTTATAACCTGGATAGCACATACGTTACTTTTCTTTCTAAAAAAAAGTTTATCCCTCGGGATTCATCAAAATCTTGTATAATGCAACAGCCTGCATGGTACAGCTTTTTAGCATGGTACAGCTAGTAGTAGATAATTTCAACATTTTTCAAGTATGTAGTTACTATTAAATAAACACAATAAAAGTCATTTAAAAAATATTTAAATAGCTTGGTGCAAGTAGGTCTTTAACTGTGCGAAGAGAATCTATACATATAATAAAATCGTAGGAAAGTCAAAACTGTACATTGAATATTTTTTAAAAAGAATACTTGGGGCGAGATCTACAATCGATATCGAAGATAAAAATATAGTTTTTAGAATTTTTTTCTGTTTGTCTGTATGTCTGTTTGTCTGTTTGCCTGTTTGTATGTCCGGGTTAAACTCAAAAAGTACTGCATGGATTAACTTCAAATTTTGTATGAATATTATCAACAGGTCGGGTCAACATATAGGCTACATATTATCACGCTATCACCTACAGGGAAGGGGCTGTGCGGAGTAAACGAAGTTGCTGGCAACAGCTAGTAATAAATAAATATTCATTGTCTTCTTTATACTTTTTATCGTCGGCATTTGATGAAACTCTATTTGTAATATGTTTGTGTGGGCTACCGGAAAGTCTGAAGATGCCGTAAAGAGCGAAACCGGTTGGCGATATAAATAAAAGGGTTTTGTGAAATAGCACATGTGTATAATAATGTTACATAATTACAAATATTCATTGAACGAATCACATAGATTAATCTAACTCCAAGTAAGCAATTTATTTGCTGATGTGGGTGTTAGTCATCAATACTAATAGATAGAAATACTGCAATATATTTATTAAACACCCAATCACAGAAACACCAACATTTACAATCACACAAATTCTTGTCCCCGTCGGGGATCGAACCCGAGCCCCGGCGGATGCGTAGTCAGGGTCGCTAACCGCAGATTACCGCAAAGTAACGTCTGCTTCCATTTATATACATTTAGATATAATAATTGCGAAACTAAATATATTCGCGCAACGAAACGCCTGATTTATTCCTAATATACGAAATAAGTTAAATGAATGTTCACAAAGTAACGACTGATTTTCGCATTAATTTTTATATTAAAGGATAGCAAATGGTTCCTAACGGACGGCAATAATCATCGTTTATAAACACCAATAGATGTAAATGGTGCGGTAACACCCGTATGCCACATGCATTAGTTTTAACTTAACCTCCAAATCGAAATACGACAATAACAAGCATTTATGTTATTGCGGCAAAAAATTAAGGCGGTGGTGCCAAACCTAGCATGAGACATTGCAGAACTCTACGCCTCGTAGTAACAGGAAAATAAATGTGATAACATTCGAAAAAAAAACTTTGCGGACTTTAGCAGGGCAAATAATAGAATTTGGTATTCCCAACCGAAAAATGAACGAGAAATCTAGACAAAATAATAACGTCTTTTGTCCGACGGGTTGACCCAATTACGAGTACCACACTGGAATGAAATTGTTCGATCTGTCGACGGAAATTAAATTTTGTGAATACCAGTTCATTTAATACGAAGTAAAAGAACTTCTTGGTGTCGATAACTTCTTCAGTTTGAAATAATGTTGAATATTTAATTAAAAGGTTAACTAGCTTTGACATAGTTTAAATTTTTACAATAATATTACAAGATTTTCCATTAGATTTATTAGATACACAAATTTTGTCTAAACTAAATCGCATAGTAAATTATTATTATTGGTATGAAACTAGAAACTAATTTCAATGGGTAAATAGTATTCAATGTTTAATTTCAAAACTTTAAGATGTAACTATTTTCAATCTACAAACAGAAAATTATTTGTTTAATACTAGTCATTTTCCATGGTATAACTTGTGTTAGTACCAATCCCGAGAGAAAACTAGGATAAAATTTACCCTATGTTATTCAGGAATAATATTGGTGTCTACTGATGAAAAATATTGAAAATCGATTGAGGATTTCCAGAGATTACTTCCTACAAAGAAACTTACAAACTTTATATGAATGATCAAATATTTTACTAGAAGAATATGAGTACTGGCATTCCACATGTTGTTGACGCTACTATTTTACCAGCACATCCTATATGATCTGATGAGCATATATTTCACACATGGTTACACTTCCCAATTCCTGTCATAAAAGCTGTTAATTTAATACGTACCTTGTGATGTACTATCACAAATATCATCATATTAGTTCTGGTTATATAAATGTTTTAGCACATATCCCGTGCTTGGGAAAACTTTAAAAACTTAACAAAGAAAAATTCCGACACGGATTTGAAACTGCGTCCTTGCTTCTTGTCAGAACACTCTAACCAATTGGGTTACTGTCGACTGATTCGTCGTCATCAACGCGACAAAGTTCTCCTTTAGATACACTTAGTTCTACGTTAGATATACACACTTATATACCAATTAAACGAGTTCATTTTTTTATAGTTCTGGTACCCTTAAGATAGTTCTGAAACCTTTACGAGTACATTGAACAAAAGTTTCTTTTAGACAGAGGTCTACCACCTTCGTCTTATCAACACTTTTCATCAATTGAGATGAAAGACAAACGCCCATATCAACTAAAAATTTTAAAAATATATCAACAACACAAATAATTAGGGATGTTTAAGCGTAGCAAATGTTTCTTCGCCCTAGGTTAAACTGACTCAATTTTCCCTAATTCAATAAAAACAAATGTACGAGCAGGTACATTCTGATTATCTGTCAAAAAATTCACGTAAACCCATTTATAAGCCCGCAAATTTGTAAATTTATCAAAACCGGGAATGAGGAGAGTCGTTTAGATCATAAATTGACAAGGGTATATTCGTTGAGTTCATTTCTTTTTACAGATAAAAGGGGGATCACATTAAACTGGTGCATTGGACGGGATAGGATTTTCTTCATTTGTTATTTCAGGACCGCAGAGTGATCAATTCGTTGGTAGGGACTATTGTCGGCCATGAGCCCATTGTGCTTTTTACGGTGACGAAGCGATTTTCCGCAAACGTTTTGAGGCTTTTAGGAGCCCGAAACTGGTTATTTTTAGTTATGAAATATGTTTATCTTTCGAATTTATACGTCCGTAGTTTCTGATGTTTCATTATTTGTAAAAATTAAAAACTCAAGAACTTGAAATATGAAAAAATAACATTGTAATTAGTACGTTCGTACTTACTTTTTAATTATTTTTATTTTTAGGTTAAAGTACAGTTGTTTAGGTTAAAGTACAGTTGAGGTAGTGTTCGTTTCTCCTGAAGATGCTTCGGTTTCGAAGTGAAACGTGCGTTTAGTGCGTACATGAATTGTGTGCTTTTGTGATTGGTGCCGGCGTGGTCGTGGTTGTAAAAAGTGTGGTGGATGTGGGCGGATAATTGTGCCGCTGGGGTCCTCTTTTGATCCGAACCATCGGTGAGTCTTATCCCTTTATTAAACCGACGTCTTTCTTTTCGGTACCATCACGGAGGATACATAGAACAGTTCGCGGATAATAGCAAATTTAATTAATTTCACCTTTTAATTAATTTCACCTTTTTAAAGCACAAATCAAATCAAAGTAAATATATTTTTACCCAACTATTGAATGCAAAAGAAGAAGATAGAAGTTTTTATATTATTAGCATTGTATACAGTATGAATATACACCTGTTTTTCCTGCCTTGGTTACGGACCCTTTTTAGGGTTCTAAAGTAAGCTAGGAACCCTTATAGTTTCGCTATGTCTGTCCGCACGTCCGCACGATATCTCAGAGATCCTTAGTACTAGGAAGCAGTAATTTGGCACGAATATACATATTAGTTACGGCAACAAAGTGGTAATATAAAATCTTGAAAAATATTATTTTCAGGGCAGCTCCCCTACGTGTAAAGTGGGAATATTTTTTTTTTTGGTTACGTACGTCAGATCGTACGTTGGGTATCGTTGGATAGATTTTTAAAAAATATTGTTGGTTTGTGAATACAAGCTTTCGATTAAGAGACTCGTTTGTAAAATATTAAACTTTAACTGTCTTCCTGCCGAGCAATTCGTAAAAGTCAAACGAATGGCCCACTGGGTCACTACTGTCGTGACTACTTGGTAGTTTAGTTCTACAAGATCTCGGTTATGGTCGGGACATGGTATAACTATTGGTATAAACCAACTACACTAGAATTAGGTACAATCGAAATACATTTTCCAAGGCAAATTAAGATTTGTCATATTTGGGTTTAATTTTTTTTTTAACTTTGGCATTATTTAATTACTAGCTGTTGCCCGCGACTTCGTCCGCGCAGACTCCGTTTACTCTGCACAGCTCCTCCCCTGTAGGTGATAGCGAGATAATATGTAGCCTATATGTTGACCCGACCTGTTATTAATATTCATGCAAAATTTGAAATAAAACCATGCAGTACTTTTTGAGTTTACCCCAGACATACATACAGACAAACAGACAAAAATTCTAAAAACTATATTTTTGGCTTTGATATCGATTGTAGATAACGCCCCAACAATTATTTTAAAAAAATATTCAATGTACAGTTTTGACTTTCCTACGATTTTATTATATGTATAGATATAGATTCTTCAAAAACATTACAAGTATTCAAAGCAGCGTAAATTCGCCTGCATAAATCAAACCCAATTATAAAGACTATCAAATACTGACGATCAATAATGGGGCATGTCCTCGTAAGCCAATGACCCGCCGAGAAGCAACGATAGGTATTAATAACCCTGTGACTGGCCAAGTGCTATTGCAATTGTTCTGTTAGCGGGGAACAACAATGCGGGGCCTAATCATACCCAACGGATGACCGTAATTAAGATCTGCGTTAAAGTAATTTGAAGCTGAGTAACGAGTAAAGATCCAGTTCCACATTCTTTCATAGCAGTGGACACTAGGAGCTGTATTTTCTCTTTCTTTTAATTGTTAGTCAGACGATATTAACTTTATTTCGAAAAAAAATATAAAAAACTGAAAGGTAGTAGGAAGCGAAAAATCTAGAAAATAAAAGAGTGAGAAGTCTGAAAAAATCTAGAAATAAAAGAGAGAGATAACTGCTTCTATCGACAAACAATAGCAGTAGCTACCCCAATAGCTATGCCATAATTGACCTTCTCGTAAAGGTCATAATGGTGAAAATAGCGTGTAATATGACTTGTTTATATATAAACTGTTTACGCGTAAATTTCAAAACTTTCAAGAACACGATCGAACTTTATTTTGTATATAAATAAAGACGTATTGGTGGATAACAAATCCGTCTTATAAAGCGATACGGAAGCGATAGTTCGGACGATCAGGGTGAAGCGATATAGTACAGTTGAAAGTGATACGAAAAGTATGTTAGTTTATTGATTGGTTTAGTCGGGTAGTTCTAGTGTGAATATAGTGAGTGTTATTAGCATACTCAGTGTATTTATGTATAGCATTGTGGTGTATTGTATATTTATGTTGTAAATACACGGTTTTAATTTAACTGATATTTTATTGCACAATACGAACTCTAGGCTCGTAGCAACATTACCAAAGGGGACCACGACTGATAACATTTAACCTAATTACCAAAGTGTCCAAAGGTAGAAATTGTTTTGTTATAAATGACATATTAAACACATTCTTATCTTTCAAAAAGAAGTTGTCTGCGTACCTGCTTTCTTTCGTAGGTAATTTAAATACTTTTTTACAATTGCTATATCATTCTTGTTATTGTTATAGTATATTTGTTAATTTACCCTTTTTGTTTTTTACTTTTAATACGTCTTTTATTGGAATGCATACAAGAGCCTACTTTAATGTAAGATCATATTAAAATTTATTTTGTGTACTGCTGTTGATGTGTCAAATAAATAAATAAATCTTTTCTAAGGTGTCTCAGATCAACAAATAAGAAATAGTGCAGTGATTTTCTTTTAAAACTTTTTACAAAACGTTCTTGAAAAAAATTCAACACAAATACTTAAAGATCTACTAGAATTCATAGGAAATAGCGGCATGACGATTCTGTTATTTATGTATACTTTTAAGCTTTTGCGGTTTTTTTCAAGATTTAACGGGATCTTCCGCGATTAGTTGATGGATTATGTAGATGTTTGTATGTTACTGTTGTATTTAATTGTTTGTTTTTGTATTCAAAAACAGGACATACGTAAATACGTTATTTATGAAAACAAGTGGCGAGCTTAAGTTTAAAATTATGTTTCAGATAAACAACGATTACCACCATAGGTTTTCAAAGAATACCATCACGTCGATTTATTCGCAGGGTCGTCAGCAGATATTCCGCTTCACCTTCATTTATCAGTTTTTCGGTTGGCGAGATGGACGGTGATTCCAATCGCTACATTTTAACAGACCTAAAAACGATCGCTCGTTTCTTGCAGTGACTTAGAACGCAAACTTCACGGGCTCGTCCGAACACTACTTCATTTATTTATTTAAATATACGGCGTGTAAGGGAAGGTGTACTCAAAAATAAGAAAACATGCCACTTTTACGTGTTAGTCATGATAGTAATTCCTACAAGAAAATTTCTTGTAGGAAGTTCGTCTTACTGCTGTGTCTTAGTGCTCGGGCTCGTCGCGACCGCGATACATTCGAGCCAGCCGTTTAAGTTCCACGGCACTAACTGCGGCACGGCAGTAACTGTAGTATGCTATAAAAAAATAACGTTAAGTATCAGAATAAGTTTATATATTATGATTAAATTGATCAGAAGCTGTCAGAAGGTAGAATCGGAATTCTCTGTAACTGAAGTATTTGTACGGAGACTTGCTTCTTCAAATCTCACGCAATAAAAGATAACACACACGCAATAAAAGATTGAGTTCATGAAAAAAAATAAGTTGTTTTTATAGACATTTTAATTGGAAGTTAAAGAAACATTTGTGTATACATGGATTTTGTCTTAAAAAGCAATCACTTTTTCACCCCGCGCGCCCCTTGGAAAAAAGAAAAGTTGGTTTATGAGGAACACTGAGTTATAAGTAAATTTCGTTTCTTCTGAGTATTAACAAATTTTATATTCGTAATATAAATTAGACGGCGCAGGATTAACAAATATTTTTACATATTAAGGGGGTCGAGCTATGAAAAAGATTGAAAAACACTGGAATAGAGTAATGACATT
Organism: Apodemia mormo; assembly: GCA_036924255.1. Lineage (NCBI taxonomy): Eukaryota > Metazoa > Arthropoda > Insecta > Lepidoptera > Riodinidae > Apodemia > Apodemia mormo. Next base: position 22,478,068 of record JAUPFN010000019.1, on the reverse strand, counting down.
TCATTAGAACCGTTTTTCCAACAAAATAGTGCTCTGTCATAGAGCAAAAGTTCTTGAAAAAACTCCTATAAAAATACTTGAAGATTTAGCACACGCTAATGCCCGGTTTCTGAAGTCGTCAGTTAAACTATTAACAACTATTGATCGTTTAAAGTTAGCAAGAGGATAAACTTCGTTTATCTCGTAGATGGTTTCTGAAGGCACAACGAACGGTTCAATAACTATTGAACCGATAGGTCATTTTTAAGTCCACCACTAGATGGGTCTGTTTATAATGCAGAAAATAAAATGCTATTTTGGTAATTTTACTCCCCTGTATGATTATTTTTATTTGTGGTAATATTTCATCTAACATAAATAAGTATTTAAAGAAGGTTTTAGTTGAAACTATGTAATTCACGACGATTACTATGTCTGTATACCAGTTACGCTAAAGCATTCAAACTAAATCCTTATACCCTAGCATGAAAGAAGGTTTTCGTATGAATTTGGTATTAGTGGAATTGAATGAAAAGAATGATTTCGAATCAGGTAGCAGAAAGAGAGGGAACTATCATTGTATTAAAGAGAAATGAGAGAGCTTTACACTAGTCACTAGTCAGTACTCAGTAGTGAGTAGTCACCAAATATTTTGTATTTTGTAATGTAGATTGTAGTTAGTTTGAGTACCTATCTAAAGAATGATTGTCGTTTGCTTTGAATTAAGAATATTTCTTTTTGCGTCAATTTCTCTTTTAGATATTGTTAGTTGTTACTTGCATTTACCTGATCGACTTGTGGCATGTTTAAGTTAATATAAAATCATTATAATGGTGACTCGAAAGCGCAGTTAAGAATTTTACAGAAAGAGAGAAAACAAAAAGTAATTATTTTATTTGCGAAGACTTTTTTTTAAGTGGTAAAAGAATTTGTGTATATAAAAATATAGGTAGGAATTCTGTAGAAGCTTAGAAATAAGCTTGAATTGCCTTAACCAACAAATATCCAAGTAAAAGCTGTCTAGTGACCTGTTCCTCTATGCAAGGATGAAATTTAATTATTTATCATGACAATATTAAACAAATATCTTATAGCTGCTGTGAAAACAACGTTTGTACTTCGTACAGCAGTTTTTTTTAATGTAAGTACAAACATACAAACAGACAAACAAAACTATTAAAATAATCATGTGCATTAAAAAAGAAGCTACCTACAAGAGCAAAAAGCGTTACATAAAGTTATGGAATCGATAAACCGCCAAATTTGGCCGGTTACATTAACCTAAGTTTAAACGGAGTTTGTGTTACAATGCGTAGCTCAGAAACGCAATTCCTGTAGTTATCGGACCGATAGTGTTAACGAAAGGATAAACTACTGTTAAAAGTACCTCAGAAACCGGCCATAAGTCAGCTATCTACTACGAGATAAAAAATCAGTATGAAATGAACGAGCTTCTAGTTTTATTAAACGTTTTTCCATCGAGCGCTCTCCCATCATGTGCCAAACAGCTGCCGCGCGTTTTTTACCACCGTCAACTCTGACCCCGCTCCCTGCGATCGTTCATGTGGGAATTACTTTTTATAACACCTCTTGATCATTGAAACTCTATCTTAAAGCAGTAAGATCTATATCCGCTTGCTGGTAATTAAAGCCACTGTTATGGTTGTAAATTAATTGGATGTAGTGTTTAAAAATATTAACTGTTACATGTTTTAATTTCAACTGTGTTGGTAGGGCAGTAAAGTTGATTGTTGATAAACACTTATTTTGTCAATACTACGTACGATAAACGAACAATTAGTTAGGGCGCAATGTACTTTGTATTACAAATATTTTTTATGTTACTCATATATCGGATTTTTAATCTTTCAGTGAATTTTATTAGTGGCAATCGCAATATTTTCCTATGCATACATTGTTATTTCTTTTCCTGCTCTTCTTTTTCTACTGTTAAGTACTGACAAAGCCGCTGGAAGTGCTTTATGTGTCAACACGGTGATTCCTCTTACTGTGTATTACATAGGAATGATCTAAACACTATGTTGAAAGGACTTTTAATAACCTAGCGTTCCTAGTTTTAATAAATGTCTGTCGTACTCAAACACAATAGACAAATTGCTAATATATTCTGGATTTTTATGAAATATTTTTGGATATGGACATGGACATTTAGACAATTTTTAGGATATGGTATATCGTGGACGATAAAATCGTAAAACGTTAACAATTTAACGATCTAGTCAAGTTTAGTTGTACTCATCATGAAATGCCACCACCATTTTGTTAAATTCTCGAGCATTTCATGATGTGGGCAATTCTGCGATTTTGCCACGGTAGATATATTACATTCAGATTACAGAAGAAACTCACAAACATTACTTAACCGCCCATTGCAATATAGTAAATATTACAAAGTACCTCAATTCCATCGGGTGTTGACCAAGGATGGTGTCAAGAGTTTTCGAAACTAGCGTGTTTGCACGAAATGGAGGAAGCAAAGCTTGTCCTTTTTATGTTTAATCATTAGCACTGTAAAGGGGATATTTGATCTCATTTACGGATATTTTTGTCAGTATAGCTGAGTAAAGACAGATAGAGAAGTTAGTTTATAATAAAAAATACAAAACTGATTAAAAATTACTAAATGTAGGCGCTAATTATGTGTATTAATGGAGTCAAGAACACTTGTACCAAAAGCTTAAACACGATAATTTATACGACGGTCATAAAAATAATTAATAGGAAGCATGCGCCGCATAAAGCATTTTTTACTAACAAAAACTAATTAGATCTGACTCCTGAATCCTGCCTACTTCAGTTCTAGTTATTTATCGTGTAATAAAACAGTATGATATTAGAGGGAATTCATCATAGCACTAGGGGTTTTTATTGCACGGCGACCTCAAACTTCCAAGATCCCTGGGGAGATCCTAACTGTGCGTAAGCAATTACGTGTGACATGCAATAAAGAATTACATTTATACATATATATTGTACTCGATTATGATTTTACTCGATTATTATTTTTCTCGATTATGATGTAGCGGGAATGTGGACGATTCTTTTAAAAAACGTTACTTTTAATACATGATTATTTCTGCGACGTTTCAGCTCGAAATTGAGCCTTCATCATGTATCTAAAAGCATACACAATATCAGGCTCAAAATTGAGCCTTCATCATGCATCTAAAAGCATACAAAATATCAGAACATTGTCAGTCAAATAAATTTATTAAAAAATATTGTTTCATGATCGGTTAAAACCGAGGCGGATGCTACACATATTAATAAACATAGATATATAGATTACGTGTCACGTTGTTTGTCCGCTATGGACTCTTAAACTACTGAACCGATTTCAATCAAATTTTTTTTGTAGATATCTCCTGTTTGGTAAAGATAGGATAGTTTCTATCTTAATTAACCCCTCCCCTTCTCATGTGCCTCACCCAAATATTCAATATAAGTAATTTGTAAGGCTAAATAGCGTTTGCCGGGTCAGCTAGTATGTCTATGAAGCGCTCTCATATAAGATTTGCTCTGAGCGAAACCTATTATAAAAACCGGTAAATACCTCTATCATCTGGTATTTTTGAAACCAGTTTCAAGCCTTGGTTTATGTAGAGAAAAAGTGCAAGAAGCCAAAATTTATTAGTCAGGGTTAGCCAGTAATAATATAAAATTAACTTTATATCCTTATGTTCGTCCGGCCCTTTTTGAAAAATAAGTCATCTGCCCTGCCGCTAAGCATCGTGTAAAAGGCAAAGGCCAATACATGACACTTACATCACGACTACAGGTAGGTGTTGGAGTTCTACAACGTTGCGATCGGGTTTGGCACTGAAAGACTTCTTTAGTGTAACAGTTTCCTTTCATACTTACGGGGGAGATGGGCAAACGCTTGCGTAGCGTTTGCCCATCTCCCCCGTACGGACTTGCATCCGTTGCAAGTGGTACAAAATAAATTCCTGCGTATTGCCACGGGAGCACCGTGGTATATGCGCAACGTAGACCTCCATAACGATCTTGAATTGCCGAGCTTAGCAAAGCATTTCAAAGACATCTCCGAAAGATATTTCGATCGTGCCATCTCGCATCCGAACCCACTGGTGGTAGCCGCGGCTGACTACATCCCAGATCCTAATCCCGATCCCAAACTACGTAGGCCCCGCCACGTTCTTACCGATCCCGATGACCCGATAACTCTGGCCAACGGTTTTCACGAAAACACTACACACCTACATTCGCGACACCGTCGCCGCCGGCGCTGTTTCGCCCTTCGGCGAACCGAGCCCAAGGGCAAGGTTCGGCGGACGGACAAAACAATGCCACTAGCCCTCTCATCGCAAATCACGACCCCACCCTAAGCCGAGGTTCGGTCTCACAGGAAACACCCTTAGGGCGGAGGGCGTACAGCCCTACACCTTTAAATTCTGGCTGAGCACTCTGCTCGCCCCCGCGACCGGTGAAGCTGTAACAGCCCATAAGGCTAACAGCAATCGTGACATTCCGAAAAAAAAAAAAGTGTAACAGTTACTATAAATCACTGGCTGTTATTTTATTATTTACTAGCTGCAGCGTGCAGCCCGCTGCACTATAAAAATTTTTAATGAATCCCGCAGGATCACCTAATTTTTCCGGGATAAAAAGTAGATTATGTGCTATTTCAGATTATCGTCTACCTGTGTGCCAAATTTCATTCAAATCTGTTTTGTAGTTTTTACATGATTGAGGAACAAACATACATCCAAACATCCAAACTTTCGCATTTATAATATTAATATAGATAATTAATATAGATTAAACACTAGCTCCAGCGTGCAACCCGCTGCATTATAAAAGTTTTTGGCGAATTGCGCGAGATCACTTAGTTTTTACGAGATAAAAAGTAGCCTATGTGCTATTTCAAGTCATCTACCTGTATGCAAAAATTCATTCAAATCCGTTTAGTAGTTTTTGCGTGATTGAGTAACAAACATCCATCCAAACATCCAACCAAAACATCCAAACATTCGCATTTATAATATTAATTAATTAATAATTAATTAATATAGAATATAGATAATAGAAATGTCTAGAACATCCGGATAAAAATTGTAAAAACCCTAGGGTTGACGTGTTGTCAGTCAAAATCAATTAAATAAAAAATACTCGAGGAAAACTTCTTTCTTTACAAGAGCACACGCCCGCGAGGAGATCGCTATTGATAACTCTATAGGTCTGCAGCCAAGTGAGTGCACCACAATTCCACCCAAAGCTTATTCCAGCCGTAATAGCCTTCCACATAAAAGCCGAAAGTCTGGTGAACGGTGATGAACATGAGCGTCAATTAACGATCGGTTAAACTTGCCTACTTATCAATAGAACTGTGATTTTGATGTTTGTACGTTGTGAAAGCTGTTCATTTAGCTGATTTTAATTTAATTACGACCCAATACCATTTTAAATAAAGCATGTACGCTAGGATAGAAACAAAAATTGTTTTTAGTTAGTTTTTGATATATAGAAAGCTCTATCACAATAACTGAAACTAATTCATTATGTGAAGAAAATGAAATAACTAATTTCTTCTACTAACAAATTCTCATATCTATATATTAATACGCGAAGCAAAAACTTTGTACCCCTTTTTATGACAGATACACAAACGAATGAGAATATATAGTGAAGAAAGGCAGAAAACGAATATATTTATTTAATACGCATTAGAAACTCCTTAAATTAATTAAATATACATTACACACACTACCATTCACTTGACATACGTAATATACACAGATATATAGTATAACTAGCTGTTGCTAGCGACTTCGTCCGCGCGGACTTCGCTTATTTCGCACAGCACCTGGCCACTAGGTGATAGCGTGATAATATGTAGCCTATATGTTGACCCGACCTGTTAGTAATATTCATACAAAATTTGAAGTAAATCCATGCAGTACTTTTTGAGTTTTCCCCGGACATACATACAGACAAACAGATAAACAGACAAACAGACAAAAATTCTAAAAACTATATTTTTGGCTTCGGTATCGATTGTAGATCACGTCCCAAGTATTCTTTTAAAAAAATATTCAATGTACAGTTTTGACTTTCCTACGATTTTATTATATGTATAGCTAATACACTTATACTGGTTTAGTTACTCTGAGCTTATACTATTTCGTTTGTGGTTAAAGTCTGTTGTCAAACTTAAAAGAGTTTTAATTGTTTAGTCTATGGTCAAACAGAGTCATAGAATTATTGTCGAATTTCGACCAAAGAGTGATAATGGCATTTTATAATACTCTAGTATTATAAAATACCATTATTAACGAGAAATCGGCTTTTTTATATATACTTTACAACTGAAGAATTTCATATGTTATATACTTTTTGTCAACGGCATTTGGCGAAACTTTTGATTAAAGTTTTATAGCCCTGAATATGCCGTTAAAATCCAAACTGGTTGGCGATACAAATAAAATCATAAGTGTTTTGTGAAACGGTAAAAGTGTATTTATATTATTACAATTTCAAATGCGATATCTATATGTATGAAAAGATATGTTTCGAAGAGAACCCCATACCAAATTTTGACACAAAGATATTGTGAAGTACATAACATCAACCACAACGCTATCACGGCGAAAACTTGTTAGAACTCCACAGAACTAATCCAATGCCACTAAGGAAGTAAGTAAGCATAAAGCGAGTTTGTAACAGGAAATATGTCCCAAGTTACTTCGCCAATAAGTTGGCGTCACTGCTTCATTAACGAACATATCTATTTTCAAATTAGTTGCGGTGTGGTGTATGACTTTTTTATCGTTTTCTTATAAAAAGAAGCTATGAAAATTAGTTGGCCCGGCTAATGTCGCATTTTTTTAGCCATATAAACTACTAGCTGCAGCGAGCAGCCCGCTAAATTATAAACGTTTTTAGCGAATCCCGCGGGATTACCCAATTTTTCCGGAATAAAATGTAGTCTGTGTTATTCCAGGTCACAATCTACCTGTGTACCAAATTTTATTCAAATGTGTTTTGTAGTTTTTGCGTGATTGGGTAACAAACATCCATCCAAACATGCAAACTTTCGCATTTATAATATTATAATAATATAGATTTGTAGTGATTTTTTTGGGTAGAGGATAATGGGGACTCGGGAAAGGAGGGTGATTTTTTATATTATTAGACAAACACGCGGATGTCTCTCCTGATGGATAGAGAAACCATCGCCTATAGACATCAAAGATGTTAATGGTATGTTGCTATCCGTGTGGCGGGATTGCAATGCCACATGCATAAGTTCACGGTCTACCTTACCCCCCCCCCCCCCCCCCAAACCGTAACACAACAATGGCAAGCATTGACGCTATTGTGGCATGAATAGATAAGGAATGTTGCGGAACTCTACCACCTAGTAGTCATAAGGTACAATGCCTGACAGAAAGGTAGTTGGTCTATTCTTCAAAGGAACCCGGACCAACACCAAAATTTGAGGTTATAGGTATTTTTAATGCCAAGCCAGTAGAAAATCATAATTTTTATTTCCGGATGTGAACAGAACCCAGTTTATTGTAGGTTACATATGCGGAGAAAATCCTAGTGATCTGAAGCTTGGAATACCTTTTTTGCGATTTTTTAATAATATATATTTTTTTTTCAGTATCAATAGGGAAGCGCTTGACCACGATCTCGCCTGATTGTAAGTTAAGATGCGGCCTAAGATGGAACGCGCTTCGTTAGAAGATCCTCAGATTGTACTGTCATTTAAAAAATGTCATGCCGGCTAAAAAAGTTTTTAAAGGCCAAAGGTCACAAATCAGTTTTCACAGACATATTTATAGATAATCGGGTGACGTACAATTTTACAAATAACCTTTATTGACCTCCAAGCAATTGGACACGAGATATTCGTAAGAACTTATATTTTTAACATTTGATCTTAAACGATGTCAATTTATAGAGTTCTGTACCTAAAAGGTAAAAACGGATCCCTGTTACTAAGCCTCCGCTGTCTTTCTGTCCGTCTGTCTGTATATTACCGGCTGTATCTCACAAACTGTGATAGCTAGACAGCTGGAATTTTCACAAAATATCTATTTCCGTTGCCGCCAAAAAAAATAAGAATAAAAAATAAAATATTAAGAGGGTCCCCACACAACAAACGTAATTTTTTGCTGTTTTTATAGATAAAGGAATGGAACCCTTCATGCACGAGTCCGGCTCGCACTTGGCCGGTTCTTTTACATTTATATTAAAATGTAATTGTATACACCTTGTCAAGTCAGCCATTCAAGTCATTTAACGTTCAAGTCAAGACTTGTCAGTCAGTCAAATTGTTATAAAGTCAGCTTGTTATGATTTTTTTGCAGATCGAGGTTTAAAGAATATTAATTACTGGGTAACGAGTATCATCTTAATCTCCTAGCAGTATGAAATATACTTTACGACTTATTCTGACACCAACTAAATATACAAAAAAAATCGGTCAAGCAGTTCTGAAGGAGTGCAACCACAAATAACGTGAGATATCTATATATCAACGTGATATACATATAATAAAATCGTAGGAAAGTCAAAACTGTACTTACATTGAATATTTTTTTAAAAGAATACTTAGGGCGTGATCTACAATCGATATCGAAGCCAAAAATATAGTTTTTAGAATTTTTGTCTGTTTGTCTGTTTATCTGTTTGTCTGTATGTATGTCCGAGGTAAACTCAAAAAGTACTGGATGGATTTAATTCAAATTTTGTATGAATATTACTAACAGGTCGGGTCAACATATAGGCTACATATTATCACGCTATCACCTACGGGGGAGGTGCTGTGCGGAGTGAACGAAGTCCACGCGGACGAAGACACTGGCAACAGCTAGTTAGATAATAAACCTCTAAAAAATAATACAGACCAGTGTAGTCGACACTCCAAGAATTATACTTTAGTTTCTTTCATGACACTACGTTTCATGGAATTCTGCATTAGGGATTCCGCTAACATTACAATTACTATCGAAAAAATCATAACAAGTTGACTTTACGACAACTTGACTGACTGACAAGCCTTGACTTGAACTTGAAATGACTTGACTGGCTGACTTGATAAGGTCAATTACATTTTAATTACATTCCCCGTGTTGGTTCCGGGCTCCTTTGTAGAATAGACCAAATGCCGTTCTGCCAGGCAGGTCGTCAAAGGCGACCGATTGGCTATGCGAGTCACTACCATCGTGGCTACTAGGTGGTAGAGTTCTGCATTGTCTCGCCCGAGTCTAGTACCACCGCCTTACCTGTTCCTGCCGCAATAGCGTCAATGCTTGTCACTGTCGTTTTCTGGTTTGGAGGGTAAGGTAGCCGGTAAACTTATGCATGTGCCATTAGACCTCCCCACAAGATAGCAACGCACCATTAACATCTTTGGTGTCTATAGGCGATGGTTGACTCTTTCCATCAGGAGACCCATCTGCTTGTTTGCTATTTCATGATATATAAAAAAAAGATCATCCTGTGGTCGAAATTCGACCATAAACTAAACAATAAAATCTCTTCTAAGTTTAACAAACACACTTTAGCCGTAAACAAAATAGTACACAACTGTATATTATCCTGTATGTCACATGAACGTAGAGTGTGTAATGTTTGTTTTCGCAAATTTAATGTATTTCTAATGCATGTTGTTTAAAAATAACAGGTTTCTGCAGTTCCCTGCACTGTAAACTTAGCTGTGCCAAATTCCATACTCAATCTTTTGCGTAATTATTTTCAAAAGGGATAGAAAGGTTTTCCTTCACATCGTTTAGTGGTCGAATTTCTACCACTAATTCTACGCGAATATTTGACGTAGAGCGATAATGTAACCACACCATTATTGGTGTTAGTATGACGTCATACCGAAATGCCAAGTCCAATTTTAACTAATGGAATTCTGATACACGACCTCCTAAATGTTTAACAGCACAAAAATTGACTTTAATTGGCTATAATAGATTAGTGGCCGCCTTGTTATCATATTGTTTAGCTTCCACGTCCGAGACCTTAGATTCGATCCCAGGGTCTATACTTGGTAATACCGTTACGCCTAAACCCAGAAGTAGGTGAATGTGCAAGTAGTGCACTTAGGATCAGTCAATCGTGGGTGGCGAACCCATCGACAAATCTGATACATATCTCGACGGTCCTTACGTATATTATTTATTAATTATAATTATATAGGGATATGTCAAAAAAAACGACTTGTCTGTTATGAACGTCAACGTAAAAGCTATCTCATGTCAGTTTTTTTGGGAAAATATTGGACTCCCTAAATCTAACAACTCATTATAGAAAAAAAAAGTTAATAATTATGCATAGAATAATTTCAAGAGAGATTTAAACATTAATTACGCTCTCCTGTATACCTTAGTTTTTGACATGTCCGTTTATACGTAGGGGCCGTCGAGCTAGTCTTGCCTTTGACCAAGTTATATTTTTATCATTAGTTATAGCTTTATTACAAAAGCAAATAAATCTTACGAAAGAATTGCTTCAACGGTGATTCAAAATCAGGTCTTCAGGCGCATATACCGAAGCACTGTCGTTTTCCTGTTCTTGTGACTTATACATGTTGCATTATAAATTACAATCCTACCACACGGATAACAACGCTCCATATTTAGTGTCTATATGCGGTTGTCTCTGCATCGGGAGAGCCATTTTTAGGGGATTTACCACTTTACCGTAAAAGGTTATAAAGCCGTCTGGGTTAGGATTTATGACGAGTATGGTCGCTTTTAGTTCTAGGTTCGTTGTCGCAGTTAGGATAAATGATAGAGTTTGTAAGTATTGCATATTCGGAATTGCATTATACACATAAATTACAAGTTACATAGTCTGGTATATATCGCGCGAGGACGTGCGGTCGACTAACTTCCCACAATGCCTTCACATATAACCGCCGCGTTTGACCGTCTCGTTGGTCGAGTGGTTAGCACTACTGACTACGCAATCGACTGGGCTCGAGTTCGTTCCCCGACGGGGACAAGCGTTTGTGTGAGCATAAATGTTTGTATTTCCGGGTTTGGGTGTTTATTAAATATATTCTGGTATTTATATATGTTTTTGTATGTATTAGTATCGTTGACTAACACCCATAACACAAGCAAATCATTTGCTTACTTTGGGGTTAGATCAGTAAGTGTAATTTGTCCCGCGAACATTTATGATATAAAGTTGCGTCAGCGCATTCCATACAGGGTCCCCACACATCTGCTTGTTTTTTGTCTCACAATATAAATGTATATAAGAGAAAGAAAGAAAAGTTATAAAATAGCGTAACACACGAAACCCCATAAAGCATTATATATAGTGTATTTATTTCAAGCTTAATGCGGCGGTTAAAAATATTCAAAGTGCCGGTCAGCACACTCGCTGGATTGTTAAAGCGGAAACCGCGACTTTGACTTTTAACATCGTTTGACACGACACTATTTGCTTGAAACTTAATACACTTGAGGCCTGAGGGCAAAGACTTTTCACAAACTTAGGCGTATTTATTACTTACACATTTGCGAAAAACTTATTGTTATTATGTCAAGCGTAACTCATTAATAACCAGCTCAAGTGACCCAAATATGTTATTTTTACATAGTAGAACACAAAAGTATATCATAAGATAGAAATACGCCGATGGTTCTCCTAGTGTAAAGAGATAACCTTCGTCTATGAACACCAATGTTGTTATTCATGTGGCAGGTTCTTAATGCCACATGCATAAGTTTAATGGCTACCTTACCCTTATCAAACGCTAACAAGCACTGACGGTATTACGGTAGGAATAACTAAAGCGATGGTACCAGACCCAAGCGAGAAAAAGCAGAATTCTACCACCTAGTAGCCATGATGGTAGTGATTCGCATAGATAATCGTTCGACTCTTACGAACTGCCTATTAGAACGGCAGATGATATACTCTCTAGAGGGGACCTGGAACAACAATCCTATGTTACGGTGTGATACCTAATATTTGTAGCTGTATATCGATAGAAGAATTCTCAAAGTCGGTCCAATAGTTTTTGAGTTTACTGCTTAAAAGCAAACAATCAAATTTTACCTCTTTATAATAGTAGTATACAGTACACAGTATAACGAAAATATAACATATAGATAATACTTATCCAATTACTTATCCAATTGTAAATAGCAAAAAATAAATTTGACAATTAAATAAATATTTCAAAAACCAAGTTTTGTTTCAGAACCCACTTTATCTTCAGTAAATTGACATCACATCTGGGGCCAATGGTTATCCAAAATTACCTGCAACAAACACATTGCTATATTAGAATATTAACGCTTTTTTATTATTATTATTTAATTCTTACGAGCTAAATTTCAAGGCATCGCTTCCCTGTTGTCTTTGTTAAAATCTCTATTTTTCTCTCTCATTAATTATCTTTTTGTTACAATGTCATCTGTGCCTATTGATCGGATATGTGGCACTTTATCAATAAACAAAGTCTGTTAGCCGTTTGAACCTGCAAGTCATCCGTGAAACTTCCCGCTAAGCTAAAGCTAAAGAAATCGAATGCATGTCACATGTGTGTAAGAACTAGGCATTTTCCAGGTTAAACCACAGTAACATCGAACCTAGGACTCCATGATTTGAGCCTAACAGGCTCATACTTTGACAGGATTGGGACTAACAATGTAAAAACTTAATATGTATATCTTATAAAAGTTATCTTGATATAAGTATTCAATTTAGGCCAAAAAAGATAGGTACTTTAGCTCTCTTTTGATTGGGATTCAAAATCCACTCATTGTATCGCAAAGTTCACAAATCACAACACGTCGCAGTTCGAAAGCCGTGGTCAAATCACTGACCTGGGGAACGGTGCGATTTCATTGAGTGCGATATTTCACATACAAATAAAGAGATCTAGCATATGCGAATTGTGATAAAGCATATCATGTGATTTATTACATGCTATTTATGTAATGTCCCATGCATAGTAAGAACTTCATTTTTTTAAATTATACCTACTAAACACAATATTTCAAGAGATTTATGGCTTACTCTAACAATCAACATATTCTTAGTCAACTGCTCATAAAACAGAGTGATGGTTTTTAGGTATTTATGTGCCTATATTCTTTTTTAAGTTTGTTTGCTGTTGATTTATATTCTTTGATGAGGTAAACATAAATTACCTACTTGCCACCTATCACATTGTGGGACAAAAGTATCTTCGGCTAATCGTGGGTTCCGTGGTTATACCTCTGCCAACCTCTTCGGGGATACGGGCGTAAAGATCCATGATTACATGACATCGATTAAGATATGCTTGCACAAAACTATTTAAATTTAATTGAAATTCTTTATAAATCAACTAGCTGTTGCCCGCGACTTCGTCCTCGCGGACTTTGTTTACTCCGCACAGCTCCTCCCCCGTAAGTGATAGCGTGATAATATGTATGTAGCCTATATGTTGACCTGTCCTGTTTGTAATATTCATGCACAATTTGAAGTAAATCCATGCAGTGCTTCTTGAGTTTACCCCGGACATACATACAGACAAACAGACAAAAATTCTAAAAACTATATTTTTGGCTTCAATATCGATTGTAGATCACGCAACAAATATTCTTTTTTTAAAATATTTAATGTACAGTTTTGACTTTCCTACAATTTAATTATATGTATAGATTTGACCACACTTGGGTAATTTAAAAAGTATTTAAATAGTTGGGTTCAAGCGGATCTAAAGTTTTACATTTATTCACTAGTCACGAAATAAAAATCCATTATTAAATCACAGATATATTTTTATATACTCAAAGTATCACATCTTTATACTTTTAAATACTTAATTTAAGCGTGTGTATATTGTACGTACATCATAACCATGCAGGATAGGAATATAAACCGAACATTATTACACATTGTCGGTAGTTTATGTATTAGTATGTATACGTGGCCAGGTCGCAGAATTGCCCGCATTATGAAATGCTCGTGAATTTCATGAAATGGTGGTATTTAATGAAATTTTTCACTGTTCATTGACCACATCATGATGTTATTTGATCAGATAGATGGTAAGAGAATGTTTATCGATATGGTCAACTAAACGCACGACTACTTCATAAAATCCTCGAACTTAATTGATAATATCGCAAAATAGTTTCATTATCTACCAATAGTGCGCTGGAAGCACTTTGTGTATGTGTCAACATAGCAGTTCCCCGTAATGACCGGCAAACTATGTCGTAGTATTTCCAAACGTTTCTAGTCATTATGTATGTCTATCGTATTTGAAAACAATAAACAAGTTGCTAAAATATTCAGGATTTTTATTAAATATCTTATGGACATCTATTTTCACAATGTGGCAAAATCGTGAAAGGTTAACAATTGAATGGTCTATTAATTCTAGTTGCCCACATCATTAAATACCACCATTTCATGAAATTCTCGAGCATTTCATGTTGTGGCCAATTCTGAAATCTGGCAACGACATATATACCATACTATGATTAAGGTATAAATTACCGATCTTGTAAATTTCCAGCTTACCCTAGCATTATTTCGAGATAAATGGATCATGAAGCCATTTATCTCGAAATAATTATCTAAATTCAAACTCACAATTTTATCTCAAGTTTCACATATTACGTTTATACTCAAAATTATAATTTAACTAATTACCCGAAAATCAATAAGAAATGTACTAATTAAAAAATGACACGAGCAGGATCTAAATCCACACAAAATTTTGCAATTGGGTTCATAATATTATGTAAATTATAAATAATTACGCCGGCTTCACTTGCGAGGCACGTAGAGTGGATCAAACGTCATCGATATATCGCAGTCAATTTGTATGTTTTGCGGATAAACAAACGGCATTATCATTTTATAAACGTAAGCGTTCGATACAAATCGTAGAAGGCAAATTATTGATGACAAAGTTTATGTAAATGACAGCCATTTACTCCGATGTCACCTACGATTGACGAAGCCCTGGTACGCGTGATTCCTTTTTTCAAGTGTGAGGCCTAAAATCAATTTTTTCCCCTGTTGGTCCCGGGCTCCTTTGAAGAATTAGCCAGCTGTCGTTCTGCTTGGCAAATCGTAAAAGGTGACCGATTGACTTCGCGAGGCACTACCATCGTGTCAACTATGTGATAGAGTTCTGCATTGTCTCGCCTGGGTCTGGTACCATCGCCTTACCTATTCCTGCCGCAATAGGGTCAGTGCTTGTCGCTATCGTGTTCTGATTTGGAGGGAAATGTAGCAGGTGAACTTATGCATGTGGCATAAGACCTCGCCACAAGATAGCAACGTATCAATAACATCTTTGCTGTCTATTGACGATGGTTGACTCTTTCCATCAGGAGAAACATCTGCTTGTTTGCTCCGAATCCCTTTGAGGAATTGGCCATCTGCCGTTCTAGCTGGCAGTTCGTAAAAGGCGAACGATTGGTCAAATATGTTACCATTATAATTGAATGGTAGAGTTCCGCAACGTCTCGCCCGAGTTTGAGGTACTAATTCCTGCAGCAACAATGACAATGTCTGTGATGTCGTATGCCGATTTTGACGGTAAGGAAGACGTAAACTTGTGCATATACGATCGCGACTTTATACGTTTACCTATTTCCGCCACAATTGCGTCACTTGTCATTGTCATGTTCCGGTTTGCAGGGTATCTGATCAACTTATGATATAGCATTACCATCCCGCTATGCAGAAAGCAACGCATCATTAACATATTTGGTGTCTCTACGTCTATGTGATGGCTGTCTTTTTCCATCAGGAGAGCCATGTGTTTGTTTGCTATCTACTGACATACAAGAAACAAGCTAACAATGTAATAAATTTCGTATAGTCTTTCGGGAAAAAAGTAGCTTATGTTTGATCCCAGATCTTCAATTATCTTCTTGCTAAATTTCATCACAGTAGGTTCAGCGGTTTGTATAATTTTTTGTTATAAATGTGATATTCAAACAGTATGAATTTTCAATCCAAAATTAACGCAAACTTTCCATATACGAATGAGCATTATATTTTCTTTTCTAAATTGGTTGGAAATATTCTGAAATAAGTTGGCAATACTCGCTCAGTAACTTGTAAGAAGTTAATGTAGGTGGGAATTGTGAGAATCACTCACCTGGCCGTTTATAATTCAGTATTGAATGACAATTGACTACAGGTGGGCATATAGCTTTATAAGCTATTCGTAGTTTATCTTAATTGGTTCCGTCTAATCATCATTTTTTAAATATAATACCTATGCTGTACTTCGTTAGCATAAGTTTTTTCGATCTTGAAAGTACAAACAGTTTCAAATTATATTATACTAGCTAATCCGGCAAACATTGTTCTGTCTTTTTAACTACTCTTATTTTTTTCTATTTTTTCTCACCTTTTAAACCTTCCCTGGACTTCAACAATTAATTCAAAACCAAAATAAGCTAAATCGGTTCAGCCGTTCTCGAGTTTTAACGAGACTAACGATCAGCAATTGATTTTTATATACGAGAATATATGTTATGGGCTAAGTAATAAATGTTAAATTTTTCATATTAAATAATTATAGTTTGGACTTCCTAATTTATCAGATGTAGTTTTCGGATAATGTGATAAAAACGCAGGTATATTGCACAGGCTGTGGGGTTCTAAATTTAAGCTAATTGCAGTGTGCAAATTTTTGATTATTTAAATTGTAAATTATATACAAAAAATACTTTAAATTGTATATATATACCTATAAGTGTCATACAAAAAAGAATAATCCGTATCGGTCTTCGAGTAATCTATAAAATAGTAATAGTATCTTTACGCCCGTATCTCCGAAGAGGTAGGCAGAGGTACAACCAGTGCACCCACGATTAGGCGAAGATACTTAGTCCCACAATGTGGCCTTCAATCCCAAGCGCTTTTTTATTATCAGAAAACTGAAAACACACATTTTTGAATTGCCGGACCCGGAAATCGAACCCGGGATCACATGTGGTCAACGCCGACCTGGGCCACTAGACCACAGAGGCGAAAATAATTGGTGAACATATAAAAAAAACTATTCCAACAAATTGAAAACTTCTTGGGGAAGTCAGTTGAAAATAAATTCTTTTGTTTGAGTATGTATAGTCAGGCTAAAAATAGGTTCGTCACCTTAAGATCTAATTTCGCTTGTACTAGTGTAAGAATCCATCATGCCAACATACCAGTACAAAAAACAGTTCTACTAACATTAAATAAATGTGACGTTTTCTATCAAATAAAGTTTATCTAACAATAACTATTGCATCAATTATTGCTTTTCGTTCTTCCATTCTTAAAGGTCTCGGCATTATTATGACATTACGAAAATAAAGGATATAATATTTATGGCAAATATATTTTACAATAAAATATTGAATAACACTAGAAATCTAGAAAATACCAACGGTGACATTAACCATAACAATAGTTTTATAATAAATATTAATTATTAATTAATATTTATTATAATTATTTATTAATTAATGGCAGGTCAAATCAATAAAAAGGTTTTAATTAAAAAACATTAGCATCTCTTTAGACAATAATCATTTACACAAGATAAAACAAGGAAATAGTGTTAATGCAAGCAAGTCTGAACCATAACATCGAAGAGTTAAGCATAATTTTCTATGCAACATTCTATTATGTGACAAATTTTCAAAAGATCATATGTGTTCGCAGCTTGTTAAATGAATCAATTTGAAAACTGACGAACCTATTCGTACCGCTACTGTACAACAAAATATGTATATTGTTATTTACATGAGACATGGCAGAAATGACTTATAGAGCAGAACAAGGTTTCATATTGCGATATTATATCAAATAACCTATCATCATTCTTGAAAGGCGATCAATTTCTAAAGCAAAATTATAACGTAAATAAAAATCAATTTTATTTCATTATTTAAAAATTATTCAAAAAAAACATTAAAATTTAGTTCTTTTATTATAGGATGTGTTCTATAGAAAACATTTATCTTCACGATGAATCCCTTGCGTATATGTTAAGAGAACAAGTTTCATGGACTCGTGACGACAACATTCATATTACTCATAACAATGTGTTTGTTGTCCTCTGATACGTACATTACGTGAATTTCGTTTCACGTTTGGTTTAACCTAATTTCTCTATACTAATTATACAGATAAAACATTTGGCCCTGTGTTGGTCCCGGGCTCCTGTGAAGAATATGCCGACTGCCGACTGCCAGGTAGGTCGTGAAAGGCGACCGATTGGATATGCGGGTCACTACCATCGTGGCTACTAGGTGGTAGAGTTCTGTATTGGCTCGCCCGGGTCTGGGATCTCGCCTAACCTATTCCTGCCACGCGTAAGGTTAGTGTCGATTTTGTTATAGTCGTGTTCCGATTTGGGGGGTAAGGTAGCCGGTGAACTTGTGCATGCTGCATTAGATCTCGTTAGACCTCGCCACAAGATAGCAAAGCACCATAACATATTTGTTGTCTGTAGGTGAAAGTTCACTCTTTTCATCAGAAGACCCATCTGTTAGTTTGCTATCATATGATATAAAAATTGTATTTTTGTATGTTTGTAACTGGGTGTAAGGGGGCATAACATCTGAAGTCCCAAAAGTCAACCTCACCTGCACGTGGTACACCCTGCTGAGAAACTAACGAGGCACTGACGACCGACTGATGGCGGTATAACCATCACATACAACACCGGGCAGTAAATGCTATCGATGACGACGGGCAGCAGCGTCAACGTCTGAAATGCTCTGGTGTCTGCGATCGCCAACCCGCTTGCCCAGCGTGGCGATTAGGGCAAAACCTCCCAACATGAATAGCGCTGCAAATAAACGGCCCCCAGTTCCCGGCCGCCTCACCAGGCCGGGCCAAGGTAGCGGTCACGGTATCGGTGGGGCAGGGGGTGCGAAGAATCCCCGGGTTACGTTACGCTACCAAAAACGACTGACCCTGGCAACGTATAATGGACGGACACTGAGGCTTGTCGAGAACATCGCAGAGCTCGAAGTAGAGTTAGAGAAAATTAACTGGCAAATTGTAGGGTTATGCGAAGTCCGAAGACAGGGAGAGGACACGATAACTCTGCAATCAGGCCATCTCCTCTACTATCGAGAGGGAGACCACCGTTCCCAAGGCGGAGTAGGTTTCTTCGTCAACAAAGCTCTCATTAACAGCGTTGTGGAGATATCCAGTGTGTCGACCAGGGTTGCATATCTTGTACTCAAGCTGACCAAGAGATACTCTCTCAAGGTCGTACAAGTTTATGCGCCGACCTCGACACACTCGGATGAAGAGGTTGAGCTCTTGTACGAAGATATCAATAGAGCCTTAAATAACACAACTGGAGCTCATTACAATGTTGTCATGGGAGATTTCAATGCCAGGGTAGGTATACAAACTGGCATCGAAACGTCAATCGGACCACACGGTTACGGGAGGAGAAACCAGAGAGGGCAAATGCTGGTCAATTTCCTAGAAGGACAAGGGCTATTCTTGATGAACTCCTTCTACAAGAAAAATCCTCAGAGGAAATGGACCTAGCGTAGCCCTGACGGTAGGTCAAAAAACGAGATTGACTTCATCATTACAGACTGTAAGCGCATATTTAGAGATGTCTCAGTGATTAACAGGTTCAATACCGGCAGTGATCACCGACTTGTTCGAGGATCTCTATATATCAATTTCAAGCTAGAGAGAAGCCGTACATGATGAAGTCCACGCTCCGACCGATTCCTTCCCAAACCGAAAAAAGCTCGGAAAATTTTCAGCTGGAGCTAAAAAATCGGTTCGATGCCTTGGCACATACCCTAGACGTTGACGAGGACTACGAAAATGTGGTGAAGACCTTAAGGGATGCGGGTAAAAGGTTTTGTAAAAAGAGGCATTCGGGCAATAAGTCTAAGTTCTCGGATGAAACTCTGGAGCTTATGAAGCAAAGACGTGAAAAAAATCACTGCGGCACCGTCAGATCTCCAACAACTCACCAAGGATATCAGGAAACCGATACGAAGGGACCTCCGACGCTCAAATGTTACAAACATCCAACGAGCCATAGATCAAAATCGGGGTTCCAAAGTATTTTCACATCAACTTGGAAAGAGTAATTTGACGAAGTTAAGAACTCAGGATGGCAGAACCGTCGCTTCTAAGCCGGAGATACTCACCGAAACTGAAGTCTTCTATGGCCAATTATATGCCTCGCGAATACCTCAACCTGAACCCCTAGACTCTGATCCCAGAGCCACATTGACACGCCACTACACCGACGAACTTCCAGATATGTCTCGAGGAGGTTGTACTGGCCCTGGGGCAGCTTAAAAATGGAAAATCCCCTGGTGAGGACGGAGTTACATCCAAATTGCTCAAAGCTGGAGGCAAACCTGTGCTACAGGAACTACTAAGGATATTTAACTGCGTCTTGCACTCGGGGAGAACTCTAAGGGCGTGGAATAGGAGCATAGTAGTTTTGTTTCACAAAAAGGGGGACAAAACACTGCTTAAAAATTATCGACCCATCTCGCTCCTAAGCCACGTCTATAAGCTGTTCTCAAGGGTAATTACAAATCGACTCGCATGAAGACTTGATGACTTCCAACCTCCCGAGCAGGCCGGGTTTCGACGAGACTTTGGTACCGTAGACCACATTTTCACAGTGCGGCAAATTATACAGAAGAAGGAAGAATATAATCAGCCCCTGTGTCTTGCATTTGTGGATTACGAGAAAGCGTTTGACTCGATCGACTCGATCGTCACATCTGCCGTAGATCTGATCACCGATGGAGTAAACGGCTCTTAGAGTGGAGACCGCGTCTTGTCAAACGTAGCGTGGGACGCCCCCTTACACGGTAGCGCGACGATCTGCGCAGGGTGGTGGGAAGTAACTGGATGAGGAGAGCCGAAGACCGGGCTCAGTGGCTCGCCTTGGGAGAGGCCTATGTCCAGCAGTGGACGAATGCCGGCTGATAATGATGATGATGATGATGATGTTTGTAACGAATAAACTCAAAAATCGACTAATTTAAAAAAATATTTTACCATTAGAATATTACACGATCCAGGAGTGACAAAAGCTTTTTTACCCGACTAATCAAAAGAGAGTATTGAACCGACTTCTCAAAAGGAAGAGGTTATGAATTGAATTCGGCTATATGTTCTGCCTACCATTCGATGGCCGGTGGACCGGATATATCCGTCATTGGCATTTAATAGGTGTAATTTTCATAAAAATCTCACTTCTTAGTCCGAACTATTAGGATGGATAACTACAGAACCTTACATTCCGCGTGGCCCGACACGCACTTTACCAATTTTTTTTAACATTTAACGGCCTTATTAATAAACAAAATAGGTCGTCTCGTACGTGCCCGGTTTATCGTATACTTCAAACGAGCAATGTATATTTGTATGTAATTGGTTTCTCCAGAACGGCTTTAACGATTTTGACTAAATTTTATACTGAGATAGTCTTTTATTATTACAATTGTTCTAGCTAAGTGTCATTTCGGTGATAATCGGTTTGTACATAAAACAATATCATTTCGCCCAACTAGTTTTTTTTATATCATAAGATAGCAAACAAGCAGATGGGTCTCCTGATGGAAAGAGTCAACCATCGCCTATAGACACCAAAGATGTTAATGGTGCGTTGCTATCTTGTGGCGAGGTCTAATGCCACATGCATAAGTTTACCGGCTACCTTACCCTCCAAACCGGAACACGACAGTGACTAGCACTGACGCTATTGCGGCAGGAATGGGTAAGGCGGTGGTACCAGCGAATGCAGAACTCTATAGTTACACTTTATAGAATGTTAATATTCCCATACTAAATATTTTAATTTAATTCGGATATTAAAACGGAGTTTCAAATGTACAAATTAGTTTAAAATTACGCGAAAATGCAAAACTAAATATTAAACCAATTTTAATCTTCTCAGAAAACAATGCGATTAACTTAAATGAGATCATATAGACGTCTGACCAATTATAATGAAACCCAAATTACTATAATTATTATTAGTCTGTAAAACATGATCCTTTCATTGGAATATAAATAACCAACTTGAAAAAAGAGAAGAGACTCTCGATTCGGTTGTATTTTTTTTTTATATCATAAGGTAGCAAACAAGCAGATGGGTCTCCTGATGGAAAGAGTCAACTATCGCCTATAGACACCAAAGATGTTAATGGTGCGTTGCTATCTTGTGGCGAGGTCTAATATCACATGCATAAGTTTACCGGCTACCTTACCCTCCTAACCGGAACACGACAGCGACAAGCACTGACGCTATTGCGGCAGGAATAGGTAAGGCGGTGGTACCAGACCCGGGCGAGACAATGCAGAACTCTACCACCTAGTAGCCACGATGGTAGTGACTCGATAGCCAATCAGTCGCCTTTTACGACCTGTCTGGCAGAACGGCAGTTGGACTATTCTTCAAAGGAGGCCGGGACCAACACGACGTAGGTTTCAGGGTTCTGAAGTTAACTAGTTACCCTAATGCTTTTACCATTCTTTCTTTCAATTTTGACAACGGTGTCTTCTCGATAACTATAGCATCGATGCTGTTATGACTTTACTCTAAAATGTTCGAGGTATGTGGATGACACCATAGACTATTACAATTATATACCTTATTCTTTTCGCAGTTTCCTAAATTCATATTTAGGAAACTAGGAAAGGTGATTAATGGACACGATTTAATACCAGGGACCTAATGTACATTAGCTGATAAATAAAGTCTACTTTGTGTCTAAGTAGATATTTTTTATCGATTACGTGTAATTTTAGACCGAAAACAGGTGTCTGGAGCTGGCTGACTAAACCTTTCCAGGTTTCCAAACATACTTTATGTTTGTTAACGATCCGTTAATTTTTAAAGGACCCTTTTAAAAGCGTTCTTATTTTTAAAAACCTTTGCTCCGAGTTCTTTTAGGAGTGTCTTTCTACCGTTTAGCTAATAAAAGGTGACAATCTTTATTAATATTATTAATGCGAAAGTTTGGATGGGTGGATGTTTGTTACACAAATTTAGCACACAGGTAGATGATGACCTAGAATAGCATATAGGCTAACATTTTAATCCAGAAAAATTAGGTGATCCCGCGGGATTCGCCAGACTTTTATAATGCACCGGGCTGCACGCTGCAGCTAGTCACTAGGTACGTAGTATAAAACAAAGTCGCCTTCTACTGTCTGTCCCTATGTATGCTTAGATCTTTAAAACCAGGCAACGGATTTTGATGCGGTATTTTTATTAGATAGAGTGATTCAAGAGGTATGTTTATATGTATAATAATTTATATACCAAATGTTCTCCCCGTGTTGGTCCCAGGCTCCTTTAAGGAATAGGTCATCTGCCGTTCTGCCAGGAAGGTCGTAAAAGGCGACCGATTGGCTATGCGAGTCACTACCATCGTGGCTACTAGGTGGTAGAGTTCTACATTGTCTCGCCCGGGTCTGGTACCACCGCCTTACCTATTCCTGTTGCAATAGCGTCAGGGCTTGTCGCTGTCGTGTTCCGGTTTGGAGGGTAAAGTAGCCGGTAAACTTATGTATGTAGCATTAGACCTCGCCCCAAAATAGCAACGCACCATTAACACCTTTGGTGTCTATGGGCGATGGTTGATTCTTTCCATCAGGAGACCCATCTGCTTGTTTGCTATGTTATGATATATAAAAATGTATATAAAAAATACAACATTTCCAGGTCAGCTAGTAAACTATAATTACTACGAAAATGTTGAACCAACTAGTTCACCCGTTTCACCCGTTCAATGTGATATAGCATGACTCATACGAGTAATGCGGAGCGTTGCTTTTTACTCTGAACATATCAATGTCAAGTATTTTTCTGGACTTCAACTGTACCTATCTACTGTATTCATACTTCATTCATACAATTATACAAGTACACAGATATAAATATAATATAATAACCCTTTTATAAACACACTAGCTATTGCCCGCGACTTCGTCCGCGCGGACTTTGTTTACTTTGCTTCTACTAGTCGTAGCATGATGTTATATAGCCTAAAACCTTCCTCGATAAACAGGTTATCCAACTCAAAAAGAATTATTCAAATTGGTTCAGCAGTTTTCGAAATTAGCGCGTACAACCAAACAAACAAACAAATTCTACAATTTTATAATATTACTAGCGACTTGCTCGCGGTTTCACCCGCGCAGCTTTTGTTCCTGTGGGAATATCGGAAAGGTTTATACACTAAAACCTTCCTCAAGAATCATACTATCTATTAAAAAAAACCGCATCAACGGATTACCGTTGCGTAGTTTTAAAGATTTAAGCATACATAGGGACATAAGGACATAGGGACAGATAGCGAAAGCGACTTTGTTTTATACTATGAATGAACTATAATGTGTATAATACTATGAATTATAATATGAATTTATATAATGAATAGTATAGATTTAACACTTTTATAAATTATTTCTCAAATATATATACAAAAACTGATTTAAAAAGAATTTCGTATACGTGGGGATGTCTGTAATTATCTTCACGCCCATATCCCCTGAAGAGGTAGGCAGAGGTACAAACAAGAGCACCCACGATTAGCCGAAAATACTTGGTTCGACAATGTGATAGGTGGCCAGCCTATCGCCAACTGGGCACCTTTAAATCCTGGGCAACGTTGATTCTATCAGAAAACCGAAAAAAAAACACATTTTAGAATCGCCCGACCCAGGAATCGAACCTGGGACCTCATGTAGTCAATTCCGACAATGGAGCACTAAATCATAGAGGCGATTGGGGGATGTCTGTGTGTCACGATTATGCCCTACCCGCTACACTTCAGTTCCCCTGTGATCGTGGTGCTTGCAACATCACCGAAATATCAGGAGAATAATCCATCAACTACTTAAATGTTGACGATTACAAGTATGTACTACTTAGTTACTAGTCAAAAGTTAGGTACAAGTTAAAATTCTGTGACGACTCCCTATATATAATCGTTACGGAAAATGTAAGGCAGGAGTTCAAACTCGAGAGTAGTGAAATCTCTAGTCTAGCTAGTCGTTTGCTACGAGTATTTAGAATGATTTTTGTTAAATCATAAGATAGCAAACAAGCAGATGGGTCTCCTAATGAAAAGAGTAAACCATCGCCTATAGACACAAAAGATGTTAATGGTGCATTGCTATTTTGTGTCGAGGTCTAATGCCACATGCATAACTTTTAACCTACCTTACCCACCAAACTACCTACCTACCTTACACACCAAACACGACAGCGACAAGCATTGACGTTATTGCGGCAGCATTAAGTAAGGCGGTGGTACCAGACCCGGGCGAGACAATACAGAACTCTACCACCTAATAGCCATGATGGCAGTGACTCGCATAGCCAATCGGTCGACTTTTCCGACCTGCCTGGCACAACGGCAATTAGCCTATTCTTCAAAGGCGCCCGGACCAACACGGGTAAGGGGGTCTTGATAGAATAGCAGATTTTCTATTTTTCAAGTATCTGTGGACCGATACAGGAAAATACTATTCATATTTCAATCACTTTTACCGATCGATCCGAGAATCAAACTTCGAATCTTGTAATTTTTTTTTTATATCATAAGATAGCAAACAAGCAGATGGGTCTCCTGATGGAAAGAGTCAACCATCGCCTATAGACACCAAAGATGTTAATGGTGCGTTGCTATCTTGTGGCGAGGTCTAATGCCACATGCATAAGTTTACCGGCTACCTTACCCTCCAAACCGAAACACGACAACGACAAGCACTGACGCTATTGCGGCAGGAATAGGTAAGGCGGTGGTATCAGACCCGGGCGAGACAATGCAGAACTCTACCACCTAGTAGCCACGATGGTAGTGACTAGTGACTCAATAGCCAATCGGTCGCCTAATTCGCCTAAACTAAGCCGAATAGGTAAAAACTAAAAACACAACCATTTGTACATTTATTATCTACATAATGGTAAGTGCCATTTCATTTGACATTTAAGTTAGTCAGTAGTTTGTTATCTAGAACGGAAATTCTCGCCCAAAAAATACCATTACCACAACATTCGCCATTTTAGGAGACGTTTAGTAAATTTTGTAGCATTTAAGGTTAGATTTCGTGTGATAACTTGGCCTCGATGCAGGATTGGCCTTTAAATTAGATTGCTCATTTTTCGTTTATGATATATACCATATACGGTATCAGCGCTTTGTGTTTGTGGGCCCGAATCACGTAACAAAACATATATCTATACATATTATATATATATATATATATATATATATATATATATATATATATATATATATATATATATATATATATATACATATATATATATATATACATATATATATATATATATATATATATATATATATATATATATATATATATATATATATATATATATATATATATATATATATATACACGACATGAGGTTGTATCGTGTGTATGTTTAAACTTTAAACGGGCAGCCTATACCGCGGTCTTAATGGTCTAAGAGCCCTCGACACAAAATTTATGATCAATTACACTACATAAAACAGCGGTTTCATCAGGAGAGCCATCTGTTTTTTTGCTAGCTAATGATATAAGAAAGACAGAGATCCAGACAGGTTAGATATATAATAACCTGGAATAACACAGGCTACTTTTTATCCCGGAAACATGAGTTGTTCCCTCGGGATTCCCCCAAAAATTTTTATAATGCAGCAGGCTGCATACTGCAGCTAGTTTCAAATAAACACGTCCTAAAAGAACTTTCAAACAATAAAACTTTGAAAGGTAGCGTTTATAAAACAGTACAATCATAAACAACGCCACAGAACAACACATAATTATCGGAAGGGCCGGTCATTGAACCCGCACTCAAGTTCAAGAGTAGAGAAGCCAATCCGAACGCCCTGTTTATATTTAGGCTGCTAAATATACGCACTTAACTCGCTCGCTTCGCGTAATGTTTCCTGCAGTTTTGTTGGATTAAAACAATCGCTGGAATGCATATGTTCATTACAATCATTCATTTATTCATGCATAACTTACAGATCAAGTATCTGGAACTTAAAGCATCCGGAATGCGATCCTGTGGGAGATTTAAGACCCGTTGCATTGGCTTGGTGTAGGTCAATGCATTTAGACAGAAATGGATATTATAAGAACTGATGATTTTTGTCGCTAGATAACACATCACTACATTTTGGTAAGACGTTTTTATCCCCTGCCTTTATTGACAGCCTCGTGATCTAGGGGTTATTACCTAATCGGCTCAGATCTTGAGGTATTCTGTTTAATCCTCGTGTCAGTGTTATTGGAGATATTATTGAGGTTTTTCTCGAAAATCCTATTCTCAGCAGTCACCTCGAAGTGGTGAACTGTTAATACCTCCGTGATTTGGATAAGGTAAAGCTATCGATCCCGATTATCGCTACAAATAAGTGGTAATATTTATCAGTTAGGTAAAACGCGGCGATGGGGATCACCACCCATCTACCGTACATCCGTACCGTACATCTACCAAGAACCGTAATTCTTTTCTTAAATGATAACCATTAAGGTTAGATGTTGCTATTATAAGTACGGAAATAAAAGTAAATACATGAATTATAATATACATTTGGTGTATTCTTTGAAGGCTCCTACGCAAGCGGGACTTACAAGTAGGAGCTAAATACAATATCGACATAATATTATACACCATGTGTGTGGTCTACATACAATGTCTTTATAATGCTATCTATATTCTATACCAATATTATAAAGAGTCAACATTTGTATTTTTTCATAAATTATGTCTTTATGAGGAATAAACTTAAAACCCACTGGTCCGATCTTAAAAAATAATTTACCATTAGAAATCTACACCATCTAGGAACAACCTAGGCTACGTTTTTCTTTTTACCCGTAAACGGCGTGTTTGTATGAAAAAAAGTAATGAATGTGAAAGAAGCAAGACAAATCTGTAAGGATCGTGACATAGGGCATTCGTTTCGCCCTGCCTAATTTGCGAGGGATCTGGCGTGAAGATATGTAATGTTGTTGTTATATTTGGACTGATAGTTGAAAATGTAAAAAAAGGCTTTGTTTTATTAGTGTAGATCAATAAAATATAAGTTCATATATCTTCATGGTGTAGATAGATCAAATTGTATTCACACACACATTTGTCATAATCACAAAATGGACACATTAAAATCATTTTATAATCATTCTTAGGTATAACACAAGATAACCTCATTCTTACGTATAACACAAAATAACCTAAACTTTTCTGACCCTACATGACCCTACTGATTTAAGACCAATGATTTATATTTTATATAATATATATTATATAAAGATAGATTTAAGAGGCTCATAAAGATTATACCGTCAAGCTCAAGTGTAAACACATAAAGATAGATACTTTATTAAACAAGTTCGTACAATATTAGAGTCGCTCACTTTTATTGGTATATTAGGTAACGTTAGAATAACAGAGCACACATCTTAAATCAATTAATGTGTCAATAATTTTTAGTCTACTTAATTAGGTGTTGGTAGTTTCCGAGTAACAAAGTTCTCCGAGTCGTTTGAAACGTTGCGATGTTTGTCAAAGTCAAATCGTTAAAGAAATGTTGAGATATAGAGCTTATAAGAGGAGTTCAAAAATCTAATGTTAAAATTATTTCAGCGCAAGTTCAGAGTTCAGGGCGAAACTGTATACTCAGCGACGATTAATTTCAACTACTTGAACAAGATATACTTGAGTAGATATTTTTCCCTATGTAGGCGAGGCCCCCTCGAGAAGTAGACCATCTCCTATTCTGCCAGGCAGTTCGTAAAAGGCGAACGATTTACCAAACATATCACAATCATCATGCCCCTAAATATTTAAAATCCAAATTTGAATTTCTATGTAATACCCACACTTTGCACCTTCGATCTTCTGACAATATGACACTATGTATACCTCTACACCGTTCCAACTTTGTTTCCGACTCATTCACTATATATGCGACCCGATTGTGGAATGACCTATCTCTCTCGTTGCGTCTACATGTTTTCATTCAAACGAAACCTAAAAATGCATATGCAAAATAGTAGTTAGCTAACAGGTATATGTCTATATATGTGTGTATGTATGTATGTATATATGTGTATATTTGTATATACAAGTAATATGTATATATAATAATTTGTATTGATTAAGTAGTATATATTTAAATTTATTAAGATCTATGTTCTTATATGACATATTTTCTGAGGCATCGTTTATATACTTTCTGTTTGCCCAAAGGTTGACTAGGAAGAATGCCTATCATTAGGTCCGACTTTTGTACAAATTTATTTAAGGTGTACAATAAAGTTAAATAAATAAATAAATCGTGCTAAATAGATGGTAGAGTTCTGCAACGTCTCGCCCGCATACGGTAAACTTATGCACCTAGACGAATAAGTTTACCGGTTACCTTACCTTCCAAATTGGAACACGGCAGTAACAAGCTCTGACGCTATTGCGGCAGGAATAGGTAAGGTGGTAGTACCAGACCCGAGCAAGAAAGTCCAGATCTCTAATTTTTCGAAGGGAACCGTTAATAGCTCATATAATGGGCCGCAGTTCACCTGATACGAAGTTAGTCAGGTGTCGAAGATGGTTGCGTATTGAGCTGCAATATGCTTATTTACCATAAGATACTAATATGAATATTCATTATAAGACAAATACCGGTAATTGGTTACCGATTACAATTTTAGTAAAGGATTCCATTTTCCAAACATATAGTTATAAAAACATATACACAGTATTTATAAAAATGTTATTGAAAGAGCTCGCGAGAGAAAACTGCCCCTCTCGCCTCGAGCGTATTGTTATAAGGACATATTGTGCATATACCACCTGCCTGGTTATTGAAATCAATTGTAAAAATTCAATCAAATAATCATCATTGGCTTGAAACCGACGACGAATTTCGTATAAATCAATTATTATTTCCGATTTGAAATAAATTTCGTATTCCGTAGAAAAGAAATATCCATTTAATCATAAAATAAAAACTTTTGACTAATAAATTCTAATTTATCTATTCTATACATATAATAAAATCGTAGGAAAGTCAAAACTGTACATTAAATATTTTTTTAAAAGAATACTTGGGGCGTGATCTACAATCGATATCGAAGCCAAAAATATAGTGTTTAGAATTTTTGTATGTTTGTCTGTTTATCTGTTTGTCTGTATTTATGTCCGGGGTAAACTTAAAAAGTATTGCATGGATTTACTTCAAATTTTGCATGAATATTACTAACAGGTCAGGTCAACATATAGGCTACATATTATCACGCTATCACCTAGCGGCCAGGTGCTGTGCGGAGTAAACGAAGTCCGCGCGAACGAAGTCACTGGCAACAGCTAGTATAAAATATGTATATTAAATCACAAGCAAACTTTCCAAGGACGAAATTGTAGTCGAGTTCGAATCGGCTTAAAACAAAGGGGATTACTAATATTGCTGATTGTAAAAGTATTATATAGTGATTATAAAATTATCGTGTTTATAAGAGTTTCCTTCGTGTTGGTCCGGGCTTTTTTGAAAACTAGGCCAACTGCCGTTGTAACAGGCAAGTCTTAAGAGGCGACCGATTGGTTATGCGAGTCACTACGTGGCTACCTAAGCGAGACAATGCAGAACTCTACCACCTAGGTAGAGTTCCGCATTGCTACTTATTCCTGCCGCAATAGCGACAGTGCTTGTCACTGTCCTGGTCCGGTTTGGAGGGCAAGGTAGCAGGTGAAAACTTATGCAGGTGGCATTAAACCTCCCCACAAGATAACCATGCGCCATTAACATCTTTGGTGTCTATAGGCGATGTTTGACTCTTTCCATCAGGAGACTCATCTGCTTGTTTTCTATCTTATGAAATAAAACAAATTGAGGCTTCTTTTGAAAAACACGTCATTACAGCTTTGACTACTATCGAAGGAAAAAAAACCCTAGTTCTGCCCTAAACCCTAGTTCCCTAGTTCTTAGACTTCCCGGTTTTGTTACCACCGTATTACTTATATGCAATAGCATCAGTGCTTGTCACTATCACGTTGCAGTTTGGAGGAAAAGACATCTGGCATTTCAATTCCCTACATGAATGACAACGCACCATTAATTTATTTTGTATCTATACACGACGATTATCTCTTTTCATCACGAGAACCATTTGCTTATTTGTTATTCTACGATGTGTAAAAGTGACTTTCAAAATATAATTCTTTACTGTAATATTGCGTTTATGTACACTCAAAATTCATAATATTTACGTCACATCAAATGTTGTATACGTTACGTCGTCGTCATATCAATTTAAGCTTAATAAATTCTCATGAAATTGTAAACTTTTTTGAATTAAATAGCTTTGACATAATTAAATATTACATTTGTTATTGATTCACATATGAGCACATTTACAGATATAATTTACACACATACGAGTATTTTTTATAGAATTGCGGTTGCTTTATCAGACATATAAAATCTTAAAACCGATTTCACATTATTATTTATTTGAAAATTACAAATACGGTCACATAATAATATAGAGGATTAAACGAAAGCAATTCAAAAAATATTTTCAATAGTTATTGAAAAAGAATGATAGAAAGTTACCCTCGCGTGTATTGTTGAAGCCACACATTGTGTGAGGGCCACCTGCCTCATTAATGAACTCCAATCGCCACAAGGACAATGCCTTCCCAACATTACTAGACTCCACTGATTTAAAACAAATGAATTCAACAGATGTTACTAATTTTATTATTACTCTCATGTGAAAGTATTTCGCACAGAGACATAAGTGTTGTTTACTTTCAACAAAAGGCTCCGAAATTAAATTCGGCATACTATAATAATACTAAAAACAGTAACATGATCAAATTCACCCGTGGTCTAAGGCTTACACTTGTCGGCTAAGCATGAGTTTCCGGGTTCAATCCAAGGGTCGAGCAAAATTGTTATTGAGGTTGTTTTGAAGTTCCGAACATTCAAGTTTGCCGAACATCCAAAATCTAAGTAGAGACTGGTAGCGATGTATTAAACCTCCCACGCCTTGGATGAGCATATAAGCTGTCGATCGCTGTCATTGTTGGAAATAAGTGGTAATCGTTGTTACGACGGTAAAATGAGGCGATGGGATCACCATTCACCACCTATCTCGCCAACTAAAGAACCGGTCCGACCAAAAATCTATAGATAGTAAGGTTCACTGCTTACCTCGCAAGGGAACGGGCGTAATGATACTATTTTAACTTTAAATATTTGTATTTACCACGCCTTTACTCACTTTACCACGAAGAAATTGATACTGCGATTTTTTTAAATAAAATATTTTTTTAACTGAATGGGTATCAAACTGTGGATCTCAGCCAAATAACCAATATACCATGAGACAGACACAATAACATTGCTACAAAAATCAATAAAAACTAACAAGTGTATTTAAAAAACGAGTACAAAGGTCATTATAATGTTTCCTATTACTGAGAAGCAAAAAAGCTTAGGATTAGCTACTCCTATTACCATTGTTGTGTAATTGATGCAATATAAGTTAACGAAGATTGTGCTTATTCCAAAGGCATATTAAAAAAACTTATATCTTAAAAAAAGACAACAAATTCTTAAGACATACGTCCAAAAAAATAAAGTATAAGAAGCTCAGCGGGAGTTTCTTACGCTAGAGTTTTTCGATAAGGGCGTTTGTTTGCGTTCCATTAGAAGCAATAAAATTGTTGCCATGCCGTAAGTGCCTGTAAAGGATTATTTATAATCTCATTCTTATAACAAATTACAATTGACAGCTTTTACTGCTTCTTATGACACGGGATATCACAGCCAACTGTATAGTCGGCGGGATAGCACACTTTTTCAAAGTACTTCCCAAAAAGGAGTAGGTCCTCAGTTCGGCTGTTTATATGCTTTTCAGAAAAATTCGAAGAAAATTAGAAACCCTTATAGTATCGCTATGTCTTTCCGTCCGTCCGTTCGCACGATTTCTCAGATATTCTTATTACTAGAAAGCTGTAATTTGGCACGAATGTACACATCGTGAAAAATATGTTTTTAGGGTAGCTCCCCTACATGTAAAGTGGGGATGATATTTTTTTTCTTATTTACCTCATTATGTGGGGCATCGTAGGATAGGTTTTTAAAAAAATATTGTAGGTTTATGAAAACAAGTTTTCGATTAAGGAACTCGTTTGTAAAATATTAAATTTTTAAATGCTGTTTTTTTTAAGTCAAGTGTCTCTCTCCCTATCCCTCTGCAGACCAAATAGTGGTTTTGGAGGTGGAAAAAAATCACGGTATTAGTAAATATAATGAAATTAAAAGAAAAAATATTACTGCTTTTACAAGTTTTTGAGTAATAGTCGACCAACTTATAAAATCTACTTAGAGAAGTTTTTATAGGTGGTGAACTTGTGGTGCGGATATATATTTATCACTGACGTTGAATAGCTTAAATGTCCATAGTATAAAACTATAAGAGCCCTATTCTTAGTCCGCATTATTATGATAGGCAAGTTCGGAACCCTACATTACGCATGACTCGACACGCACTTTACCAATTTTTTTATGTATGTTAGGGAATATCTCCGTCAATTATGTACCGATTTGCAATTTTTTTAAAAAGTATATTTCCTAGTTGATCCCATACAAATTTAGTGAAGATCTCATTCAGGGTTCCAAAGATAGAAGAAATGGGAAATCAGTTTTACTGCGATTAAATTACATTTATTTTTAAACTAGCGGTCCCCTTCATCAGCGTGGAATTTAAAAAAAAAAGTAGCCTAAGTTACTCTTTATTACATCAGCTATCTGCCTGTGAATGTCCCGTTAAAATCAGTCCAACCGTTTCAGAGATTAGCCGGAACAAACAGACAGACAGATAAATTTTTTTTTAAAAAAAGTTATTTTGCTTTTTGTACCATGTAAATATCCATATGCATTTAATAAAAAGCAGTTATCTTAATATTACAAACGGACACTCTAAACCAGAACATGACAATGACAAACATTGACACTATTGCGGCAGGAATAGGTAAGACATTATTGCGGCAGGAATAGGTAAGACACTATTGCGGCAGGAACAGGTAACCTGGCGGGACGTTGCCGAACTCTAAAACCTCGTAGTCACGATCATGTAGCACGTATAGCCAATCGTTCGCCTTTTACGAAATGCCACCGCGAACTCGACATTTAAATACCTAAATACCTAAATTTAAATACCTAAATACTTGATTTTGACCGAATTATTAAATAATTATTAATGTTATCAAGTGGCCATGTGTCTGACAAATTCTCTGCTGCATTATTTAAGGCAGATAGTCTACATATCACGTAATCTAGAGTTTGCGATTAGCAGCACTTTTGAAAAAATCGAACACAAACAGTTTGTGACACAGTCCACATGAATACTAATAGACACGGCATTGGGAAGCAAACGCTCGACTCCTATCACTGTCAAAAGTGTCATACATTTGTAGATATAATATATTGTGAAAAAATAGAAACAAACCATGTTGTACTATTTTATCGTACCGAATGAGATGACAATGTTTAAAAATTACCCTTGAAATGTTATAACGCTGTGTTTCTGTATGTAATTGCAAGCTACGCTAACTAACTAAGAAATTGTCTTAAAAGGCGTAGGTATCCATTTAATTCATGGTTTAATAGAATCGCCAAAATGAAGCCACTCGCTACTTTTCAAATACGTGTTGATCATTTAACAAAAAGAGTGCAATCCTGCGGGCTAGTATCCTATATGCTATAAAAAATGTCTAACATAAAAGTATAAAATATCCTTTAAACGCGGAATTTATAGCGATTTACTGCGAACGGCAAATGTAACTTCCGTTCATGGGGCTTATTACGAGCTTCCCCTTAATCCGGATTTAAAAACTGCATGACAATGGTCTAGACACATTCGTAAAGCTATTATGCAAGAGTCTTTTCTTTGCATTACTCCAGAAGGACTTAAACAAATATTTTCTTCACTAAGCCAATATTTACGGCGCCCTCATGAGCAAGGGTTGGATAAATACATTATCTACCCGTCACATTTTTTATTTCTATTTTACTGCGTAATTTCTACTCTATTTATTGTACAAAGATATCCGCACCCTATTCAAAATATATCCGATAGCTTTATTGTTAGGAGGCAGTTCTGTGTACGCATTTTGACTACTACTACATATTATAAAACAAAGTCGCTTTCAACTGTCTGTCCCTATGTATGCTTAGAACTTTAAAACCACGCAACGGAATTTGATGCAGTTTTTAATAGATAGTGATTCAAGAGGAAAGTTTATATTATGTATAATAATTTATATAGCAAATCAACGTTTGCCGAGTCAGCCAGTTTGCTAATAAATTTCGTTTAATATTGTTTTTACAAACTACCATTTTTTTAAATTTCTTTTAGATACGAAACACATCCATGCATTATAAAAGTTTTTGGTGAATCCCGCGGGGTCACCTAATTTTTCCAGGATAAAAAGTAGCCTATGTGCTATTTCAAGTCATCATCTAACTGTGTGCCAAATTTCATTCAAATCCGTTCAGCGGTTTTTGCGTGATTGAGTAACAAACATCTATCCAAACTTTCGCGTTTATAATATTAATACAGATAACTAGCTGTTTCCCGCGCCTTCGTCCGCGCGGACTTGGTTTA
Source organism: Apodemia mormo (assembly GCA_036924255.1). Taxonomy (NCBI): domain Eukaryota; kingdom Metazoa; phylum Arthropoda; class Insecta; order Lepidoptera; family Riodinidae; genus Apodemia; species Apodemia mormo. The sequence goes on along the minus strand of JAUPFN010000019.1, from coordinate 22,442,404 downwards.
CTCCGCACAGCTCCTCCCCCGTAGGCGACAGCGTGATAATATGTAGCCTATATGCTGACCGGACCTTTTAGTAATATTCATGCAAAACTTGAAGTAAATCCATGCAGTACTTTTTGAGTTTACCCCGAACATACATACAGACAAACAGACATACAGATAAACAGACAAAAAATCTAAAAACTATATTTTTGACTTCGATATCGATTGTAGATCACGCCCCAAGTATTCTTTTAAAAAATATTCAATGTACAGTTTTGACTTTCCTACAATTTTATTATATGTATAGATATAGATGAATATATCATATTATAAAGCATAACAATATAAATTGTTAGCGATCACCCGAAGGTCGAAATTCGACCATAGACTAAATAATTAAATCTCTTTCTCAACATCTATGTCACATGAATGTATTGTGTCTAATGTTTATATTTATTAATTTAATATCTTATTTAAAAATATTAGGTTTCTGCAGTCCTCCGCATTTGAACTTTCATACTCCAACGTGCGTGTAAAAAGGGGTACAAAGTTTTTAGTTCACGTAATAATAAATTGTATAATCTGTGATATCTTTCAACATTTTAAAGTACGTAATAACTGCCTATTTTGCCATGGGCAATAAAAGTAATGCACGATTTATTGCTTTATTCTAGAACCAATATAACTAGACTCAAAAAAGATTTCATTTATACACCTATCATTAAAATTATAAACGACATTTTAGAACTTAGACGATGATTGATTTTGATTTACTACTTATTTTTTAAATAATATCTCGATTTTAATAATAAGGTGTGTTTCACTGAAACATATTTTCGAACTTACAAAAAATAACGTCAGTTTACGTACAGTATTTAAGGAGCAATTGAAGAAAAATTGATTTTATTTTTCCTGAAATTTGCTTTTTTGTAATTATCATTTTATTCTCCGGGGACGGCGATTATGGCAAATAAACATATACTTGTAGTTCTCCTGATGGAAAGAGAAGCCATCGCCTATAAACACCTAAGATGTTAATGGTGCGTTGTTATTCGTGTTGAGGGTTGGCAGTTCCACATGCATAAGTCTACCGGTTACCTAACCCACCAAACCGGAACTGACAGTGAAAAGCATTGAAGCTACTGAGGCAGGAATAGGTAAGGCGTTGGGACCAAATACCCGAGCGTGAACTCTACCACCTTTTCGATTGTTAAACTATAGTTTGTTACTAACTTACTAACAAAAATTGTTTTAGAATAAAATTTCCACTCAATAATAGACATGGATTTATTTTTGGGATGTGCCTTAGGATTTTAGAGGGGCTCGCACTCACTAATCTATACATTAATACATGAAACAGAAACTTTGTACCCCTTTACGACAATTACACGAACGGTGGATTATGAAATTTGGTACAAAGTTTTTTTTATAGTAGAGGGGCAAACGAGCAGGTGGTGCACCTGATGGTAAGCGATCACCGCCGCCTATGAACATCTGCAATACCGGGGGTCTTGCAACTGCCTTGCCGGTCTTTTAAGAATTAATAAGCTTTCTTTAAGGTCTCCAAGTCGTATCTGTTCGGAAACACCCCCGAGGGTAATTGATTCCACAAAGGAGTACCTAGTACGAGGCAAAATGTGCAAATTTACATTGCGGAGGACTGCAGAAACCTAAAATTTTAAATAATATGCATTAGCAATACATTAAATTAATAAAAATATACATTACTCACACTACTGCATTCATGTGACATAATATAAGCACATGTATACATATATGTATACTATTTTCTCTAAGGCTAAAATCTATTGACAAACTAAGAAGTGATTATATTGTTCACTCTATGGTTGAATCTTGCGTACAGGGCGATCGCTAGTCCGTTAAAAACAAAAAGACAACTTACAAACCGAGTAAGTTGTTTATACAATTCAACATGAAAACGCATACACATAAAATGGTTGTCTCATAAAATAAGACAAAAGTCTCCGTCAGAACCATACCAAGTTTTATATTAATGTAATTACATCGTTTCTCTCCCGCAAGGCGGCGCCATAGTCCCCCTGCGACCGCGATGGAGAATGCCGCACGCACGTGCGTACAACACGTTTTAGTCATTCAAAAACAACATATCTAAATAAAACTACACTCTATTACATATTATTAAGGTTGACTTTCTAATATTGACCCCTTTTAAATATCAACCACACAATTGTATACTCTATCACCAATAAAGAAGGAAGCATTTTAATCAGATGTAGCTGATAGCGATTGCACTGTCGCTGTCTGAACTTTTGTCCTTCTTTGATTAGCGGTTATCGTTGTGGTACATTTTTATTGTATACGAAATTAACCTATTTCGATTTTATCACAGTTGCAGTGAATACGAATATAACAAGTTGTTATTTAACTATCTGTTTTGTCAACTTTCAAGCCCACCGACTAACATGTAACTTATACTATGATGCTACTCGTAGCTCAAATTTTTTTTAATATTACGAGAACGATATATTTGAGTTAGGAGCAATAGTTCTTTAGATAGCTATTTATTTTTTCCACATTCAAGCTCACCGACTAAATTTTAGCTTCTTTTTTCTTTTAAAATAGCAATCAAGAGGGTCTCTTGATGCAAAAGGTTAACACATGCCTATAGATACTAAAGATGTTAATGGTGCGTTGCTATTTTGTGGCGAGGTCTAATGCCACATGAATAAGTGTACCGGCTACCTTACCCTCAAAACCGGAACACGACAGTAACAAGCACTGACGCTATTGCGGCAGGAATAGGTAAGGCGGTGGTACCAGATCCGGGCGAGGCAATGCAGAACTCTACCAACTAAGTAGCCATGATACACAACTAAGTGACTCGCATAGCCAATCAGTCGCCTTTCACGACTGGCCTGACAAAACGGCAGTTGGCCTATTCTTCAAAGGAGCCCGAACCAACACGGGGGAAAGCTTATAATATACATATTATGTACTATTAATGCTTCCCACAGCTAAAGCTTTTTGTAATTTGTGACAGTACATTTCTTATGACATAAAAAGTAACTTATTTGAGGCTGGGCATAGATTATCTTTATTTCAAGTTTTGTTCGATTACGTATTGTGTTATTGGTGATGTTGGTTCGGGTTCGTTTTCGAGAATAAGTGCTTGCCTTCCTGCCAGACAGTTCATAAAAGACGAAAACATGTCACTTCCATTGTGACTACAAGGTGGTGTAGATCTGCAATTTCATGCATGTGTTTTGTACCTTCTCTATTCTAGTCACTGTCGTATTCCGGGTTAGAGAGTAAAAAGTATCCGAAAAACTAATGCATGTGGTAATTCAAACCATCACAAGGATAACAACGCACTGTTAAGATCTTTAGTATCCATAGGCGATGGTTATTATCTTTCATCAGGAGAACCATCTGCACGCCGCAAGTCACTGTAATAAACTTCTAGAAATAAAAAATAGTGTGGGTGAAATTTTGAATTTTGGCGTGATGTCCGGTGTTGGAATTCAGCGGATGAACAACTATCGAACACTCTTCAAGATAAACATTGCAGGAGATGCAAAGAGAGCTAACATCATAAACAACATTAAAATATTCTCCATATTTTAATATTGTTTCAGATGTTAGCAAGCGTAACTAACGATTAGTTACACAGAAAAGCTTCATATACCATAAAAACAGTACAAAATGTATGTGTGTCAACATAAATACATTTTCAAGGCAAGCATCTGAAAAGAACATTAACGAACTAATCAAAATAATCTGTCTGTCATACATAATAACACAAAGTCAAATATTATTTAATGTTTATAACTGGAACAAGTCCCCTCACAAAAAAGTTAATAAATTGCTCAGGAGAGTCCAATCATAAACAACATCGTCACAGCATTATGCACCCTAACCACATAACAGTTCCCCCGAGTATTGGTTCCTGACGAATGACCCAATAAATACCCATAAGGCAAAACGCGACACGTACAAAACATACCAGGGTATAAAAGCATTATCCAGTACTGTAATTTATTTCTCCTTCAGGTAAACGGTTATTTTATGGGCCCACTTAAATGTTCTATAATCCTAGCAGTTAAAGCATAAAAGAGGGTGTAGGAAACCATAATGCAACACCATAAACCGTTTGATATTCAACCGGCTACCACCTGTTTTAAAGTAGTTCATAAATCTCTATTTAAAGGCGGGATCTTATTTAGATTGCTCCAGTAGAAACCGTCACATAATCTTCACAATAAATAAGCTTACGTAAATAATTAAGTAGAAGGCAGCCGACGTAATGATATACCTAAGGACGATGTAAGTCTAGACAAATAGGACATAACATCCAATCTCAGATTGAAGAGTCATAGAAAGAATTGAACAAATATTTTAAATTAAAATATTTGATTATTCTTTAATATTAAAGAATATATGAAACCAATGAAACAACAGTAAAATACATAAAATATGAGCCATGTGGTCTAAAAATAAAATTTATATCACCTGTCACAACTGAGAATATAAGGGTAAATTGTTATATTATTTTATCAGCAAACACGCAAATGAGACTACTTGATGGAAAATCACGGGTTAATCCAGGCTTCTTTTGAAAACTGTTGATCTAGGCCCGGTGTAAACGGTGATTTTTTAATAAGTTCCTATTTTAAAATCTGTTTGTTTTTTCGAAATAAAAATAACTGTTAGTCTGAAGGGCTGCAACAGCGTTCCACATGGTTAACGATTAGTAAATTTTCAATCCGCAGTATTCAAGCGTTTCAATCCGAAGACCGAATGAAATTATTAAAAAAATAAGTCAACGGCAAAAGTTCCTGTAAAGGCTTATATTGTCAAAATATTTTATTCAAATAAGAACAAAAAAATATTTTTGACTTTGACTTGACCTCAATGGGAAAATAGGATCCCTCCAAATAAGCAAAAATCTATTGCCAAAGATTCACTTTGGCGGTAGGGCAAAAATAAATAGATTCTATTTTAGCTCAACTTTTTAAACTAGATCACATTAAGTAGAATTTCTTATTGATATAAATTTTGCCAATCTTTAGAGGTATAAAAAAGCAGTAGTAAATACTCAATACTGACAAGCAAGGAAATGGCACTATTGCGTCGTACCAAGAAGATTAAAGATAAGTTTACCTACTAAATATTCCCATGTTTCGTTCCACAACAAGATGGATTATTTATTACCAACTGGATCATTCGATCACGTATCTCTAACACCATAACCTTTCTCAAGCTTGTTTCTAAATGAGTCATCCTACGCTAAGAGAAATTTTGCTACGGACCCAGTATAAACTTGAATTGCACTCGATCTACCCACACAAAGAACCGGTTAGAACAGTACAGGACTTTGTAATACAAGGATAGGTCGATACACTTTCTTAACTAAACTTTAAGACACTCACACATTGACTGTGGAGTTATTTTACTAACCTTTTAAACACTATCTTCCACGTCTTTGCTTGCGTCGAAATTTTCATGCTCCAATACGTATTATCCATTTTAATATTATAAAAGCGAAAGTAACTCCGTCTGTCAGTTTGTCTTTTATATACGCCTAAGCCATTGAACCGATATGAATGAAATTTTGTACAAAGGTAGTTGAAGAGCCGATTAAGGACATAGGATAGATTAAGGACATAGGACATAGGATAGGATTAAGGACATAGGATAGCTTTTATCCCAGGAATCCCATGGGAACGGGAATTATGCGAATAAAACCCCGGGATTGTATTTCTTTTAAACCACGGTAATAATGAGTAACTTAGGTTACTTTTATTTTTAAAAAAAAACCACACAGACGAAGTCACGGGCACAGCTAATACATTTATATTTTTAAAATAATATACAGAATAGGATTTTATCGATATATATTAATAAAATCCTATTCTTTTATGAATATGTTACAAACAAGCATAAGGCTCTCCGATTGGAAAGATACAACCGTCACCTATATCACATGAATAGATAAGTACTCTTTGCCTATATTCACCAAAGCAGTTAACGGTGAGTTGCTATCCTAGTGACGGGGTCTTAATACCACATGCATAAGTTTACCGGCTACCTTACCCTCCAGTCCCTGAAACACTTTAGTGACAAGCACTAATGCTATTGCGGCAGGAACAGATAAGGCGGTGGTACTGGACCCGGGCGCGACAATGCCTAGCTCTACCACCTAGCAACCACGATGGTTGTAACTCGCATAGTCAATTGTTCACCTCTTGCGAACTGCCTGGCAGAATGGCAGATAGCCGATTCTTTAAAGGAAGCCCGGACCAATACCGATTTGTTGTGACAAATTGCTTGTACGTATTTTTAACACGACTATATAGAGACATAGAATTTATAGTCTTTAGATTGACATTCGTCAATTATATTATTCGTATGCTTTTGTGTTTTTTTATTGCGTATGATAAATCCATTTTAGTTGTTGAGGTGGGATAAATCCAAACAGCAGAATCATCTAAACCACCGTTTTGTTGGATATAATATCTCTCTCTCTCACACAAAGGCCTGTCCTGTGACAATCGAGGGAACGCAATCATTTGCTTGAAATAATCTCGCTAGACAGCTTTCTACGTGTAATACCTTTGAAAACGTAAGACAGCATTATGCCTGTCATTTTAAAATGACAACAGATGTAAATTCATTCTTAAATTTAGATAAATTTTGTTTATGTAACCAATAAAAAAATTAAGACAAAAAATTGTAAAATGTCGAAAGAAGCATGAGACTTTATAAAACGTCCGGCAGTTCGTAAATGGCGAATGAATGGTTTCACGTGTTACTAAATCAAAATCAAAAATTTTTTTATTCAAGTAAACCATTATAGACACTATTAACGAGTGGACATTTTTAAAAATTACTACCGGATCGGAACGCGGCCACACACTAAGAAGATCCGGCGGAAAAATCATAGCGGCTTGTCTTTTTGTCTACTTTTTTATAATAAATGCGTTACATTATTAGAAGAATTATTCCATATTAGAAATAATAGAAGAGATTGTATGAGGAGCAATTAATTCCAGGCTTATTTGTCTGCTAAATAATTTGAGATTTTATAATACCCCTTTTTAATTAATAATAATTTTAACACATTTTTTTCAATTTATTTATTAGTAAATCTCTTATAGTATCAGAAAATTAATTGTAAAAGCGTATACATTGCCCCATGAAAGAGTAACTTATTCTATGGAGACGAGATGCATGCACAAGATTGTTTTTGTTCCTAGTATTTAATAAGTATATATCACCATTTTTCTTAAACGAGCAAATATTTATAGGAATTTATATTAAGTTTTTAGATATTTATTGGGAAATTATAGGAAGAATATTGATTTCTTTGAATTTTTCTCTCAGAGAAACTCTCGGGCTGAGATTGTAAATAGATCTTATAGCTCTTTTTTGTAGTACAAATATAGTATTTATTTCAACTTAATTTCCTTATTTCCCGAGTGACACTACCATTGTAAGCACTAGGTGGTAGAATTTCGCAATATCTTGTCCGGGTTTGCAAGCTACCATGCTTTACATATTCCTGTCACAATAGCAAAAGGCATGTCGATAACGCGTTTCAGTTTGGAGGGTAAAGTAGCCATTAAACTTATGATTGTAGCATTACCATCCCGATACTACACTCCCGATACAGGTGATGGTTGTCTCTTTCCATTAGAAGCGCTATCCGCTTGCTACTTTATCATAACATAATGATTATAATATAACACGTTTTTATTTATTAACTACTAGCTGTGCCCGTGACTCCGTCCGCGTGGAAAAATTTCTTCAATAAAAGTAGCCTAAGTTACTCATTATTACCGTAGTTTAAAAGACATACAGTCCCTGAGTTTTACCCGTGTAGCTCCCATTCTCGTGCGATTTCCGGGTTAAAACAAAACTATCTTTGTACCAAATTCATCCAAATCGGTTCAGTGATTTAGGCGTGAAGAAGGGACAGATAGAGAATCACTTTCTTACTACCACTTAAGTAGAGCGAATTGGTACAGGCTCTTTTTTGAAAAGTAAGCCATTTTTCATCCTGCCAGGCAGTTCGTAAAAGGCGAACGATGCAAGGAACGGTCAAGCATGTCACTACTGTTGTGACAAAGATAATGTTCTGCAACGTTTTGCCCGGATTTCATATAACTGCTTTACTTTTTCCTGTCTCAATAGTATACTGCCTCAATAGTATAGTGCTTGTCACTGTAAATTTACATTTGAGCTCCTTACGTTTACACTAACATAATTTTGGCGGAATGTTAAGCATATTTTTTAGAGACGTAAAAATATTGACTAGTCATTCCCGAATATGAAAAGGGAGAATCCAAACGCGCGGTCATTGACACTGTATAGAATGTGCGACTATACGAACAATACATTTGATGAAACACTAACTGTTCCCCGTGACTTCATTCGCGTGGCCCACATACATTATTCTTTTTACTCATTCGGAACACGTACATTATTCCTATTACTCAGTCGATTAAAAAGCTTTTGTTACTCAGTGTTGATGTAGCTTTATAATTGAAAAAGATTTTTAAAATCGGTTGCCAGAGCGCGGGAGCCGCAGCCAGAGCTTAAATTAAGTGAGCTTAGAGTCCGCCCTGATGGTGTCTCCAGTGCGACCGAATCTCGGCTTAGGGCAGTGTCTTGACGATACGCGGGAGAGTAAGTGACATCAAGATTTCGACTAGTTAATAACTCTTGACCGGACATTCGAATGTAGGCGGGCCGAGTTGCTTTGACGTATGCGTGTAAATTATGAATTATAGGTTGTGGTGGGATCATTAGGGTCGGATCGATTATACGAATTGAGCCCCAAGTAAACAAATTATTTGCTTGTGTTATGCACACCATTCGGTTAGGTTCGCGAACTATTCGTCCAACGGGGCGACCACTGAAGCGCTGTCATCCGTGACCCTAGTAAAGTGAAGCTATCTAACCCTTCAAACCGCAAATGGACTATGATAAGCACTGACGTAGGATGCTATTGCGGCAATAAACCTTAAGACGGTGGTACCAAACTATAGTGATTCTGCAGAACTCTACCACGTACATCACAATAATATACATTTGGCCACTAGGTCGTCCTTGGCGAATTTTCTGGCACGAAAGCAGATGGTCTATGCTTTAAAAGAGGCCTGGACTAACAGGGGTAAAATAGTCTTATTTATTTTCTAAGTACAGTTTTGGTCCGGGCCCCCTATTGAAGAATAGACTTTTTATTAATTAAATAATAATATATAGAAAAGAGGGCAAACGGACAGGAGGCTCAACTGATGGTAAGTGACCACCGCCGCCCATGGACAACTATACCACCAGGGGTCGTACAATTGTGTTGCTGGCATTTTAAGAATGAGTAAGCTCTTTTCGTAAAGATCCTTAAGACGTATCCGTTCGGAAAAAACGCATTACTAACATCTTTGGTGTCTATAGGCGATGGTTTGTCTTTCCGTCAGGAGCGTCATCTGCTTGTTTGATATCTAATGATATAAAAAATACATTAATTATCGGATAATAAAAACATATAGTTCGTGTTCGATCTGCCTTATTCGTAGTGGATATATTTAACAGTTCTATTTTCCTCCAAATATCGGAAACAAATTATATCAGTCTCAAAAGGCATTCCTCTAGCGGATATAGTTTCATAATTCAGTGGAATTTGCACAAATTGAACCAAATCCCCTGTGACATACTTTGAAAATAATATAACCATATCAGCGCTGGACGGTGCTATATCCTCTCTCTCTAAATTAGATTATTTAGATTTCAACTTAACTTCAACATCTGTTTGCCGTGAACGCGTACTTTGACACGAAATTTATAACTGACCTGGAACAAGGAAAATGTTTATACATTAACAGATTACTAGCGTTCGCTCTGTGGTCGAAAGTCGACCATAGATTAAAAAATAAAAACACTTGTAAGATGTTTACCTATATATTGTCATGTCTGTCACATGAAAGTAGTGTTTATTTTCTTAATTTAATGTATTTCTGACGTAGTATAATTTAAAAATATCAAATTTCTGCAATACTCCGCAATTTAAACTTTAGCTGTGGCAAATCTCATATATTCAACTATGAAATTTGTCACAGAAGAGCACATACATCCAACATTCGCGTAATTGTCTTGAAAAGGGGTACAAAGTTTTTGCGTCACGTGTTAATGTACAGAAAATGTTTACAATTTTTATGCGCGTTACCACATAGGATATATTTTTAATTTTTTTTCAAAGCCAAAGATAAAGCAATTCAGGGTTCATTGGAGTTCATTTAATACAAAAGGAATAAGTTTTATTTCATTTGAATTACAGGAATAACTGAAAGGTAAGACAATACAATCACGCTACATGTAAATGCTTTACAGAAAAATTAAATCACTGTGTTAGGTACGTCCTGGAAGAGGGTATAAAAAAGTGAACCTTTAATATGTAAAAAAACAGCACAAAACAGGTTAATATTATCAGGCCGGCTCCCTCACAGAGTGAGCGATATTAGAACATGTTTATAGAGATACCGTTTACATAATTCACCGATTTATTTGGCTATCTATATGTCAAGTGAACTTTACAGGTGAATTACATCACGATCTGATAACGAGTATCGTTCGCCTTTTATGAGCTGCCTGAGGCTCTATTCGTCAAACGAGACTTGGACCAAAACCAAGATAAATAATGAAAGAAGACTGGCAAAATATTGTGTTTTAACCCGGTGCAAAGAAGGGTCTTATAAGTTTGACTACGATGTGTATGTGTGTCTGTGTGTGGCATCGTAGATCTTAAACGGGTGAACCGATTTAAATACGGTTTCTTTTTTTTTGAGGCTGATTTTCTGGTGGTGGTTCTCAAATATTTTATATCGAAACTGAATAAGTCCTATCAAGGTCATCGGCTTTTTTATACTTAATGAAAGAAATTAAGCAACTAGTAAAGGGCCTGATCGTTATAAAATTTGGTATTTTGTTACTTCAATGATATTGCAATTACATGAAAAATTTGATTTTAGACTGCATGGTTCTACTCGAAGATCATCAGCTCCTTTTTAGTCTGCAAACGATGCACATAAGACACGAAGGCGATATTATGAGAGAGAAATGTTTCTAGGAATATTGAACGTATTTTAGCATATTATGTGTAGATTTTTATATATTGTAGATTCTATATTAACCACTACGACGTAACAATACGAGTATATGATGATAAATAAGACAGAATGAGCGATTAATTACGCACATTATGATATTATATAAATAAGACCGTTTAAAACATTTTTCCTTAAGATCCTTAAAACACAAAAAATGTTTGATGTTTTTTCGCATAAAGTTGATGTGCAAAGAAACCAATCTTTACGTTAAAAACATAATTATCTGGATAGCATCCTAATGAGTTTAAGACCTAATAAGCAATTTGCCAGAACATTTAAATTAATTTTGATATTCCTCAGGTGATGGCACTTATAATTTATTAAGTAACAAAGTTTAATACTTGACCTTTATTAAAATCCGACCTTTGTGAAGTGACATTTATAATGTGATTGCAATTAATTCATGCCAGTGTATACAGGCATAAGTAATTTCTTTTCATAATTATTAATTAATATTGCTTAGAACGCCCATAAATTTTAATTATATTTTTCGAGTAAAGCATTTAAGATACAATTAAGTAATTTTCCTAATAATATGTGATATTTGCTACTCAAAAACAACAAAATTGTCAAGAAGATGAGATTGCCAAGAGAAGAATGGAGAGATTGCTCCATCGGCACTTGGTGAAGCATAGACACTTGTACTGTTTCACAATTTACAAACCTTATATATTTGATATTAATAAAATAATCAACCAGTTTAACGTTTTACTGTTAATGATGATTACATCCATAAGGAAGTTATTGATTTTGCCCCGATTTTCGAAAAACGAGATCTCCACGTTTTGAAGTCCTAGGAACTTTTCCGACTCTTTTCACGATGACGCGGACGTCTGGAACTGTACACTACGGAGCGAACATGTAACTCACCTCAGGAAGGACCTTATATAGGTCCGAAACTAGTCGGAACATATTATGCCGATTAAATGTGAGTGTAGCCGATTTTAATTAATACTTAACAATGTCTCACGGTAGTTTTAATAATTTTATTACAAAACTGTTTATTGTAAAAACGTATTTCTGTTTATTCAAGAATAATACAAAAATTAATGTATCATTTTGATAAAACTTATAATAATTATATTTTCGATTTTATTCCCTTAAATGTTTGTATTTCCGGGTTTGGGTGTTTATTAAATACTAGCTGTTGCCTGTGACTTCGTCCGCGCGGACTTCGTTCACTCCGCACAACTCCTCCCCCGTAGGTGATAGCGTGATAATATGTAGCCTATATGTTGACCCGACCTGTCAGTAATATTCATGCAAAATTTGAAGTAAATCCATGTAGTACTTATTGAGTTTACCACGGACATACATACAGACAAACAGACAAAAATTTATTTTTGGTTTCTATATCGATTGTGGATTACGCCCCAAGTATTCTTTTAAAAAATTATTCAATGTACAGTTTTGACTTTCCTACGATTTTATTATACGTATAGATATAGACTAGCTGTTGCCTGCGACTTCGTTCGCGCGGACTTCGTTTACTGCGCACAGCTCCTCCCTTGTAGGTGATAGCGTGGTAATATATAGCCTATATGTTGACCCGACCTGTTAGTAATATTCATGCAAAATTTGAAGTAAATCCATGCAGTACTTTTTGAGTTTACCCCGGACATACATACATTTTTCCAACGATTTTATTATATGTAATGGATATTCTGGTATTTATATATGTATTCCTATGTATTAGTATCGTTCACTAACACCCATAACACACGCAAATAATTTACTTACTTTGGGGTTAGATCAGTTAGTGTAATTTGTCCCGTGAATATTTATTATTATTATTATTTATTTTATAGTGTCGTTCTGGCAAATCTTTATTTGTATCTTTCATCTTTTGTCCCAACTGAAACAAAAATTTACTTTATTTTGTAGTTAATGCTTAGTACAGCTTAAAAAACATCTGAGGCTTTAACCGCAATTGCTGTAGATAAAGCTGTTTTCTCCACGTTGCCCTAAGTATTTTGGGCGTAAGACCTTGAGTCAAATAATCTTACCACCCTCTGCCCTCACGGGATGGGGGTTGCAACGCAATGTAAAACGCATAAAAGGCATTCAGCTGAGGTCTAGAACTATCTCATATTCTTGTTCAGAAAGTATGTGGTTTGTGTACTTGGCAAATAATACACGAAACGTTTAGGATTTGTAAGAAACATTTCTGTCTAGACAGTATTCGTCATTCAGACATGCTTTTAAATATGGTTGATAGTTAATGTTTTATTTATTTACACACACATTTTGTACAAAGATTTTGCCCTTTTCTATACTCTAATCAGACACTTGGTAAATTGCATTTTAATTATTATTAGCTGTTGCCAGCGACTTCGTCCGCGCGGATTCGTTTACTCCGCACAGCACCTGGCCGCTAGGTGATAGCGTGAAAATATGTAGCCTATATGTTGACCCGACTTGTTAGTAATATTCATGTAAAATTTGAATTCTGAAAATTGAGTTTACCCCGGACATACATACAGACAAACAGACAAACAGACAAAAATTCTAAAAACTGTATTTTTGGCTTCGATTACGATTGTAGATCACGTCCCAAGTATTCTTTTAAAAAAATATTCAATGTACAGTTTTGACTTTCCTACGATTTTATTATATGTATAGATTAGCGATCGCCTGCTGCTCGAAACTCGATCGTAATTCTATTATTGTTAAGGCACAAATATCAATACATTATTACAGAATAAAAAAAACGTTGACTCTGTTTAACCATAGGTTATATTAAAATCTCTTCAGTTTGACGACAGACTTCAACCTAAACAATGTCTTATATACTTATATGTGTTAAACGCAGTGTCAGAGTAATTCTTTCACGAATTTAATTTATTTCTTATTATGCATTCTACTCATACTTCTACTGTTCCTACTAATCCTACTATCCTAATATTATAAATTTGAATGTTATATTTATATATTACAAATACTAATATTATAAATATTTGGATGGATGGATGATATTCAATTTTGTTCTCATATAAATTGATCCGAATGAGTGTTATGAGTCGTGCGCTTTTGGATTTTCCAATCTGTTTATTGTTTTTTTTTACATTAACGGGACAAATTACACTTACTGATCTAACCCCGAAGGAAGCAAATTATTTGCTGTGTTACGGGTGTTAGTCAACGATACTAATACATAGAAATACATATATTATATACATACTGTTACATACATAATAAACACCCAAACCCTGAAACAAACATCTATGCTCATCACACAAAAGTTTGTCCCTGTCGGGGATCGAAACCGAGCCCTGTCGATTGCGTAGTCAGGGTCGCTAACCACTCGACCAACGGGGCGGTCAATTTTATTTCAATGGATTACAATCAATCGGATAGTCCACCTGATGGAAAGAGATAACCATGATCTATTGACACCAAATATGTTAATGGTGCGTTGCTATCCGTGGTGGGGTTGGAATGCAACATGTATAAGTTTAGCAGCAAACTACCCTCCAAACCGGAACACGAAAAACACCAAAGTAAAGATAGGTAAGGCGATGATTTCAAACCCGGTCGAGAATTAGCAGATGAGTGATTAACTAGGTGGTAGAGTTCTGCTACCAGAACTCTACCACCTTACCAGAACTCTACCAAGATTATTTCACTCAATAGAGTTCTGCTACCGGAACTCTACCACCAAGTAAGAAGTCACTGTGTTGGTGACTAGGGTTGTCACCTCTGATTAGACTGAATCCGGGAGAAAAAAAAACAGCGATTTTTCATTACTTTTTATTTTTATTGAATCTGTATTTTTCATCTGAACGGCACACACTTCAAAATATTTGGCCTAGAAGTAACAAATTTAAAAAACTTTTTGCAGTCTATGTTAAACTTCAAGAAAGTTTAAATTTACGCCTTGACATGATCTTCATTCAAGCGGTTTCTTTCTTTGGTCCATATATCAAATACAATACTGAAACTCGCTTACAAGCAGCGTTTGAGGTTTCAGGTATTAACAAAACAAATGAGATTGTTTTCTGCAATGCGTCTCCAACTCCGTTTTCAACTGTTGAGAAAAATTTTGCACATCTTAAATCTACTCTTTCATCTGGCTCAACAATCTTCAAAACGGTCTTGAACTTCTTTCAAGACGCAGGAATCTTCATAAAGTTTGCCTTGTGCGTGCGTAAATTTTAAATTCCGCGAGAAATTTAGTTATTTGAATTTATTTCCGGGAGCCGGGAGATTTAAATTATCATTGCTGAATTCCTGGAGACTCCCGGAATGCCGGAAGAGGTGAAAACCCTACTGGTGACACATATTACAATTCCTCACATTTTACAAGATACCTAGCAGTGGGGTAGTCGATCTATTCTTCAAAAAGGGGTTTGATCTACACAGATGCATAAAAAATTATAAAATGTACTAGCTTCAGCGTGCAGCCCGCTGCATTAAAATTTTTTTTTGGTGAATCCCGCCAGAACAACTCATTTTTGCGAAATCAAAAGTAGCCTACGTGCTATTCTAGGTCATCATCTACCTGTGTGCCAAATTTCATCCAAATCCATTCGGTAGTTTTGGCGTGATTGAGTAACAACATCCATACATCCATCCAAACATCTAAACTTTCGCATTTATAATATTAATATAGATATAGGTTATAGATCAATCCTTTTTTCCCCAGTCAACTGACTTTTTTTTGTTTTAGTGGATAACAAATGAATTAATGATTACAAATTAGGGGCCATCCATAAATTATCCATAAATTACGTCACACGTTAAGGGGGAGGGAGGGGGTCGATGAAGTGTGACATTGTGTGACAAGGGGTAGGGAGGAGTCTCAAATTTTGTGACATCACATTTTTTTTAAATATAATATTTTATTTATAAGTATTACAACAGTAAATTTAAAAAACCACCTGTGTGGAAAAAAATAATCAAATGAGATAATTATGCCAATGTAAAATTGTAAAATATGTGATATCACACTAGGTAGGGGGGAGGGGGGTCTCACAAATGTGACCAGCTGTGACAAGGACGGGGGAGGGGTCAAAAAGCCATGAAATTCGTGTGATGTAATTTTAGATGGCCCCTTATTGCGCACCATCAAAAACAAATTATAAAACAATAGTACAACTTATACACATAGGTACACAAAGGCGGTCTTATCGCTAAGGAGCGATCTTATCATTAGTGCAATATAATAAATCTTATCATTAGTGCTATATAATAAATCTTATCATTAGTGCTATATAAAACACAATAATAATTATGTTCGCATTTCGAAGTTAAACTTCGAAAGATAAGTTAAGTAAATTCTAAATTATTCATAGCGTTGTGCTACCCCATAGTCCGGTCATTCAAGATTCGGGACCCTACACTGGTTGATCAGTTGAGGTGTTGACACGTTCACATGTGTCCGAACCTCAAACGGCTACTAGGATTGGGTAATTAAGTCGTTTCAACTCTCCACACTTCATTACGGCTTATTGGCTCTCAATTTTTTTTTATATTTTTTTTTTTATATCATAAGATAGCAAACAAGCAGATGGGTCTCCTGATGGAAAGAGTCAACCATCGCCTATAGACACCAAATATGTTAATGGTGCGTTGCTATCTTGTGGCGAGGTCTAATGCTACATGCATAAGTTTACCGGCTACCTTACCCTCCAAACCGGAACACGACAGCGACAAACACTGACGCTATTGCGACAGGAATAGGTAAGGCGGTGGTACCAGACCCGGGCGAGACAATGCAGAACTCTACCACCTAGTAGCCACGATGGTAGTGACTCGATAGCCAATCGGTCGCCTTTTACGACCTGCCTGGCAGAACGGCAGTTGGCCTATTCTACAATGGAGGCCGGGACCAACACGGCGAAAATTACAATTAATTTACTAAGTTAAACCACAACATATTAAATAAACTTATTACATGTCAATAAAATGTTACGCTGGCAATATTTTGACAGATTTTAATTAAAACTTTAGGAAGCTGGACTCACTATTAATTTTGGTCTTAAAAGAGGCCTATCTTTTAAACAATAAACAGTTTACCTCTATCTACTATCATCATACTATCTCCCATAATGCCGCTTATATATAAAAATTTAACATATCACTAATATTAAGTCCACGGGGTGGTAGAATTCTGCAACAACTACTACACGTAACGTGAAAACATTACAACAAAGCAGATGACAAAAGCAAGTACATATTAACTTGAGATCTTACAAAAACTTGTAAAAAAGACTAGAAATAAACTTTTTTTCGAAAATTAAACAACAATTAACTCCGTAATTTGAAGTAGAAATGTGGTTAAAACGTTAATTAGCAGAGGATAAAGATTTTTCACAAGTAATTAAGCCTCGTCACATATGCAAGCAACGCAGAAAGCTCTGAATAAGTTATTTCATGGAATACTAACAGCGTAAACATTTCTGTGCTACAGTTTCAGTTGGTAATAAGAAGAACTCTTCAATTTTTTCCACTGACTCAAAATAAAACAGAGTTTCAATTCACGACAAATCACTGTTTTAAATACTAGAAATATTTCTCCCCGTGTTGGTCTCGGGCTATTTTGAAGAATAGACCAACTGCCGTTCTGCCAGGCAGGTCGTAAAAGCCGACCGATTGGCTATGCGAGTTACTACCATCGTGGCTACTAGATGGTAGAGTTCTGCATTGTCTCGCCCTGGTCTGGTACCACCGCCTTACCTATTCCTGCCGCAATAGCGTCGCTGTCGTGTTCCGGTTTGGAGGGCAAGGTAGCCGGTAAACTTTTGCATGTGGCATTAGACCTCGCCACAAGATAGCAACGCATCATTGACACCTTTGGTATTTATAGGCGATGGTTGACTCTTTCCATCAGGAGACCCATCTGCTTGTTTGTTATCTTAAGATATAAAAAAAATATATAAATTAATAGTTGCAATCTGCAGCTCGCTGCATTATAAAAGTTTTTCGTGAGTCTTCAACTTATTTTTCCGAGATAAAAATTATCCTGTATGCTTTTTCCAGGTCACTATCTACTTGTGTGCCGCCATACATATCCTATAGAATATAGATATATTTTTCCAGGTCACCATGTACTTGTGTGCCTCCATACATGCATCCATACATCCAAACATCCAAACTTTCGCATTTATAATGTTAATGTAAATTTTTACATTCATACGTCATGTCTTACGCCAGATCCCTTATGAGTAGGCAGAGAGAACCGAGTGCCATACATCACAATGCTTGCAGACTTGTTTCGCTTCCTCCACATTAATCACTATCTTCATTAAACATGTCGGTTGCGAAGACTCTTGAAACCACCTTCGGAGAGTACTCGATCAATCTAATCATAGTATCAGTCATGGTCTCCCCACCTACCCTACTTCCTTACAGATTTTTTTATACTAAAAGTAGGTAAACGAGAATAAGGCTCACCTAATGGTACGTAATCATTGAACCTTACTGGATCTGAAGCGCCAGAGGTTTTACAGTTGCATTACCCTACCCTTCATCTATAATAACTAGCTATTGCTCGCATTATTACATTTTAAATGAAACCGGTTTGTAGCGGATCGGTTGGATGGTTGAGTGACTTTGAGCCACGAAAAAATAACGTACAGTTAAGAATAGACACGTTTGTGGGTTCGGCCCTGCATGGTATGCTAAGCAAACGTCTTCAGCACTCTCACGAACGCATCTAAGGTTCGTATCTCCCGTGCTTGAATCGTTAATGTTTCTGCCCCAGTGGTAGTTTCAATGATAGTGACTCGCATAGCCAATCGTTTGCCTCTTACAAACTGCTTTGCAGAACGGCAGTTGGTCTATTCTTTAAAAGGAGGCCGGACTCAAAACGGGGTTGTTGCGAAAGAATAGACACGTTTGTGGGTTCGGCCCTGCATGGTATGCTAAGCAAACGTCTCCAGCACTTTTACGAACACATCTATCTTTCATATCTTCCTTGTTTGAGATGTATCCCTCATATCCCAATATGAGAAGATTGTAAAAATATATTAAAAATTAATATGCACTTAGTACAAAATTAGAAGTACTATTTCTCAGTATCTACTAATATTACTTTGCAAATATTGCACATAAAGCAGGAAGGTGGTCTAATATTCAGTATGGAGTTTGGGTTATGGGGTTTTTTAAAGGTTGTATTTCCATATATTTTTTTCGAATTACACGTCAATGTTACAAACCTTAATAAATAAAAATTTGGAATGTTACTGCATGACTAAACGTGCCGGACGTGCTTTAAAGGTTTACTTCGATTTAAAATGCGGCTCTGTAATTTAAGACTCACGAGCTCGTGAATTTAATTTAAAAACATTTGCATCAATTACACCGTTTAAACTCATGAAAAACATCTTAATAGTCGGCTGATATTTGTGCATTACGAAAGTGCTACTATGTAGGTTTTTGGTATATTAAATTGACTGGTGAGCGAGCTCAAATTTTTTTGATATCGAAAGATAGCAAATAGCTCGTATATGCTCCATATTGGTCAGAGCACCCATTAAAGAACAGACCATCTGCCATTCTGCAATCGATTAACTAAGCGTATCACTACCATCGTGACTACTAGGTGGTACTTGGTACTGCCGCATTAGCGTGCTTATCGTTGTTGTGTTCCGGTTTGAAGGGTATGGAAGCCGGTAAAATTATGCATGTGGCATTACCATCCGGCCACACAGATAGCAAACCCAAATGTGGATTTTATCAATGGTGTCTATATGCGATGATTTCTCTTACCATCAGTAGAGCCATCTGCTTGTTTGTTATTCTATGGTATAAGAAGTAGAAGACTCTATATGAAAAATAATCATCGGCAATAGATACTAAATATGTTGATTGTAGTATCTGTGCAATGGAGTTGGAATGCCATATGCATAAGTGTACGACACAATTTTGCATTCACCTGTCCATCAAACAACATGACAGTTAGTCCAGTAAAAAGTTTAACGAAACCATGATCGACCAGTTTTGGCGCAATGAGTAAAAATGTGTTCATTAATACTTAAATAATAATATTATGAAAGAAATTTTGATTAAAATTAAGGGGAAAGGGATGAAAAAAATAAAAAAAGGGTTGAAAAATGCCTTTTTTTTAAATAACTTAATAACGGTAAGAAATAGAAAAAAAAGTTTCAAGTAAAAGCTGTAGAGAAAAAAATTCTACACAAAAAGTTCCTCTTCATTTTTTTGTTATCTGCTTTAGTTTAGATAAAAAAAATGAAAATTAAATTTGTAGTAAAATATGTAAAAATATATAAATATAGGAATACATGTGTAGTAGTGTTAGTACATACTAATGTGATGCGCGCGCTACATGGTACAGGGCCGTAATAATTTTGGTAAGGTTTTATAATTAATTACAGAGCAAATTTAATTTTTATTTTTTGGAGCTAAACTAAAGCAGATAACAAAAAAATGAAGAGAAACTTTTTGTGTAGAATTTTTTTCTCTACAACTTTTACTTGAAACTTTTTTTCTATTTCTTACCGTTATTAAGTTATTTAAAAAAAGGCATTTTTCAACCCTTTTTTTATTTTTTTCGTCCCTTTCCCCTTAATTTTAATCAAAATTTCTTTCATAATATCATTATTTAAGTATTAATGAACACATTTTTACTCATTGCGCCAAAACTGGTCGATCATGGTTTCGTTAAACTTTTTACTGGACTAAGTCGCATACACTGATGCAAAAGAAATAGGAAGGGCAATAGGGTATTTAAAAACTGTTTTATACGTCTTTACCTTATTAGGTATATCAACCAAAAAACGATATTTTTTAATATCGTACATTTATAATAAAAATTCCCGTTTTAAAATTTAAATTTACTGCAAAAACGGTTTGGACTCTCATGGCGTCTAAATGACATCACGCCGTGGTCATACATACATTACGTTTTCTGTAGTTTCTTTGATATTTATTTATTTATTTAAACTTTATTGTACACTAAATAGGTAAAATTGTACAAAGTACGGACTTAATGCTAGATGCATTCTCTCCCAGTCAACCTTTGATATTTTGACATTGTAAACAATATGACGTTTACCATGGTGTGAGGTAACACTTCCAGATTTGCGTTTACAATCACATGACTTAATGTCTATTTTTACCGAAATTGATCCCAAATATTTAATAATCCTTACCTTTTAAAATAAATTTTAGTTTTTGTTATCACCATATCATAATTATTCATTAGAAACCAAAATATATCCGATTCATTCTTGCTAGAAACAAGGCTATTTTAAAAAATCTGTTCGAGTTGCAGAACTCTACTACTTAATAAAGAGATGATTACCCGAAAAAACATATCTACCGGTTTTCTTGTGAGGTGACTCACACGTGTGGCGCTATCCAACTTGAGTGAAATGACCATTATCACCTCATATCATGAGATATGATGAATTGATGAAATGAAATCATATCAATTCATCATATCTCATGATAATATTCTTTCAATTTTATTATTCTTTAGTGGCGCGGACCAAAACCTCGTGTAGCTCTTTACTTTGTTTTCGTCGTGTTTGATTGCTTGCTGAATTTCGTAGTACCGTCTTACCTCTCTCACCTCCAATTGACGAAAACATAATCGAATAATAGGCATCTACAACTTTTATCCGACTTGGAAATCCCAGGTCGGATTACACCAGTAAGAAGTTCAAGTACCTATTATTAGTTACATACATACTTATTTTCACGCCAGATCACTTACGGGGTAGGCTGAGAGAACTATTACTCATAATTCATAATAGCCAATATCCGTTCACTTCACGAACCTCTGCATCATCATGGCTAGAACTAAAAGTGTTCAAATCAGTATGAAATTTGTCAGGGTCATTTTGTGGTTTGGAAGGTAAGGTAGTTGATAAATTTGCATAGCATCCGAATCCATAGCACTATTACCTTTTTATATACGTCTATAAGCAGTGGTTGTCTCTTTTCATCTAGAGAATCCCTCTTTATTTATTTAATACTTTATTGTATACTTAAAAGTCATATTATTACATTTTTATTTGTGAACATTTACAGAAGGCGAGCTTATCTCTGCAAGAGATTTCTTCCAGCCAACCCAAAAGAATAAGAATGCGTAAAAGAAATGTAGAATATAGAGTGTTTAATTATTAATTTAGAAATATATAACTTAAAGAGAAAAAAAAATACTACAAAATCTTATTTTAATTAACTTAATACTATGAATAATAACTAAAACGTTACTGTGCCCTTTTAATGAAAAAATTTTGAATAAAAGGGCTCTTTGTTATCCTTTGATATAAAAATATATTAACTATTTTTATATGAATACTTTAAGAATTAACATACTAGAGTATAATTTTAGTATAATAATTCTGTCCTTCTCATATTAAATGCTAAGATACGCCTTTGTTTGATGGTATTCGGGTATGCGTGATAGTCATAACTTCTCGCTATGTCCAATTAAATCCCGCAATGTGTATGACGCCATTCGTCTAGCTGGATGCATATCCGTCGATTGTCCGGCCGTCGTATTGTTTATTTAATATTTATAAGATTCCGTTCAATGTTAACCGTTTCCTATCGACTTGTACGATGTAATAAATATCGAACCGCAGCGTCATCGTTAAGTTGAATAAAATGTTAATTTTATCGATAAGTGGTTACTAAGTGGCGCCTAACTCGGGTTCACACATTTTTTACTCACATTTTTATATGAGGCCGTTTCTTTGTGTGTTTTTACAACTTGCTGACCCAAACAACTTCTCTCGCGAATATATTATCATGTCGTCAATATAGTCTTTCATACAAACTTTCAGCCCCTTAGGTAGGGAA
Organism: Apodemia mormo; assembly: GCA_036924255.1. Lineage (NCBI taxonomy): Eukaryota > Metazoa > Arthropoda > Insecta > Lepidoptera > Riodinidae > Apodemia > Apodemia mormo. The sequence continues at coordinate 22,419,503 of JAUPFN010000019.1, read as the reverse complement.
AATATGAGGCGTTGGTACCAATCCCAGGCGAGATGTTGCAAAACTCTACCTTCTAGTTAAGACGATGATAACAGGTCTGGCCAATTGTCCGTATTTTACGAACTGCGTGACAGAAAATTAGACTTTCTATTCTTCAAATGGGGTACGGAACAAAACGGGAAATATTATTAATTTATTGTTTTTTTTAATATATAATATCGCCAACAAGCAGATGGTTCCAATGGAATAGACACCAAACAGACCAACACGGGGGATCTTTGGATCATAAACAATAGACTTCTTCATAAGACATGAATTCATAATAAATTTACTGTGATTGTTATAAGATAACTAGCAGTTGTGATGATCATGTTTTTAACTGCTTGGATATAATTAACAAACATCTTATAGTTTGTATGAAGAAAAATGATGAAATAATGTGGAGTTAACAAGACAAATCTGCAAGGATCGTGTCATGTAGCACTGGGTCCTTTCTGCCTACCCTGTAACGGATCTGGCGTGAAGATATATATGTTTTTATAAATAAATATAGCTGGACAAATTATACGAATCGATCTAACCCCAAAGCAAGCAAATTATTTGCTTGTGTTATGGATTTAAGTAAACGATACTAATATATATAAATATTATGTATAAATACTCTAATAAACACCAAAACCCAGTAATACAAACATCTATGCTCATCACACAAATGTTTGTACCTGTCGGGGATCGTTCCCGAGCCCCATTGATTCGTAGTTAGAATCGCTAATCACTCTACTAACGGGGCAGTCATTAATGGTGCTCTGCCATCCATGTGGCGGAGACGAAAATGCCATATACATAAGTATACTGGCTACTTTCATCTCCAAACCAGAACAATATGATAACTAACACCAGCGCTATTGCGGCAAGCATGGTAAGGCGGTGGTGTTGTGTTAATTATAAAGATGAAGAATAAAACACTGGCGCCTAGTCAAAAAGTTGATATAGCTGACACACTACTATCACAGAATACTTAGCTACTACTTTGTCGGCTAAAAACATTGAAGCTAGTATTATATATAGACTCGTCATTCAAGTCTTTATTGGTGGTCTTAGTGGAAGCCGTATCTGCTTCCTAAAAAGACACTTAACTCACGCATAAATAAACACTTGACTATTGAAGTGCATACCTCCATTCACTACCATAGCTTTTACTCCATTGATGCCCTCTTTATTTGATTTCAACGCAAATGTATTCTTTATTCATGAATGTGAACAAGTGGAATTCTGTTCTTTCATTCATCTATTATGTAGACTCTAAAGCCCCGTTTTCACTTTGATTAGTGCAAGTGCGAGTGTTTAATGCAGGTGCTAAGTATTAAGCAAAAAATACGTGAAGACAGCCGTTGATCAGTGCAAGTGATTAGTAATTTGCGTCTATTCACTTTTACTACGCTAAATACGGATCACTCGCACTGATCAACGGCTGTCTTCACGTATTTTTTCCTTAATACTTAGCACCTGCATTAAACACTCACACTCGCACAAATCAAAGACAAAATGGGGCTTAAGTTTTGCTCGCGACTTTGCTCCCGTTGAAGTAAAGATGTCTTCACACCCATATCTCCGAAGAGGTAGGCAAAAGTACAACCAGTGTACCCACGATTAACCGAAGATAGTCCCACAATGTGATAGGTCTATTCAAGCCTATCGTCATATGGGCACTTTTCAATCCCGGGCAGCGTGGTTTTTATTAGAAAACTGAAAAAACACATTTTTGAATTTCCCAACCCCAGAATTGAACCCAGGATCTCATGTAGTCAAGACCGACGACGGACCACTAAACTACAGAGGCGACAATTGAACTATAGATATTTGATATAAATAACAATAAAGGTCCGACAACAGTTTTTAATATTCACCTAAGTCCTAGGCTATAGAAAAATACTAAAGAAAACAGAGAAAACTTGGCTTCTTAGAAAGAAGCTTCCATCGTACGGTCTACCTACTGCTCTTTACGCCTGGATCTCAGATTTTCTGAGTGGCCAGTCGATTAGAGTAGTCATCGACGGCTGCTCGTCCGACCAAATGGCTATAAATGCCGGAGTCCCTCAGGGATCAGTTTTCTCCGCAACTCTATTCCTGTTACATATTAACGGTCGGCTGAAGCCCGGTATCTGTGGGTACGCAGACGATAGCACTGTTGTGGAAAGTTACGCTGTACGCATACAGCTTCAATATGCTTCCTGAGTCTGTGTTTCCCGACAAGTACAACCTAGGGATCTTCAAGAGAAGAGTGAACAAGTGCCTTCTAGGGAAGCCCATCTTAGGCCGCACCTTAACTTACCATGAGGTGAGATCATGGTCAAGTGATTCCCTATCGATACTCAAAAAAAAAATGCAGTAGCAGTTTTTAAACTGAATAAATATACCAATCTAAAATCTTTGTGTAATATCTCCTCAGCTAACGTCTAATCATTCCTGCCGCTAAAACGATAACGCTTATCATCGTGTTACTACAAAATAATTAATATAAAGCGTATGCCTATTGCCTAGGGCGTGTGAGATGTTATCTATACTATTATTATTAATATCTATATTCTAAATTAATTAATTAATAATATTATAAATGCGAAAGTTTGGATGGTTGAATAGATCGATGTATGGATGCATGTTTGTTACTCAATCACGCAAAAACTACTGAAGGGATTTAGATGAAATTTGGCACACAGGTAGATGATGACATGAAATAGCACACAGGCTACTTTTTATTCCGGAAAAATAAGGCAATGCCGCGGGATTCACCTAAACCTGTTGTAATGCAACGGGCTGCACGCTGCAGCTAGTAATATTACAAATTCTAAAGTTTGGATGGATGGATAGATGGATGTTTGTTACTCAATCACGCAAAAACCACTGAACGGATTTGAATTGAATTTGGCACACAGGTAGATGATGACCTGAAATAGCACATAGGCTACTTTTATCCCGGAAAAATTCTTATTCTGCAGGATTCACCAAAAACTGTTATAATGCAGCTGGCTGCACGCTGCAGCTAGTTTTAAATATTTCTAGGTGATTGGATAAGAAACTGACGGAGAACCGTCTATTTGTATTGTAGCTACGTTGTGACATACAATCTTTAAAAGAAATATTCCCCGTGTTGGTCTCGGGCTCCTTTGAAGAATAGGCCAACTGCCGTTCTGCCAGGCAGGTCGTAAAAGACGACTGAGTGGCTATTTGCGTCACTACTATCGTGACTACTAGGTGGTAGAATTCTGCATCGGCTCGACCGGGTCTGGTACCACCGCCTTACCTATTCCTGCCGCAATAGCGTCCATGCTGGTCACTGTCGTGTTCCGGTTTGGAGGGTAAGGTAGCCGGTAAACTTATGCATGTGGCATTAGACCTCGCCACAAGATAGCAACGCACCATTAACATCTTTGGTGTCTATAGGCGATGATTGACTCTTTCCATCAGGAGACCCATCTGCTTGTTTGCTAACTTATGATATAAAAAAAGCGACGACGACACGACACGACACGACAACCCTTTCAAACAAGAGAGAAAATTTCCAAGTCGGTACAACCATTTTCGAGTAATCGGGGAACATAAAAAAACTGACGAACAGAAAATTCATACCGGACGTATACAAATAAGCCAGAATATAAATAATAATATATGCAAATTCACACAAAGTTCCTACGCCGCGTCGCATAGCGTAGCCATATGTTGCCACAGAGCTAACAACTTACATATGACCATGTGTGTGTCCTGCCCGCTTAGGATATGTAACGTGAGAAAATTTTGACGACTTATTTCCTCATCTTCGACGATAATATGTTTACTTATCTGCTAATGCCAACATGGTTCAAATCTCATTTGACTAAACACGTGGAAGGTCTTTTCCCATGCGCGCCATATCTCACTTCCAGCCTATTTACGACATGCCTAAGCGGGATGAACACTATTTACACTACAAGCAAAATGTTATGGCTTTAATTTATTTTAAAGCCCTCCTGATGAAGAGAGACAACTATCTCCTAGAGACAGTGTCTATAACACCAAAGATGATAATGGTGCGTTGCTATCCGTGTGGCGGGATGACAAAGCCACATGTATAAGTCTACCGGCTACCTTACCCTCCAAACCGGAACACGATAGTGACAAGCACTGACGCTATTGCGGCGGGAATAGGTAAAGCAGTGGTACCAGAACCGGGCGAAACGGTGCAAAACTCTACCTAGTAGTCACGATGGTAGTGACACACGTATCTCGAATCGTTCGCTTTTTAAAGACTGCCTTTTTTATTTATTTTTATTTTTTAATCTTTTAGTCTCACCGGCACACTTCTCATTTCATCAAAGTTTCATGGCATACCAATAAAAATAGTCAAATAACCAAGAGTGATAAGCGTCCCGCGACGTGTCATATTTTTTTTATGGTAAGCTTACAAATCACGGCATACTTGGAATCGTTGATGACATACATATACATAGGCCCAAATTCGACCTTACATGGAGTACTGTTCTCACCTCTGGGCCGGAGCTCCTCAGTACCAGCTTCTTCCTCTTGATCGCATTCAACGTAGTGCGGTTCGAATCGTCGACGACCAGGCTATTTCTAATCGGCTTGACTCTTTGGCGTTACGCAGAGATGTAGGCTCGCTCTGCATCTTTTACCGTATTTATCATGGGAAGTGTTCCGACGAGTTGTTCCGACTAATGCCTGCCGCTAAATTCCACCATCGGGCATCGCGTCAAAATTTAAAGTTCCATCCTCACCACCTCGATGTCTGGAAATCCATAACCGTGCGCTTTTGTCGACACTTTTTGCCTCGCATCACTCCTTTGTGGAATCTATTACCCTCGGGGGTGTTTCCGAATGGATACGACTAGGGACCTTCAAGAAACGAGCTTATGCATTCTTAAAAGGCCGGCAACGCAACTGCAATACCCCCGGTATTGCGGATGTCCATGGGCGGCGGTGATCACTTACCATCAGGTGCACCATCTGCTCGTTTGCCCCCTCTACTATAAAAAAAATACTGGTGACCTAACAGAATGGCGGGTAACCTTCGAAAACCCAAACCAATACGAATAAAAACTGTATGACATATTTATTTTCACTATTTTTTTATTATTGTTTATACTGCTGTAAAACTAGAGAACAGTTCTGAAATCGAGATTCCAGGGTCCGGATTGTTATTTCAGTCATCAAATATTTTGTAACATCATTTTACAAATCTTGAAATTCACAGGCGGAAACTTCAGGATTTGTGAAATGATATTACAAAATTCACAATGTTACACAGAAACATAGTTTTCTGCCAAGCCATGTAAGCATATCTGGCCATTTAAATCTCATCTTTTAATCGTAAGCTTTAGTGCCAAATTTCATACTCTACCGTTCGCGCAACTGTCTTAAGAAAGGGACTCAAAGTTTTCCCTTCACGTATTAATATATAGATGTATGTCAATAATATAAATTTAAATTTCTGTTTTTTTACATCATAATATGATAGCAAATAAGAAGATGGCTCTCCTGATGAAAAGAAAAAATCTTAATAGTGCGTTGCTATCCGTATGGCTGGATGACAATGCCACATTCATGGTACAATGGGTATCTACTCCTGTAGATCTCTGAGAATGCATTGTTATCGTGGTATTCACAAAAAAAAGTCTTTCTAGAACACAATGAGCAGAAGGACACACCTATTAATAAGTTAACAGCAAGATAGCAATTGTTTGCTGTAATTGTGGAATAGATTAATTGTGGTTAATATAGCATAGCGTTACATTTTAGCGCGCTAAGTATACTCAACATATAGCGTACGCTATTTAAATTCTCATTCAGTGCTATAACATAAGGCCACGCTATATACCTTGCGGCTAGCGTAGCCCGTAACCCGAACAACGTCCTGGACTGTAGACGCTAGACGTTGTAACATAGTTAATAGCAAGGATTTAAAACGTTATAATATCGATATGTTTGCTGTTTCGTGATTGGTTAATTTGTAGTGAATTAACTAGAAATATGAACTTGAAGATTATGACATTGTCTTATAGCGCTAGTTGGCGAACCAATCACGAAACAGCATAAAACGCGCATACATATCGATATTATAACGTTTTAAATCCTTGGTTAATAGCGTTATAGCGCTGTCAGCGCGTGCTAGCGCTCGTTGTATGACGTGATGAGTCACGCGCTATCTCGGACGGCTCGCGCGATATGTATTCCAATTCCACGTTATAATATAGTCTATAACGTAGCGCGCTAGAAAAATATAGTTTATAGTCTATAAAGCGCTATCATAAAATAGTTTATTTGAACAATACTAAAATAGATAACCACTATCTTATACATACTCGTACCAAACACGTGGTTAGTAGCAGTACATAATATAATTCTATATTATTGTAATGTGCTAGTTTTCCAATTTACCCCTATAGTTTAGCGAGTTCGTTGTATGTCCTGTACATATTTATGATTAAATGAATACTGTCGTAATGAACAGTTAGAATTGAAACTGTAATTATTTACCTGTTACAAACAGCACTATAATTACTTTCCTACTTGCAAACTGAAGCTATAAATATGGGAATAACGGTATTAGGGAAATGAGAGACAGTTTCATTTGCAAACTTAATAAACTTTAGTATGTTATTAGTATTTGATATAAACTAGAATCACATACCAAGTATAACTTGTTACTTCTATAGGAACACGTTATAGACTATTTCAGTTGAAAGCTTTGCGTGGTTATTTGCTCTGATATTTTATTTATTTATTTATTTCCATAATCTTCCTGCTATCATTACAGGCACAGACCCAATGCGATAATAGTACGACAAAATATTAGTATTTGTACTGCATTGTGGGTTAGGAGTTAACCTAGTCAGCCAAAAGTGTTATTAAGGTTGTTTTGAAGATTTTCTCGAAAATCCAAAATCTCACTAACAGCTAGAAATCTGGTGTATGGTACCACTCCTTCACCTCGGATGAGTACGTAAAAATGTCGATCTTGGTTATATCTTCTAGATATACCCAAGATCGATTTACACCATAGTCGCAATAGTCGTTATCAGGTCAATAAATCCCGGCGATGGTCGATATACGCCATAGTCGCATAGTCGTTATCAGGTCAATAAATTCCGGCGATGGGAATCACCATTCATCCCACCAACTGACTATCAGTTGAATCGTAGTGAACTGGGAAATCAATAAACATTCGGTTCACTTTGTCGACCCATCACGGGAATCGGCGGGATAATATTTAAACTATATAATATACACATGCAATGTACACAAAAACTATATAACATGTTCTATACGTAACTTTTTTGTAGCCAGCCATTTAAACTACATAATATACACCAGCAATGTACACAAAATATATATAACATATTCTATACGTAACTTTTTTTTGTAGCCGGCCAAGCCACATATTTTGACTAACGTGTAGGGTTTGTGATGTTAGAGTTTGTAGAGTGAGGGTGTGTAGAGTTCTTAGTTTTAGATGAGATCTAATATATTTTTGACAGTGCGACTCATATGTGGTCAGTGTTGGTCCCGGGCTCCTTCGAAAAATAGACCAACTCTCGTTCTGCCACGCAGGTCGTAAAAGGCGTCCGATTAGCTATGCGAGTCACTACTATCGTGGCTACTAGGTGGTAGAGTTCTGCATTGTCTCGCCCGGGTCTAGTACCACCGCCTCACCTACTCCTGCCACAATAGCGTCAGTGATTGTTACTGTCGTATTCCGGTTTGGAGGGTAAGGTAGCCGGTAAACTTATGCATGTGACATTAGAACTCGCCACAAGATAGCAACGCACCATTAACATCTTTGGTGTCAATAGGTGATGGTTAACTCTTTCCATCAGGAGACCCATCTGCTTGTTTGCTATCTTATGTTATAAAAAAGAAAGAAAGATAGCAAACAAGCAGTCGTATCTCTAGAAGATAGAGACAACCATCACCTATAGACACCGACGATGTGTAGCAGAATGGTTTGCTACAGATGGCGTTGTAACCAAAAGTTTATTAAATGTGAGGGTTAGTTATTTTATAGATTCAGGGGTTACTTTGCGGAAATCCATTGTTCAGACGAAGAAAACAAATTATTTTGCAATTTTCCGCGAACTTTAAGTGTACCTTTGCGATGTTACTGAAAAGGAAAATATGTTTTCCTTCCTAAAAAGCGGTGTAAGATATGGAACAAACTTACCGTTGGTCTGAAAATAATTAAGACCCCAGCCGCTCAGTTATCCACCCTCGTCCACCACACTTTACATCATAGTTTATACCACGACAGCACCAAACACAAAAGAACACAATTGACGCACTCAACGCACGTTTCACTTCGCAACCGAAGCATCTTCAGGATACACAAGGACTACTACACTCAACGAGAGCCGCGGTAGTACTGACTGAGTCAGTTTGTTCTATATCTTACATCGATTTTATATGTTTTCCTTTTAAGTAACATCGCAAAGGTACACTTAAAGTTCGCGGAAAATTGCAAAATAACTAGTTTTCTTCGTCTGAGAGTTAGTTATTTAAACCAAAGTCATATAAAACTGATTAATCAAAATATAATATGTAAGTAAATTCAACTGAACAGATATTACGAGGCAATGTAATTTACTTGGTTTATCATCCAGTTGTAAACTTCTTTATTTGTGTTTCAGTGCTGATCCCGTGCTAGGGAATTCTAAAATATTTTTTTAAACCAAGATTTTTTTAACTTTTCGTTACAAATGTAAATAAGTTACCGATTTTGCCCCGAATTTAGAAATCCGAGTTTTCACCAGATCTCCACGTTTTGAGATCCTAGAAACCTTTTCCGACTATTTTCACGATGACCTCAGTATGTCTGTATGTACGTATGTATGTATATATGTGTCGAAGAAAATATGTTTTGAAATTTTTTCGACATTTTTTAACCTATCGATTTTGTAGCTAATAAAAAATTAATACTCAACAATTGTTTTGTACGCTATTCAAAAGATCAAAATCAGTCATTATTTTGAAATTATATATGCATCTTATCGAAAATGAAAATACTGCCATTTTTACAAACTAGGTTTTCGAACTTTGAGTTCATAAATCTATAATTGGGTATAGATAAAATAAGGAAAGTAACTTATAAAGAAATATTAAATAAGTTCTAAAGTAAATATGCGCGAGCGAAGCCGCGGGTAACGGCTAGTTTATTTAATATACTCCTAATGCATATTATTTAAAAATATTAGGTTTCCGCAGTCCCCCGCAGTGCAAACTTTAACTGTGCTAAATTTCATACTCTACCATTCACGTAATTCTTACAAAAAGAGGTACAAAGTTTTAATACATAGATAATAATAAAAATCAAGCAGGTGGCGCTCTTACAAGAGTGAGAGAAAGTTATTGCATTTAGACATCACAGATGTTAATAATGCGTTGCTATCCGCATCAATATCAGTCCCCGGTCGTGCCGGCCCATTCAGCTGTTAGCCTACAGGTACTACCAATTTTTACTTGTCTGACTATTAGAAGATTTTGTTTTCACAATCAATTATCCTACCGGTGGACGATGATGTCGTCCAGAATGTGACAAAAATTGACACTGTTGCAACAGCAATACTCGTATAATGAAAAACGTTGATACCAAATTCGGAAGAGACGCTGTGAAGCTCTTTTTTGTATATTATAACATAACACCTCTCTCGTGTTGGTCCGGGCATTCCCCGTGTTGTTCCGGGCTCCTTTGAAGAAAAGACCAACTACCATTCTGTCAAGCAGGTCGTAAAAGGCAACCGATTCGCTATGAGATTCGCCACTATCGTGGCTACTAGGTGATAGAGTTCTGCATTGTCTCGCGCGGGTCTGGTACCACTGTCTTACCTATTCCTGCCGCAATAGCGTCAGTGCTAATTACTGTTGTTTTCCGGTTTGGAGGGTAAAGTAGCCGGTAAACTTATGCATGTGGCATTAGCCCTCGTCACAAAATAGCAACGGAACATAAAATATCTTTGGTGTCTGTAAGTGATGGTCGACTTTTTCCATTAGAATCATCTGCTTGTTTGCTATCTTATGATATAAAAAAAGAAAGAAAGATAGCAAACAAGCAGTCGTATCTCTTGAAGATAGAGACAACCATCACCTATAGACACCGACGATGTGTAGCAGAATGGTTTGCTACAGATGGCGTTGTAACCAAAAATCTACTTAATATAATTTTTAGCTATTTAAACCAAATTCGCTCCCTTATTAAGCCTACATAAGCTCATATGCTGAGAAAATTACTTTTCAGCATACGCTTGCTACTTATAAGAATTTTCCATAATATCTTTATTGGGTCATTTATTTTCTTAAAAATTGTAAACATAAAAAGTAACACAAAAGGGGCTTTGGAATATTTTTCCTATACTTAAAAAAATTACATATATACAATAAATAATGCACCTGACTTTTACTTTACTATAGGTGTAGACAAAGTTATTTTAAATTAATCGACCGGTTTCGCTTTTATACATTTAAATCCTTTTAGAACGTAATATTTTTGAATGATAGTTTCGATATATATAACACATAAACGAATAAAGTATTTTTTAAAATGGTAGTGTGTAAACATAAATATAAATACAATTACTATGTATAACTAGCTTAAAGGATACTTCCTTAATATTTAGGTATTTTCCAGTATATAATCTTGTTCTACTTTAAATTAACTGTTATTACTTACAAAATTATGTCATAATTACCAATGTCAAATACAAAAATGAATTATTTTGCATAATTTATGTCAAAATCACTGTTTGATTTTGACATAAATTTAAAATAATTTTGTCTATACCTATAGTGAAATAAAAGTACAAGTGTATTACTTACTAGTTTCGACTAATAAGAATTTCACCAAACGCCGACGATTGAAAGTGTAAAATCTAAAAATTCTACTTTCTGAATTACATTTAAAAATCTTGGTCTGTTACTAGGGTTATTGTACTAAAAATCATGATTTATAGTTTCTATTACGAGTATTGAATTAAGCTGAGAAGCTGAGCCATCTGACACTTCTCTCAAGTACTGAGTCTAGTGGAGAGGGTAACAACCCATGTATAATTTTATGTAAAGAGAAATGGTTTAAGCAACACATTCTTAATCCGTAAGGATCTAATCGACTTCTAGTCCTTGTATACAAATAAAAGAAACAGACATCAGTTTGTCACATACTTTCGTAAATATAACGGCTTATCTTCTATTTTATAGAACTTCATCGAACGTTTTTTAGAAATGAGGCCAAAACCTAAATGCTTAAAGCGACAAAAAGTAATCTATAGACTTGAAAACCGTTCGATGCAGAACAATTACGCTATTCCGAATATGCGTATAAGTCAATATAGCCATAAGTGTCATTTGTAAGCCCTTTTGTCTTTGAGCCGTCGATAGGTTTCCCGACCTTTGCTATAACACATCTTTTACTATTCATACCTAATCATGAAGAAAAGAGAACATTGAAAGGCATCGTGTCAACTCGTATTAAAAACGTAAAACCATTCCGATATAACTATTTCTATATGAAAGTCCACTGTTGTATATCAGACTATGGAAATATAACTAGAAGTACCTATGTGGTTTAGTTTTATGTAGTTTACAAAAAAATAAGGAATATAAATATAAACAATAGTCTACTCCCTAGACCAGGCGTTTTCAACATTTTGGTGTCATCCGCACACTTTTCTGCTTTCAAAGTTCAGGTGCTCTAGACGTACAAGCAGTGCTTGACTAACGGTACATTAAAACGTTATGTTTAACGCATTTTACTCACTATTTATTACATTGGTCCCAAATCTGGGGATAATTACTCTCGCGGAGATAAAACAATCTATTTTATAAGGTAACTTATTTGGTACCTACCTATACTTAATATCTAAATGAATTCTTAGACTAGTCTAATCAGTGTGTCAAAGTTATTATTTATAAATGAACCAAGTAAATTTTAATTATAAGCTTGTATCAACATACATAGTAATTTGTTGATCAATAAAAATATTTGTATTTACTTATATTAGCGATCGCGCTGTGGTCGAAATTCGACCTTAGACTATACAATAAAATCTGTTTAACGTTTGACACCAAACTAGCCGTACGAAAATAGTAGGTATACCTACATGTGTGTATATTATCTCGTAGGTATGTCACATAAATATCATGTGATGTAATGTTTATTTTTATTAACTTAATGTACATATTTCTAATGCATACTATCCAAAAATGTTAGGTTTCTACAGTTTCCGCAATGTAAACTTTAACTGTGCCAAATTTCTAGTCCACCGTTTACGTTATTGTCTTAAAAATGTGTATAAAGTTTTTGTTTTACTTATTAATATATAGAGTCTAGGCTTGAAATCATTTGGGCCAAATCAATGGGGCCTAAGTCCATTTCCCCGATAGGTAGGCCATGTGGGTAAAAATATTGAAAGGGTAAACAACCACTGGCTTATACATAGAAACAATGCATCACAGTAAAAGCGCTTTGCTAGATAAGCATTATTTTATAGTGTACGAAGCCAGTTGAAGTCTCTATACTAATTTTGTACAATAACACCTCGAATTACGCTACCCCGAGTAAGCAAAACCGTAATTACGCGATTTTCAAATCTCGATGATTCATCTTTTATTTGACTTAATGGCTCCACACTATTGCTTAGATAATGTACGTGTTCGGACAATTAAAATACAAATTATAAAAAATATGACCTCCAATGACGAGTTTAAGTTTTATACAAAACAAGGAATAAAAAAGTTTGTTTGGGTTTGGAAATTTTGTGGGAGAAAAAATCAAGTCGTCAAACTACTTTGTCAGATGTTACGAAGCCTTCTATATCAAAATAACGTTGGTTGGCGATTTTATATTTATATAATTTGAGATCTTAATAAACATTTTTTGTCTACGAGTATTTTTAAAAGCCCCAGTCAAAAATATTTTATATGTATTTATATGGGAAATTATACTCCGACTTACGCGAACTCGACTTACGCGGACTCGACTTTGTCGAGCGGTTGTCGCTCAGTCCCACCTATCGCGTAAGTTCGGGGTATTACTGTACTTATATTTACTAAAGACCAAAAAAGTCCTAGTCCATGTATAAATTACTCTGCACTAGTTTACCTACTAATAACGGAAATTTCAACATAACTCCAGTATACACAACAACCGCACAAGTTTGCTATACAAGTTAACTCAATCGATGTATGCTTTAAAGCCGCGAGTTAAACAAACTTTCATCCACTACACTAAACATCGCAATGCTAATCCGAGCATAACATTGCAAAACTGCTTCGCTTTGTATTGTGCTAATGAGAGCCACGTGGCAGACCCCGCATTGCAGAATGCACAATAAGACAGCTATATAACATTCTGGCTTTATTCCTACAGGACAAGCTATCGCGTGACTCCCACTCGTTATTGATGAAGCAACAACACAGTTTTAACTTCACTATTCGAATGTATCAACTGCAGACTTGCTACTAACGTATTAGAAGTTATATTTCATGTTTGGGAATTAAATTCGTTAATATAGCATCATGTAAACAATATAGGTTTTTTGTAGACACTTGTATAATCGATATTAAAATTATCACAACAAATATCATTGTTTGTAAGATAGTAAGAATTAATCAAAATCAGACTCAAAAGTAAGAAAAAAATATTGATGTTTCAGAATAATTTTGCACTAGCGATCGCCCTGCAGTCGAAATTTAACCATAAACTCAACAATTAAATCTCTTCTAAGTTAACAATAGACATTAACCGTAAAAAAATGTATTCATGTGTAAATACGGTCATGTATGTCATGTCATGTATGTAGTGTATGTGATGTTTGTTTTTATTAATTTAATGTATTTCTAATGCATAATATTTAAAACGGCTTCTGCAGTCCCCCGCAATGAAAACGTTAACTGTGCCAAATTTTTTATATTCCATCGTTCGCATAATTGTCTTAAAAAGGGAACAAAGTTTTTAATTTACGTATAAATATATAGATATAAATATGCATATATGTATTTCGACTAAGGACATAACAATTATAAAGAAAGGAAAAAACGCAATACCAACTCTCTGCTAACGTAAATCTCAAAGTAAACATCGATTTAATCGATTTTTGTATTAATTAAATTTTGAAGAATTTGTATCCAAAAAACACTAAATGGCTATATTCACATAATTATATAGCAGAATAATTCGAAATTATTCTAATTGAATCTAAGTACCTACTCATCTAATCAAAACAATCAGCACCGACTGTAGTCAAGAAGCTTTAAGCTTCTTATCTCAATAACGGCTTGAAACTTTGAATATAAACTCAAATTGATCGTTCAAAATTAAATAAGTAAATGTTGTGTTGTAAACAGATATATCAGATACATCCTTACTATAATTAAATCACTAAACAAAACGTTATGTTTAGATTATGAAATCATACTTAAACATATTCCTAATATAATTCATTGTACTCGTACGTAAATAAACAAACTTATTGATGTTCGCATTACTAAAAGCACACCAAAATAACAATAGAGAAACGAACATTGACTATCGTATCAGCAACGAGTTCATTGACATCTGAAATACCAACCTAATTGTACGAAGACCTTGGATCTAACGTATGTATACTATTCCTTAGGACACAATATGAAAATAACAAAACAGAAACATAACTTAAGTGTTGTCTGTTAAGTTCAAAAACATGTGTTACTAACCTAATTGTGCGAAGACCTTTGGCCTGACGTTTTCCTGCCAAGCGGCGGCGGCGGCAGCCAGCAGGGCCGCAAGCAGGGTGACGCGCAGCACGAGCATGGCACTAGTCACAAGTCGACATCACTCGAGGCACTCACGACGTACGCGGTCTCAGACAGGCTAGAGCGGCGCACGACGGCCGGCGGCAGACTGACGGGCCGGTTGGGGGGCGCGCTTGCGCGGCTGGCGACCCGCCGTCTCGCATGCGTCGGGCTGCGGACCTCGCACGTGACGCAGCCCTCCTCACCCCAAGCCACCCTCGACTATCCGCGACCCTGCGACGTCATAATCGTGTTAAAAAACTGCTTGCATATCCTAATGAACGCTAAACCTGCAATTAAAGAATAGGGGCCACATGCCTCGCCTTTGTTTGTTTTTCGGTAGCTATAATTCGTTAGCGATTGGGCGTGACGGGGCTCATGAGAGATGTTAGGCGGCTTTTATATTGATATTGGTTTAGTTGTTAACGAGAATTGTATTTAAGTTACAGACATTCGTCATCATCGAGATGAGCCTCAAATGTATTACCTAAGAGACTGTTGTTGGCCCGCGCTCTCTTTAAAGAACAGACCATCTGCCAGCCAGTTCGTAAAAGGCGAACGATTGGCCAAACATATCAAGACCATGGTGTTTACGAGTTGGCAGAGTTCTGCATCTACTTGCCTGAGTCTGGTACCCCCGACTTATCTATTCCTTTTTAGCGTCTGTGGTGGTCATTGCCGTGTTCCAGTTTGCAGTGTAAGGTAGACGGTAATATAACTCAGACACCTTTGGTGTGTAAAAGCCATGGTCATCTCTTTCCTTCAGGAGAGCCATCTACTTATTTGTTATCCTATGACAAAAAGCACTCAGACTATGTGTGTTCCCCCGTGTTAGTCCGGGCTCCTTTAAAGAATAGGCTAAATGCTGTTCTGCCAGGCAGGTCCTAAAGGCGACTGACTGGCTAGGCAAGTTACTACTAGTTGGCAGAGTTCTGCATTGTTCCTGAGTTTCTGCCGCAATTGCGTCGTCAGTGATTGACATTGTCGTGTTCCAGTTCGAAAGGTAAGGTAGCCGGTAAACTTATGCATGTGTGATTAGACCTTCCCATAAGATAGCAAGGCATGGTAACATCTTTCGTGTCTATAGGCGATGGTTGAGTCTTTCCATCAAGAGCTGCTGCCATCTGCTTGTTTGCTATCTTATGATTTAAAAAAGATAAGTCTATATTGTACCGCTAAATTCCATCATCGGACATCGCGTCAAAATTTAAAGTTCCATCCTCACCACCTCGATGTCTGAAAATCCACAACCGTGCGCTATTGTCGGCACGTTTTACCTCGCACAACTCTTTGTGGAATCAATTAATTACCCGCGGGGGTGTTTTCGAACGGATACGACTTAGGGACATTCAAGAAACGAACTCATTCATTCTTAAAAGCCCGGCAACGAAGCTGCAAGACCCTTGGTGTTGCAGATGTTCATGAACGGCGGTGATCACTTACCATCAGGTGCATCCCCTGCTCGTTTGCCCCCTCTACTATAAAAAATAAATAAAAAAAAGAATTTTTATTACTTTTCATAGCACCACTATAGAGTTATGAATGTGCAGAAAGCAAGACAAGTCTGTCTGAACCGTGAAATATGGCACTGAATTCTCTCTGCCTACCCCGTAAGGGATTTGGCGTGAAAATATGTTGCTGTTGTTGTCGTAAAAACACTAGGTCCAGTTTAAAACTTATTATATAAACATAATATAACCATTCACTACACCACAAATAAACTAAAATTGCAATAAAAATAAAAGTTTATAGATATATATAGATAGCAAACAAGCAGATGGCTCCCGTGACGGAAAGAGATAAACATCGCCTATAGCCACCAAAGATATTATTGGTGCGTTGCCATCCTTGCGGGCTGCCCGTGGTACATTCGCAATATGGATATGCATAGAGAGCTAGAACTCCGTACATTAGATCAACATTTCAAAGAACTGTCCAAAACTTACTTTACAAAAGCAACCGACCATCCCAACCTAGTAGTAGTAGCCGCGACAAACTTCCTCGCCGATACAGATCCCGTCCCTATAGGTATAGGAGTATAGGAGGCCCCGCAATGTACTAACCAATCCAGACAATCCCATAACGGTGGCTATCGCCACCAATCCTTTACAAAACACACACTACCAGACACACCGTCGCCGCCGCCGCTCTTACTCTCAACGGCGACGAAGATCCCTATTCCGCCCTGCGCCTAGCGCAGAGCGTAATGCCACTACAAACAACGCACTAAGCCGAGATCCGGTCTCGCAGAGGACAACCCTTAGCACAGGTGTTAATTGCCCAAATTGAAATTTAAATTCTGGCTGAGCACTCTGCTCTCACAAAAAATTAGATTACGCAGTAACGACCCTTAAGATCAACTATAATAGTCATTTCAAAAAAAAAACTGTAAACGGTTGACCCTGCAAGCCATCCCTAAGACTTCTTGCTAAATTAAGGTATTTTAAGCTCAAAAGAGTAAAACTATAAGCATAGATTTTTCAGTTCAAACCTTCGCACAGTATTACGTCAAGTATAAGCCAGCGGGACAAAATCAAAGTCCTAATTTTCAGGAACTTGTGTTAACAACTTGTAAACAACCCCCCCAGGTACCGAAAACATACAATAGATTACGCTAATCACCTAATTAAGGTACTTAATTACGAGTGCAAGATAAGTAATAAGGAAAGTTGTTGTGTATATTCTACACTTTTTATCGTCGGCACTTGGTGAAACTCCATTTTACTTATTTGCAAATCAGTTGCATTTTACGCACACTTGTGATTACATCTCTCAAAATTATTTACAAAGTGAATCTAGTTTTTTTTGTGATGGAGCATTCTGTAGAAGGTATGTATACTTATTTTAAGCCCTTTTTTTAAAAAAATACCTTAAATTATTTGTGTGCCATGAGTTTGAATGTATGCAAAGAAATTTTGTAGATTTATTAATACTTTTGAAATTTAAAGGGATGCAGATTATTTTATCCTTATGTATGTGTATGTATCCAGCTTTATTTTTAAGTATGTTGTAAATACAACATTTGAGTATAGTTTCATATATATTCTAGTTCTCGAAAAGGACCGTGAGTAATTTTATAGTTTTTTCTCCAGATCGAGTCATAACTATGCCGAAACTTGACTTTTTCGAAGAATGGGTAAAACACGAAAAAAACCAAAGAAATACTCGCATATTTGACGCTTTATGCGAAAAACATTGTCTACAAAATGTTTCTGATGAAGTTTTGGGAAAATTTAAGATGAAAATTTCTACCCTGTCATCGAAATTAAATGAAAAATGGAATTCAACAAAATCTAACAAAGAAATGTTTTTGATGAAACATAAAGACTGGTTGGAGGGATGTGGAATAGAACTTACGATATCTATAAACCGGCCATCAACTTCGACAGGAACTTCAACTGCAGGACGTCCCAAGAAGTCCTTTGATGATTCGTCGTCAAAGACAAACAGACGAAGAGTTGAAGATCTCTTGGAAACAAGAAGTGCGAATGAGCTAATTGTAGCTGCAGAGTTAGCTACTCGGAAGGAAGGGCATCGCAGTGTGACTAAACAAATAAAAGAATGATTCTCCAAAAACGAAGAAGTGTTGTGATCAAGGTAGGCAGTTAACTCCGGATGTAGCGTTAGCTTATCGTGTAGATTCTAAATTGACTACGCACGCATACAATCAAACAAGAAAGTGGCCATTGAAGGCGGGACATCCAGTTTATCCATCATTCTGTAGTTTAGGTGAGTCAAAAGCTTCTCGTTCCCTTCCGATGAACATATTTCTATAACTGAAACTCGAGCTGAAATTAAACTTCAGGCAAAGAGATCCAAAAACCTTTTAAAGATCGTATGGGTCTCAGATAAACCAAAACCTGGCTATGGCAATACGAATGATGGAAACGATTTTTTTCCAATGCTGAACTGAGCAGCGAAATTAGAGGGTTGGATGTAACTCTAATAAACACAAGGAAACGATCTCGAAATGCCACGAATAAAGATCTTTTGAGAATGCTATTGATTACATCTGATTCTGTAATTAACGCTTATAGAGAGTTACCACATAAAAAGATCACTGCTTTGCCAGCGGATGTTCTGCAGTTGATTGTCCCACCTTCATTACCATCTCAATCATCATCAGTTCGCGTAATTGAGGAGGACGATTATTTGTTGTCAGACTCTACTGATTGGGAGAGTGATGACGACGAATTATCTGATGATGACTATTAATTTTCTGCTCTTTTATGTTTTGTTTAAATATTTTTCTTTTGTACTATACTACGTATTTATAGTTATTACTAATTTAATTAATGTAAGAATACATTGTAAATAATTGTTGTTATTATTGTACTGTTGTTACTTGATTTAATTGAATAGATATAGAAATTACTCCGCACAGCTCCTCCCCCGTAGGTAATAGCGTGATAATATGTAGCCTATATGTTGACCCGACCTAATATAGTAATATAGTAATATTCATGCAAAATTTGAAGTAAATTCATGCAGTACTTTTTGAGTTTACCACGGACATACATTGACTTTCCTACGACTTTATTATATGTATATAGATTTCACGTATCATATGTTTTCTTTTAAAAAATGCCTGGGCCAAAAGGTATAAAGGGTAGTAGCTACCAGCTATGAATGATATCTTACTTTTGTAACTGTTATAACTTGAATTTACATAGTTACAATTACCTGGACAATTGCCTAGGTAAACGTAGATCATTACAGGAACAATAATTTATACCCTATTAAGGATATTTATATCTAACTAAGCTACGAGTTTTATACCTCCAGGTAGGCAGAAAGGAGTTTTTCTTTACATAAACCTATTAAACGTAAAAAAAACTCTGTATGTCACAAATTTCCTTTCAATACAGGATATTATACTTAGAAAAGACCTATACACCTATAATAATTCAAAAAATATTTTTGCCCCGCCAGCTTATACTAGGCGGCATACTGTGCGAAGGTTTAAACATCCTATTTTGTTAAAAATGACAGTAAGTATATCGTTTTTTAAAAAGCTGTATAATTTGAAAACGATGATCGATTTTGATCTTTCAAATGGCATTCAACTCAAATTTTGAGATCTGAAAAATCGATAGTTTGAAAAATTTTGTTAAAAATCCTATTTTGTTAAAAATGACAGTAAGTATATAGTTTTTTAAAAAGCTGTATAATTTGAAAGCGATGATCGATTTTGATCTTTCAAATGGCATTCAACTCAAGTTTTGAGATCTGAAAAATCGATAGTTTGAAAAATTTTGAAGCAGTATCAAAAAACATATTTTTTTAAGTTTCGTTATTGATAAATCCCAAATGAATTGACCGATTTTGATCCAATTAACTGTATTGGACGTAGTTTTTAAAAGAGAAAAGTTGATAAGGTTTTGAAGTCGGCACGTTTATTAGCCTGAAAATTATTACAAAAATATTAAATATGCTAAAAACAACGTAATTTTAATATTTGAAAAGCTGCAACTTTTGAAAATTAAGCTCGATTTGATTTTTGAAACGGCATTTGACGTAGTTTTTGTAGTAAGCACTAAAATATCGTAGAATACCGAAAAATTATTGGTTGAAAAATTTCAATGTCATGTCGAAAAAACACTTTTCAAAATTTTTCGTCAACAATTACTCCCAAACGGAAAAACTCGACATTGACGCAATTTATCCATTAGACGTAGTTTTTTGAGGAATTATAGAGCTGAATAATTTTAGTACTCAATCGGTGCATAAATCTGGAAGTGACATCAAAAAAATACTGTTTCGCCAAAAACTTTTTTGGGGTTTTTTAAAATTTCTCAAAATATCCTAGGCCGACTTGGTTGAAATTTTCAGGAAGTCTAAGTTAAGTGGAATTCAATCGAATGCCATCAACCGTGTTTGGATCAGTCCAGTCTATTCATGTGGTCTCTGGTCTAGCCGTTCAAAAGTTATGAGATATTTAGATACACACATACATCCATACATACAGACATACTGACGTCATCGTGAAAATGGTCGGAAAAGGTTCCTAGGATACCAAAACGTGGAGATCTGGTGAAAACTCGATTTTCAAAAATCGGAACAAAGTCAGTAACTTCCTTATCTACATACGTAGCGGAAACTTAAAAATGTGGTGGGGTCTTGATGCCACATGCATCAGTTTACCGGCTACCTTACCCTCCAAACGCTACGACAACCCTCTAGACGCTATTGACAAACTCTGACGCTTTTTCAGCAAGAATAGGTAAGGCGGTGGTACCAGACTCGGGCGAGACAAAACAGAACTCTACCACCTAGTAGTGACAATGTAGTGACTTGCGTAGCCAATCGTTCACCTCTTACGAAATGCCTGGCACAACGGCAGACGGTCCATTCTTCAAAGAGAGCCCGGACCAACACGGGATACCTAAACGAATATTATTCTTAAATTTATTAGAATAAGCTTAACATACGGTTTAATTATTACTAGGTACTAGGTAGAGTTCTACAACATCTCACATTAATTGGTGTCACCGCTTTACCTATTCCTTACAACCACCACCATATTCACCTCATCATACAAGTACAAGTCGGTTTTGAAAAATCTTTTCATGATGAAACTAGTTTATCAAAGTTTAGAAATAAGGCTATATACAATTATACACTTCGTAAAGTTAATCAATTGAAACTAAGCCAAATAAATGAGCAGGGTAAAGCGATATCGTAAAAAACAAGTGAGACAAAGTTCCAACTAATCCAACACAAAAGGTAGAACACAACTTTATCGTAATGAAAACTTTTTGTTAAACACTAGGGGTCCTTTTGCTGCGTATTCATTACGATGAAGTTGTTCCCCCGTTTATTTTATTCAACAATTTGGAACTTTGTGCATCCAACGACTGTACTAGTGCACCACTGAGATAAACTTAGTAGGGCCGTGTGAAAATCAATAAAATAAACATTTATTGTGCACGAGTCACACGAAACCCTCTCAACGTTTACGCTGTGAGGAATTAACTTCCTTTGTCCATACATCAGCCAAAATAAACACGGCCATGTTTAATGTACTCGAAAACTGATACTGGTAAAAAGTGAACTTTGCGTCGAGGTGTTGTAACTTTTCTCTACACCAGGGGGTTTCAAAGTGTGGGTCACAGCCAACTAGGGGGTCGCGAGGCCCTTGCAAGGGGTCGTGGAAGGTAAATTAGTGTTCTTAAAAAAAGATAACCTAATAATAAAAAAAGGTGATTTGATTTTTTTTGTAAGCTAGGCGGCAGTGGATAGGGTCACAATTTATAACTAGAAATATAACACGGTACAACCGCGCTTGCACAGCTCGTAAGAGACGTATAGCATAAGCTTAAGGCAAGATGACTGCTAATTCAAATTCAATACTGTTAAAAAATTAAAGTATCATCACGCCCGGTTTCCTTGCGGGGTAGACAAAATAAACCGAACGACTTCCCGAGTCATCACTATTCACTGGTTAGCCGTTTGACGAGATAAATTTGGTAAACGATTATAGACTATTTCTTTTTTTTTATATCATAAGATAGCAAACTAGCAGATGGGTCTCCTGATGGAAAGAGTCACCCATCGCCTATTTCTAGTGATAACCGAGATCGATAGCTTAACGGGCACATCCGAGGCACGGAGTTTATAATACCAGACTCCGAGCTGCTACTGAGAATTTAGATTTTGGAGAAAAACCTCAAAAAAAAATTAAAAACACTTTTTCCCGACCTGGGGTTCGAACCGAATAGGCTAACCCATAAACCACGAGAGCCTAATAAGATCTGTAGAGACCTAAAACTTCCCGCTTGACTAAGGTATTTTCAACCCGAAGAAGCAAAATCTATACTCAATTACAGATTTATGAACTCAAAGTTCAAAAACCTAGTTTGTAAAAATGGCAGTATTTTCATTTTCGACAAGATGCATATATAATTTCAAAATAATGAGTGATTTTGATCTTTTGAATAGCGTACAAAACAATTGTTGAGTATTAATTTTTTTTAGCTACAAAATCGATAGGTTGAAAAATTACGAAGAAATTTTCAAAACTAATTTTCTTCGACAAATACATACACGCATACATACGTATATATGTACAGACATACTGAGGTCATCGTGAAAATAGTCGGAAAAGGTTTCTAGGACCTCAAAACGTGGAGATCTGGTGAAAACTCGGTTTTTTAAATTCGGGGCAAAATCGGTAACTTATTTACATTCGTAGCGAAAAGTTAAAAAATTCTTATTTTAAAAAAGTATTTTAGAATTTCCTAGCACGGGATCAGCACTGAAACACAAATAAAGATAGTTTACATCTGGATGATAAACGAAGTAAATTACATTGCCTCGTAATATCTGTTCAGTTGAATTTACTTACATATTATATTTTGATTAATCAGTTTTATATGACTTTGGTTTAAATAGCTAACCCTTATATTTAGTAGACTTTTGTTTACAACGCCATCTGTAGCAAACCATTCTGCTACACATCGTCGGTGTCTATAGGTGATGGTTGTCTCTATCTTCAAGAGATACGACTGCTTGTTTGCTATCTTTCTTTCTTTTTTTTATATCATAAGATAGCGAACTAGCAGATGGGTCTTTTAATGGAAAGGTCAGCAACCATCACCTACAGACACCAAAGATATTTTATGTTCCGTAATCCGTTGCTACCTTGTGGCGAGGGCTAATGCCACATGCATAAGTTTCCCGGCTACCTTACCCTCCAAACCGGAACACGACAATAACTAGCACTGACGCTATTGCGGCAGGAATAGGTAAGGCAGTGGTACCAGACCCGCGCGAGACAATTCAGAAATCTGTCACCTAGTAGCCACGATGGTAGCGAATCTCATAGCGAATCGGTCGCCTTTTACGACCTGCATGACAGAATGGTAGTTGGTCTTTTCTTCAAAGGAGCCCGGAACAACACGGGGAATGCCCGGACCAACACGAGACAGGTGTTATGTAATAATATATAAAAAAGAGCTTCATAGCGTCTCTTCCGAATTGGGTATCAACGTTTTTCAACATACAAGTATTGTTGTTGCAACAGCGTCAACTTTTGTCACATTCTGGACGTGACGACACCATCGTCCACCAGTAGGATAGTTGTTTGTGAAAACAAAATCTTCCAATAGTCAGTCAACTAAAAACTTGGTAGTTTTATGGAGCTCAGGAAGGCAATAGTAAATAACCAAATTTCACTTCTTCACAAGCAAGTTTATTTCGCACTTAAATATTTTATTTTATCTTAAATAAAGTCTTAGCAATTATCGTCACACTTTACTAATTGACTACAAACTGACAGAGTAACAGTATCACTAGAGACGACTTTTCGACTCGGCGGTCCGCTAACGAATGCACTGAATTCTATATACTCTCTAACCCCCACCATTGCACAGTGAAGTTGTTTCATACAGACATTAGCCACAAACAAAAGTCAATACAGTTACTCATTTATCTTAGTTTGTAACAGTAGTACCTGTAGGCTAACAGCTGAATGGGCCGGCACGACCGGGGCAACATCTGCCTTGTTAGACTCTCTCCTGATATTAATGCGGATAGCAACGCATTTTTAACAACTTTGATGTCTAAATGCGATAACTTTCTCTCTCTTGTAAGAGCGCCACCTGCTTGATTTCTATTATCTATATATTAAACGTAAAGAAAAAAACTTTGTACACCTTTTTGTAAGAATTACGAGAATGGTAGAGTATGAAATTTAGCACAGGTAAGTTTGCACTGCGGGGGACTGCGGAAACCTAATATTTATAATAATATGCATTAGAAGTATATTAAATAAACTGTTACCCGCGGCTTCGCTCGCGCATATTTACTTTAGAGCTTATTTAATCTTTCTTTATAAGTTACTTTCCTTATTTTACCCTCTTACAGAACGAATTTTGAAAAACGCTTAAACCGTTATTATTTTATTGTAATCAATTCATACAAAATTTCAAGCAAATATGTCCAGGGAATAAAAAGTTTCATACAAACTTTTATCCCCTATTTCACCCCCTTTGGAGTTAAATTTTGGAAAATCCTTCCTTAGCGGATGCCTACATTATAAGAGAAATACGTGTGCGAAACTTCAAGTTTCTAGCCTTGCACGTTGATACATCAGTCAGTCACTTTTGCCTTTTATATATATAATAGCTGTTGCCCGCGACTTCGTTTGCGCGGACTTCGTTTACTCCGCACAGCTCCACCCCTGTAGGTGATAGCGTGATAATATGTAGCCTATACGTTGACCCGACCTGTTAGTAATATTCATAAAAAATTTGAAGTAAATATATATATATATATATATATATATATATATATATATATATATATATATATATATATATATATATATATATATATATATATATATATATATATATATATATATATATATATATTACATGAATATTACTAACAAGTCGGGTCAACATATAGGCTACATATTATCACGCTATCACCTACGAGGGCTCTCCCTCAGGGGAGGGGCAGTGTGGAGTAAAACAAATCCGCGCGGACAAAGTCGCTGGCAACAGCTAGTATAATATAAATAAAATATAAAAAACATTACACTTTATTATAAGTGCTACGGATTCTTTGAGCCCGGGCTTTTATATTTAGTTTTAAAGCATAGACGTCGTTTATCACCCGTTGATATTAAACACGTTTGTGGCATCTTAAAACCAGGGCAATAAAAGTATTTGTAATATTTCGTAAACTTTGTTAATACTTGTTAGACAAGAAAATGTTCACAGAAACCCTTCAACCTTTTCCGATAATAAATAAAGGTATTTCGGCACAGCTCTACCGCGGTTATTAAGAAATATTTCAGCATTTACGTTACAAGTCTAGGCCCTCGAGACATTGTGGAGACGGACGTCAAGGCCAGTGTCTGTAGTTTTAGTGTGTGTGTGGTATATGTAAATACTGTTTTTTTAACGCGCCTTATACAACCGCTGAATATTTTGACATAAAATTTGCACTATTATATTTAGCGTGTTTTAGAGAAGCATTTTAGGGTCCCGTACGTAAAAGGTAAAACGGAACCGTATTACGCTGTCTGTCTGTTCGTCTGTCTTGCACCAGGTTGTATCTCATAAACCGTGATAGCTAGAAAGCTGAAATTTTCACTAATTATGCATTTTCGTTGCAGCTATAACAACAAATACAAATTTTAGTTATTTTCAATCGTTATTTTTAGGGCTCTGTACTTCGTAATCTGAAAATTATGAATTTGTAATTCAATCGTAATAAATATAGCCTTAATTTAAAGAATCTGAAGATTTAAAGAAATTAAAGAAGATCTTAATTTAAAGAAGATCTAGAAGCTGAATTTCGGGAAAGGTTCGGAAAAAACTGCGGGATCCGATTATGGTTTTACAAATTTATACGGAACATTCGTGGGTGGTTTTAAATAAAACGAAAGTACGCGGGCGAAGCTGCGTGGGCCAAATAATGTTCTTTATTAACAGTAGTTTTATATTGTACGTTTTTGATGACAAATAATTACGTTTTAACCTCTAAATTATTCGAGTGGTTAACGAGCTGACTTTTCAATCGACGGCACTTGGGTTCGATTCCTGACATTCCATTTGGATTTACACAAGAGAATCGGTAAGTCATAAGTCACATATGCCGAAATTTCATCAACGATACGTTTTAATTTTACTGTGTGTGTATTATTATGCTTTTTGTTTTATTTATGTGTGCGAGCAGAATTGTTTTCTATAGATATATATAGCACATATGTACAGTCTTAAGTTATTGTAAGTTTAATACGTATATTTTATGGATAACTTATCAACAAAGGTTGTCTGGTAGAGATCGCTCTTTGGCGAAAAGACCGCCTGTGTACTATGAGTCTTAAAATTGTTTTTACTAAGTATGTATCTTTCTGTAAGTGTGTATACAATAAAAAGTTATCATTCATTCATTCATACATCATTCGTAGCAGTAACAATCAGCAACCAGTTTAATAATAACGATAAGTTATAACGTATAACGATACGTCCACAAGTTGTTTTGCTACTTTTAATCCCAGAAAAATGAAATGTTTCCGCGGGATTCACCAAAAAACATGCAGTGGGCTGCACGCTGCAGCTAGTTATCGATAAACGCGAAGAAAAAACTTTCTACCCCTTTTTGCGATAATTAAATGAATGGTGGAGTATGAAAATTGGCACAGGTAAAGTTTGCATTGCGGAGGACTGCAGAAACCTTATATTTTTAAGTAACATCCATTAGTAATACATTAATTTACTAAAAAAATTTAGCGAGCTGACTTTAACCGACGGTGCTTGGGTTCGATTTCCGACATTCTATTTGGGTTTATGCAAGAGAATCGGCAAACCACATTTGCCGGATTCACCTAATTAACGATACGTCATTCGTAGTAGTAACCATTAGCACAGAATACTTAGAAACTAAAGAAGTCAATACAAGTAATAATCGAACATAGCACACAGACACCTCTCACGGACGCGATATCTCGGACTGGTGCGAAACAAACTGTCCGAACTATTCCGAGATATCGCGTCCGTGAGAGGTGTCTATGTGTCCGTTGCTCGAATATCACATGTATGTAGATTGACTACTGTTAGTCTCCAGTATACTGTGCCATTTGTAATCATTTTAATAATAAATAAATATTCACGAGACAAATTACATTTAGGTACTGATCTAACCCCAATATAAGCAAATTATTTGCTTGTGTTATGGGTGTTAGCCAATGATACTAGTACTTAGAAATACATATATAAAGACTAAAATATATATATATATATATATATATATATATATATATATATATATATATATATATATATATATATATATATATATATATATATATATATATATATATATATATATATATATATATATATATATAATAAACTCCCAAACCCGGAAATATAAACATTTATGCTCATCACACAAATGCTTGTCCCTGTCGGGGATCGAACCCGAGTCCCGTCGATTGCGTAGTCAGGGTCGCTAACCACTCGACCAACCGGGCGGTCAAACGAAACGATACGTTATTATATATAACGTATAACGACACGTCCATAATTTGTTTGGACATTTGGTAATTTGACATTTATAGGAACAGCTTTAGCCATGAAGTACCTATTAGGTAAAGGTGGAGTAAGCACTCGGATTAATCACTTGAAACATAAACCTACTTAATATCTCTGTGTATGAGTTCTCCCCATTTCTTTTTATGCAGTTGTGTTAGAAAGAAAGGGTAAGACCTCAGAAAATGACAGCAGTATTCAAAGTTGTGTTTTAAGTAGGTATTAGAACTGTTGCCTCCAGATATAATACAGCTTCATGGTTTTAGCTCACGTCTCGTGGAGTGTTACTACTCGTAACTAAAGCGAGTCATTTTACTGATGTAAGAAGCAGGTATTAATCGTTATGTTTTGCTACGTGTTATCGGATAAAAACATTATCCCTTCTTGACATAACGCAATTGGTTAATATAACTGCTCTACAGGAAGGTATCAAAAACAACGCATGTAACGCCGCCTCTCTTGAGTGGCATCTCAAGAAAAACTCAAGTGCAAGGGAAATACACCGGGCGGAGTTACTGCAGCATGCTCCGTGTCGAGTTTACTGATGAAGATAGAGCGCGAGCAAGTACTGGAGTCATTAATGTTACAACTAGTTCTTGTGACTAGTTTCAGCTAGCAACTTTACTTGCATCTTACGGTATAGTTTTTTTTTACCGTTTTGAATTGAAAAAGGAATTACGAGTCAAGTGCATACATTTAAATTTTTAAAATAGAAGAAATTCAAATTGTTCATGTGTTAGTCCGACAAATCAACTACCTCACTACTACACACATAAATACCTAATATCTGGTTGACCGAGCTTAGCTCGGTTTTTCACATATTTTTGGAACCGATCTTTTCTTGGACCTTGAACCTTGATAAATCGATTGCTATAGATTTTTTTTTTCTGTACCTGGTTGACCAAGCCTCGCTCGGTTTTTCACATACCCATATCTTGGGAACTGAGCTTTTCTTGGAACTGGAACCTTGATAAATCGACTCCTTGACCCTTTCCTTGAAAATCCTCTAATTTGTGACTCATGAAAATCGTTGATATATATATATATATATATATATATATATATATATATCAATAAATATATATATATATATATATATATATATATATATATATATATATATATATATATATATATATACATACAAGAATTGCTTGTTTAAAGGTATTAGATATAATAACTATGTGTATATAAGTATTGTGGTATTTTAAGACTGTTGTATTAACCCTACTACTTCGCTAATATTTAGCGAATATGCCAAACTGCAACAGTCCGCTGAGTAAGCGCGAGCGGCCCTGCAGTCGCGTCTGTGTCTGTCACCATTTTTTGTCCATAATTTTGTGTGCCCGTGCTTTACATTCGAAATATTTTTATTGATCGGCGAAAATTCAGCGACCCGATTTATTAAAAAAACAATAAGTTTAAAGCTCAAACTTCGTTGGTTGGTTAGGAGCTTAAACTCAGTCGGTTTAAGCTCCTGCTTGAAACTTGAAAAATTTACCCAGCACGGAATTAGTCCTCAAAAGTTTTTTTTTATATCATAAGATAGCAAGCAAACACATGGGTCTTCTGATGGAAAGAGTCAACCATCGCCTATAGACACCAAAGGTGTTAATGGTGCGTTGCTATCTTGTGGCGAGGTCTTTTACCACATGCATAAGTTTACCGGCAACCTTAGCTTCCAAACCGGAACACAACTGAGACAAGCACTGACGCTATTGCGGCAGGAATAGGTAAGGCGGTGGTACCAGACCCAGGCGAGACAATGTAGAACTCTACCACCTAGTAGCCACGATGGTAGCGACTCACATAGTTATTCGGTCGCCTTTTACGACACGCCTGGCAGAACGGCAGTTGGTCTGTTCTTCAAAGGAGCCCAGGACCAACACTGGCAAAAAATATATTTAAGTTTATAAACTTATAACGACACTAAACAAGAAAATGCGCGGGTACATATGCGGATATATGCGGGTATATATGGGGGCAAGTTAAGTATCAATACTACTCAATCTTGGTCGGTAAAGTTTCACATTTTTCGGCGTAGGTACGAGTAAAGCGTCCTTTACGGCAATTTCATATGATCGATGTTTCGAACGTATCGCAACGGCTATAGTCAAGATCGTATTGGAACAATGCAATGCCCAATGCAATGCAAAATACAATGCAATACCCGCTCAATTCACCGGTCATTTTCGTACTTTTTTCTTTATAGTACGGACCGTTACGCGCGCACACGTTCGAGTCCGTTCCGGTGGACCACGGTCATTAAAGTGATTTATGAGTTGTTTGGATTGAATCCGACACTGTAAAGCGTATATTTTTTCAGAGGTTTTGAATACTGCAATACAATGTAAAAAATAAATCAGGTGTAAAATTTACTTTGAAAATAAATATGACTCGATATATACTCGAATATGAGTCGAGGATTTTTAATTTAAAAAGTACATAGATGACCTTTTTAAATATATTTTTATATACTTGATAAACATATACCTACGAAAAAAAATTTTTTTTTTAAATTTTACAGCTACATTACTTTTTTAAAATGTTGTATAGAATATTTCATATTTACACGTATGTTTTTGAAGTGAAAACTTCTTTAGGCGCGTTGAGCGTTTTGGTAGAGGGTAAAATCCTCGGTTCGCGTCACCGACATGCTAATGATAATAGTATATCTATAGCTATGGAGAGCCAGACTAGCGCACGCGCAGTAGCCTGTGTACACGTATACACTAATACATCGACTATTTCTGACTGTATTATGTGCGCGTTGGACGCTTTATATAGTTATATAGTTTTAATTACTCTCAACTTAATAGTTCCGTTTTCACTTCTTTCGGCAGTCCCACGACTGCTACTGTTTTTTTTTGAGATTATAGATATTAACACAAAAATTTACGAAAATAAATAAAAATAGGTACTTTCTTACCCAGAGCGCTGATAACATCAATATAGTTGTTGAAGGAAAATTAGTTTTATTGTTTAATATTTACGGTTTTTCGATAAAATTATTATCTAAACTGTTAGATCTTAAACTAATCTTGATTATAATTAAAGTTTACTCATTGATTAATACGCCAAAACTGCAACCAACACAGAGCACACAGCACGGATTAAAATGGCGGACTAATTTCTTTTATTTATCCCCAAGAGCATAGTTGAGAAAACAGTGCCAACTTGATGTTATTTTGTGCGGTGTTTCGTTCAGAAACGATTAAATACCATAGAGTACTGTATTAAAAATAGTAAAGAGTGAAAATAATGTTTTTTTTTTTTATGAAAACCCTAGAAGTTGGAGTTGGTTCCTACAGATACCATAGCGTAGAAACGGATTTTTCTCAGTGGTATCGTTATTTACCAAAATGTAGGCAGGTAATTAAAACAAGTATAGAGTGCTACGACCAGGAGAACAATTACAAAATAAAATAAATTACTCTGAAACGGCTTTAGAGATAAATAGCGTTGCTGAAGCAGGGAAACATTTTGAAAGGCAGGTACAAAAATAACCGAAGTTTAGACAACCAAGCAACCAAAAGCAAACATATATTTTTTAAAAACAGCTCACTCCTTATTATCCCACCGCTACACGAGTGCCATTCTGACTTCCGTATTTAAGGCTACATCGTGGACGGTTTTAAAGTTAAGAAGCCGTATGAGATTGTGTTCATGGTCTTTACACTACAAATACTTGGGTTTCTACTTGACAATATGAAATTTTCTACTAAGTAAGACAGTGAATCTGAAACAGCCTTAAAGAAAAATGGTGTTGCTGTAGCAGGTAAATTTTTTTAAAGAAAGTTTAAAAATAAGCAAAGATAAGACAGCCAATCAGTAAATTAAATTCTTTAAAAACAGCCCACTTAAGAACGTACCCCTCTGCTACACGAGCGCCATTCTGACTTCCGTATGTAAGGTTATGTCGTGGACAGTTTTTAAGTTAAAAAGCCGTACGAGATTTAGTGCATGTCCTTCCACTGCATACGAGTATACTTGGATGTCTAAGAAAGAAGAAAGAAGAAAGTAGAAAGAAGAACGAAGAAAAAGAAAGAACAAAGAACAAAGAACAAAGAACAAAGAACAAAGAACAAAGAACAAAGAACAAAGAACAAAGAACAAAGAACAAAGAACAAAGAACAAAGAACAAAGAACAAAGAACAAAGAACAAAGAACAAAGAACAAAGAACAAAGAACAAAGAACAAAGAACAAAGAACAAAGAACAAAGAACAAAGAACAAAGAACAAAGAACAAAGAACAAAGAACAAAGAACAAAGAACAAAGAACAAAGAACAAAGAACAAAGAACAAAGAACAAAGAACAAAGAACAAAGAACAAAGAACAAAGAACAAAGAACAAAGAACAAAGAACAAAGAACAAAGAACAAAGAACAAAGAACAAAGAACAAAGAACAAAGAACAAAGAACAAAGAACAAAGAACAAAGAACAAAGAACAAAGAACAAAGAACAAAGAACAAAGAACAAAGAACAAAGAACAAAGAACAAAGAACAAAGAACAAAGAACAAAGAACAAAGAACAAAGAACAAAGAACAAAGAACAAAGAACAAAGAACAAAGAACAAAGAACAAAGAACAAAGAACAAAGAACAAAGAACAAAGAACAAAGAACAAAGAACAAAGAACAAAGAACAAAGAACAAAGAACAAAGAACAAAGAACAAAGAACAAAGAACAAAGAACAAAGAACAAAGAACAAAGAACAAAGAACAAAGAACAAAGAACAAAGAACAAAGAACAAAGAACAAAGAACAAAGAACAAAGAACAAAGAACAAAGAACAAAGAACAAAGAACAAAGAACAAAGAACAAAGAACAAAGAACAAAGAACAAAGAACAAAGAACAAAGAACAAAGAACAAAGAACAAAGAACAAAGAACAAAGAACAAAGAACAAAGAACAAAGAACAAAGAACAAAGAACAAAGAACAAAGAACAAAGAACAAAGAACAAAGAACAAAGAACAAAGAACAAAGAACAAAGAACAAAGAACAAAGAACAAAGAACAAAGAACAAAGAACAAAGAACAAAGAACAAAGAACAAAGAACAAAGAACAAAGAACAAAGAACAAAGAACAAAGAACAAAGAACAAAGAACAAAGAACAAAGAACAA